>CM053787.1:772664715-773864715 GCA_028749045.1 Cupressus sempervirens | reverse complement strand
TTTAACCACTCCATTTTTGTATGGAGTATAGTTGATGATCAATTCCTTCTTAATGTCATTATTTCTAAAAAAAATTGCAATTTACACCCTAAAAAGTTATCGAATGCATCATACTTACTATTTTTAAAATTTATCATATTTTTAACTACATAAACTTAAAAATCTTTGACAAGTTCAAGCACTTGAAGAATCTTCAAAGAAATAAATGAAAAATTGCATAAATAGGTTCAAGTGGGTGGCAATGGTAGAGAGTACAACTCAACAACACTTGAACAATCTAAATTTTGTTGTGGGTACTAAAAGACAATGGATATCTATGTACAACCCATTACAAAATGGAGGTGTTGAATAGAAAAGCCAAGTGCTAGTGAACAAGAAATGAATATGTTGAACTATCTTATACTATCAAATATTATATAGGTTGATGCAATTGCTTCAACCCCAAACCTTGGAAATAGAGTTCCAATCAAGCCAGTGATTGGAAAAACTCTAGAAGTAGTTTAATTGGGATAATGTGTCCAACATGTATGCACAATTAAAACTCACCTTTATGTGTCCAAATTAGACCAATAGAAATGCACCTTTCTGTGTCCAACATCTAAGCACATGTCTGATGAGAAAAGAAAGATGAACGTGAATAGTCATAAGTAATTTTTCCTTGGATATGTGTTTGGAGCTAAATTCCATAAATTATATGATCTTGCTTTAAATGGTCAATAAAAACCACAAAAGATGTCATATCTAATAATTGAAAGGGTGTAACAAATAAAGTGACAGATAATGAGCTTCCTAGAGCTACCTTAAAATAGGATTTTCTACAGCCATTATACCAAAAAATTAATAAATATAGTGATGAAAGATAAGGAATAAAATCTAGCAAAGATGAAGGAGGGGCTAATGGTGCATGCAAGTGAGAAACTATAGAATTTCCACTATGGCTTCAAAGATTGGTAAGGATTCAAAAACCTTTTCTCATCATATGGTTGTGTTAAATTTTTTATAATTATATCATTTGATGACATTAGGTTTTAAAAATTTGTTTATGTGAGAGTTTTTGCATAAATACTCCAGATTACTCTTTGAAATCCCTCATTAAGATGATTCATTTTATCCTTTTTCTTATGCACTACTTCATCTTGTTCATGGATCATAAAATACAATCTAAAACATTAATACAAAAATTGTCACACAATAAAATCTATTAACAACATATCACCAAACTAACTAATGACCTTTTAACTTTTCCTAAGTTTAAAACAAATGCCTACAACTGATCTTTACTGTAGATCAGGTTTTCAAATCTTAACCAACCGTCTTCCTATGAGAACTCCACTTTAATGTGTTTAATATTACTTGAGTCCTCTAACTTTTGTTTTCATTTCCCTATTTCAACCCATCAATTATTCCTAATTTGATTATATTTTCAACCTATGTTCAGGCATCACTAAATTATGTATGTCTTTTCTTATGCTACTTAACCAAATTATCAAACTAAAAAATTGAATTACTTTTGTGTTCAAATAAAAAATTTGAGAAATTGACAAACTTCTCTGGCCTCCCACAACCAAAAAAGGAAGAATATATATAAGGTTAAGCAGTTTTACAAGTTCACACCTATAGGAGGTGTGACACAAAGTGAAGAAGAACTATAATGTTGGCAAGAGACAAGGCAGTGGAAATTTTCCATGTCAACAGGTTCATGAGTTTGCTGACTTTGTACATTGGTTCAACATCTCACAAAAAGTTTGAAGGGCCAAAGAGAAAGAGGAAATAAGAAAGTAAAGAAGGGGATGGGAGTGGGAGAGAATATGGAGAGAATGAATTCAAGTCTTGACGAGTTCACAGGTTTGTTAGTTTTTGCCTTGATGTTGAGATAGTGTTTGTGTAATCAAGAAAGAGAATGAGGAGCATGCATTAAATTTTGCAAACTCAATTCAAAAGATATACTTTTTGACATAAAATTCCACCTAAATACAAGGGCACCACAAAGTGGTAGGAATCAATAAAGGTTTTAACTTGCATAAAGAACATATATACATGAAATGAGAACCTACTTAAACTATTCTCAAACATAGGAAGTTGAGCCAAATGGTGTGATTGTTATATCTCCCTAGCTACCTAAATTTACTCCTATTACTCATCATTACTGTAGGTCTTTCTTTTTATGTACACTCAATTCATCGGATCTTCTCTACATTTCAAGTTATCATTTTGGGGGAAATTGATAATGGACCATTGATTTAAAACTAGTATAATCTTGTGATTGGAGTTCACACCCTACATGGTTAAAAGGATTTTTGAATTAAATTTTCAAGGATCTACCAATGATTATTCCAAGTGACCTTGGTGTGAGAAGTTTGTAGGGTTTCAATGAGTGGAGCTCAATAGCAAGAAGGTAAAGGATTCTATTGAAGTTTTAAAATAGAGTATTGCAAACTTCAAAGAGTATTCAATTTTCATGTCTCTAGGACTATTTGTACACTTTTGCATTAGCACAATTTTTTTTTATGAGTGTACATAATTTTGATAAATGTGGCGACACTTTGAAAACTATTACAATCTTTATAATGATATTTTTTATTTACACAAGTTTGGATAGCTCAATAGTGGAAAACCAATTATGTTTTCTTAGTTTTAGACATCATAATTGAAATAGAGAAGCAGAGAAGACTTGTGAATTGTGAAGTAGAGGAGCAGGGTAATCTTCTAATGTGTGTAAGTGAGCTCAAGGGTTAATGTTGATGGGTTCAGAGTTCAAAATCTGATTGCATGATCTGAAGAAGTCCAATGTACTTGACAAAGGAAGAAGCAAAATATTGTCTCACATCTATTATTCTAAAAGGAATAGTACCAAGATCAATTGGATAGTGGGTTCATTGATATGATCCTAGAGCTATTCGGACAGTGGGTTCAGCTACCTTCTACAAGTCCTAACAGGGTTCGAATCTCCTAACAAGCATTCAACATCTCCTAACAGGTACTCTTTCTACTAAGTGTTGTAACACACTCCTAATAGGTCCCATCCTTTAACAAGGAATATTCAAATTAGTACATTATTTTGTGGGCATCATTCCCACTGTGGTTTTCCCTCTAATCAAGGGTTTCCCTAGTCAATATATCTAATGTAATTTTTAATGTGCATTTCTTTATGATTGTTGTTTACTTTGGTTCAATAATCAAGAATTGTTTAATATTGGTATATAATTGATTCACGCCCCCTCCCCCACCCCCAACCCTTTCAGTTATATTGGTGGTCTACTATTTCTAACATATCTATTTTTTTGATTCATAAATCAACATGAGAATAAACTCTTTATTTACATAATCACTACATGGACATCAAAGCAATGACTATTCCTTTACATGAAACTCTTTTTACCTCATTTAAAACTACTATGATAAATCTATTTTCCATATCAATGCAACTAAACACAAAACATTAAATCTTACCATGCTAATGATAGTAACCAAATTCATTTATAAATCTATATCTACAATAATGTACATGACATTATGATATTTCTTTCACAATACAATACATAAAACAATAATGGGTGCTTTGGTTATCACAACTCAATACATAATGGCTTGAAGGAAGAATGCTCCTTCTAAATACACTACATATTGTCACATCTTTTGCTTCACCAATGTAGGGAAAATCCATAACTTCTTTCATGAATCAAAAAGAACAAAACCCAAAAAGTCATTTACCACAAGAACCATGGAGGCTCACCTCCTATCCTAGGTGGGTAAAAGCATAGATCTATGTCGCCATTTAGGATACCAAAACCTATTTTGGTCAAATCTCATTTCTCTATCAAAACTCAATTTTTTTCAAAAATTAAAAATACCCTTTTATAGATCTCATATTCAATATCATCATTATATAATTTTTTGAGTATTTTGATTAGTTATAATATGCTATAATCTCAAAATATTATAAGTCAATATTTCAACATTTCAAAAGATGCTCCCTCAAAAAATAAAAAAATAAAATAGCAAATCACACCAAAAAAATTTAAAAAATCATATTCATCTCTAGAGGAGAGAATCCTTTTTCATGAATATGTAATTTTTTTTCAAGAAGGTATAGATTTGATAGGGAAGTTTTGACAGGAGGAAAAAATTGTTAGATTTTGATAAGGTCAAACTTTAGTATTTATAACAAAGAAAATATACATAAAAAATAATAATTTCTTTTTGTGTTCCCTAGCTATACATGTCATCTATAAGATATTTCAAATTAGAACAAATATAGATGATTTTCATATACTTTTTTGATGGGTACTACACCTTATATTTTTCATAGTTCAAAAAGGGACATCAAATTTTTAAAAAATGAATAAATTCTTTCTCAAAAAAATTATAAAAATTATAGGCATCCAATTCTACACATTTCATTATTTTACATCATCTTCATATTCTAAACACAAATACCATTTTTTTGGTCATTAATGTTGAACTGTCGCATTCTAATATCTCGTTTCTTTATAAAAGGTGACATAGGTTTGTGCTTTTACCCAAGCTTCTAAGAAGCCACCCATCAAGCTAGAGAAAAAAGAATCAAATGATTTACACTCAAGTAGCTAACAATGCATACAACATAACATCACAATACATATACAAAACCTCCAAGGTTTAACACAATGATTCACCATTGGAATTGTAAAATAATGGGTGAAGGTGGGCTCTCCAAAGAGGATAATTCCATATGAATATACATATATACATGTTTAATTTGCATAACACCTCTTCAAGGCTATCAAAATAAATCCTCCTCGTCACATTAATACACTTATACCTCCCATAATAACAAACAAGGTAGATGGCTTCAATGGAGCCCATACTCCATCAACACCATTAAGCAAGTGCAATGAGTGTTATGGCATGGGCACCAACCTTGGTCCAAGCCAAAGGAAAAATGATAGTTCTAGTAGAGCTCCCTTCTCCTTAGTATTTTTCCTTTCCAAACCCTAATTGTCTCTAAACTTAGAGAGTGGGTGAACAGCCCACTAGTTTGTCAAAGTTCACTAAAAATACTTTCTACTATCCTATTTTCGGTAGAAACATCTAGCCCACTGTTTCTTACATTGTCGTACATTCCAAAAAGGAACTTTGACCAAGTGGAAGTGTGTAGGTACACTCATGGGAAAACCCAAAATTTCGAATTGGTGGAAGAATGCATTGGTTAAGGGGCCCCTTAGGCTAGCTAACCACTAAAATGGTCAAAGTTAGGCCCCTAACATGTTATGCTAACATATGGGTAGCTTATTTTCACAAAAATGTCACTTTAGGACCAATGGATGTAAAATCAAAAATTATTGGAATGTGTATCAAATGAATGTAAAAGTATTGGAAAGTTTATCAAATGGATGTAAAATCAAAATTTTTGAATGGTCTTCTTAATGAAGAGGTCAATGTTAAACAACCACTTGGTTATGAATTTAGTGGGCATGAAAACAAAGTATATAAATTTAATAAGGCACTTTATGGTGTGAAACAAGTGCCTCGGGCTTGGTATAAGAGGATTGATTCAGACATGATAAGTAAACAATTCAATTGAAGGAATAGTGGTCCCACATTGTATATTAAGACTAATTATGAAGGTCAGATTTTGATTGTGTGTTAGTATGTTGATGACTTGATATTCACTAGAAATATATCAATAGACATGTTCAAGTGAAAAATTATGAAAGAATTTGAAATGATAGATTTGGGGTTGATGAGATATTTCTTAGGTATTAAAGTTATTCAATGTGACAAAGTTATATTCATTTATCAATCCAAGTATATAAAGGAGGTTTTGAAGAGATTTAAAATGATAAATTGTAATCTAGTATCAACTCCAGTTGCAATAGGAACAAAAATATGTAAAGAAGAGAATGCCTCAAGTTTTGATCCAAATATGTTCAAAAGACTTGTTGGAAGTTTAATGTATATGACAACCACAAGGCTAGAGATTATGTATGGTGTAAGTTTGATCTCAAGTTCATGGAGTCACCACGAAATTATCACTAGCAAGTTGGAAAAAGGATATTGATATATGTTGCAAGAACAATGGGATATTCAAAATCCTATACTCCAAAGCTAATGATTTTGGTTTAATCAGTTACACTAAAAATGATTTTTCATGTAGCATTGATGACAAGAAAATAAATCTTCTAGATATATCTTTCACCTTGGATCAAGAGAAGTATAATGGTCATCAAAGAAGTAGTCTATAATTACTATCTCATCAGCTAAAGAAAAATATGTAGCTGTCACTGCCACATCATGTCAAGCAGTATGGATGCATCAAGTTTTGCTCAATCTTCACCATCATCAAGAAGAACCAACACCAATCCTTTGTGATAAAAAAATAGCAATTGCATTATCCAAGAATCATGTATTTCACATAAGGAGAAAAAATATTGATACAAGGTATCACTTCATCAGGGAATTGGTCAATAATGAAGAAATCTCTACACCTCTTGTTTGACACCTCTTGCTCTCTCTTCCTGATGATGGATCACATAGTGTGATTCGAAACGTTGATGAAAAATCTCTACACAATCTATTCCAGAAACTTAGCATTATTAATGAAGAAATCTAACGTGAATTCTATAAATCAAAAGAACAATTGGCAGATATTTTTGTTAAGGCATTACCAAAGAGTAACTTTGAATGTTTGTGAGAACAATTGGGTATTCTTGATGTAACATTTATTAATTATAGAAATTAGGTGGGAGGGTTGAAAATTTTTAGAGTTGTGTGGCAATTTCTACCATAGAAATACAAAAGTATAAATTATTGCTAGTGTGTTCTAGTATGTGGGTGCATCCACCTACCACATGTAGGTGCTTTGGAAAGGAAGGACCCACATGTAGGTAGAAGTAGGTGAATGTAGCTAGAATTCAAAATTAAAATTCAACTATGACTAGTGATATCTAGAGGTTTCCAAAGCCCTCTATAAATAAAGTTTGTATATAATTAAACATAATGCTTCACCAACAATCTATGCAATTGATCACAAATAGTCATTATAACATCCTCAAGTTACATGAAACCCATGTCAACAACATGTAATGTCAAACCCACAATAAGAGAAACATGTAAATCTTTAGCAAAATCAACCAGAGGGAAATCAAGAACATATAGATCCACAATATCATGTAGATCCTTAACCACACCAGAAACTAGTGAATATGCACTAGCAAAATCTAGCTCCACATGCACAACAACTTGATTATCCATGACTAAGTACTCTATAATTTCCATGTTAGGCACAACCAACTTATCATGAACATAAGTCTTCATCCTAGCATTAACAAGGTTAGGAATCTTTCAACAACATCTACAAGTTGCTCTGGGAGTTTCACCTTAGACTCCATAAACTACTCAATAAAACTAACTTCCACCTCAACCTTTCCATGCTCTCTTCTCTCTTGAAAATGTCTTCTAAATGGCTAGATAGCTCACTTCCAGATTAGTAGACACCAACTCCATAAATCTCTATGAAATTCAACTATCCATTCCTTAAATTGATCATTCAATCTAGCTTCAAACTGAGAAGAAATATATGAAATCTTTCTCTCCACCACATCACAAAGACCTACAATCATCACAAGGTCCAATATTCTTAGAGGCATTGTCCCAAAACTTGGTAAACACCCTATAATAAATCCAAGATCTTAACAATAATAAGCCAAATCAAACTTTTAGTCAACAAGATCAAATTTCCATCTTAACGATCATCGATCCATCTACAAGTCCTCTACAATTGTAAGTTAGAATCGTGATCTACTACCTATCAGCAAAGATATATAGGACTTCATAAAGAAAAATCCACCACCAAATCAAGATCTTCTCAAATCAACTCCTCCAATTTCAATGTCCTGGTGCAAACTACCTCATGTTCATTGATCTATCTACACACTCAAGAATAATTGTGCTCTAATACCACTTTATGTAGTGCAAGATAGGAGAATCCCCAAAGAAGATGCTCTAGCCCCTAGAAAATAACCACACAGGAGAAGAATAACAATAACATAGAGGTTTAGATGCAAATAATACCAACTCTTATAATATAATCATAAGATTTACATCCCACATGCTCGGCTCTAAAGACTTTCGGATTATGACCAAATACATAAGAAATTACAATAGTATTCTACAAAATCTCACAAGATCAAAATCCTAGCTAGCCTAGAAGTTAGGATTAACCATAGACATAAATAACAATTACATGCAAATATAAACAATATTAAAACATACTGAATCAAAAAAAAAAGAACATAAGACACTAAGATTTAACATGGTTCACCAAACCCTTGGCTACATCCACCAAACAACAAGTCCAATGTCATTATGATCCAATGATTACAACCTAATTACAATTTGTAGTCTGTTATAGTTCAATACTACTGCAAGAAGTAATTTTTGCATCACACATTATGAAAGATACCTAACCCTAAGTCCTCTTATAAAAGTATCTTTTTACCACTTTAGGGTTACAAAATGTTGGCCACATGTCATCCATACATCGGCCACAAAATCAGCCACAACCTGATTTTTTTATAAAGTATGAAGTATGTACAATACTTCCTTGGTCAGTGACCAAAAACTAATAATCTCCCACTTGTGGATTGATCAAGCTCCACACTAAAGAACAATCTCCCACTTGGAGGATGATCCTGTAGCAATATCGCTACCACATGGGGCTCCCACTAGATCAAACTACCCTAGGCTCTACTGTTATTTTATTATGTTCAATCTAGAAGACCAACCAAATATGAAGAGGAGTTCATTTTCTCCCTTGTCACTACCATTGTAAACATATGCACTAGATTGTCATCTATATGTATCTTGTCAAGATTTAACTATCCATCATCCAAAATTGACCAAATAAAATGGTACCACAATTGTATGGGTTTTCTCTTTGATTGTAGAGAAAAATTATTCACAAGATGAATGGCACTTTTATTATCTATAAACAAATAATTATCTTTTTGAGGGTGTCCTAATTCTTTTACGAAGAATTAACACCATATCATCTCCTCGATTACCTCTGTAGTAGTAACATACTCTACCTCTATAAGAGATAAAGCATTCACCTTCTATAACCTATAAACCCAACTCACTGTTGCCCCACCAAGAGTAAATACATAACATGTAGTACTCCACCTAGTATTAATATCTCCTAAAAAATATGAGTCAACATAACCCTATAAATTAGTAGTAGATGCCCAAAATGTAAACACTTACTGGATGTTCATTTCAAATATTTGAGAATCCATTTAACTGTATTTGAATGCTCAAGCCCTCGATGCCTTATATACCTTCTGACAACTCCCATTTCATGTGCAACATATGGCCTTGTACATACCATAGAATACATCAAGCTTTCTATAGTTGAAGCATAAGGTACCTTGGAAATACTATCCTCCTCTTCTGATGTCTTTGGACACATCTCCTTAGTCAACGTCAAATGACTAGGTAAAGGTGTGTTGATAGCTTTAGCATTCTCCATAGAGAAATGTTGCAGCCCCTTTGAAATATAATAAGTCTAAGATAATGTAAATTTCTTGTTCTTCCTATCTCTACAAATATTCATACCAACGATTTTTTTTGCTACCCCCAAATTCTTCATAGCAAATGCATGTGTTAACTAGCATTTTAAGCCCTTAATGTGATCCATATTGGAACTAGCTACAAGCATATCATCAACATGTAAACATTAAATAATGTAACTTTCATCATCCAACCTCTTAAAATAAACACAATGATCTAAATGGCACCTACTATATCCATGCTCATGAATAAAATTGTCAAATTTTAGATACCATTGCTCAAGTGCTTGCTTTAAGCCATATAAAATTTCATTTAATCTACACACTAAGTTCTTCTAACCTTTGACCTCAAATCCTTATGGCTATATATACATATATATATATATATATATATATATATATATCATCATCATCATCAATGAAGGTTGTTTTAACATCAAGTTTCTCCAAATGCAAATATTCAGTAGCTACAATACTTAAAACAATATGAATAGAAGTCATTTTCACAACATGAGAGAATATTTCATCAAAATCAATTCCCTTTGTTTGTGGAAATACTTTTACAACTAACCTGGATTTAAATATCTTCTTACCTCCATCCTCTTCTTTCAACCTATAAACCCATTTATTTTGTAAAGATCGTTTACCTACAAACAACTTCCATAAATCCCAAGTCTTATTTTTCAGCAAAGAGTCCATTTCTTCTTTCATTTCATACTCCCACTAAATCTTAGTATCTACCTACATAGCTTCATCATAACATTTAGGTTCACAAGCATCTATTATTAAAATAGAGTACAAAGGAGAAAATATTTTAGAGGTTTACTTAGCCTTGTTGACTATCTAACATTCATTGGTGTGAGTGGTATTTATTGTTGTAGTTTTTGTACATCATGAGGAATTGTCAGAACATCATCTTTTGGATTATCATCTAGCACTACATAATCATCTTTTTTATTCTCATTTTGCTACAATAGATCTTTGTCCAACACTTTCTCATTGAATATGAAATCCTTGCTTCATACAATTTTACAATTTTCAAAATCTCAAAGCCTATAACTGAATTCATCAATATCCAACAAATACACATTTCTTTGACTTAGTTTCCAGCTTGGTTTGATTTTTAGAATCTATATGAGAAAATGCTTCACAACCGAAGGTTTTGAGAATAGAATAACTCACTTTCTTACTAGTCCATGCTTCCTTTAGAATACCACAACCCAAAGGAGTAGAGGGACCTTTATTAATCAAATATACAATAGTATTGACAGCCTCTACCGACATGTTTAAGGGCAACCCATCATGTAACCTCATGCTCCTTGCACGCTCCATTATAGTCATGTCCATGCATTCAACCACTCAATTTTCCTATGTAGTCCTTGGAATAGTTTTTTGTCTATGAATACCATTAGTGGAGAAATAATTTTCAATTTCATGACTGTAATACTCACCACCATTATTAGATCTAAGACATTTTAATTTCTTGCTAGTCTCATTTCCAACTAAGTATTTTCTTTTCTTAAAAGTTTAAAATACATAATATTTCTATCTAAGGAAATAAATCCATACTTTTCTAGTTGCATCATTAATAAATATAATATAAAAGTGATAACCACCAAGGGAAGAAACCTAAGATGGTCCCCATACATATGTATGCACAAGCTCTAATTTCTCATTTTTATTTTCCTTCCTAGTCTTCGACAAACTCAATCTCTTTTGTTTTCCATATACATAACTTTCACATAAATACATATTGATACATTTCAAACCTAAAAGAATCAATTAGTTTCATACCTTTCTCACTCATGTGGCCAAGTCTATTGTGCCATAGCATTGTACCAGAATCTACATCAACTATTTGTTGTCCCTACTCAACTACAACAACTTTTCCTGAACATTCTTTTTTCTCAAAAAAATAAAAGTAGATGAACAATATGACCTATAGAAGATATAAGGTGCATACTTTCACACCTTTTTCTACTAGAAGGGAACTTTTTGAAACCTTCAATTTTTTTATCATTAAAAGTAACTACACAATCCTCATCATTGAGTTGTTGTTCTAAAATCGAATTCCTACTCAGCCTTGGTTAGCTAATGATTCCCATTCTGCAACTTAATCTTAGCTTTTCCCTTTCCAACAATATGACAAGGTTGATTATTCCCCAAATAAGCAAGCCCAAAATGCCCTTAGACATAATCAATAAAATAACCTCTATGAGGTGTAGCATGAAATGAAGCACTAGAATATAAAATCCATGAATCATCAACACTTTCTAAAGATAGAAGAAAAACATCCTCTTCAATTTTTTTCCTTACCAAATTTTCCTCCTTGTTCCCTTCTAGTTTATCTCTTTCATTGTTCATTTGAGTCCAATAATATTTCTTCTTATGCCTTGGTTTCCCATAGTACCAGCAATGTTTCAATCCTCTAGATTAAGACCTCTTCCCCTTTGATTTTCCTCTTATTTTCCCATGACTTTTGGAATTAATTCATCTCTCAGTCATTCTACCTCTACTTTATGTGTTTAAAGTACTTCCTAATGTAGATCCACCTAAATTTTTCCTATGAGTTTCCTCACTCAAAATAATACCAATCATATCATCATATTTTAGGGTAGTATACATAGAAATAGAATTACTCACATCCATTACCAAGCCATTCCATCTATTAGGTAAAGAACACAAAATCAAGAAAGCCCTAATTTCTTCATTAAAATTAAAACTCATAGAAGATAACTAGCTAGTAATAGTATTAAATTTATTTAAATGATCTACAATAGATCCACCTTCTACCATATTCATAGTAAATAACACTTCATGGGAAATAACTTATTTGAAGAGGATGGCTTTTCATACAATTTCGCTAGGGTTTCTATCAACTCTTTTGATGTCTTTTCTTTTATAATGTTAAATATCACTAATGGTGTCAGGCATAACTAAATTCTTCCAAGTGTCTTCCTATCTAAAATCTCCTAGTCATCATCTGTTATGGTTCCTTGTTTCTTGGATTTTCCTTCCAACAACTTCCATAAGTCCTTCTAATAAAGATAGTCCTACATTTTCATTTTCCATAGCTAAAAGTTCTGCCCATTAAACTTATCTAACTTCATCTTACCCTCACCTTCCATTGCTCCCACTCAACTATGAGACTTTCCTATAGAAGATAACTGGAAAAAAACTCACTCTAATACCACTTGTTAAGATTAACCACAAACAAAAATAACAATTAAATGCAAATATCAAAATATCAAAAAATATTGCATCACATAGAAATGAATACAAGAAATAAGGATTTAACATGGTTCACCCAAACCTTAGGCTATGTCTACCAAGTAGCAAGTTCAATATTATTGCGATCTAGTGATTACAACTTGATTACAATCTATAATCCCTTAAGCTCAATACCACCAAAAGAAGTAATTTTTGCATTACATATTATGAAAGATACCTAACCCTAAGTGCTTTTACACACGTATGTTTTTACCACTTTAGGATTATAACAGGTATACTACTTCCTTGATCAGTCACAACATACTAAGTATGTAAAGTACTTCCCTAATCAATCACCACAAACTAACGCTAGATCCACAATCTGGTAGAAACCCTAGGAAGAATGTAAACATGTTGTTGTAAGCCACAAAAAAACCTTCTTGTTTTCCAAAGCCATAGCTAGTAGCTGCTAGTTCTGCTCAACTTCTCTCTTCTTAGCTACTCCTCTCTAGTTGACTTCCTCCATCCTAGAAAATGAATAATGAAAAGACAAGAACCTTCACTTATACCAAACCAAGCCACAAGTCAGCCAAGAAAGTTACATTAAATAAACCCTCAAGCCATGAGTCACATTTATTGTTTATTTAATTTTTTTATTTTTTTATTTATTTTTTAGTTTCTTATAATTTTTGTCACTTTCTCTACTCCATTTCTGAAAATAATTGCTTTCTCTTTGTTTTTTCTTCTCTTTTATTTATAAACTATGTCCTACTTTATTTAGAGAGAGATAAGATGGCAAAATAAATGGAAAACATAGGGATTAGATGGTGAAAGAGGCAATTAGAGAAAATAAAATAAATTAAGGGGAATATTGATGTGTGTGTGTGTGTGTGTGTGTGTGTGTGTAGATAAGATAGAATGGGGACAAGGTGAGAGACATGAGGAAAGAAGGTAAATAAGGAGAAAATATGATGAGAGTAGGAAGTTGATAAAGTATGAGAGAGAGAGAGAGAGAGAGCGAGAGAGAGAGAGAGAGAGAGAGAGAGAGAGAGAGAGAGAGAGAGAGAGAGAGAGAGTGTGTAATTAAGGGAATAGAGATATGTATGTGTTAGAGAGAGAAATAGGACATAAATAAAGGAAGATTACAAAATATAATAGCTATGGGGTCATGTGTGTGTGTATTAGAGAGATGTATGGAGAAGATATGGTGAAGTTAGGGATGAAGAGGGAGAGGAAGAGTGGGTGTCAGATGGAGGGTGAGAGACAAAAGAGATAATAATTATGGGGGTTATATAAGAGTCAATGGGGACAAGGTGAGAGACATGAGGTAGAGAAAAAAGGAAAATAGGGTGAAAATATAGCAAGAGTAGGTAGTATATATTTTTTAATAGATTAATGAGAGAGGGGCGGGGGGGGGCGCGGGGGGGGAAGAGCAGGTAGTGATTTTTTTTTTATATTAATGTGTGTGTGTGTGTGTGTGTGTGTGTGTGTGTGTGTGTGTGTGTGTGTGTCAGAGAGAGAGAGAGAGAGAGAGAGAGAGAGAGAGAGAGAGAGAGAGAGAGAGAGAGAGAGAGGATAATTATAGGGTTAGATAAGATAGAATGGGGACAAGGTTAGAGACATGAGGTAGATGAAGAAGGTAAATAGGGGGGAAATATGATGAGAGTAGGGAGCTAATAAAGTGTTAGAGAGAGAGAGAGAGAGAGAGATAGAGAGAGAGAGAGAGAGAGAGAGAGAGAGAGAGAGAGAGAGAGAGAGAGAGATTAGGGGGATATATATATGTATCTGTTAGAGAGAGAAATAGGGCATACATAAAGGAAGATTATAAAAGAGAATAGTAAGGGGGGCATGTGTGTATGTGTGTGTATTAGAGATATGTATGGAGAAGATATGGTGAAGTTAGGTAAGAAGTGGGAGATGAAGAGTGGGAGGGGGAGGGACAAGGACAGGGAGAGACAAAAGAGAGAGTAATTATGGGGGATAGAGAAGAGGCAATGGTAAAATGGTGAGAGACATGAGGTAGACATAGAGGGAAAATAGGGTGAAAATATGGTATATCGATTAATGCGAGATAAGGGGGAAAGAGTAGGTTGTAAATTTTATTTTAGAGAGAGAGAGAGAGAGAGAGAGAGATTAATCATAGAGGGTAGATAAGATATAATGGGGACAAGGTGAGAGACAAGAGGTAGATCAAAAAGGTAAATAGGGGGAAAATATGATGATAGTAGGGAGTAGATAAAGTGTTAGAGAGAGAAAGAGAGAGTATGGATAGACATGGGGGAGGGATGTGATCAGTTAGATAAAGAAGGGGAAGAGAGATATAGATGATATAAAAGTTGGGAATTGGGATAATAAGGGATCAAATATATGCAAATATTAATAAATGAAAGAGAGTGAGGGAGAATAAGGGGGGTGAGATAGTGAGGAGGGAGGGGGAAGGGGAGGCGGGGGGGGGGAGAGAGAGAGAGAGAGAGAGAGAGAGAGAGAGAGAGAGAGAGAGAGAGAAATATGGCATAAATAAAGAAATATTATAAAAGAGAATAGTTAGGGGGACATGCATCTATGTGTGTGTGTTAGAGAGATGTATGGAGAAGATATGGTGAAGTTAGGGAAGGAGAGGCACATGAAGAGTGGGAGAGGGAGGGAGTGGAAGAGACAAATGAGAGTAATTATGGGGGGTAGAGAAGAGTAAATGGGGACACGGTGAGAGAGATGAGGTAGAGAAAGAGGGAAAATAGGGTGAAAATATAGAATGAGTAGGTAGTAGATTTATTTTATAGATTAATAAGAGAGAGTGGGGGGCATGTAATGCCCCACCAAGAAACCCAATAGAAATTAACCTAAAGTTTCACTAAGTTTGTCAAACATTTTTTCAAAAAGATAATAACTAAACAACAACAAATAATATAGCAAAAGAAATAACAACAAGATATAAAATAGCAGAAGCATTAACTCAGATACATAACAACCATCATAAATAGATTACATCCCATAGGGTTTCGTGATATTGAATCACATTTAAATTTAATTAATACTAAATCCAATATATAAGAAATCTACATCAAAGAATAACTACAAGTATGAATCTATATAATTAATATATAATTATAGGATGCCACTTGCCAATAATCAAAATGCACAATCATCCATTGTACAGGTCATAGGCTATGAGAGGCTAGAATAGTATACATCATGAAATAGATTACATCATCTCATAAGATCTATGAAATAAAATACAATACAATACAGTACAACCATCTATCATAGTACATAAGAAAAAAAATGAAAGAGAGTACAGAATAGGGAACTGTAGCCATGACATCAAACTATCAGATCTTAATGGTAAAAGTAAAAGCACTACCACCTGACCTCATGGTAACCTGAAAAGGGTCCAGACCCATCGGGCTAAGGAGATAGTCTCAAGTCCACTCAAAAGTCAAAACCAACATGTAGGTTAAAGAATCACCTCAAAGAAAACTATCTCAAAGGGTACCAAGACACAAGTATCAACTAATCCTAGAGGTAACACAGGCATGTAGAAAATCTAATATGTAAGTGGGTAAGTTTCATCACATGATCCAACCCTAAGGTTACCCTAGCAGTCTTTTAATACTCTACCCTCCTAGTGTCTCTATGTGGCACCAGCATCCTTTTGTATAGAAAAGGCATACTAATGAAGCAAGGTCACAACCAAGCATCCTCTCTACTCCCATCCTAGCCTGTACTGGCACTCAAAGCATGGGTGAGGAAAAAAAATTTCTCTTGTTGATTCATTTTAAACCCATTTAATAAAATGTTATCACTTATTAAAATAACCTACAATGAGTTACTCGCCAACCTTTTTAGGGCATTGGCATCCATTGCAAGCCGCTTCCCAAAATGAGATACAAGTGACTTACCCTAAGCTCAACAAATGCAAAAGATCTCAAATGACTATAAACCACACATTAGTTCTTAAACAAGAAACTAGAAAGTACTAAAATATTGCTGATCATAATCACAGATTCCACCAATATGATCATCCTAATAGGACTGATCACAAAACAATTAAACATAAACCAAACCATGTCACAACATGACATCACCAAAAAAAAATCATTTAATCACCTCATTCATATGAAAGCAATTGGGAAGCAATCCAAAGATAACTGATCGAAGACTCAAAGTTTATATCAGGAAAGACACATCATCCACCTTAGTTCTACACAAGAACTAGAAAGCACATCAAAATATTTGATCGGGTTCATCATAGCACACACATGACACATTACCATGATTGGGTATAAAAGATCATGTACAAAACATCATATGACATCACAGAACAAAACTCCCAACCCTCTAGCAAACATCCTGACTGGCCAAAGCTAAGTCAACCTTGAAACCTCGACACTAGTAAATCATACATCGCATACAATACATACAATAATAACTTTCATAATTCATTAGGTTTTGAAAACACAAAGGTTTAATTTTTACTAAATGTTTTCAAGTTTTTAGTTTTATTTTCAAAATACAGATTAAATAACAACAAGGGTTTCAAATTTTTTTTCCAACTATTATTTTTTATAGAGTTTCCAATTCCAAATAGGGTTCACATTTTTGTTTTCATTTCCAAATTTTATAGTTCTTAAAGTTTTCGATCTCAATTAGGGTTTGAGTTTCCATTTCTCTAGTTACACAATTCACTATGGTTTTCAAGTTCACTAGAATCCCAAACGATTCTGAAACTAATTCATATAAAGTTGTTTAAACATTGTTTCATAATTCAATTCATTATCAAACATAAGGGTTCAGTAAACATACATCATAGTTTTTGTAATTTTAAAGTAATATAATTACTAAGGCTTTTTTGATTTACAAAACTTTCCCTAGTATTATAAATCATTCTTATATAAAAATTGCACCAACAAACAAAATCCAATTCAACCATTTTTTCCAACTTCAAAAATCAAAGTTTATTATACAATTACATTTTAATAATAAATTAATTAAAGACTTCAATTAAATATTATTTAAATTAAAATTAGTAAGCATTAAATTAATAAAGATATTAGTTATTTTTATTTATTAATAAAATAACTATTAAAATAGTAATTATTAATGATAATAATTATTATGAAATTACATTTAATATTTACTAAATAATAAAAAAATTAATATATTTAAAAATATTTATTAAATTATTTAAAATTTAATAATTTAAAAAAAATTATCTAAAAAAAACATATAGAAAAAGGCATTTGTTATGGCCTATTGGCCAGGTGGTAGCGTTGTCGTAACAATACATGTTGTGTAATGGCAATACTAGACCCCTGCTAGAGAGAAAGGAAACTAAGGGGAAGAAAGGAGGGGGGTGGGGGGGTGGTGGCCGCCACCCATCTAATTTATATTTTTAAAAAAATTTAAATAAAACAACAAAATCCCTCTCCACAAAGAAATATACCACCATATAAAAAAATAAAAAATGTATTTTAATAATTATCATAGTAATACCTAATTACTATAGCAATTATATATATATATATATGATAAATTTTCCCAAAATAAACCTAGAATAGAAATCCAAACTAAACAGTCAAAATCTATAAAACAAAATTGGTTTTCTTTTCAAAACCCACATCTTGATTTCGACAAATCCATTTACAAAACCTCAAATTAACAATAAGGGTTTCAATCCCTCCATTCATTATAGATGGTTTTCAAAATAAATAGCAATAAAAACACAAACAAGGGTTTCATATTTGCAATTCTATATAGATAATCTCAAATGAAGAACAATAATATCATGAACAAGGATTTTAGATTCAATTCATATATAGAGGTTTCTCATATGAAGAACAATAAAATCACATAAAAGGGTTTCAAATCGATTCAATTTTGAAAATAGATTTGCAAAAACAGAGAAGGCAGAGAAATCAAAGATCGAGCAACTATTGCACAAAACCATAAGATCCTACCTAGATTTGATCCTAAATGACAGTTGAACAAAACTTGCAAACAATTATCTTTTCTTTCAAAATCCTGTTTCCAATAATTTCTCCTCCAAATCTATGTAATTGTAAAATGGGCCCTAGATCTCTGATAAAGAGTTCTCCCCTAAATTTGGGGCTTCAATTGTGCAATCACATGAAAAGACTTGTTGATCTATGTTATTTAATTATATCTTAATTTTCATTAGCAAACTTTTTGCAATTAATTAAAATATCTTTATTAAATAATTTTCTCTCTCTTTAATTAATTTATTATATTTTTATTTCATGCATAAGCTTTATGCAATTTAATTAAAATAAACTTTATTAAATTTATGTTTTCTCTCTCTTATTAAATCATGAGACACTTTTAATATAATATTTATTAACTTAACTAATAATATTATTTAGAGTTTATGATTAAAATAGAGATCCTAAATAAAATTATTAAATTAAATAAATATAAATATGGCTAAATTAGACTTTAATAAAAAAATTTAACTATAATTCTTTTATTTAATTAATTCCTTAATTAATTAAATATAATTAAATATTGAATTTTCTTTATAAAATATCCATTAAATTAAATCATTAAATATTCTTATAATTTGATTTAATTATAACAATAGAAAATCATCACAAGCCCACAATACAAAATATGAGAACTCATCATAAAGTACAAAATACCAAAACAAACTCAAGGGTCAAAATCACAAATTCACATCACTTGATGAATTTGAAAAGGTGAAACTAACTTAGATTCTTGTCCTATTTTGTAGGAGAATTAGCTTAGGTTAGGATTTCGAATCAAGATTTATCTCCCCACTTATACCATTGAGATACTATGATAGGGTACACTCATCCTAGAAATTTAGAGAAGTCCATACGTAGTACTTGCAACCTACACAAAATCCACGTATGTATATACACATATATTCTAAACTAATCAAGAAATAGTGGGAAGTGGTACATTGTGTAGATCTCGACTAGAAGGTGACCACGACTCCCTCATTCAACCACATCAAAAATATCAATCATAAAGTAAAACATACATGTACATCATACACATGCAAGTATGGGGCAAATACCTAGAGAAACTAGATATAAATCATTCCTCTAACTAATGTCATAAAATAACTGAAATCCATTAAATGAACATTTATATCATCATCGAAATAATCTTGGAATAACTTAGTAAATCATCATTTATATAAAGTGAGTATGAAATACATTTAATCAAATCCAATAAGAAAGTACCAATAATCATAAAACATAATAAGAAAATAGGTCCAAAAGAATCTGACAATACAACATAAAAGTCAAGTAGGGATAAGAGTAGGTAGTACAATTTATTTTATAGATTAATGAGAGAGAAGGGGAGGGGGAGGGAGAGGGAGGGGTAGGGAGGAAGGCAAGGGAAGGAGAGAGAGAGAGAGAGAGAGAGAGAGAGAGAGAGAGAGAGAGAGAGAGAGAGAGAGAGAGAGAGATTATAGGGGTAGATAAGATAGAAAGGAGGGGTAGGGGGGAGGGAAGGGAAGGGGGGGGGGGAGAGAGAGAGATTATAGGGGTAGGTAAGATAGAATGGGGACAAGGTGAGAGACAAGAGGTAGATAAAGAAGGTAAATAGGGGGAAAGTATGACAAGAGTAGAGAGTTGATAAAGTCTTAGAGAGAGAGAGAGAGAGAGAGAGAGAGAGAGAGAGAGAGAGAGAGAGAGAGAGAGAGTAATTAGGGGAGAAAGAAATGTGTATGTGTTAGAGAGAGAAATAGAACATAAATAAAGGAAGATTATAAAAGAGAATAGTTGGGGAGCCATGTGTGTGTGTATATTAGAGAGATTTATGGAGAAGAAATGGTGAAGTTAGGGAAGGAGAGGGAGAGAAAGAGTGGGAGGGGGAGGGAGAGGGAGAGACAAAAGAGAGATTAATTATGGGGGGTAGATAAGAGGCAATAAGGACATGCTGAGAGACATGAGGTAGAGAAAGAGAGAAAATACGGTGAGAATATGGCAAGAGTAGGTAGTAGATATATATTTTTAGATTAATGAGAGAGGGGGGGGAAGAGTAGGTAGTACAATTTTTTTTAAAGATTTGTGTGTGTGTGTGTGTGTGTGTGTGTGTGTGTGTGTGTGTGTGTGTGTGTGTGTGTGTGTGTGTGTGTGAGAGAGAGAGAGAGAGAGAGAGAGAGATGGGGAAGGGATGAAATGAGGTAGATAGAGAAGGGAAAGAGAGATATAGATGATATAAAAGTTTGGAATTAGAATAATTAGGGATCAAATATATAAAAATGTTTATAAATGAAAAAGAGTGAGGGGGTAAGAAGGGGGGTGAGAAAGTGTGTGTGTGTGTGTGTGTGTGTGTGTGTGTGTGAGAGAGAGAGAGAGAGAGAGAGAGAGAGAGAGAGTTATGCTGAAGTTAATCATATTAATGAGAATAATATTGATTCACAAATTCAACAATACCATAAACAATAGGAAGAGAATAAAGAAGAAGAAAAAGTAGAGGAAATAGGTTAAAAAAAAATTAAAAATACGATAAGGACAAAGTCACATCATCAAAGGTCCCAAGTGACACTACTAGTGCAACTAATACAAAAGAAAATAAAGAGAATGAGATGAATTTATTTGGAAACTAAGGAATGTATACAAAACTATGATAAGGTTATATGTATGTAAACGTAAGAATGATAAAAGAGGAGACCAAGTAGAGGCCTGAAGAGATGATGAAGAGTTAAGAGTTTGATATAGAATCAATTGTGAATCTTGATTTGGAGACATGGATCCTACAAAAGGATTGAGAAAGTAGAAACAAGAACAAGGGATCTGAATAGCTTTAGGTAAAAATCATTTTACAAGTCACTAACATCTTTCTCAAATAATTAATAGTTTATGTAAGTGTATGTGAAATCCATTACTTAGTAGTTCTTGACAAGACTGAAATTTATTTATAGAACTAATGTAAATCCTTTAATAACGTGAGCACCCTATAAGTGGGATAAAATATTTTAACAAATTAGTCTTTCATATGACTTTTAGATACATCCAACAATGTATCAGTCACTCCTAGCTAGGCCAGTCACTTAGAAGGTGACAATATTTTAGCTCTTAATCAGTTTATTGTAGTCAAGAGTTGTGGATGACATCCCCAATGCAGTTTTTCCCCATAACAAAGGGTTTTTGTGAGACCAAAATTATGGAGTTATGTGTGGATGTGTGATTTTATTATGGTTATTTGTTTACTTTTACATTTATTCAAATAGGTAAACTCATAATAATTGCAACAATTAATGAGTATAAATAATTGGTTAGTATATTTCATATTTTAATTGTGGTTAAAATTTGATTTGGTGAATTATTAATAAACACTAATTCACCCCACCTCTGCACCTGATGTACTTATCTTTCCAACCAGAAAAATCAAAGAGAAGTTGATTTTCATGAAATTATAATATTGGTTAACATGACATTAAATAGATGATTTATTATACCAAGGTTGGCTTCTTGAACAAAGGGTATTGTTTGTAGGATAACTACCTAAATTTCCACAACTCAAATATAGAAAGGCTTAGTATCAAGACAAGGTATCACTGCCAAAATAATGAAAAGAAGAACCATAATACAGTATAGTGCTAGGTTTCTAATAAAATATTTAACAACTGAATTCACTTCCTTGAGCAACTTATTTGATTAGTTCACAGTTGCATTATAGATATAAATGCATTGTATGATTTACATCCTCATTGTTACACATACATCTTGGAATAATTTTACATATATACCAAACTAATGACCAAAATGTATCCATAAAAATAGATTTAAGATACATGCTATGACACCTCGAGAAATACAATAATCTTCAAGCATGTGAACATGCTACCACAGTATTTAGTGCTCAAAGATATGATAAGTACACTAAGAAAAATATGTGGAACAATAATCATCCAAATGATTCATAAAGTATTGCCTTAAAACATAAGCTTCATAAAATCACCATGATGATTCAAACAATCAATGAGCCATGAAATGGTAGAACATTTAATTCTAATACTTATTGAGTACAATAAACTGATGAATTTACAATAAACCAATCAATTTATAATCATTGATGCACCCATGAACCATTAGAGGTTTGAATAAGTATGTTGTCACTAATAAAAACCATGTTTACATCAATGAAAACCAAATGATAACCATCATCCTCATATTCCAACAAATAATAACCCTAAATCCAATTGAATCCAAATCTCTAATTCAAATTAACCCTAACCTTATTACTAAACCAAATTGAACCCAAATGTTGTCCATGACCAAACCCCAAACATAAACAATAAAACAAATATGGTTTAAAATAACAGTTAGGATTTAATTAAGGAATCGTTTTAATTAGAGCTTAAATTATGTAATTTAATTCTTAGGACTCGCCTCTCCCATGCTATTAGCTATATATACATTGTATAGTATATAATATATATAGAGATAGCCTATAGATATCGAGGCTTTAATTTACTTTAGGAAAAGGTCTCAAATTTAATATTAAAGCCTTGATATCTCCTAGCTTTATCTATATATATTATATACTATATGATGTATATGTTGCTAGTAATATTTTAAAATTAAATGACAATAATATTATGTTAAATTTTTTTAATTAGATATAATTGTGTTATATTTTATATTTTTATTAAAAATACAAATATGTTATAATATAAAATAATAAAATAACATTAAAATAAAAGTAATCAAATAATTTGATATTATTAATTTTAATTCTTTTTATAAGTATTATGTTAAGGAATTTCTAACTTCTACAAATTTAAACCTTTTATTTTTTATTAAATTAAAATAATAGCATCATTTTCATCTATTTGCACTTTGAAATTAAAATTTAAGTGATAAATATTAAACTATTTAACACTATCTACCTTAAAGTTTTTCTACAATTTTAACTATTTTCACATAAATTTTTCTAAAGTTTCAAAGTTTTAACCAATCTTAAAAAAATTATATCATGAACTTTATTGCTATGTAGCCTTGTGTTACTTGCCTAACAACAAAATTTCTCTCAATTTTTTTTTAAGAAGCATAACAAATAGACCATGCAATTTAAAAGGATATCTTTGTGTTTTTTGTTTTGATAATGCAAGTATTATGGTATTTAAAGAAATATACAATTTTAAATGATACGGCCTGATCTATTTTATTTCCTTAATTCTTCTAATTAAACAAAACTTTCTTATAATTTAATATTTTTCTATGTGAAAGGTTCAATACTTAAAATACATTTTAATGGTTTTGATATAGCTTCTTATTTCATTCTTATACTTACTGATGTATTCTTATCTGTAAATAAACTTACATGATGTGGTACCAATTGTACAAATATGGGTATTTTTTAGCACAATTACTAGTTGACATTTTTTGGGAGTCTTTTTAGACACCTATTCAAAAAAAAAATGGTAATTTAACATTATATTTGATAATTGTGAAGTTAGAGTACTCAACTACTAAAGCCTCTCCTCTAGATTTAATAGTATATCAAATTAAATTATATATATATATATATATATATATATATATATATATATATATATATATATATATATAATTTTACACATTTTTATACATTATTTAATTTTAAAAAAACCGTAAACAAAATATAGACATTGAAGCAATAATTTTAAAAAGTATGGAATCGAATAATTCAACA
Source organism: Cupressus sempervirens (assembly GCA_028749045.1). NCBI lineage: Eukaryota > Viridiplantae > Streptophyta > Pinopsida > Cupressales > Cupressaceae > Cupressus > Cupressus sempervirens. Next base: position 773,840,284 of record CM053787.1, on the reverse strand, counting down.
TTACCAATGTTAAAAACTAGGACTTGAGGAAATCAAAATTACTTAATCATGCAATTCATTATATTAGTGATCATTTAACGTTTTCTTTTAAAATTTAAAGCCTAAAAATATCCACAAGAGAATAAGTTCACCAAATTGCAAGTGTGTGTGTGTGTATATATATATCTTCGCAGCCTGTGTCTTAGCCATATTGAACAGATTCATGTAAAGACTAATAGTTACTTAACTCATTCGATTAGTAACTTATTCAGTTCAATTTCATTTCAAATTCATCAAACTTGGGATTGAACTATAAAATTAAAGGCATTTAGGGGTCCTTAGTTATGAATGCACCTATCGAGGTCGAATAACTATTTTTTGGGTACCTGTTTGAAGATTGATTTCCAATCATAGCCTAAACTATCTCAACGTAGACAACAACATCCATTCAAAATTTATAACACTTTGTTCTCAACAAATTTCAACTCCAACTTAATTACTTATATTCGATGGAGCTATTACTCGCCTTAGCCATATGTTTAATCTAATGCATTTTGTACAAGTAACTTTATACAACACAAAACTCCAAAAGAAAGAAAAACAATAAGACATGATTAATCTTATCAAACCAATTTTCCTACCCATATTCTCATGCAGGCACCATGATAATTGTAGAGGTTGTGTGAAGATACAACAATTGTCACAATCCTTTAACAGCATGGGCAATGTTCTAGATCTTTCCCAAGTTATATGGATTGAACCGGTTCTCCTAGCCTTTTCTTGGGTCAAATTCAATGTAGAATTAAGTTACCACCTCTGATATATGACTCAAGCGTAGTAGTATGAAATGTAGTTGAACTTCATTTGTGGTTTACTGTGCTTTCCAATGGAGCATTTTGGTGTGTATTGCAGACAAGTGGTGTATTGAGTCACCTAGTTCTAGACAATCAGTCTCAGTCATACACAGTTGCGGTTGAACTTAAATACATTTTTCTCTATATTACTGAAGTTTCAATGAGTTTTTCAAAGTTGAATTCTACAAACGAACTTAGTCAAGGACATTCAGAACCAGACAACAATCAAAATAAAAGGGGCATTGTCCATATGAAGAATTGAAGGAATTTACTTTTATTTAATAACTGAATGAATGGAAATATTAAAAGGAGAAGTACAGACAGGTCTGGTAAAGATCGGAGGAGCAAGCGGCCTACAAAATCTTCAAACTAGTAGCAACCCATTTGAAGATCAATCACCATTTCGAACATGGTTTGCCCCGAATGGGAGGAAAATAACAAGCTCTAAGGAAAGTGAGCAGTGTTAATTATTGTTAGTTGGACAGCTGTTATTTCTGACCTGGAAATAGCAGCACTATTTATGGGTAGCTTGGACAGTTGTTCGTCCTTATCTATGAATAGCGGTTGTATTTATGGGTGGTTTGGACAGCTATTTGTCCACTTGCCAAAAATTAGTAAATGGTTATTATTTACTAATTTTAGAGATTCCCTTTTGGACACCTTGCAACCAATTCTATTATTGGCTGTTGAGTTGTCTTAATCTCAGTCGTTGGTTTGATTTAATCTCGTTCATTGGTTTACCAACGAGAGTAGTATAAAAAGGGGTCTAGGGGGCATTTGGAGACCAAGGCGGTGATGCTTTGGTGAAGCTGTTTGCAGTGTTAGGAAACAGTCTTGCAGTGTTAGCAAGGGCACAGGCAGAAGCATTTTGGAGAAGGAGTTTGCAGTGTTAGCAAACAGTCTTGCAGTGTTAGCAAGGGCGCAGTGTTAGCGCAGGGATAGCAGTGAGAAATATCAGCAGGAGAAATTAGGAGGTTGTCGGAGTTCTGCCAGTGTGAGGCAAGGAATTTTGTATCTCTTGATTTGCTGAAGTTTAATATAATTTTTCATCTGTAGAACTGGTTTTCCCTTAGGGGTTTTTCCAGGGACAATTTGTCCGAAAATATTGTGTTGATTCTGTTGCGCATTTCTTTCCGTATTGTAAGTGAAGTTGCAGTTGTGTTATTTTTCGATACTAGCTGGGAATTTATTTTCAGCAGTTTAATAATCATTTGTGATAGGAGATTAATAATCAGTGACTGCAATAGTTTGATTTTTCACATGGTATCAGAGCATTGTTAAGGGTAGAAGAGTTTTGCCCTAGGAAAGAAATTTTGATCTCTTTAGATTTATTATTGCTTTAAACCCTTGAGATGGCTTCAGCTGGTTTGAGAGATCAGGATAGATTGGATGGTGCCTCAAATTTTGGTGTCTAGAAGGCCAAAATTTCTTTATTGTTGGAAGAGAATGGTATCAAGGATTATGCTACCAGTGGTGTACCTGTACCAACGGATGCAACACAGCTTGCAGCATATAGGAAGGACGATGCCAAAGCGAGGAGGATTATCCTTGATGGTGTCAAGGATCATATTGTTCCACATATCTCGGAGCTAGATACAGCAAAGAAGATGTGGGATGCCATTCTAAATCTGTACCAGAATGCTACCACTAACAGGAAGTTGATTCTCAGAGAGAAGCTAAAGAATACCCGAATGAATCAGGGAGAAGACGTCACAAGTTACCTCACCAGGCTCAGACTTGTCAAGGATGAGTTAGCAGCTATTGGAGATAGCCCTAGTGATGATGAGCTAGTGAGAATAGCCCTAAATGGGTTTACTAAACAATGGAGTGTCTTTGTTCAAGTTGTCAGTGGACGAGATACTTTACCGAGTTGGGATCGACTATGGACTGATTTCACTCAAGAGAAGTTTAGACTAAGTCTTGTCAATGGGGCCAACAAGAGTCAGAAAAATGAGGTGGAACAAGAGAACGTTGCCCTAGCGGGTAAAGGGAAAGCAAAGAAGGGATCTAGCAAAGGATCAAATTCACAAAGTGAAAAGAAGAAGAAGGACCTTTCTAAGGTCAGGTGCTTTGGATGTCACGAGTTTGGCCACTATGTCAGTGATTTCCCAGATAAGAAAAAGGGTAAGAAGTAGGTGGCAGCTTCAGCAAGTGCAGAAGAACTCTCCAGCAGAATGGAAGACGAGTTTGCACTCATAGCTTGTATGGTTAGCTCAACCTCATAGTGTGTTTGGTATATAGATAGTGGGGTGTCATTTCATATGACAGGAGTTAGAGAGTACTTCTCTAGTTACAAGGAGGAGGACACCAACATCCAGATTTCTATGGGAAACTTGTCCAAACTCAACCCTGTTGGGAAAGGGACTGTTCAGTTTCAGAGGGAGAATGGAAAGATAATTCCTCTTCATGATGTGTTATATGTGTCGGGCTTAGGTATGAATTTGATTTCTGTATCTGTTCTTCAGGATAGGGGGTATAATGTACTCTTTAGAGGGACACATGTGTTGATTAAGCACAAGGATTGGAAATCACCCATAACTATTGAAGTTAGGAGTGGTCGCCTTTATAGATTGCAGTTTGATACTCCTAAGGCACTTATGAGCAACAATAATCCTAGAGATCTTGGAGAGCTATGGCATAGGAGGTTGGGCCATATTCATCATGGAGCACTTAGATTGCTTCGTGAGACCGTGATAGGTGTTCCAGAGGTGAGCACAGAGCATGATGATGTATGTAAGGGATGTGTGTTGGGGAAGTTTGCGAAAGAATCTTTTCCAAGGAGTGACACCAGATCTAAGGGTGTTCTTGATCTAGTACATTCAGATGTTTGTGGACAAATGTCAACGAAATCTCTCAGAGGATATGAGTACTATGTTACTTTTATTGATGACTTCTCTAGAAAGACCTGGATTTACTTCTTGAAGACTAAAGATGAGGTTTTTAGTCGATTCCAAGAGTTCAAGGCTCTTGTGGAGAACTCGATGGGAAAGAAGATAAAGGTTCTTCGGTCAGACAATGGAGGCGAGTACAAAGGAAATGTCTTCCAGGAGTTTTGCACCAGAGAAGGAATCAAGAGAGAATGGACTGTTCCTTACAATCCACAGCAGAATGGAGTTGCTGAGAGGAAGAACCGTTCTATATCAGAGGTAGCAAGAGCTATGCTACATGACCAGGACATGCCCCGTTACTTATGGGTAGAGGCGTGTAATTTAGCAATCTACATTCAGAATAGAGTTCCACACAAGGTGTTAGGGAAGATGACACCAAAGGAGGCTTTCACAGGGAAGAAGCCAGATGTTAGTCACTTCAGGATATTCGGGAGTTTGGCATATTGTCATATTCCTGGAGATACACGTACAAAGTTAGATCAGACTGTAGAGAGGGGATACTTTGTTGGTTACAGTGAGACCTCAAAGGCATACAGGGTTTTCATTTCGGGGACTAAAAGAGTTATTGTTAGACGGGATGTCAAGTTCTTGGAGGACAAGGCATTCAAGAGATCCAGAGATTTGCCAGCAGATGATCAGAGTGAGCAGCCAACAGAAGCTCCAAGACCAAGTCAAGGGCATCAAAGCTCAAGTACAGTTACCAGTACGAGTGTAGACTCAGTTAGTGAAGATTCACAGAGTATGGAGCAACAGGTGCAACAGGAAATGCATTTGGAAGATTTAGAGGTTGACATTTCATCCTCTACAGTTGGCAGCAGGAACCATGTGGTTCCAGATACACAAAGGGATACTCAGGAGTTTGTGGGAGCTCCTAAGAAGAGTACTAGACAGCGAAGACAACCAGCCAAGTTCAATGACTATGTGGCATTAGTTAGTCAGTTGGTAGATAGTGAGCCTTCTAGCTATCAGGAAGCTGCAGAACATCAGGTATGGCGAGATGCTATGGTTGAGGAATATTCTTCAATAATGTAGAATGATGTGTGGGAGGTAGTACCTAGACCAACAGATAGGGTTGTAGTTGGATCACGCTGGATCTATAAGATAAAGCACGGTGCAGATGGTAGCATCGAGAAATACAAGGCTAGGTTTGTGGCAAAGGGGTTCTCTCAGAAGGAGGGAATAGACTATGAGGAGACATTTGCTCCAGTTGCCAGGTATACTTCTATACGAGCTGTAATCTCACTTGCAACACAGATGGGATGGCAGATCCATCAAATGGATGTCAAGACAGCATTCCTCAATGGTGAGTTGAAGGAGGAGGTATACATAGAACAACCAGAAGGCTTTGTAGCACACAGCAAAGAGACCCACGTGTGCAGATTGAAGAAAGTTGTTTGACTACAATACATACCTATAGATGAGCAGGTAGCAAACATTCTGACGAAGGCTTTGGGAAAGGCCAAATTTATCTTCTTCAGAGATAAGATGGGTGTCATGCAGAACAGCTTCCTCGCTAAGAGGGAGTGTTAATTATTGTTAGTTGGACAGCTGTTATTTCTGACCCGAAAATAGCAGCACTATTTATGGGTAGCTTGGATAGCTGTTCGTCCTTATCTATGAATAGCGGTTGTATTTATGGGTGGTTTGGACAGCTGTTTGTCCACTTGCCAAAAATTAGTAAATGGTTATTATTTACTAATTTTAGAGATTCCCTTTTGGACACCTTGCAACCAATTCTATTATTGGCTGTTGAGTTGTCTTAATCTCAGCCGTTGGTTTGATTTAATCTCGGTCGTTGGTTTACCAATGAGAGTAGTATAAAAAGGGGTCTAGGGGGCATTTGGAGAGCAAGGCGGTGATGCTTTGGTGAAGCTGTTTGCAGTGTTAGCAAACAGTCTTGCAGTGTTAGCAAGGGCACAGGCAGAAGCGTTTTGGAGAAGGAGTTTGCAGTGTTAGCAAACAGTCTTGCAGTGTTAGCAAGGGCGCAGTGTTAGCGTAGGGATAGCAGTGAGAAATATCAGCAGGAGAAATTAGGAGGTTGTCGGAGTTCTGCCAGTGTGAGGCAAGGAATTTTGTATCTCTTGATTTGCTGAAGTTTAATATAATTTCTCATCTGTAGAACTGGTTTTCCCTTAGGGGTTTTTCCAGGGACAATTTGTCCGAAAATATTGTGTTGATTCTGTTGCGCATTTCTTTCCGTATTTTAAGTGAAGTTGCAGTTGTGTTATTTTTTCGATATTAGTTGAGAATTTATTTTCAGCAGTTTAATAATCATTTGTGATAGGAGATTAATAATCAGTGACTGCAATAGTTTGATTTTTCACAAGCAGCTCTATCCTCTTTTCCCTGAACTGCTGCTACTTCTTCGTGTCATTTCACACCTCCTACCTCCATTCGATAAGACTTTAGGGCTTCTTATTTTTATATTTTTCCCAAAACCCTTTCCTTTTCCTTTTTATTTCTTCTTCTGCTCTCCAGCTTCGAGTGATCTCTCCCAAGAATGTTGTCCAAGTTATATTAACTACCCTCCATTTGTAACTGACACAAGTTTTTGTAACTATGAAATATAGTGTTATATCTAACTATTTATGTCGTTAATACAAAGAATCGCAAGTCATTTCTAGAACACAATTTTTTTAAGTGAACAATTCCACGTGGCAATGGAATTATCATTTTATCCAGATTGAGGGGAAAGAGATTGCGACAATTCAAAACAAGAAGGCTATGACTTGATTTTGGCAAATTCAATGCTTTTCTTCTTCCCTTCAAGTTTTGCAGAGTAGAAATTCTGCATATACTCTGCATGAGTGAATCTTCTATATTGACATGGATGCATGTCATCTATGAGTTCTAGAACAGGACTCAAAAACATGAAAATAGAGATTCGGTCTCTGTCCATGTTTGTGATCGCTCTGTGCTCAATGATTTTATACATTCCTTTGCTTAGTACCTGAATAAAAAATGAAAGCTTCATTAGATATGAATCTACTAGAATCAAAATTTAGTTCTCGTTAATTTAACTCAAATAATAAATCATTATTATAGTGCGCAGTCCTTTTCTTTATACATGAAACCTCCAAATTATACACCCATAGAAACATTCTTGAAAACAGGTTTAGATAATTGATGGTTATTGTAGGTTTTTTTTGATCTAAAGATTATTAAAATTTATCTTATTTACCTCAATCATGTCCCCAATATTGATAACCTGGGCACCAGGGATGGGTTGAACATAAATTTATTTGTCACCTTTACATATAAGTAGTCCCAATGTTTCCTAATCGTGTAACAACACTGTAAACCAACTTCCATCTGAATGAGGACTTAAACCTAAAATTTGAAAAAACTTGGAAAATTTTATGTAATGCTGAAGTTATATTCCATTTATCAAAATATTTTTGGTATTCAACAAGGCTTATATTGATTTCAGGAATGGCTCTAATGATGATTTTTTGAAAAGTATCTAAAGTATTGTGACTAGCGAAAATGTTCCATTAGCTATTTATTTGGAATAACTTGTTCAAAACTTTGACCTTATTAAAGAAAATCCCTTGGAACATGGTATATTAAAGTTAGAATTTTTGAATTGTCTATTAGGAGAGTTAGTGTGATGATTTTATGGAATTTAAGTCTATATGTGGGGGAAAAGATCCAATAGTCATGCATCGTAACTTCTCCCTCCTAGAATCACCTAGAATTCCTAAAGCATAAGTAAGATTTTGTCAATTTGTTCTATATACCTCCCTAAGTGAATGGAGGTCTTAAAGCCAAGGTTCAGCTTTTGAGTATTCATGAATAACTCTTTAGGGATTGTGGAGCACAAAGTGAATCTAGGTTGAAGCACTTCTAAGACTTGTCTTTCATTTTTACGGCATGTTAATTGTAATTATCAACTATAATGTACTATCTATATGATTAAATTATAATTCTCAAGTTTATTATCTATCTAATTAAATTATAATTATTTAGTTTAATGTGCTCTCTACCTAATTAAACTATTACAACTTAGCACAAATACAAGCTACTATGTGGCATTGGTTTTCAATAAGCACTTCTTTGCATATTTTTGAATTTCTTATTTTTCAAAGCTTACTTGCCATTTTATAGCAATTATTCCAAAATAGTAAAATAGGAAAAGGTTCCAATTTATGGTTTCTCATAAGCAATTAGCCTCATAACATATTTGGATTTATATGTTGTTGTTAAAACTACTTTTCAATTATAAAAATAATATAAATCAAACAATTAGAAATTATATTGTTTAAACATTTCAAAATCATTATTAAAAAAATGTTGAAGGTTGAAATCTCCCTAGTTTGACACATAATCTAAGCATTAATCATTTTGTTAGCTCATACATTGTAAAGATACTTTATTTCTAGCATTACTTAATATAGGTGTCTTAAGTAGTTGTATATGTATTGAATTACTATTTAAATTTAAATAAAACAATTATATAATTAAATAAATATTTTAAGAGAATTTTGAAGAAAAATGTTAGGCCGTTGTTGATAAGGTGAAAATTATATGTCTCAAATACTTTTTCAAGACAAGATTTAAATTGATTTGACATTCTAATTTGTTCAATTGAAACAAAACATAAATAAATAGATTAAAAAAAAGTATCAAATAGATTTAGCAAAAATAAAAAGAAACCAGCCAATAAAATTTGACATTCTATTGAATCTCACTCAAAATAAAAATAAAAGTTATATATACATTAAAGTAATTATTAACTTTGAAGTAAACAAAAATTAACTTCATACATATGTACATGTATATGTGTGTGTGTGTGTGTGTGTGTGTGTATATATATATATATATATATATATAGAGAGAGAGAGAGAGAGAGAGAGAGAGAGAGAGAGAGAGAGAGAGAGAGAGAGAGAGAGAGAGAGAGAGAGAGTTAATATTAAAATTAATAAATATATAACATTAGTAAGAAGTAAATTAATATATTAATATTAACAACTAAAATCTTAAAAACCTGTAGTTAACACAAAGATATGTGGGGTAGTTTCTTGATATTCATATTGATTAATATTTTTCTATGTTATATATTGTATATTTATTGGTTATTAGTATTAATAGAATATAATTAAAGTTCATATATCTACTATTATCTAAATATCTACTACTTTTCTTATTTGTGTTTTTGGCATGGTGGTTCTATTTTATCTTGTTTTATATTGACTCGTGTTTTATGAGTTTGATTCACATGAATCCATATCTCATGACAATAAACGGAACACTTAGTACTCATTTTAGATATAGGTTATGTTCATAAAGGTGAAGTATCAAAACTTCCCAGGAGGTCACCCATCCAATACTACTCCAACTCGAGTACACTTATCTATGAAGTTTCCTCCATGGTTAAATCCACTCTACTTGCAACCCCATTTGAAAAACATTCACCAACCATTGTGCCTTATGAACCATTAATTAGAAAGCCCCTTACGGTTTTCAATTTGTAAATATGATATATTTTTCCATAGTAAATCAAATTGTTATATTGTTGACTCATGTTTCATGAGAAGTGATTCACACGAATCTAGCTCTCATGCCAATAAATGGGAGAATTATCACTCATTGGATCTAGGTAATGCTCATAGAGGTGAAGCACCAAGACTTCTTGGAAGGTCATTTGAGTCAAACTAATTGACTCATATTTCATGAGATGTAATTTACATGAAACCATCTCTCATGTCAATAAATGGAAGAATTAACACTCATCCAATCTAGGTGATTCTCATAGAGGTGAAGCATTGAGACTTCTCAAGAGATCACCCATCCCAGTACTACTCCATCTTGAGCATGCTTAACTATGGATTTTCCTTCATGGTTAAACCCACTCTTCTTGAAACCCCATTTGCAAAGCCTTCACCAAGTGTTGTTTGTGCCACTTGAACCATTCATTAGAAATCCCCTTAAACTCATCAATTGATAAGTGCTAAGTGTTTCATCTCATAATTAATAGTTAAAGCTGAATATGCTACGACAATAATAAACTATACTCAATTTGTTTGGATCAAATAACTTCTTGAAAGAATTCAAGAGAAAAAGGAGGAACTGGTAGTTATCAAATGTGAACACTAGTGTAATCAATATATCTAAAAACTCAGTCATGCACTCAAAGATAAAAACACATATTCATCAAGTACCATTTTCTGAGGGAACATGTACAAGAAAATAGGCCTAGTATGAAAATATTCCAACTAAGGAGCAACTAGTTGATATTTGTACAAAGCCTCTTCAAAATGATACTAAGATTAGATAGGAAGACATCAATCAATGATCAAGAAATGAAGAAGTCTATAGGTGGACTGATGAGAGCAAGATATTACTCCATAAGGGGAGCAATTGAGAGACCAACAAAGAAGAAAATATGGTTTCCTTTTCTATTATTTTCGAAAGGTGAGAAGTGGAGAGGAGTAAAAGAAAAAGAAAAAAGGTCAAACTTGAGAATTAATGAAGTTGAATAGAAGTGTGCAAAGAACACAAGACAAAAATATGAGAAAAGTAGTAGAATAGTCAAAGCATGAAGATGCACTATCTCAGGGGGAGATGATGAAAGAAGGAAAACAACACATCAAAATAGAAAATTCTTAAATGACTAATGTTGTCATCATTTCCAAAGGGGATTTTTGGCATAAGTGTCCTGAAGATTATTCAATAGGCAGGGTAGTGGAATTTGCCATAAAGGTTTTTTCATTGATATAAACACATATGAAGGAATCAAGGCCAGTAGAAAGGAATGATTGACAAAATGCACTAATGTACAACTCTAATTTACAAGAATGATCAGGATTAGAGAAGATGTGTAAGCCTAGAAGCAATGATGGCATAGGTGTTCCACTTAGATGAACTATGCTAAGTGAATTTTGCATACACAGAAAGCCACAAAGCACAAGGGAAAGAAGATAGATTAGTGAGTTGGATTGGCTAGGTCAGCACGATAAACATGGACCAAGGAACCTATGATTTCATACTCATGTAGAGGGTAAGAGTGCAATCAATGTCACAATTGATGGTGATGGGGGAATGTATCAAGTAATAGTCAAAATAATTCAAATTTGAATTCTTTCCAACAATAACAAGTCATTGAGGTTACATAGAGCATGTGACTCTTGTACAGACACACTATATCTAACAAGAGCAACACACTACTACAATGATAAAATAAGCTAGTAGTGTGGGTGAGAATTCAAATTTTCAATTCAAAAATTAGGACTACTGAGCGAAGCAAGAGGAAAGTATAAAATAAAATGGAGTTGAAAGACTAAAGATTAGATTTTCAAGTGAATAGCAAGAGAATCAAAAGAGATGAGCTAAAGCGGAATCTCAAAGTGTGAAGGTGAGTAATCATAGAGAGGTCATCTTTAAAGAGTTATTATGTTGAGGAGAGGAGAGCAAGCCCGAACAACATAAGGTATATCATGTGCATAAAAAAGGAGAGCTAAGAATGCAAGTGACCAGAGTCTAAAGTTGTGGAGCCAAGGTAAGAAAAAGCTTAGTTCTTGACTAGTTAGGGGAGTTGAAGAATGATCTATTTCAAGTTAAGTCTAGTAGATAAATTGTTAGATCATTCCATGTTTTTTACTAATCTTTGCAACAAAAAATTTGATTGCAGGATGAACCTAAAATGATCTTTGTACCAATCACCTAATAGGGTGACACATTAACTTGTGTTCCAAAGTCTTTTAACTAGGCTTCTCATAACAGTGCAATACTTTAACATGTCTCATCAAAATCTCCACACCATGTGGTATCTAACATTGTCTTTGTAATCTTCTAACATAAAGCTCTTTATTGGGAGCACTTGAGAAGAGTGAAATCTTTGTGAGAATCAACCCCAGTTATGTTTCCATGAGATAAATAATGTGTTAAATGTGTTTCTATTATCACATTCTATGTTTTCGCTTAATCTTGATCAATTAAGTCATAGCTAGCAATGACCTGTAGATAACTATGAAGTGTGATCTAGAGTAAAAAGTTGAAATCAATGAATATACTAATTCACCCCATCTTAGTATACTAATTCACCCTTAATAATAAATCTTTATGATGAGAAAAGAATTGTCAGTTGATTTGGCTTGAACTATGTCTCTTACATGAATTAGAAAATTTTCATGAATATGTATTATAAAGAAATTATATTTGTTTTTAAGCTTTTAGTACAGGATTGTTCTACAAAGTTGCAACTTATGAAATTGAATGAAATTTTGTGATATTTCATACTATAATGATTCAATTGTGTAGTTTCTAGGTCAAACTCATTGACCCATGTTTAACAACTCTAGCTCGATGAAGCATGGGTCAATGAGTTTGACCCAAAAACTAAATAATTGTGTTCTAGTATTAATATCACAATTAGACTTGATGGAAAATATTTCCCACTCAATCATAGAATTTGAATGCCATATTGGTCATTTTTCCACTTTTGAGCTAGAGCGAAATTGGTTGGATTTATCAATTGACAGGTTAAATTTTCATAAATCACCAATACTAACACTTAAAATTATTAATAAATCATTATATTTTGATATAGTCAAAACCAATATTTTCACAACATAATATAAACCTTTTTGCAAGTTTAAAATATTACTATGCAATATATAAAGTTGAAAACTTTAAAAACTCTCTAAATTTGACATATATTACTAATTTTTAATTGTTTTATAAAATCTCATATAATTTTATATAATATATGAATCTATAAAATTGCCATAAAATTTGAGATTTTTGAGATTTTTTTTTTTGGATCAGTAAGAGGCTGAAGCCAAGATTAATTATCATATATTATTATTAATTATTATTTTACTAAGCATGGGTAGATTCGAACCCAAGACCTCTATGATAAGAGGCTCACAATTTTTGAGATATTACCAATTTATACTATATTGATAAAATATTATAATTTAAAAGGGTTATTTAATTATTTATAAATTAGAAAAAAAAAATGGCCATTACTATTTATCTTAGAATGTAAAATGAAAGGCATTAAATTGATCAAACTTATTATGAAAAAAAATATGATAGGAGTGAAAATCAAATTCCAAATATATTCTTACTTATCAAATGAATGAAATGTATTATTTGGTTCTTATAAGTAACCAATTAGATATAGGCTTCACTTTTATATGGTCATTTTGTAATTTTTTAACACCTTGACAATAAAATATGTCAAAAAAAAAAAAAAAAAACTTTAAGAGAAGAATTCAAGAAAAATAAAAATAAAATACTCAACTAGTATAACTTTTTCCCTAACCATATTTAAAACCACTGGCCAGTTGGTACTTTCCTTAAACTTACACAATCAAAATACTAATAATCATACATTTACTAATAATCATATATTTGCTTGGGAGTGAAGCATTTCATTGAGCATAATCTTAATTTGTTTCAGTTTACTTGTTTTTACTATAGTTATTGATTTTTCAATTTAATTTTTTCAAACCCTACAAATGAATTGTATTTTAAAAATTGCTTTTTAAAGCTGCAGATTAAGAGCTTGAAGTGATTCCCATTAAGAATTAAATTGCATTTATACTAAACATGTTTTTTTTTTTTATGAATAGTCCTTTTCAATTAATAAAATTTACTAAGATTACAATTCAGAAAAAAGGGCCGGGGGATACAGGATCGCCCCGCAAATGAGTTCAATCGGCCAAAGTCGGAGCAAACAACATGGCCGCAGCTAGCAACTATAAACTATTCATCAAAAAAAAAAAAAAAACAATCCTCATGCTGCCAAGGCAGTACCAGTAGAGGGAGGAGGATCATCTTTATCTGAAAATCCCCACGCATCAGTGGGATTGTAAGGCGGACTAGGAATAGTCTAGCCATCAGCAGCATCTGTGGGATCTAGGGTAGTTGCAGTCTTCGCATCCTTCTTGTCTGGCCGCGAAGGAGACGACCCTAGGAGCGCGGTGTGTGAGAATGGTGGCCAGAGGACTGGCGTCTGGAACGGCGACCGCGGGATGAGGAAGCATCAGCTGAGGCCTCCAGAGGCACTCTGGCAATAGTACAAGGAGCATTGCCTTAGTGGTTTAACAATTCTTGTAAGTGGGAAACCTCTAGTGCATCTTTATTAGCTTGCACCTGTATATGCATAATGACATTGTTACAAATGCATGCCTTAGTGTACATTGCAATGTTAACATCCAAAAAATTGTGAGTGAATAAAATTGCATTCCTATCTTTCCATAGAGAAAACAAAATTTCCATCCTGAAGGTATGCCAAATTTGGGAAAACTTTCGAGAAAATCTGGGGGAATCACCTAGAAGGGTGCCATGAAAAAGGTTCGGGTCTGAAATGCTTGAAAAAATCATGGATCCAGTGCCAATAATTCTAAGCATGTTTGCAAAACCAGAAAATATGCAAAAAGGACTCAAGTTGGCCACAGAAGGGGCATCTAGGGTCAGGAGCCCCAATGTGCTTGAGCTGAGGCCCCAGGGGAAGACCTTGGAAAGCAAGGCACCAAGCAAAGTGAGCAATCTTAGGTTTTGTAATGGCACTCCAAATGGTGTTGAACCATTTTCTCCATTGAGAAAGCGAAGAATGCAAATGCCACCGTTGATTAAGCGTGTCTACCATCGGAAGGTGGGGCGAAAGCCATCTATATCCCATATTGGGCTTATAATTGGTAAATGGAGTGGCAGGAAACCACTTCCAATCATACCACCAAGGTCGACTAGACTGAATCTCCACTTTATGAAGTAAGTGTATAGGGATGGAAGACAACAGAAGCTCATAAGTCTGACGATCGACACGAACAAGGCGGTAGTGAACTTGCATATCCTCCCAAGACCTGAAATTCATTGTGACTCTTGAAAAGATATCCTTAGTAGTGTGAATGCCTCATTTATAGAAATGCAGAGCACTGGCACCTTGAGTCTTGGCAAGAGGAATACCTTGGTAGGCAAACATGGGAGACCACCAAATGTTCTACTGATTTAAGGACAGCCCATTGTGGAACTCATTACTAGCCCAACGAAGACAAGGTTTAACAACTTCCCAGGCTTTCCAGATGCTCTTTATAACGAAGGAGCCTTGTATGACCACTGGTTCTCGCATAGTGAGAAAATTCTGAAAACCAATTCCCTTCCAGGCCGGTCTGTTAGCGAGGAAGCCTAAAGAGATGCAATGTCTGACAAGAATTTTCTAGGCTTCATCTCCAGAAATAGCTCTGATAATCCATTTAGCACAGAGGGCAAGGCCCTACTTTCGAGTGCAAAGCAGGCCGAGACCCCCAGATTCCCTCGGGAGACAACAAAAATTTCAAGCAACTCTATGACAACCATGATGGTCAGAACCAGAGGTCCAAAGAAAATCTCTGAGAAAACGTTCTAATTTGAGGTATGAAGCTTTGGAGGGAGCCCAACAAGAAGAATAAAACACATGGGTGGCAGCCAAAATCTTAGAACAAATATGGAATTTACCAGCAAGAGAAAGCGGCTTAGTGATCTAATAATCAAGCTTTTTGGTAATCTTTGTAAGCACAGCATTCCAAAGTTCCACAGAGGAAGCCTGGAAAGCAAAGGGAATACCAAGAAAGCAAAAAATTTCTCCATGAGTAACCCATTTCCATTGGAATTGGCTGAGCCAAGGTGGAGCTGGCAAAAAGGACTGTCGGTAATAGAGCGTTTTATGCCATTGGATGGCAGATCCAAAGGCTTGACAAAAAGTGTCAAGATAATCTAATGCATTTTTGATGTTTTCTTCATCCTCAAGAAGAGTGAGAAAAGAATCATTAGCAAAATGACCATTGACTAACTGGGAGGAAGAATCAGGCAAGGAAATGCCATGGACTAGCCCAGAAGACACAGAATGAGCAAGTAAATAACCAAAGCCTTCGGCAGCAAGGACATAAAGCACAGGAGCTAACGGACAACCTTGTCTGATGGAAAGAAATAGTCCAAAAGCTTTAGATTGCGAATTATTGATGGTGATGCAAGCATTAGCATCACCAAAGAGCATCTCCACGGACTGAAGGAAATTGGGACCAAAACCCAGAGCCTGAAGCATAGACAAAATGAAAGGCCATTCAATACGATCATAGGCTTTAGCAAAATCTATCTTTAAAAAGATAGCCTACTGCTTGGACTTACGTGCCCATTCCATACCTTCCCAGACAGCAATGATGTTGTCAAGAATATACCTGGATTTGATGAAGCCAGTTTGTTCAGGTCACACAATTAGAGGAAGCATATGGCAGATTTTGAGAGAGAGCGCCTTAGCAATGATCTTATAAGACACATTGAGGAGGGTGATGGGCCTCTAGTTGCAGATGTCCACAGGATCGCCAGCTTTAGGTATGAACTTAATATTGCCTTTATTTATGATCATTCTTAAGCTTTTAGAATGGTATGCTTCAAGATAGACTTTGTGCAGATCAGGACCAATTTGCTCCCAAAGATGTTTGTAAAATTCACAGGGAAATCCATCACACCTAGGGGATTTGTCATCTGCCATGGAGTAAGCTGCCTCTTTAGGGTCTCGAAGGGAAAGAAGTTGCTCACAGAAAGCGCGTTGCTCAACCGCGAGGTGGTTTGGAGTAACAAAAATACACTTTCTGAGAGCCTCCTCCTGAGCAACTGAATGGCCCTGCGAAGCAAAAACATTCTCATAGTGAAGAACAAAAGCTTGCAGGATGTCTGGCAGATTGGAAAGAACCTTAGTTCCCTGTTTTATCTTTTTAATCCCAATATTGGTATGACGGGCTCAGAGAGCCTGAAAGAACTCCTTCAAGGCTTTGTTGCCAACCTCCAACCAGTGGAGACGGGCTTTGATTTGAGCTCCTCGGCCAGCATAGCTATCAGCAATTTGCTTTTCATGGCGAAGCTTGGCAAGCTGAAGTTGCAGATCCACATCAAAAGGGTTGAAGGTGAGCGCTTCAGAGGCTTTTTTGAGGGCAAGGGTGTTGGCTTCATAAAAACATTTTTTTAAAATTGCCAACTGACGCCCGTAGATGTGCAAAAAATGAGCCGTTCTGGTAATGGCATCATTCCACCATTGAATCCAACCTCATTGGGAATGTGGACGTGGTTCCAAATTCCAGACACGTTGTATGTGGGAGATACTAAACATGTTGACTATTGAAGCATCTATGTATTTATTAAATTAACTAAAAAATGGGGAAAAAATAATCATTGAATTTACTTTAACAATTCTAAATAATACCCAAAAAAAGAAAAAAAAAGAAAGAATACTTTAGTCTAACCATTTTGAAATAAGAAAAGCTAGGCAGAGAAGAAATTGCATTCTATGTTTCTTCTCGCATTAGAGGAAAGCAAAGCATTGGTCCTAATTACAATGTCAAGGAAATCATGAAACACTTTCTAATTATTGTCATTGCACACAATCTGAATGTGCATTGCGAGTCAAGAAAGTGTGGTTGAAGGGAATGGTTTTTCTTTACATTCCGGTCCTGAATTGTCTCTATCAGCCTAACAAAATCACAATCAACTTGAAATTATAATTTGAAACCAAACGACACAGACACCAACGTTGGATAAAGAATGCAAAAATGCATCGCTTCATTCGAGAGCAATACACATAAAATCTCTAGTGGTCCATTGATCAACACCAAGTAGGGTCCACAACAAAGAAAGAGGAGTAGTGGTTCTAGATAGCAACATTTACACAACATAAAAACTAAACCCACTTAATTGTTAATTAATTAAAAAATAACATGCAATGAATATAACACTTTAATTAATTAATAATAATTGCAGTAAATGAGTCAATTTGGGTGTTGTGCAACAATGGTGGCGTCGATCACAGTTAGCGAGCATTCATGGGATCAAAGAGGGAATTGAACATGTAAATATTATGAAGTAGAGAAAGAAAAGATGCAAGTAATCAAACCAACCTCTTGATTACATCGTAAATTGAGTATTGTTATAGCACGTCAATCTATAAGAAATTATATTTAAGAGCATGTTACTTATAGATAGATAAAAAAATTATTTTAAAAAGTCATGTTAGCTTTTTCAATCGTAGACTTGTTTTGATTTCCTGAAATGCTATTTTATGACATGTACATAACATTTATTGCAACAAACTTGCAACAAACAAGTTTTAAGTATCTGATATGGATCCAAGCATTCCTGAAATCTCTTCATCATTGTTATTATTTATGATTGAACTTTTGATTTCTTATTTTGATTTTATTGTGCTTGATATCTGTTATGTATAAAATATCAATATTTTTTTATAGATTACTATGATATATATAGGTGCATTTCCCTATTTTGCACTTAATATGTTTGGTTTCAACACTGTTATTTTCTTTTCTTCGTAACACTTAGGTGTATATAGAATAGAGGGCCTAACCTATTCTATTGGTTTGCTTCATTGAAATAATCTTGTATTTATAAACCTCCCCCAATTTCATGAATTGCATGTGCACAAGGCATCTTAGAACCTATAATTAATCATATGATTTAAATGAAAGAAATATTTTTAGCATTAGTTTTGCAGAGCCAAATCTTCAAAAAGATAAATATACTGACAAATATATTCCTATAATTCTCTCAATATTAATTGTATTTTTTTCTTAGAAACTTTGTTGAAAAGAAACTTGGAAGTATATGAGAAGGATTCAGATGAGATGATTTTTTTTTTGGGGCTACCATGAGAAAATATCATCCAATATATAGTCATATTTCTAAGAAGATCTGAAACATTTATTTAGATTAGGTCTAGAAGCCTAATCCATTGCAACTTTATCTTTTGCTTCTAGTCCAAGAATTCCATTGAGAAGAATGATGTCAACCCTTAGGGCTCGTTCACTCGCAAGAACTAATAAATGCGACAATCAACTATGATAGAATAAGTTCACTTTTGGAATTCACACATTCTTAAAATAATTTCTACAATATCACTTGGACCTATTTGATTGGCCTAGAAAAAGGGTGAGTCAGAAGATACATTTTTTGTGTTTGGTCGTAAGAATTAAAATTGAAATTGAAATAAATCTTCTTAACAACTACTAATTTCTGTGTTAGCTAGGGAGAGTTACAATGCCCAATCCAATTTGGCATTCTTCCAAGTTCCAATCATAGTGCATACTAAATCACTAGCCTAGTTACAATGCCCATGTTCCTCATGCCACAAGGTTCATTTTTCATCGGGAACAATTACAAATGAGCATTGCACCCAACATTCCTCATTCTCTACTCTAGCATTACTGAGTAAATGTCAACAACGATCTCCTCTACCAACCAACATTGCGACTAGATCATTATAGTTCTCACATTTCCCAATATTCATTGAGCAAATTTCAAAACCACAATTGGCAAATTCATCCTATTAACATTTCAATCTATTAGAACTCGCCAAACCCCTGACTTGGTTCGAGATCCAAAATAACTCTCTATCTGCTCCATGTAGATATTATATGGTCCAATCCGCAATCTTACTACCCATATGAGCTCATCTATTTGACAGTGAACTAAACTATGCAAATCCAAGTTGTCGATCTACAGGAAAGTCTTCGTCAGACAAACTGCATGATCTGATCCAGTCACCTGCATGATATGATCCAAGAAGCATTTGATACAAGGTCAATCCATTCATAGGCAGACTACCCACAATGATCTAGCAAAGCAAACATCACATATCTGATTTGGACTCCCATAGTTCCAATGCTCTGGACTATAGAATAATGACAAGGCAATGTTCCTTTATAAGCTGTGGACCCAACAACTCATCAAACTAGATTTATTAAAAAGTGAAATAGGAATAACCTGTTTTAATTGAATTTTTTTAAGGAAAAGTATTCAAGAATTCAATCTAAGAAATTCAATTAAAACGGCTTCTTAAATTAGGACAATGATAAGTTCTAACTCAATTTTTCTTTGGGCATCATAATTAGTGTATTCTGGGAATAGTTTTCAGGATTATTTTTGGGAGTTTTTAATGTTTTTAAGATTTCTTTTAGAGTGATGGAAGATTTGAGGCGAAATTCTTTTTATGTAGATTGAAGACGGTAGTGACTTAAAAATTTGCATAGCCTAATCTAGGCAATATCATATTGAAGAAGACAACGTGGAATTGTGCTAGAGGCCACATCATGACTTTGATCTCTTCCTAATCAGTCACTTCATTTCTTTTCCTATTTCTATCTATGTTAAAGTGATCATCCTCTGATATTAACAACAACTAAAAAGGATGTGAGTAATCCACCTTGTCCAAAGAACAACTCCTTACATTCAACCCTTTCAAACCGTCTTTTCTTACCATGGCTGTAAAAAAAAAGCATTTGGAATCATCTCGAGATTTGTGTGCATGGAAGAAAAAAAATCAAACATGGAACATGCAAAGTGATGTGTTCAAATACTTATTAGCTCTTCTCTTTTGAAAATCCATTTGGATATCAAAGGGAACAGATGCCAGAAACATTTGTAGTTAGATTCCGAACTACAATGAATGTACTGCCACATGAATATAGTCTATCTTATAGAGGGCATACATTCGAAAACAAAATGATATTCAATCCAAAATTAAGAAAACTCCTAGAAGCAGTGCTATAAGAAGATGATCATTAGCACTGTTGAACATCTAAAAACATAAACCCTCTCAGCCACTTCAAATGATGCTAAGAAGACTTGTGAGAAAGCTATAAAATGTTACAGTAATATAAAACACCAATCCCTAAATTGACAGCACAGTAAGGTAAATGTTTCCTGCTTCTAAATAATGTTGCCAAACTCTTCATTTCAAAATTTGAGGCTGGACTGAAATACAACAATCAAATGGAGAAATATGATATTTCCAGCTAGGACTAATTAGATTTTGCTATCATTTTAAATCTCGTATTTGTACAACTTTTCTTTTATTCTATTCTCAATAGTAATTTTATTTTACCCATAACTTAACATAATATAGATATTGCACTGATTCGTTTCTGTATTCAATTGTGTTAAGATTTTTACCATCAACGTTTTGGATCACATCACACTACATGATCCATCATCAAGATGAAGAGCAAGAGATGCAAAACTTAATGGTAAAAATCTTAATACAATCAAATCCAGAAACAAATCATTGCAATACAATGAATTTTAAAAAATTGATCGACATCTTTTTCTAATATGCTGACGAACAGGTTACAGCAAATAAAATTTAAATGGAAATTAGCACTCTAAACAACAACAAAAAAATTCAACCCAGACCCAGCCAGGCATATGCTACGACTTGAGTCACAAACCAATGAATCTGATAACAATATTAAATAATAACAATAAAACGCGATCCCTAACTTCAATTGTAGAAAGTGACGCAAAAGATAAAACAGCAATTAGTAATTCTAAAATCAAAACCTATCCAAATCGACCCACGCCATAGCAGAAGAAAATTTACTCGCTGTAGCTAACAGAAAACTTTCAATAACTAAATAATTATAATCACCAGAAATGGAAGAAAGTGGTAGGATATTCATAAACAATAGAGCTTCTGAAAAGAATAGATTAAAGTAAAATACAAGGAGGAAAACCTAGAACTCCCTGTCTTCCACTCATGCCTGACGGTGTTTTTTTCTTCATGTCCTGTGCCAAACAGAAAGTGAAAGCAGCAATGCAGCTAACCTTACACAGAGCAAGAGCAAGAGCAATAGCAATACATGAATTCTCAATTGTAGGTGTTGTTGTTGGGGCAAATTAAGACTTGATTTTGGCAAATTCAAGATTCTTCTTTCCATCGAGCTTTCCAGAAAACGCGTGCTGTATATACTCTGCTTGAATAAATCTTCTATATTTACAGGGATGCTTCTCATCTACGAGTTCAGCAGCAGGACCCACTTCTGTTTCCCTACCTGGACCATAGAACATCGCAATAGAGATCCGATCTCTGTCCAGGTTTGTGACTGCCCTGTGCTCAACGCTCTTGTATATTCCATTGCTAATTACCTAATTCAAAATACAAAAGCAAAAATTACATTTGATATCAATCCGGCGGCATATACATTATTCCCACGTATGGTGATCAAGAATGAATTGAATAGCTTTTTTGTTTTATACATGAAATCTTAAATCAAGCCAATAATTCACAATTTTGATTAAATCCCATAATTACACACTCATAGAAGCATTCTTTGAATCAAGTTGACCAAGATTGATAGTTGGTACAAATTGTTGTTCCTAATGACTCTTAAAATTCATCTTCATTACCTCAAGCATGTCACCAATGTTAATAACCAGAGCACCGGGGATGGGTTGAACAGAAGTCCATTCACCATCTTTACAAATCTGTAGCCCCACTATCTCATCATCCTGCAACAAAATAGTCAAAGAAGATCCATCTGAATGAGGGCTTATGCCTAAAACCAGATCCGGTTTTGGGCAGGATGGGTAGTAATTCAATCTCATTCTCTGTCTCATTTTTCCGCACATGTTTAGAAAATAGTCTGGTTTTAGTCCAAGATTTTCAGATAAAAGGCAAATAATTTCATTGCCAAGTCTTTGAATTCGAAGAGCATATTCTTCCACAGTTTCTCTGCAACAAACGGGCAGCATGATTTGATCAAAAATGGAAATGATGAAAATCAGATGGACAGGAACAGGGCTAATACACCAAGCAATTAGTTTTGAAATGGAATGTAAAAACTTAATGACGTAGATGTGCTTTTCATACCTACAGCCATCAGCGACCTAGGACAGGGGAGGAGGCAAAAATCGATTTTACATAATATTTTTATCAATATGAATTAACAAAGATTTGGGTACCTAAAATCCGCCGGCTTTGTTGGCCAGAAGTCCATTTTTCTATCCTCTGGGGGCAGAGTAGTCAAGGACATCATATCCGCCCAGTCTAGTACTTGTTCATCAGAGATTATAAAAGCCTGGCCATAGCCTTCAAACTCTTGTATTTTGTATTTGAGTTTTTCTTGCAGGGGCAGTTGAATGAAATCCCTTACAATTCTCTTCATTCTGTCTGTCAGGGAAAGAGGAATTCCATGATTCACAGCCTGTAATAGAGATATACATATCATATTAGCTAAGCATGCAAGTTAGAAGAGTAAAAACAATATGGAACCTGATCCCTATTCTACAACATAATTTATAGTCAATTTTGAAGGTACCCACTTGAAAAAATCCCCATTCTTGACATGCCATGCCAAGCTTTTCTAATTCCTTTTGCCTGTAGAGATCTGATTGTCCCAAAAACATGCCCATATCAATAATGGGAATGTCCAATTGATGAGGTGGAATGGCATTTGGGCGCTCTTTCTCTGATCTGATATACCTTTGGGGGAGGCTGTGAAGGTTCTGAGATGCCAATTCCTGAACAACAGGAATTGAAAATCTTTTTGAAGTACCATCAGAGGGATCAAATACCGTAGCTGAATTAAACATGATGGTTTTTCAATCTAAACAAACCACCTTACGAGTTCTAACCTCTCACTTTGAATTCTGAAGCTCCATCAGATGGATTAAATACCAAGGCTGAACATTCTTGAGTTCTGACACTGCACTCTTAGAAATTGTATACAGTGGTGTGGGTAGAAACTCGCCTTTATTAGATTGAGAACATTCTGGGAAGTCAACGACACTGTAGAATTGTCCATATTCAAAACTAGATGTTCATTATAATGTATTTAAGTTTCTTGATGGTAAAATAATATTAAACTTTCATGTACATTGGTCCTACATTTCCTCTAAAACATTATAAAATCTCTTTGTTGATTATTATTATCATTTCTGTGAATATTCATTTTCATGTAGGTTATACCTACCATCTTATTTATCAATATGATACGACATTGTTTCTTTCTTTCCTTTATTCTAATTGAAATAGTAAAAACATTCTATATTTCTTATGATACTGTTTTTAAAATTAAATATCAAAAGAAAATAATACAGATTTAACCTAATATTTGCAGGTAAAAATATTTTGTTTATTACTGTATGTATTATATTATATATTTATTATTGTTTTTTATAAATATTTATTTAGAGTGGTTAATTTTTAGTAAAAGTGACAATGGGTGGAATTTGAATCTTGATGGTAAGTACAATAATGGTACAACTTAATCGTAGTATACTCAAAATTTAATACTTAAATTTATCATTTATATTTTAAATTAAGCTAAGATATCATTTATGTATATGCATATATATGTACATACAGATATCAATTGAAAATGCATAGTTAAATGTTAGGAATAATTTAATTATCTGGATGTACCAAACTGGATGTCCTAGCTGTGATAATTGCCTTGACCTCTACAAACTTTTGAAGTTTTTTGAGGATTGGAGTCATGACAATTGATTTGGCATAGTACAACTCTAACTTGTAACACTATAATATCTAATTGCTTGCCAAGAATAAATGTCATTGTATTGAACGTTAGAAGCCTCATTGGGAACCATAGCTAATGCTCCCATGATATGATGTGAACTTCAAAAATCCTTTTGGGCTATAGTTTACAGCCTCATAACTAAAGATCATAGTTTTAACTGAAGAAAGTTACAAATGAGAAAACTTTTCATGCAACAACGTCTACATCAGTGAGAGTGTTTCAATGTTGCACCATAATATGAAGCCCATCGTACAGGGTGAAAAAGTAGTAACTCATCAAGTTACCCAATTCTGACCAAACATCTACTGTCTGTAAAAAGTTAAAAACAAACCATCATCCCAAGTATCATTACCCAGCTGCAAGCCAATAACAACATTTACTGACCCTTCTCCATTAAGAACAATCGCCATACATGATCTCATATTAATATCCATAAAATTGGACATCAAATGGAGGTGCAATTCTTTTGCTGCCAATGGATTGTTTGAATGTTAACCTCTATTAAATCCTAATGCTAAGCAATGCATCATCATGTACTAAAGATGCCATATCATGAGAATAAGGAGATAAGTTACTGCTGTCATACTTGGAATGGTCTGATTTATCTCCATGTCTCTCAAGGATAATTTCGTCATAAAGGTGATATTGTACTCACTTGGTTGCCACAACTTTTGAGTTGTCATTTTTTTTTGTAGCCTTCAGTACAATTTGTTTACCTCCACGAGAAAACTCAAGCTCCATGTTGTTGAAATCTTAAATGTGTCTTCCAAAGGACTTCAACCATGGTACTTTTGATACTACTTCAATTCAACCAAAGCACTCCACATAGTTCTCAGCATCAAATGTATAATTATCTAATGCCCACCCTTTGTATTTTCCTTGTGCAAATAATTTTGGATTCATCCACCAACATAACGCTGAATACAGGAAAGTTCTCCACTTGTTGTCCTTCCTTGACTACAAAGTTCTCATCAATAAAGTTGTGTAGCATTGCTCTCCACTATACACATAACTTCTCGTCCTTCAACAAAGATGATTTTTGGAACCACTAGATAGGGATGCAAGGGCACCTTTCACCTCGTCATCATGCTCACTATCCTCAACGTTGCCCACATCAGAATTCACCTCAATAAGATATGCCTTACCCTTACCAAGACAACTATGTCTCCAAGGTTCTTTGCAATGAAAACAAAGATTCCTTCTTCTTAACTCATGATTCTTTTGAATTTTCCTAACATAGGAGATGTGACTCTGGGCTGATTAGGAGCCTTCACGTCTGATGCATCATCTGATTTTTGATTCCTGAAGTTCTTCTTGTGTGCCTCAGAAGGTGTGACTTCAAGATCAAGAGTTAACCTAATGACATCATCCAATGTATTAGGCCTATGTGCCTTGACCAATCCTTTCAGTCTATCACTCAATCCTTCTAGAACTGTGACTCTTTTCTATGGCATATCAAGAACTATTAAGAATATTTTTGAAACCTATTTATTTAAGTCTCCACATGTCTTACGTGCTTAAGTTGGGCCAATTTCTTGTAATTGACTTCTATACCTTTTCAGTTAAAGTAAGTAACCAACCTCTTAACAAATATTGAATACGAGTGTATCATTGCATGATCGTGGGAAACTAATCCATGGTTCCACTTCCATCAATCATATGCTAGACTTCTAGTTGCATGATAGAAAATTGTATTGCCTTCTCTTCTATAAGCCTGAGTGTAGGATTCAAACAACAATAGTAACACAATAAAAAAAATGATAATATTCAAAACAAGGAAGGCTATGTTTTACTGCAGAGAAAAAAAAAACTGATATATTATTCCAACTACAAATTGCTATTCAGCCAATACATTTATTCAAATAAAAATTGTTAAAACTAATCCCTAACACAGATCAAAATATAGATCAGGAGTTCTGACAGTAGTTTTAGCATTATTCCATGCCTTTGATTAAGGATGGGAGAAGAAGTAACTAAGACTAGACAAAAATGCATCCAAAATTATCATCTAATGCATGCCATATGTATAGCATGCTTCTTGTTTAAACTACTCCTAAACTGAAGTATTCTAAAAATTATTTATAGAATGGTGGAAATGGAGCAGTGGAGCTGGAGTTTGAAGTGAAGATCTCATCATCAATCTTCATACTCCCCCTTGATGCTGAGAGGACTCACAATCTGATCTCTGAGTACCAAAAACTGATCTTTTGTAACTGCCTTTGTGAAGATGTCTGCAATTTGCTCGTTTGTGCTGATGTACTTCAACTCAACCGCTTTATTTTGTACCAAATCTCTAATAAAATGTTGTTTAAGATCAAAGTGTTTGGTCTTGCTGTGATGAACTGGATTCTTGGCCAATTTAATGGTACTTATGTTGTCACAAAAAATCACAGTAGGCTGAACCTGTATCTCTCCAATTTCTTCAAGAAGCTTTCTAATCCATAAAGCTTGTGTGCCAGTTGAAGTGATCGCAACATATTCCGCTTCTGTAGAAGAGAGAGCAACCATACTTTGCTTCTTTGAACTCCATGTAATTAAACCGGAACCCAAAGAAAAACAATTACCAGATGTAGATTTTCAGTCATCCAAACAACCTCCCCAATTTGAATCACTAAAGTCAACAAGCTCAAACTTATTAGAAGAATAGTGAATGCCAAAATCTACCGTGCTTTTCACATACCTCAAAATTCTCTTGGCTGCCTTCATATGTTCCTCTGATGGATTTGTCATATACCTTGAAACCAATGAAACTGAATAAGCAATATCAGGCCTTGTGTGAGTTAAAAACATCAAACTCCCCACAATGCTTCTGTATAATGTCTCATCAACAATTTTAGCACCATCATCTCTACATAATGTAACTCCATGAGCAATTGGAGTGGAAAGAGGTTTACAATCAGCCATATCAAATTTTTTCAACATGTCTTTTGCATACTTTTCTTGACAAATAAAAATTTCATCTTTACCTTGATAAACCTCCATGCCAAGAAAGTACTTCATGAGACCTAAATCTTTCATCTCAAACTCATTCATCATAGCAACTTTAAATTCATCTTTCATCTTTGAACTACTACCCATATATAACAAATCATCAACATACAAACTCACAATGAGAATATCATTACCTTCTTGTTTGTAGTAAAGGGTAGGTTCACTCTTACTTCTTTGAAAGCCATTCTGCTGAAAATATCCATCAATTCTTGCATACCATGCACGTCGTGCTTGCTTGAGGCCATACAAAGCCTTCTTCAACTTGTAGACATAATCTTCTTTGCCTTGAATCTCAAAACCTTGTGGCTGTCCCACATATACCTCTTCTTCTAAGTACCCATTCAAGAAAGCACTTTTCACATCCATGTGATGAATACTCCATTTTTTTTGAGCTGCAAGAGAGATTAGCATCCTAATAGTTTCTTGTCTTGCTACTGGTGCAAAAGTTTCTTCATAATCAATGTCATACCTTTGAGTGAAACCTTTAGCAACCAATCTTGCCTTGTGTCTTTCAACACTCCCATCACTATTATACTTGGTCTTATAGACCCATTTTGTGCCAATCTTCTTCTTCTTATGTGGAAGATCTACAAGCTCCCATGTTTCATTCCTATCAATGGAATCCATCTCTTCATTCATTGCTTGCATCCAAACCTCATTAGCACATGCATCTTCAAAGCATGATGGCTCAAAATTAGCTTTAGCAAGTAATGCAAAATTTACTGTCTCACCTATTGGATCTTCTTCATGTGCTTGGTTTTGACACCTCTCATAAATATCACTCAATCTTCATACCTTCCTTGGAGGACTAGAGGATGGACTTGCTCTTGGTATTGGTGAGGGGTTTTTTGGTGGGCTTGGTGATCTTAAAATAGAACCATTAGCTAGCTGCTCATTATCATTATTAGCGATATCATCATCATCCAAAACTGATTTTGGGTTTCCAACATATTGTTTTTGATGACCATAAACTCCCCCTTCATCAAAAATCACATCTCTTGAAACAACAATCTTATTAGTAATAGGATTGAATAATCTATAAGCTTTGTTTTCCCCACTATAGCCCACAAAAATACATGATTCACTTTTAGCATCTAGCTTTTGCCTATTCTGATTAGGGATGTGAACATAAGCCAAACAACCAAAAAATTTAAAATGATTTACATTAGGCTTTTTCTCATACCATGCTTCATATGGAGTCATCTTGTGGAGGGCACTTGTCGGACTCCTGTTGAGAATATATATGGATGTAGCAACTAAATCAGCCCAATAAGAATTGTTCAAACCCTTGGTTTGTAACATGCTCCTTGCCATTTCTACCACTATACGATTCTTCCTTTCAGCCACTCCATTCTGTTGGGGTGTGTATGCAGTTGTGAGTTGTCTTTTGATGCCATTCATCTCACAAAAATTCTAAAAATTGTTTGAGCAAAATTCTCCTCCTCGATCTGTTCTCAAACATCTTATTGTGTTCCCTTTCTCATTCTCTACACGAGCTTTAAACTTCTTGAATGTATCAAAGGCTTCATCTTTAGTCTTCAAAAAATATACCCAACACATGCATGAGTAATCATCAATAAAGGTAATGAAATATGATGACTTACCCAAACTTTGTGTTTGCATTGGACCACAAATATCTGAATGAATAAGTTGAAGTGGGTATTGGGCCCGCCATGCATTGCCTTTTGGAAATGATTCCCTTGAATGTTTCCCTTTTGCACACCCTTCACAAATCTGTTTATGCTCTTCAACCTTAGGCAATCCAAGAACTAATGCATTTGATGTTAGATTCTTCAAACTATTGAAATTTAAATGGCCATACCTGAGATGCCACAACCAACTTTTATCCTCATAAGCCATATTGACAAGCTGATTATCATTTTGACCAAACTTCAAAGGAAACATCCTATTCTTTGTCATAGGAACAACTATAATCACTTTATTTTTTTGATTCTTATCATAGATAGTACAGTGCATGTTCTCAAATACCACTCTATAATTCTTCTCACATAGCTGCCCAACACTCAATAAATTATGCTTTAACTTGGGAGTATAATAAATATCTTGAACACTTTTCATACCTTCCTTTGTCTGAACATCCATGGCTCCTTTGGCCGCAACATCCACAGTATTGTTATTACCAAGGGTAATATTGGATCTGTAACTATCATCAAGCTTTGAAAATATTTCTCTATTGCCAGACATATGGTTAGAGCATCCAGAATCCAAATACCAAACATCATTCACAGTACTTTCACCTTTCCCATAACACAAAAATAAATTATCCGAGGAAGGATCCTCATCTTGTTGGGCATAATTTGCACTATTGTTACCTGATTTCAGTCTACACTCTCTCTCAAAATGTCCATAATTATTGCAATGATAGCATTGGATGTTCCTTTTATCAAATCTGCCTCTACCTCTGCCTCCTTGAGCACCTCCTCTTCCTCTAGATCCTCTTGAAAAATTCTGATTTTGGCCCCTTCCCGAGCATTTGTTGTTGTTACTACTGTTGCTAGCACCATCGTTCTTTGAAATTTGCAATTGGGAAGCAAAAGCCTTCTCATTAACACTGATAGATGTGTCCCTTATTCTATCCTCATGTGATATAAGAGATCCAACCAATTCATCATACTCCATGGTAGCTAAATTTTTGCTTTCTTCTATGGCAATTACTACAATATTCCATCTCCCACACTCTCTGTCTCCTTCATCTTCAAGTTCTCATATTCTCTTTTCAAGGTTTGTAGCTTCACAACCTTGATCTGATCATTGCCATGGTAAGCATCTTTTAGAGTCTTCTAGGCCTCTTTCGCTGTCTGTGCATCAGAAATTCGAGGAAACAAGCTCTTATCAAGAGCCATCTGAATGTGAAACAATGCCATTGCATTCTTCTTCTCAGCTTCTTTCTTCAATGTCCTATCATTAGGTTGGAGAGTATTCCAATCTGCAGGCTCTTCATATCCAGATTCAACGATCTCCCAAAAATCTTTCCCAATCAAAAAAGTCTTCATCTTGATTGACCAATATTGGTAATCAACTCCATCAAACTCTGGGATTTGCAAATTGTGAGCCATGCTACTGTCTTCCAAACACCTTCAGCTCTGATACCAAATGTAGGATTCAAACAACAATAGTAACACAATAAAAAAAAATGATAATATTTTCACTCTCACACAGAAATCTCCCACACTCTCTGTCTCCTTCATCTTCAAGTTCTCATATTCTCTTTTCAAGGTTTGTAGTTTCACAACCTTGATCTGATCATTGCCATGGTAAGCATCTTTTAGAGTCTTCCAGGCCTCTTTTGCTGTCTGTGTATCAGCAATTCAAGGAAACAAGCTCTTATCAAGAGCCATCTAAATGTGAAACAATGCCATTGCATTCTTCTTCTTAGCTTCTTTCTTCAATGTCCTATCATTAGGTTGGAGAGTATTCCAATCTGCAGGCTCTTCATATCCAGATTCAACGATCTCCCAAAAATCTTTCCCAATCAAAAAAGTCTTCATCTTGATTGACCAATATTGGTAATCAACTCCATCAAACTTTGGGATTTGCAAATTGTGAGCCATGCTGTTGTCTTCCAAACACCTTCAGCTCTGATACCAAATGTAGGATTCAAACAACAGCAGTAACACAATAAAAAAAAATGATAATATTCAAAACAAGGAAGGCTCTGTTTTACTGCAGAGAAAAAAAAAAACTGATATATTATTCTAACTACAAATTGCTATTCAGCCAATACTGAGTGCCAAAAAAGTGTCTAATTTATGAACCCACAACCTTGCTAATATTCCTTCGGTTCCATTGAAAGTTCGTATAAAATATTTGTTCAAGGCATCTTTCTATTCAACTGGTTGGAAGCCTTGTCTAGCTTGCCCTCTACGCCTTCTGTCTTGCCTTTGCAGATGATTGCTAACTTTGTCCTTATGCTCGTTCATGAATTGATTTGAATTTATTGGTTACCTTACATCAGCTGGAAGTTGCATGTATTCATTTCGAGAAATCATAATCTTATATGTGATGTGGATCTCTTTTATGTCGACATCAGGGATTAGTTCTATTTCAACTGGATGAGGTAATAATTTGGAATGCAATGGTCGATCAGACATTGTATTCATTGTTCTCTTAGAGGCTGTCCTTTCTTGGTTACCATGCTTGGCTTCACTTCTGTTGTGTTGACTATTGGAAATCTCATTTGGTGCACTCCTGGAATTGTTGCATCATTTGCTAATGTAGTTTGCATCTTTAGTTATT
Source organism: Cupressus sempervirens (assembly GCA_028749045.1). NCBI lineage: Eukaryota > Viridiplantae > Streptophyta > Pinopsida > Cupressales > Cupressaceae > Cupressus > Cupressus sempervirens. The sequence continues at coordinate 773,809,009 of CM053787.1, read as the reverse complement.
GATGCTACTTCTGGTGCTGGGTAAGAACTGTCAGGAATTCGTTAAGTTGATTATCTTGCTCTCTTGGCAGGCTTCCATCTCTTCTTTCACCCATCTCTGCTTACATTGCGTTGATTTCAGCCTCTTCTTGTTGCCCTGACCTACTTCTTGGGTTATATATGTGTGATTCAAACCCTTTGGGATACACAAAACCGCTACAACTACAAACCCCACAGGCTGGCAGGGTTTATAGCTCTGATATCACTGAAATATTCTTTTCTAGACCCTGGAAATCGCAGATTCTTGGCGTATCTAGAGAGTTGCTTCTTGAGTAGATTGACAGATGTTCAGAATCTTCAAACCAATTGGAGTTAGTCCCAGATGTAATATGTCGAATGACTCCCTTGGTCTAATTATTAAGAGAAGTAGTTGTTTTGGAAATTCAGAATGACTACATCCAGAATAGAAGAGATTGCTGATTTCAGACCTGCCCTACGTCTAGAGCATACTGATAACAGATTGCAGGCATGGGGTTACGTCCAAAGTCTGTTGGTAACAAGGTTGTTGTCTTGCTTGACCTCTTCAAAGTATAGAGAGCTTATAAGATGAATTGAATAACAATCTTGCATGAATGAATCCTTCTCTCACCCAAGTCAGTGGCCTTATAGGGGGAAATAATTCACTCAGGCTGGAAAAGCAGTGAACACATCACAAATCATCTAACTTGCTGCCCAAAGCAAATCATAAGAATGTTTTTATTTTCCAATCTTTAAAAATCACCAAGAACAAAACGCTTAGCATAACTATCTTCATTACATCATGGGACCTACTTTTAAGACTTAGTGAATTCACTTCAGCACTATAACTTTTTTGCCAATTATTTAAAATATCACATTTGTCCTTTATTAATAAATAATTAGCCTATGAGGGGAGAGAGTTAGGCTAGTGTCTTTATTTAATTATTTACAGCTAAACAAGATGGGACATTACAGTTATGCTGGGGCTGTAAAAATTAAGTCATTATATTAGAAACATCAGAATTTCTACAATATATGTATATGAAAGCTAGATAAACATCAAATACTAGCTCTTTTTTGTGGCCACTCTCTGTCTTGATCAGTTAACGCACGCCAACATTGATTTCAAAAAGTTATGAACTGATTTTGGCAAATTCAATATTCTTCCTCCCTTCGAGTTTTCCAGAAAAGATATGACGTATGTAGTCTGCTTGAATGAATCTTCTGTATTGACATGGATGCAACTCATCTGTAAGCTCAGGAGCAGGACCCACTTCTGTTTCCATGCTTGGACCCAAAAACATGGCAATGGAGATCCGATCTCTGTCCATGTTTGTGACCGCTCTGTGCTCAATGCTCTTGTATATTCCATTGCTTATTACCTAAAGAAAAACACAAAAACCAAACTTACATTTGATATCAATTGGTGTCTTAAAACATGTTTTCCAATTATTAAATCTAGGTAGTCGTAAAAAATGAAATGGGGAGATTTTTTGCTTTATACAGGAACCCTTAAATCCAGATAATCATTCACAACTTAAATCTAAAACCCGTAGAAACATTCTGTGAAACAAGTTAACAGAGTTTGATAATTCATACAGATTGTTTTTGCCGAAAGACTCTTGAAATTCATCTGAATTACCTCAAGCATGTCCCCAATATTGATAACCAGGGCACCAGGGATGGGTTGAATAGGAACCCATTCACCATCCTTGCAGATCTGTAGCCCTACTGTTTTATCATCTTGCAATAACACTGTCAAACCTGTTGCATCTGAATGAGGGCTTATGCCTAAAACCAGATCTGGTTTTGGGCAAGGCGGGTAGTAATTTAATCGCACTTTCTGTCTCATTTTGCCAAACATGTTAATGAAGGAGTCTGGTTTTAACCGCACATTTTCTGATAAGAGGCAAATAATTGTATTGCCAAGCTTTTGAGTTTCCAGAGAATATCGATCCATAGTTTCTCTGCAGTAATCAGATCGAAAATGAAAATGATAAAAATCAGATAGATAAGAACAGGGCTACTTTACCAAGCAATTATTTTGAAATGGGCCGACTTAAAATAATTGAAGAAGAAGAAGTAGATATGAATTTCGTGCCCACAGCCATCAAGACCTAGTACAGCAGAAGAGGAAACAAAATCTTTTAATGGCATCAATAAAATGACCAACATTGTCCGAGTTTAACTTTCATTATTCCAATGGAGTGGGCAAGTTGAGCATGAAACTAATGCTATTTCAAATTGTTTTTGGATTTATATATTCACAAATTTTTATTGTTATTATTCTGTCGGAGAGGAGGAGCCTGGTATCTTCTATAAGGATCAAAGATATCTGGTCTATCAAAATAACTTAAAACTCAATTTTGACTTCATCCTTTATGCATTGTACTAGGCAATATGCCTTTCAAAAGTATATTTCAATGAGGAATTAAAAACTAAAGATTAAAAACTAAAAAGTATATATTCTGCTGAAATTAGTTGGAACACAATCTTAACTTCATCTATTGTATCATCTCTAACAGTCCGATGGTGGAGGCCCTTTTAGTCTTAGTAAGTATTTTCGTAGATAGATTGAGATAAAGGAAAATGTTTTGATATAAAAAAGAGAAAGTTATTGGCTGGAAAATAAGATCCTTAACCACTAGATAGTCTTGAGATTTAATCTAGCAATCCTTCTACTGGTATTAGAATCAGATTTATGAAAAGTGGGGTAGCAAAGTGACCATAATCTCTTATATTGTATGAGTACTTGAGTTCTCTCTTCAATGTGTAGAGCAACCTATAAAAGTATATTGTGCATAGCTAGTAACTAGGTAAATTACCCTTTTTCATACATAAACTAAATGTTACGATCTAATGATGAACTGGATCAACAAATGTTTGGTACCTAAAATCCACTGGCTTTGTTGGCCAAAAATCCATGTTTCTATTCTCTGGAGGTAGAGTTGTCAAGGACATCATATCCACCCAATCCAGTACTTGGTCATCGGAGATTACAAAGGCCTAACCATAGCCTTCAAACTCTTGTATTTTTTATTTGAGTTTTTCTTGCAGGTGCAGTTGAATGAATTCCCTAAAAGTTCCCTTCTTTTTTTCTATCAAAGACACAGGAATTCTATGATTCACAGCCTGCCATAGTCATATAGACCATCTTAGCTAAGCAAGCACATTAGGAAGATAAATATAGTACGAATCGAATTCCATTACAATTGTTAGTCTAAAACATAATTAATAATCAATTTTGATAATGCCCACCTGAAAAAATCCCCATTCCTGACATGCCATGCCAAGCTTGTTTAATTCCTTTTTCCTGTAGAGATCTGATTCTCCCAAAAACATGCCCATATCAATTACGGGAATGCTCAAATTATGAAGAGGAAAGGCTTTTGGGCACTCTTCCTCTGATCTAATAAACCTTTCAGGAAGGCTTTGAAGATCCTGAGATGCCAATTCCTGAACAACAGGAACTGAAAACTGTTTTGAAGTTCCATTAGAGGGATTGAATTCCAAGGCTGAATTAAACATTATAGTTTATATAAATCTAAACAAACACTCAGTTCTGAAATTGCACTCTCAGAAATTGTATCCAGTGCTAAAGGGAGAAGCTCATCCAGATGACAGTGAGAACGTGGTGGGAAGTCAACTTAGGCACTGAATATTTAATTTCATCGAATTGTCTCCATATGCTTCAGCTACTTGTCCAGTTTATTTCAACTTATCCATAATAATGTCTCCTATCCAAGATTGTCCAAAATATGCCACACAAGATCCCTTTAAATACCACCTTTCTTGTAGGTCATACGATCCTTTATATGTGAATATGGTTATAATAGGGTGCACCGGAGGTATCTTAATTTTTTATAACATGATTTTGAAATATTAAATATTATATATTTATATATATATAGTCCAGTTTTACACAGTCTTAGCAATACAATTTATGTAATTGCCAGGCATCAAATATATTAAATTTTCATTAACAATTTTATATACGACATTGACTTATGTTTCCCAAGTTTCAATTCATATCTTTTGCTCTAGGGTTTTGAGTCAAGTCAAGTGTCAAAGTGCTAAGTTTGAGTTTAGATTGCCTATAGGATGGTTTTCCTTCTCATCATTCCTTTGAGTTAACCTAATGCAGGAAACATAAGAGCAATGCATCACTCCAAAGCTAGGTGATTAGGGCTTGGATGGTTTATTATGCATTATCCCGATGAGAAGAAGGTCTTGATATTCTGCTAATTCATATTTTCTTGTTGCTAACCATGTTGAAGAAAAAGATTCAAGTTGTGAAGTAGCTCTTCATGAAAGTATTTCTAAATATCTGAGAGTTTCTAACTTTATTGTTAAAGGTTTATACCGAAAAGAAGTATACATTTAAAGAGATCACAGACATATACATATACAGAGAAAATGCAGTAGAGAACATTGAAGGGTGAGGCTAAAGATTGATATGCAGATCATGAGAACAAGTCAGAAGTAAGATCAGTTGAATTCAATATAGAGTGAACACTCAAAAATGTAGAAATGGCGAAGGAACCAAGTCAAAGGTAGTATGACCCTTTTTGAAATGAAATCAATCATTAATATTTAATCTGCGTGTATACATTGCAAAGTTGAAAAGTCAGTTGAACATAGAATGCATGCTATTGATCAGTTGAAAGTCCAAATGCTTATCTATCAGATCAGGTCCCATTCAAATATTATACAAAAGTTGAATGCTTTCAAGCCGTCAAATCTTATAAGATCCACAATCATCGTAATGTCACTATTAAAAGTTTTTCAATCATTATTTGTAACGACATAATGATAGAATGACACATGTCCTATATGCCATCACTTTTCACAAATCATAGTCAGAATCTAGAAACAAGGTGGCATGAAGCAAGGAAGGTCAACGTCAAATGCTCCAAGCAATGAAAAAGTGCCAACTATTTCCCACGATGCATATAGTTGGAAAATGGACAAAATGTGCAAAATAAAACAAAGTGTTAAGACCTTTTTGTCACCGTCAAATCAAAGAAGATCTACGAAGGTCATTATGTCATCATAAAAAATGTCCATTTGATAATCTATGTGACAAAGCAATGTGAAGGTACGCATCTCGATGGGCCCATTACATTCTACCATTATCAAACTCCCCAAGCAATGAATTACTGCCATCTGTCTACCATGATGTACCTATTTGGAAAAGTGGACCTACGCCATGAAATAAAGAGACTTAACATTATTTTAATACCACGGTCAGATTAGAAGAAGATCTATGTTTGTCGCTATCTTGCTATGTAAATTTGCAAGGAAATTAATCATGGAGACAAAATGGTGGAAAGACATGTGTATAAGAGGGGACCTACAAATGAAGTTATGAAGGAAGGTAATACTATTTTAATCATAATTGTTAATTTAACATCAACAACCAGACTTCAAAGATGTAGTGACTATTGGAATATGAAATACGCAGATATGGCGCCAAACTGTAGAATATGAAAGAATGAAGATCTTTACAGGATTTCACAGAATTTCATGAAGACAAACAATCATCGGGTGTTTTTAGAAATATCATGGGTTTAGAATCACCAGTAAAAGGAATACCACATGCTCATATTATAATGCAGATTGGATAATTTTATATTTTATTGTCATTTCCTTTTCTATTATGTGTTTGTTTCTCTACCAGAATTAAGAAAGGATAACAAAAAACTATAAATGTAACCTCATTTGACAATACAAAGGTCAACAAACTTGATGGTGAATTGGTTTGTAATTTTGTTTACCCTATTTGCTTGTCATGTTTTGTGGCCCATTTTTTTAGATTAGTTTTTGCATTAAGAGTTGAAGGACAATTATATGTGATCTTGTGATAATCAGGTGGATTCCATTTTATTTTGAAATTTGCAGTAGGAGTGATTCCATTTATTTTCTTCATATATGATCTTGCTTCCTCTCTTGTTCATTTCATATCATGTTAGATAGTTTCATTGGGAATTCGAGGATAGATGTGTATGAATTTATTGGTAACTTGCTGAATTCCATTTCATTCAAGTCTAGTAGTTAAAGAAATTCCATTTTCCCTCATGTGCATCTCTTTTTCCATCTCTCTTTGAATTTAGATTATTAATACTACATTTAGAATAGAAGTAAGAGTCAAGAATATCAAGATAGTCTATTGTAGTCATTCCATTGGATGTGATAGGTTGTCCAAATCTATTTTGCCTAAATTGTTTGTGCCTACAAACAATTTGGTTATCCTTTACTACTCTCAAGTTAAGATCTTATAATGTCAAGACTTCTAATCTCACAAAAACATAGTCATTACAATCATAGGGAGCTGTACCTAGTCAATTCAGAGACCAGTGATAGAATACATGTACACTAACCCAGTTTTTGGTAAGCATCCTCTTGTCTCTCCAAACATTAGGTATCAAAGAGTCAAGATTATAAAATATAAAAGGAGAACAAATTGTCAACCAATAGTTTTTGGCAACTCTACTAGGGATATTCAGATGAAAGCTCTGAAGAATTTTCCTTGATATTAATTTGCATTCTAATTTCATATATTTGAGAACTTACAAGAAAGGACTTGTGGTAGCTAGGTGTTTGCCATAAGAACTTGATACTAGTTTTATAGCCTCAACCTGTTGAAGGAAAGAAGCAAATCTAAAGTTGAAGACTAGTAAGATCATTTCAAACACCATTTTTTGAACATTTGGTACACTTTGGATTCCAAATTTACCATGAGTGCCAAGGAGAAAGGAAATATTGACCCAATGTACAAAGAGCTCAAGAAGTCTAACTTTCCTATCCTAGAAGACCTCTGCAGAAGAGGAAGAACATGTGCAAGGGAATCTGTAACCAAACAACTTCAAGATACTCTATTGTATTCAATTGTTCATCCAAATAGAACACATAGAAGTTAATCTTCTACTCCTCCTATTGCTAGGGCTTCCATTCCTTCTACTTTTGATGCTTTGTTGTTGATCGGTGTAGTACTTCCACTCTCTATTACTTTTCACACAAATCAAATCATTTTACCTACAGTTACGGCACAACCATGGAGAAATGCTATTGATCTTCTTGCCTTAAAGCTAACAATGATTTTCCAAGAGCATCAAGGGAGAACTTCCCAAAATTTAATGATGATTGTACCACCTCTACAAAAAAACACTTAAGTGCTTTCCATATAGCTTGTGGTGTAGTAAATCCTCAACATGAAGATGTGGCAGTCAAGATGTTTGTAAATACACTGGTGGACACTGCTTTTGATTGGTTTCAAGGCCTACCTACAGAATGTATCACAAAATTGGGACACTATGAAATAGAGGTTTGAGGAACATTATAAAAGTACAAAGGATGCACAAGTATTGTTGTTGCAATTAACACAGATAAAGAAAGAACCATCAATTTCCATGAGAGATTTTAATGCAAGATTCAATAAGCTCGTCAAAAGAATACATGTGGTAAGTGCACCTACAAATGATAATAAGAAGACTTTGTACATTAGCTATATGCCTCCCGACTTGGGATGTCAAATTAGAAGATAAAATGTAGCAAACTTGCAAGCTACCCACACACTAGTTGTGGAGATGGAGGATGATGATGTAGGAGCATCCAATGTTGTAAGGGAAATCATGTATCACCCAAAAAATATGCTTAGTATTAGTTTCTATTTAATGTGTTTCTATTTCTAGATACCCATTTGTGTCAAATAGAGACTCCAACTCTCATAGTTCCACTATTCATTTTCTAGGTTAGTGTTTTTGAGCACCTTAGGATATGTGCCAATGTAGAAAATAGGTTATTTTGTAATTGAGTTATAATTATGATGAGTTAGAAGGTGTGAGTTGGAGGGATGATTATACTTCTAATTTGAAGCACTCTAGAAAAAGAATCAAGTCAAAAGGCTTTATGATTGGAAAGTTATTGCAATTTTAAGTTGTCTGGAGACCTCCTAAGAGCACTTCAAAGTCAGATTTGAGGCACTAAACAACATCATATGGGCCCAAAAAATGGGGGGAAAGATAAGTTAGTCCATAGGGCTATAGAGAACTTGGAGAGCTTTCTAGAAATGTAAACAGTCCGTCAATCAGAGTCCTAAATCAAAAGTTATGCCTCCCAAAAGTTGGACTACCATTTCTAAATTCTTCTAATTTTACACTTACTTTTGATGTGTTTTCTAGAACCTTCTATTTTTGTGGTGGATCCCAAATGGCATATTCTAGAATGTATTCCTAACCCTAGACCTAATTTAGGCTACATAAGGTCATTTCTTGCATTGTAAATGCAATTTTGGTGGAGTTTGGGAGAAGGTACCGTGAGAAGGATTTTTCTCCAGAATCTGATAACATTGTACACCTATAGGGCATGTCATTGAGTCTATTTTTGTTGTGTTGAATGTAATAGCATATCACTTTTGATAATAATATTCCCCTCATCTTATTGTTTTCATTTTGTCTTGGGTTGTGCCCTCATTAGATGATATGATTGCTTGTGGTAAATGGAAGAGAGAGTTTCAATCTAGACCCATGAGCAATATAGCTAGTACTTCTAGCAATACAGAGGCTATGCTTCAAAATTGTCTAATGAGCTCATTTCATTGAAGAAACAAATTAATAGGCCTGCTCATTCTTTTCATCAACCTCATCAAAAAGGTTATAGAAATCTAAATGGAGGTAAAGCATTGCAAATACCAGCTATTCAACAAAGATTAGCAATTGAGTATGCTCTCAAAAGACAAAATATGTGTGCTTTTCACTTAAGAGCAGACCATGATGGAGATACATGTGCTAATTTGATCAGATATAGGCAGATGGTAGATAACAAAGAACAAACAATTGAATATATTGAAAGTGAGGATGATCATGTTCCTTGTGGCGACTCTAAAAATTATTTCTTAAAGTATGAATTAGATTCGAAGACAAGCGGCGACTACTTTGCAACTCTAGAAGGGCCTCAGTTGATAGTAATGACCAAAGGTCAAAAGAATAGAAATTAGATTAACAATTCAATTCTTATAAAAAATAATGCACCATAAAACAAAACTGATAAAGAAAAAGGCATGGTAACTTCAACTCTACAGAAAGAACACAAAGGTAAATTATCTGATTCTTTTGACATAATACAATACTATGAAGAGACAAGAATTTAGATTTCTCCACTAGATTACTTGAAAGCTAATCTTGATCAGTTGAAAATGTTAGTTGAACATTGGAATAAAGATAAAGAATAGGTTAGTATTAATGTTAATATTTATTATCTCAGTAAAGCTAGTACTAGTGGATCTTCTTTGATTGTTGAAGATTTCGCACTCCCTAAGTTGTTTGAAGAAGAAGAACCTCTTGTCTTAGCCACATACCCAAATGAGAAACTAGATCGCTTATATATTTCCTTTTTCCTCAATGGAAATAGATTGAGCAACTACATCATAGATTTAGGAGCCTTTGATAATGTTATGCTTTCCTTTATAGCAAAAGCTTTAGGGCTTCCATTGGCTAAAACCTTTGGTAGATGCTATTCAATGGATGCAAAACAAGTACCCTTGCTTGGATCAAGTTGCCCTAGTGGCCTATTCTTCAAAAAGACTTAAACTTACCATCCTAGTAGTAGACATCCCTGCAAGCTATGGCATGTTCCTAAGTAGGAGTTTCTGCAAAGAGATGGGGAGAGAAATAAAACTAGATTGGTCTTGTGCCACCATCCAAGTTGGAGATAAAAAAGTGAAGTTAGAACCAAAAGAGAAGGAAGAATTTACTGTCTTAAAATCAAATGACCTTAGATCTCAAATATTATATCATGAAATGCAGTTTGGTAATTACATGTTATTCTCTGACACTTTTGATACTCAAGAATAATCAAAACAAACTAAAGGTGATCAGTTGTGGACTCTAGAATTTGATGGCAATTGTGCTAGTTTTGGTTAAGGTGTAGGGGTAGTATTGACATCAACTAGTGGAGAAATTACTTGCTTGGCCTATAAGTTAAATTTTTAAAAATACTAACAATACTATAGAATATGAAGTTCTTCACCTTGGAATAATGACAACAAAAAAAAAATGATTCAAGATGTTAAAAGCTCAAGGAGATGCAAAGTTGGTGGTAAGACAAGTCAAAAATCAATATGCAATAAAGAACTCAAGATTGAGGAGTGATTTTAACAAGGAATGGGATGAAATTGAGAGTTTTGATGCCTTCTCGATTACATAAGTACTTAGAGAATTCAATTCAAGAGTTGATTCTTTGGCACTCTTTGCATTATTGTTCTTACCACACCCTAATTTCAAAAATCAAACCTATAAAGTAGAAGTACTACTTAGGCCTAATGTCCTTGATAATGAAGATTCATGGTAGGTGTTTGAAGATAATAAACACATACCAAAATTCATTGAAGGGGAAGATCCTTTTGAATGCTTCTATTTTGAAGAAAGCACTAATGCAAATGGTAATGAGTCACTGATAGGTGATAAGAAGAAAACTAAACCTAATATGATTCAATTGAAAGGTAATAAGATTCCACCTCATTTGATCTCTTTAAAAAAGATTTTTTATAAGCATGATGCATACATAAAGAGGGAAATAGATAAGAAAGGAAAAACCTATGGTGAATATGATGGAATCAATATAGGGATAGAATTAAGCTCGAAGATGATAAACATAGGAAAGTGTTGCACACTAGAGGAAAGGGTAGAGATCAAGAAATTACTTATTGAACTTCAAGATGTATTTTCTTGGAGTTATGAAGACCTAAAGAATTTTATGGGTGGAAAGTTCAAACAAGAAATCCCTCTTAAAATAGAAGCAACACCATTCAAGAAAAAAAAAAGAAACTATAATCCTATAGTTGAAGGAGCAATCTTTAAGGAAATTGACAAAATGCTATAGGCTAGGATTATTTACCCTGTTCATCATTCTACTTAGGTTTCTAAAATTGTACCAGTGAGGAAGAAGAATGGAGAGATAAGAATTTGTGTAGATTTCAAGAATATAAATCAAGCCTCACTTAAAGATAATTTTTCTCTCCCTAATATGGACCATCTCTTACAAACTATTGTAGGGTCAGAGATGATGCCAATGTTAGATGGATTTTTAGGGTATAATTAGATTCAGGGAGATGAAGTAGATCAATTCAAAATTGCATTTACCACATCATGGGGTACTTTTCCCTACAATAGAATGCCCTTTGGTCTAATTAATTTAGGTGCAACTTTTTAGCATGGCATGAATTTGGCCTTTAAAGATTTGAAAGATAAAATTATTGTCATATACCTTGATTATTTGATAGTATTTTCCAAGAAGAGAAAATATCATATTAGAGATCTAGAAAAGGTGTTTCAAAGATGTAACTATTATGTTATCTCATTGAATCCAAAGAAGTCATTATTTTATGTGATAGAAGGCAAGTTGATTGGTCATATTGTATCTCAAGAAGTGAAGATTGATCCAGACAGATTTAAAGCTATTCAACAATTAAGTTTGCCATTGACTAAAACTGGAGTGAAATCCTTCTTTGGTTAAGTAAATATCTTGAGGATACTTGTGCCCAATTTCTTCACGATAGTGAAATGTATAGTTGATATGATGAAAGGAAATAAAACTTTCAAATGGAGTGATGTTGGGAAAAAGGCTTTTGAAGATATCAAGGATGCCATTGCCAAAGCCCATGTGCTTGTCCATCTTGACTACACTAAAGAATTCATCATTTGTTGTTATGCCTTAGAACTGTTGGAAATATAAGAGGAGTAACTAAAAGGGGAGGGGTGAATCAGTTACCACTAAACTAAATCCCAAATCGCTTAGATGTTAGTATAAAATAAACTCAGAGAACTGATTACTACAGATGCTCAGTAAACACACATAAAATGTTGTAACTCAGTAAGAACTAATTTATGCTTGGTAAGAATTAACATGAAAAACTTTAGATGTTACCTATGATTATCATTACCTTAACTTAGTTGGAAACACATAAAAGTAAATAGCATGAACACATTTGACATGAGGATTTAACATAAAATCCCAATTTGGAAAAACCACCAATTGCAACAAGTTACTCTTTTCACTCTTCTAAAGTGAGCCCTGTTAGAAGCCAACCCTATGAAAGGTTACAAAATACACTATTAGATGTGACCCTGTTAGAGGATTTAATCACCCTATTAGGAGTGGCCTTGTTAGAGGTCTTGAGACATTTCAATATAACTGCCACCTTGCTAGAGGATTTACAAATAGTTGTTAAGCCAACTCTATTAAGAGATTTAGATCACTACTACAACGGTTAGAGAGTAACACTGAAATGACCTAATTTGAATGCAACTGAATTACTGATTACAGATCTCTATTCTAGCTTGTACTTGATCCTTTCTTATCAAATATATCTTTTTTTCTCCTCAAGGATATTCTACTTATCCTTCAAATTTGCTTCCTCTCTTCATCATTAAATCGTCAATTCATTCACACACTCTCACATTTTGAATCCACAATTTGACCCTATACTTATATCTTTCATATTGTTAAGTCAACTCAAATACAACTTAAAATAATTAATAAACATCATCTCAATCAACTAGAGCCAATAAATAAATTAATTAAGCTTAATATGCGAAAACAAGAAAATCTTTCATTAGCCGACCCAACTCGATAGACACTAACTCAGAAATGATTTCCTATGTTAAACAACTGAAACTTAGTTAACACTACACATTCACAAAAATCCTTTGGTAACTAAGTGAGCTCGATTAGCACTGGTTCCATCCAACTTTTCCTTCATTAATCGAGTGAGCTTGGTTAACACTTAATTTTTGAACACTTTCCTTCGATGCCTAAGTGAACTCGATAGACACTGTCTTTTGAATAAGAATGCTCGGTAAATATAGAAAATTGTCTTCATTGCCCGAGTCAGACCGACATGCATTGACTACTAATGATATGACATTTGTGTAACATCAAAGATAATACACAATTAATCAATTGTATCCAACAATCTCCCTCTTTGGCATTGATGGCAACACAACATGTCATAACATAATGAACTTCTAGAGCAAAGAATAAAGTAAGGAGCATATTCTTAGTTTCATTCTAATTCACCTCTATGAGATCTCCCTCTGTCAATGTGAGCTCTTTCTACTTGAATAGTTTCTCCCTCTATTAGAAAATTTCTTTCCAAGTTCATTTGCCCTCTTCCTACAAAATTCTCCCTCTTAGAGAAATTTCTTATGAGATATGATAGTATAACTTCTCCATCTTTGAAAACATATGCCAAAGACAAACAACTCTATTCATGTCAATGTACTATAAAGTACAAATTCATTTGCAGTGTGCCCTTGCCAATTCTACATCAATTGATTGATCTTCAACATACTCTCGTTGATGCATCACTAAACTTTATCTAGTGAGCTTTAGATATGGGAATGACCCCTACCTTACCTCTTAGATATAGAAATGCATCATTAGGTAATGCTTTGGTGAATATGTCTACAATTTGTTCCTTTTTATTCACATATTTGAGTTTGACTTCTTTGTCCTACACCAATTCTCTTAAGAAGTGATATTTTATAGCAATGTGCTTTGTTTTGGAATGCATCACTGTGTTCATTTATATATCAATTGCACTAGTGTTATCAAAATATATGACTATTGGATCTTTGATCTCTATCTTCATACCTGACAACAGTTGCTAGAACCAAACAAAATGATTAATTGCTACAGCCACATATTCTGCCTCTAATGTGGATTGAGATGTACAATCTCTCTTCTTACTTGTCCAAGACACTAGTCTTTTACCAAGAAAGAATGCTCACCTCTAGTTCTTTTCTTTTCATCAATACTTCTTTTCCAATCAGCATCAGTAAACACCTTTAAGTCCAAATTGCCTTCAAGTATGTATCATAAGCCATAGTCTTCAGTACCTTTCAGATATCTCATGATTCTCTTGATTGCCATCATGTGATTTTCTTTGGGATTTTTTGAGAATCTTGCCACCATACCAACTGCCTAAGCAATATCAGGCCTTGTATGTACTACATACTATAATTTTCCAATCATTGATCTACATGTGGTCTGATCTTCTTCTTTGGAATCATAATTTTTGGAAATCTTATGTCCTATAGACATAGGGGTTCCAACTAGTTTTGGATATTCTATTCCAAACTTCTTTAGTATCTCCTTGATATACTTAGATTGAGTAATGTAGATACCATTATTGTTTTGGTATATTTGCAATCAAAAAAGAATTTTGTCTCTCCAAACATGGACGTCTCAAATTCTTTACTCATTTCTTTTGAAAATGCTTTTCATAAGTCATCATTTCCTATAAATAGAGTATCATCAATAAATATTTTTGCCAATACAAGCTTCTTGTCTAGTCCTTTGATATATAGATTGTTGTTATCATTTTTTCTTTGAAAACCAATCTGTACCATTTAGTTATGTAGTATTTCATACCAAGCTCTAGGAGCTTACTTGAGACCATATAATGCTTTGTGTAATATGAAAACCATGTCTCTTTTGCTAGGATCTATAAAACCTTCTAGTTGTTTAATGTAGACTTCCTCATTAAGAATTCCATTCAAGATTGCAGATTTAACATCCATTTGATATACTTTAAATCCTTTATGTATTGCATATGCTAGTAAAGTTCTAAGAACTTCTAATCTTGTAACAGGAGCAAGAGTTTCACCATAATCAATACCTTCTTCTTGAGAATAGCCTTTACATACTAGTCTTGCCTTGTTTCTAGAAACTTCTCCGTCTTCATTTAGCTTATTTCTGAACACCCATTTTGTGCCAATTACATTTTTATCCTTGGGTCTAGGAAAAAGAGTCCAAGTTTTTTTCTTCTCAATATTTTCTATTTCTTCATTCATTTTTTCAACCCAAATTTCATTATCCAATGCATCTTTAACATTTCAACATTCAAATTCAACAAGTAATCATGTAACTTTTAATTTGTTCCTTGTCATTGTTGCATCAGATTTGTCTCCAATGATCTGACCAGGTGCATGATGCCTTCTGACATATCTTGCCAACATGGGTTCTTTAGATTTGGAATGAATTCTATTTTTTTTTTTCATGAACTTCAATGTTAGGCTTGGGTCCCACTGTTTGTGACTTGGGTCCATCAGACTTGGTTTGAACTAGCTGAATAGCCTTTGATTGTGACTCGGGTCCTTTAGACTATGACTTGGGTTGCACTATCTACAACTCGATAGCTATTGGAGATCTTGGAGACTCAATAGGTGAAGCCTCCTTTCTTTCAAATAGATTTGACAGGGTATCAAGTTCATAGTAAACAAATATTTTGTAATCCTCTAGTTCTTTGCTACTTTCTTCTTCACTCTTTTTTGCAAACTCATCAATTCTAACATGTGCACTTTCTATGATTTTATGAGTAGATAGATTCAAAAATTTGTATTCTTTGCTTCTATAGGAATATCCTAAAAATATGCCTTCACCGCCTTTTACATCAAATTTTCCTTTTCTAGATTCTTTTGAGATATGACATTTGCTGCCAAATACCTTTAAGTAACTTACTTTAGGTTTGTAGCCATACCATCGTTCATAAGGAGTTTATTTTGAGTCTTTCTTCAACTATACTCTATTCAAGGTATGAACTATAGTGTTGATAGCTTCCTTCTAGTATTTGATAGCAACACTCTTTTCTATCATCAATGTTCTTGCATAGTCCATGATGGATTTGTTCCTTCTTTTAGCTATACCATTCTGTTGTGGTGTACTAGGGATGATACTTGTCTTTTAATTCCTCTTTCAATGTAGAAATTATTGAATTCTTTGGAGATTAATTCATCACCTCTATCTGATCTTAAACATTTCAATTTTTTTCTAGTTTCTTTTTCTACTCTTGCCAGATACCACTTGAATTTTGAAAAGCTTTTGATTTTACTTTTATGTACATTACAATCATCAACAATAAATATGAAAAACTTTTCACCACTATAACTCTCTATTCCAATAGGTCCACATAAGTTAGTATGCACAATTTCTATGACCTCTTCAAACTAATAGTTTTTTCTTTTGAAACTAGTCTTTCCCATCTTAACAATTTGGAAATTCTTGCATAAACTCATATTAGGTTTCTTCAAACTAGGAATACCTCTTACTCTCCTATGTTTGCTTATCTTAACTAGATTATCAAAGTTTACATGACATAGTCTTTTGTGCCATAACCAGCTTTCTTCTACTTCAGCAATAAAATATTAACACTCACTGAGATCAAGATAAAATAGATTAAATTTTGTTTTCTTACCGGATTTCCTTTTTCATTTAGTAGTTTAGCCTTGCCATTCATGAATTCTACCTTGAATCCAATGTTGTTCAACTATGCCACACTCAGTAGATTATGCTTTAATCCTTCAACCCAGTAAGCATTGTCACATACAAGTTCATTGGTCAATGAGATACATCATTTTCCTTTAATGCAACAAGGTTCATTGTTTCCAAATCTCACACTACCTTCATCATAAAGTTCCATATTCTCAAATTTTTTTCTATCTCCAATCATGTGATGTGAGTAGCTGCTATCAATAATCCATGTATCATTTTTGCTAACATGAGAGATAAGTGCCATCTTATCTCCTCCATCATTAGATTCATCCTTTATAGAAATATATACCATTTCATCTTCATTGTTATTAGAATCTTTAGCCATAAAAAAAGATTTCTTACCTTTTTCCTTGAAGTTCTTGTAGTTCTTGAAATCCTTCTTGCCTTTTTGCTTATTACTTTACTTTTCATCTTTATTTTCTTTGTTCGGACACATTGTAGCAATGTGACCAACTTCTTCACAAGAAAATCATATTAGAGGAACTTTACCTTTGTACTTTCCTCTTCCTTTGGAGTACTTTCTTGGAAGTAGGGCTTCAAAAACTTTAAGATCACTATCTAAACTTTCTTTTGATTTTTCTTCTTCACTTCCTGATTGATGGGACTTTGATTTCTTACCCTTTTTCTTGAGTGAAAGTTTAGCTTCAAATGCAGAGTCAATAACTTTTGAACTAGGAACATAGTTGTCAAAGTTATCTAACTCAAAAGTAGCCAATCTTCCAACTAGAGCATCCAAAGATATTTTATTGTTTGGATCACATCTCATCTCTTGAATAGCAGATACTCTAATTGCATAAATAGGAAGAAGAGTTCTAAGTACCTTGCTTACAACTATTTTCTCTTCAATGTCTCCTCTAGATGCCTTGATTGCACTTACACTTGCTTTGATCCTTTCCACATATTTTGCAATGTTCTCATCTTCTCTCATTTTCATCTGATCAAAATGGCCTCTAAGACTTTTAGCCTTAACTCTTCTTATATTGTCATCTCCTCCATAGATATCTTTCAATTTGGTCCAGATGTCATGAGTTGTTTTGTAGTCATTAACTTCAAGTAATTTAGCATAACTAAGAGTAGATGCAATATCAATCATCACAATGTTATGATTCCTCTTTTTATCAATATCTTCATTTGTGAATGTTCTAGTGGGATTCTTTTATTCTACATCAAGGTATTTGCATCTTGAATCACTAATGGTAGCTAGATGAAGTCTCATGAGTCCTTGACATGCTGCAAAATTGTCTCTGTTCAGCTTGGGAATCTCTCTTTTATAAGACATCTTAATCTTTAGCTTAGGTCCTTGAAACCATTTTTTTGTAAGCACCAAAAGATCTATTACCAATTTTTACAAATATAAGAGGAGTAATTGAGAGGGGAGGGGTGAATCAGTTACCACTAAAATAAATCCTAGATCCCTTAGATGTTAGTATAAAATAAACTCAGAGCACTCAATACTCCTGATGCTTGTTAAATACACATAAGATGTTGTAACTCAGTAAGAATTGATTTATGCTTGGTAAGAATTAACATGCAAAAATTTAGATGTTATCTATGATTACCATTACTTTAACTTAGTTGCAAACACATAAAATTAAATAGCATGAACACATTTGACACTAGGATTTAACATGGAAACCCAATTTGAAAAAACCACCAATTGCAACTAGTTATTGTTATCACTCTTTGAAGTGAGCCCTATTAGCAGCCAACTCTATTAAAGGTTACAAAACACATTGTTAAGTGTGACCCTGTTAGAGGATTTAATCACCCTAACACAAGTGGCCTTGTTAGAGTTCTTGTGACAATTCAATAGAATTACCACCTTGCTAGAGGATTTATAAATAGCTATTAAGCCAACTCTATTAAGAGATTTAGATCATTGCTACAATGGTTAGAGAGTAACAATGAAATGACTTGATTTGAATGCAACTAAATTACTAATTACAGATCTCTATTTTGGCTTGTACTTGATCCTTTCTGATCAAATATATCTTTTCTACTCAAGGATATTCTACTTATCCTTCAAATTCGCTTCCTCTCTGCATCATTAAATCTTCAATTCATTCACACACTCTCACATTTTGAATCCAAAATTTCACCTTATACTTTTATCTTTCATATTGTCAAGTCAGCTCAAATACAACTTAAAATAATTAATAATCATCTTCTTAGTCAGCTAGAACTAATAGATAAATCAATTAAGCTTAATATGCCAAAACAAGAAAATCCTTCGTTAGCTAACTCAGCTCAGTAGACACTAACTCAGAAATGATTCCCTATGCTAACCAACTGAAACTTAGTTAATACTACACATTTGCACAAATCCTTTAGTAACTGAGTGAGCTCAGTTAGCACTGGTTCCATCCAAAATTTTCTTCGTTAACCGAGTGAGCTTGGTTAACACTTAATTTCTATAGAATTTCCTTCAACACCTTAGTGAACTCGATAGACATTGTCTTTTGATCAAGAATGCTCGGTAGACACAAGAAACTATCTTCACTACCTAAGTGAGCTTGGATAGCATTGGTTCCATCTAAATTTTCCTTCATTAACCAAGTGAGCTTAGTTAACACTCAATTTTTACAAACTTTCCTTCAACACCCGAGTGAACTTGGTAGACACTATCTTCTGAACATAAATGCTCTGTAGAAGCATTAAGCTATCTTTACTATCTGAGTGAGATCAGCATGCACTAACCACCAATGATATGATATTTTTGTAACATGAAAGACAATACACAATTAATCAATTGTATCTAGCAAGAACATACTATGTCATTGATTTTGATGCAAGAAAACAAAGAGAAATACAAGCTCCAATTACTTTCATGAGTATACCACTAAAGAATTAAGAATTGAGATACTAACAAATGGAGAAAAATGAATATGAAGTCATGAGAGCCCTTAAATTTTTTACATTGTATGTATTGCATTCACATTCAGTCATATATGTGCCAGATCATGCAATAAAAAGTATTTTGATAGAACAAGATGTTGGCTGCAATAATAGAGGAGTTTGGATAGAAAAAGCCCAAGAATATGATATAGAAATTAAGCCAACTAAACTTGTACGAGGTAATGCACTTTGTAAAGCCTTGGCAAAGGATCAACAATGCAAAAAAGAAGATATTCCAAAAGTTCTTATGGTAAGTCTTCAAAATCCTTGGTTCTCAAACATTTCTTATTTTTTGACATATGGTGAATGCCCTAATGGATTAACTACTAAGAAAAGAAGATATCTAAAAAAAAGGCCTAAAAGTATGTGATTCATGATGATGTCTTGTATAAAAGAGAAATTGACGGAACATTTTTAAGGTGTCTGGATAAGGAGAAATAGGTAAATTTGTTAAGATCTTTTCATGATGAAGCGTGTGGAGGACATTTTTCTAGCACTATTACCACATTCAAAATTCTGAGACAATGTTATTATTGGCCTAATATGTTTAAATATGCATATAAATGGGTTGCTAATTGTGAGAAATGCAAGATGTTTACTGGTAAACCTCAGTTAGATGCTTTACTTCTTAGGTAAGTGGTAATTGAAGCTCCTTTCCATCAATGAGGGGTTTAGATTTTATAGGTCCAATTAATCCTCCTTCCAGTCAAGAACATGCATATATACTAATTGCCACAGATTATTTTAGTAAATGGGTTGAAGCCAAAACCATGAAGAAAAATTCATTAGAGGTGGTATGTGATTTTCTCAAAGAGCATATTTCAATCAGATTTGAAGTTCCTGGGAAATTGATAATGGATAATGTATCTTATTTTTCCTCTTCAAATTAATTGAATTTTTCTATGATAATGGTATTCAAGTTGGACATTCCTCTAATTATTTCTATCAAGGAAATGGGTAGGTTCAGTCTAGTAATAAGAATTTGATTAATATTTTGAAGAAATTGGTCTCACATAATCAGAAAGGTTGGCACAAGAAGAATCATGATGCTTTATGGGATGATAGACCCACACCTAGAAGAGGCATATATATTTCACCTTTTGAATTAATCTATGGAGTGGAAGAAAATTTTCCATTGCTTCTAGAACTTGTTGCATGTAAAGTAAAGACAGTCATTGAAGAAGATTTTTTCAAAGATGGATTAGAAAAGAGAATCATGTATCTCAAGAAGCTATAAGAAGAAAATGAAGATATGGTTGAAAAAAATACTTAACACCAAGGAAGGGTAAAGAAGTCATTTGATAAAAGGGCAAGGCCTCAAAAATTCATGGAAGGTGATCCAGTATTGTTATGGGATAAGAGACATGAACCGAGAGGTATGCATTCAAAATTTTAGTCTTTATGGAAAGGGCCATTTCAGATCATACAAGAAAATCAAAATAACTCTTTCAAGTTGGTGTGTCCCACAAGAGAAACCCTTTCATGTTCTTATAATGGGTAGGATTTGAAGTTGTATCAAATGTGAAACTGAAAGCAAGTAACCCCTACATAGTAGCTAGATACATAGGCTTTCCTTTCATGCATTTTGCTTCAGTTTAGTTGCTTTCTTTCCTAGGTAATTTGTTTATGTTTTTCTAATTTAGTTTGTTCTTTTTGTTTTCAAGTTATCACCTTTTGTGTGGAATGAGAGATTTCTAGAGTTCTTTCAAGTATTATCGTGCTTAGATCCCTAGACAAAGCCAACTATTGGCCAAGTTTCACTTCATATCTTTCACTCTAAGGCTTTTAGTCAAGTGAAGTGTCAAAGGCTTGAGTTTGAGTCTAGATTTCCCATAAGATGGCCTTCCTTCTCATCATTCCTTTGAATTAACCTGATGTGGGAAACATATGAGCAATGCATTACTCCAAAGATAGGTGATTAGGGTTTGGAGGGTTTGTTATGCGATATCCTGATGAGAAGAAGGTTTTGATATTGTGCTAATTCATATTTTCTTGTTCCTAATCATATCAAAGACAAGTTTTCAAGATGTGAAGTAGTTCTTCATGAAAGAATTTTAAATATCTAAGAGTTTCTAACTTTATGGTTAAAGGTTCATATCTAAAAGACATATACATTTAGAGAGATCATAGACATATATAGAGAAAATGTAATAGAGAACATCGAAGACTGAGGCTAAAGATTTATATGCAGATCATGAGAACAAGTCAGAAGCAAGATAATTAGAATTCAATATAGAGTGAACACTCAAAAATGTAGAAATGGAAAAGGAATCAAGTCAAAGGTGGTATCACCCTTTTTGAAATAAAATGGATAGTTAATATTTAATCCATTCGTATACGTTGCAAAATTGAAAAGTCAATTAAATGTAAGAGCACGTACTATTGGTCAATTGAAAAGTCCAAATTCTTTTATGTCAAATCAGGTTCCATTCAAATATTAAATGAAAGTTGAATGCTTTTAAGCCGCCAGATCTTATAAGATCCATGATCATCATTATGTCACTATTAGGAGTTGTTGGATCATTATTCATAGCAACATAATGACAGAAAGAGACATGTCCCTTAGGCCATCACTTTTCACAAAGTTCAATTAGAATCTAGTCACAAGGTGGACAAAACAAGGAAGGTCAATGTTAGATTCTTTGGGCAATAAAAAAGTGCCAACTGTTTACCACGGTGTGTATAGTTGGAAAATGGACCCAGAGTGCAGAACAAAACAAAGGGTTAAGACCTTTTTCATCATCGTCACATCAAAGAAGATCTACAGAGGTCATTATGTTGTCATAAAAAGATGCCTATTTGATAATCTATGAGACAAAGCAACGTGAAGGTACATGTCTCGATGGGCCCATTACATTCTATCATTGTCAAACTCTCCAAGCAATGGATTACATCCATCTATCTGCCATGATGTACCTAGTTAGAAAAGTCAACTCATGCCATGAAAAAAAGAGAATTAACATCATTTTATTACCACTATCAGATTAGAAGAAGATCTATGTTTGTCACTATCTCGCTATGTAAAGATGCAAGGAAATTAATCATGGCGACAAAATGATGGAAAGACACATGCATAAGAAGGGACCTGCAGAGAAAGTTACAAAGGAAGGTTATAATGTTTTAATTATGATGGTTAATTTAAGATTGAATGCTAGAGTTCAAAGATGTAGTGACCATTAGAATATGAAATACGTAGATATGGTGTCGAACTATAGAATATGAAAGAATGATTATTTTTATAGGATTTTGCAAAATTTCATGAAGACAAATAGTCATCAGGTGTTGTCAAAAATACCATGGATTCAAAATCACCAGTAAAAGGAATACAATGTGCTCATATTATGATACAAATTGGATAATTTTATATTTTATTCTCATTTCCTTTTCTATTATGGGACTATTGTTATGCTAGAATTAAGAAAGGATAACAAAAAACTATAAATGTAACCTCATTTGACAATACAAAGGTCAGAAAACTTGATGGTGAATTGGTCTGTAATTCCATTTATCCTATTTTCTTGTCATGTTTTTAATTAGATAAACAAGTTTTACAGGGAACCTGAAACCCAATAGTTAATACAAAAAAGGGCTGATAATAAGTGTGAAAGCCCAGCCAAAAAAGTTTAAGTTCATAAGTTGATAATAAGCATTAAGCCCAGCCAAAGGAAAGAGTTCTGAAAAAAGACTAGGAAAAAAAAAATAGGCAAAGCCACCGCCTAAAGCCAGAACAAAAAGCCTAAAGATAACGAAAAACAAAAGAACAGGTGAGAGTTATTCCTTTTTCTTTCGCTCCAAGTCTTGCATAACTTGAGCAGCCTCAAAGGCTAGTTGATTCTCCTCCGCTTCCATCTATTGTGCCCTTTGGTTCCCCTAGTCCTAATTATGAATGGAGTTGTTCTTTGCAGAGTCATCCTCTGTTCTGGCCTCATCCCTGTCTTTTCCATCCTCATCTTCATGCATTTCTCTATCTCTGATCCAGCCCATGAGAGAGATGATGTTGTTGTTAATGGAGCTCAACAAGGAGAACATCTGATTTGCAAGGTTGTGATTGTAGTTTTCCAAGTTGTGTATCCTTTTTTCTGCCAGACTGAGCCTATTAGCCGAATCCATCCTCCTATTGGCATCCATCCCTTTCCTTGTTGCCTCATATGTTTCACCTGATCTTTGACCTCCTTGAGCTCGTGGAAAAGCCATTTGATTGATCTAATATTATCAATCATATTGTTACAAGAATTATTCAAGAGGTTCATCCCTGTCTCCTTGGCTCTATCTAAAATAGCCACAATCGCCAGATCAATGAGTTCTTCTAGCCGTTGTTCTTCTTGATTATCCATGAGGATTTGGGGATTCATGTCCTCCTTGAAGATGCCCATCTTGGAAGTCTTGACATTGAAGTTGATCCATGCTTTCCTCCTATCATTAGTATGTACTTCCCCTTCTACATACCCTACTTTCTCCTCCTTTTGCTCCTCAGGATGGAGATGGATAGGAGAAAGGGGCAGCATAGATGCCTCCTCAAATTGAGAGTGCACTTCCTCCAAACTCTCCCTCTTGCATTTCTTCCTTCCACTTTCCTCCTTAATTTCCTCCTGCATCTCCTGAAGCACCTCCTTAGACTCCGGTTCCTCCTCATCATCATTGTCTCCCTCCTCTTCCTTCTTCAAAGGCTTCTGCCCGAGATCCCTAGGTCTTTTTCTACTAGGGGTTATGGGGGAGGGTGATTTTTTAGGAAGGTAAGTCGTTGCTTTCCTCGAAGAATAGATCCCTCCTTTCTCAGAGCTGAGGCTTTGAATATCATCCAAGTCAGAGGACTAACCAGAACTACCAGTCTCCACATTCTCTATCTGAGGGGGGGCGATGCTTATAGTCTGAGCTTTGAAGTGCTCGTGGATAAGCAACAACAACCCCTCGTATAGAGCCGGGTTAGTGATGGGTTTCTTTTTGAAGCTATCCACCACCTTGCTCATTGAGGTTAATCGATAATAAGGAAAGGAAATTTTGGCCTTATTTCAAAAATGATTCAAAATGACAAAGTAGTGGGTTCGAGCTCTATCAAACCCTTGATAGTGATTTCGGTGATAGCCACAATCACCTCCTCCATTATCTGGAAGAAGATACCATTCACCTTCACCCTGCCATCCTTCAAGGACCCCACCATGCTTTTGGTCACCTCCTGATCGAATCCATGCAGCTTCATGATATAATTGGTAACCCCAGCCTCTTCAAGCTTTTTCCACACTTTCGGCCTACTTCTCCATTTCTCAAAATCCCCCACCGACTCCTTTCTACATCTCTCGCCAACCATTTCCACACACTACATTCCCACTTTTATCCAAGTCGATCAGACTTTTAACATCTGCCACAAACA
This sequence comes from Cupressus sempervirens, assembly GCA_028749045.1. NCBI lineage: Eukaryota > Viridiplantae > Streptophyta > Pinopsida > Cupressales > Cupressaceae > Cupressus > Cupressus sempervirens. Next base: position 773,784,421 of record CM053787.1, on the reverse strand, counting down.
AGTTTTAGGAAGCCAAGTCATTTTTTGGTTTGTGCTGACCCCTATATTCGCAAACTTGTCGGCAACCGGGTTTGCTTCCCGAAAAGTATGGGTGACATGGATTCTATTAAGTTTGGCAAGGGTCTCTCTAGTCTCATCAATGAGATTTGCAATCATCCACGATGGATAAAAATTGCCATTGATGCACTTTATAATGTTATTTGAGTTCCTTTCAAGCCATAAATTGGTGACCCCAATTTCAAAAGCCAATTTAACCACATTGCACGCTGTGTTGGCTTCCACAAAATGATTTGTTTGGAAACCCAACGGGACAGCAAAAGCTGCAATACTGTTTCCATTTTCATTCCTTATCACATCTCCACTACCCAAGGATCTTGGGTTGCCGTTGGAGGCTTCGTTGAAGTTGTCTTTGTGCTAGCCTTCAAGGGGCAGGAGCCACTTGGCTTCCTATCTTTTCCTTGCTCTGTCTTTTACCTTCTCCATTTTCCTGCCTCCTATCTCAAAAACTCCCCCCTTTCTCACTGAAAAATTATCCTTTATGTTACCGAAGATCTTACTTCCAACAATTAAAGCTGGCTCCTCCCTATCTTTGAAAATTTGATTTTTTCTCTCCTTCCATATGCTACAACAAAAATGGGGCAGGATCCAGGAGCTAATTTCCTGCAAGATAGACCCATTGAATATGCCATGCCATTGACAGAAAAAGTGTAGAAGGTTGGAAGGAAAGCACCAACTATGGCCTAGGTCCTGGGTGAGGAACCCCAAACTATCCTGGAGTAAGAGCAGTGAACGAACAAATGATTACCTATCTTCGACTCTTCTTTGCACAAAACACATCTGCTAGGCATGATATGACATCTTTTGATGAGATTTTCTTGGGTGAGAGTTTTTTCCTGAAGAGCTAACCAAAAAAACATGTTGACTTTTGGCATGAGGCTTGGGAGCCAAGCCCTCGACTAAGGGGGAGACTCATTTAAGCTCCATTAAGCAGAGTACCCTGAGGCAACCGAATAGAGCCCATTGGTAGTATCCCTCCAAACTAGTTCATCCTCATTACTACTTAGGGATAAGGAATTAAGCATGATCATGATTGGTTTGAGGTCCTCTGAGATAATGGAAAGGTCCTTCCATCCCTGTTTGGTCCTGTAATTGCTGACTTTGTGCCCAAAAAGGTTGCTGAAATCATTAGCCCATGATCCATCACTGGGGTTATTCATAAGGGGGCCCTGAGAAAGCCAACAGTCAGACCAGAACAAAATATTCTCCCCATTACCTAGCTTCCAGGAGACTTTAGAGTTTGCCAAGTCCCTGGCTTCTAAGAAACCATTCCAAACAACTAAGCCTCTTGGGATATCCTCACTGAATAGAGTGAACTGAATAGAGGGCCTTTTTATATACTTATTTACTACAGTATCTCTCCATTCCCTCGTGCTACTAAAGATGCACCAAATTTTCTTTGCCAAAAGGGCCTTATTGAAGTGAGTGAGCTTCCTGATTCCCAGACCTCCTTTCTTCTTAGGGAGGCAAACTTTATCCCAAGAAACAAGGGGGTACCTTTTATTCCTTTCAGCTCCCATCCATAAAAAATCCCTTTGTATTTTCTCCATCCTCTTGGCATATTTCAATGGTATGGTAAAAAGGTTTAGAGCATATATTGGCAAGTTTTGGAGGATGGATTTAACTAGTTGACATTTTCCAGCTTGGCTAAGAATGGCTCCTTTCTAGCCAGCCAGCTTCTTACTGAACCTTTCCATGATTCCATTCTAGAAGGATTCAAATGGGTTCATTCCCAAGGGGAGACCAAGGTAGGTGGAAGGAAGCTTCCCCACCTGATAACCCAGGATTCTGGAGATTCTCTTCTATTTTTCCTCCGGAGTATTGATAAAGAGAATAGAGCTTTTGTCCCAATTAATGAGCTGCCCCAGCCCTCTAGAATAGGTGTCCAAAGTGTCTTTCATAGCATTGGCCTCCTTGACTGAGGCCTCTCCACGCATAATAGTATCATCAACAAATTGCTAATGCGTAAAGGGGGTGCATTTGGAAGAAGGTTTAAAACCTTTGATCCTCCCTTCTTTCTTTTTCTTCTCCATGAGTCTACCAATACATTCCACCAAGATAATAAAGAGTATTTGTGATAGAAGATCCCCCTAATGAAGGCCTCTTGTAGGTTTGAAGAAATCAAAGGGGGATCCATTCACTAGAACAGCTAGAGAGGGGATTGTGACTAGCTGGGAGATTAGCTTGCACAATTTGACATCAAATCCAAAAGCCTTCAACACCAAATCCAAAAAAGACGAATCCACTCAATCATAAGCTTTGGACATGTCTAGTTTGAGTAACATTCCTTCTCTCTTTCTAGCTTCCATAGAGTGAATCACTTCATGCACCATGATAATCAAATCTAAAATCTATCTACCCAGGACAAAACCAGATTGTTGCCGACAAATAATTAGGGGTAGAATCTTAAGTAGCCTTGAAGTGAGCATGTTCGAGATGATCTTATAAAATGAGTTGCATAAGCTGATGGGTCTAAACTAATCTGGAGTGTCAGCTCTTGGCACTTTGGGAATAAGAACTAAGAATGTGGAGTTGATTTCCTTTAGAATACTTGTAGCTCTAAAGAACTCCTAAACGGCCTTAATGACATCCTTCATAATGACAAGGCAGTACATTTGGAAAAAGAAGGTGGGAAAACCATCAAGTCTGGGTGATTTATCCACCAGAAGAGAAAAAAGAGCTTCTCTAACTTTAGAATCAGAAGGAATAGCCCAGAGTAGATTATTATGGTGCGGTTGGAGGATCTGAGGGATACAAGAGATAATGTCATCCTAGTCCACTTTAGAAAGTAAAGGATCCCAAGATAGAAGGGAGGAGAAAAAAGAAACAGCTTGAAAAGAAATTCCTTCTTCCTTAGTCAGCACACCTTGACCTTTCTTCAAGCCAAAAATTTTGTTATTAGCTCTATGCTTAAGAGTGGATAAATGGAAGAAATTGGTGTTCTGGTCTCCTTCCTTGAGCCAATTGATTCTAGATCTTTTCCTCCAAAAATTTTCCTCTTTGCTAATAATTTCATGTAAATCATATAGGATGGACAACTCTTCTTCCCTATTTGAGGCATCATACCCATTTTCCTAAATGGAGGTTTGGATAGAAGAGAGATTAGTAGAGAGATCCTCTTTAAGAGAGAATAAATGACCAAAATCTGACTTATTCCAAGCTTTTACCATCCTTTTAACATTATTGAGTTTTCTAGCCACCTTGAACATTGTAGTGCCTTCCACATCTATGCTCCAATAGACCTTAATTCTTTCTAAAAGGTCAGGGTGGGAGGTCCACATTTTCTCAAAACAGAAGGGAAGAGGTCTACAGGGATCAAAAGGAGCAATCGAGAGGGAGATGGGGGAGTGGTTGGATCCTATTCGAGGAAAAAGAGCTAACTTGCAAGAAGAGGACTATATCAAATTAGGAGAAATGAGGGCTCTATCCAATCTAACCTGAATACACTCCTTGCCTAATCATTTATTGGATGAAGTGAAGTCACCTCCCATTAGATCTAGATCCAAAAAAGCCAATCTATTGATGAAGTTAGAAAGGTCATGCTTCCTATCCCATTCCTAAGGCAGACTACCCTTCTTCTCCTTGTCTAGAAGAGGGGTGTTGAAGTCTCCCATAATGATTCCTTTTTTCATTTACTATTCTGTACCAACCCTTCTGCTCTAGACTAGTAGAACTTTCTATCTCTCTTATTATTGGGAGCATAAATATTGAGCAAGAACCAAAATTCATTGGAATGGATATGGAACACTTTACAAAAAAGAATATTACCTTCATTGAATACTGATTCCACCCTGAAAATTTTAGTCTTTTATAAAGTCAGCAGTCCCCCAGAGGGTCCATTAGAGTCCGAAGCCTCCCCGCTCATTAGGTTACTGAACTTTATATTTCACAAAGAATCCTTTTTCATTTTTTTTTCTTGGATCATCAAAATGTCTAGTCTTTGGTCTCTAATCAGATTCCTAATAATTTCCTATTTATGGGCGCCATTTAGGCCCCTAATATTCCATAAGATGATCTTCATTTTTTACTCTTAGAAAAATCCTTCAGTGTGCTTTGGCACCCACTTGTCATGTTTTGTGGCCCATATTTTTAGATTAATTTTGCATTAAGAGTTGAAGGACAATTATATGTGATCCTATGATAATCAGGTGGATTCCATTTCATTTTGATATTTTCAATAAGAGTGATTCCATTTACTTTCTTCATATATAATCCAACTTCTTCTCTTGATCATTTCATATAATGTTAGATAGTTTTATTGGGAATTGAAAGATAGATGTGTATGAATCTACTAGTAACTTATTGAATTCCACTTCATTCAATTTTGGTAGTTAAAAAAATTCTATTTTCCCTCATATACATCTCTTTTTCCATCCCTCTTTGCATTTAGGTGATTAACATTGCATTTAAAATAGAAGTAAGAGTTAGGAATCTCAAGATAGTCTATTACAGTAATTCCACTTGGTGTGATAGGTTGTCCAAATATATTTTTCCTGAATTGTTTGTGCATACAAATAATTTGGTTATCCTTTACTACTCTTAGGTTAAGAGCTTATAATGTCAAGACTTCTAATCTCATAAAAACATATTCATTGCATATCATTGCAAATCATAGGGAGTTGTACCTAGTCAATTCAGAGGGAAGTGATTGAATACATACACTAACCCATTTGTTGGTAAATATCCTCTTGTCTCTCCAAACATTGGGTATCAAAGAGTCAAGATTGTAAAATCTAAAAGGAGAACAAACTATTTTTGATAAGATAAATAGGTTTTATAGGGATCCTAAAACCAAAAAGTTAAAACAATCTATTAACCAAACTATTTATTTTAAGCAGAACAAATTGTTAATCAACAACTTAGAATGGATAAATTTATATAATACTTTATGTCTTTAGAAAGAAAATTATTTATTTTAAAATAAGTTAAGTAATTATTTTTTTATAAATTGGGACAAATATCATATCTTTTAATAACTTAGTTAGTTATTTTGCATGATCTTCAACCTCATAGGAAATTGGATAAGGGGTAGGCTTCATTATCAAACCAAGGGGTGGACACTATTATCACACTGTTATATGGACCCATGTGTATTTTGATAGTTACAAATCTTTTGTGCTAGTATTAATGAATTGTACTTCTATTATTATGATATTATTTTTTATTTAATTTATTGATTGTTCGTTTGACTACCCTAGACTCATGATTTGGTTAGTGGATTTGGGTAAGAATGACGAGTGGTTGCAAGTACATGGGGTGGAAGGTAAGGAAAAATCTATGGTCTAGTGATAAAATAAAATAAATAATAATGTCACTTAACCTCTCTAATATGTGTTGCTAATATAAGGTTCATCTTACCCCAGTACCCTAGATGTCTATTTAATCAACATTATTTATCCATTTTCTATTATGTTTAGAAGACATTGATAATAACTTAAGTTAGTCCAAATTAATCCTAGGCAGTGAATACAAGAAATTCATCAAAAAATAATTTGATGAATTAAGCATTCATATACACATTCAATTAAATAAGTGTTTTTTGGAAGACATTATCTTGGTTTGAATCATTTTTATAAAAAATTAGATACACCTGTCTCTACAAGCTAGCAAAGATTTTTTTTAAAGAAAATAATAATAAAAATAGAAAGGAAATGAGAGAGATGTATTAGAGGAAAAGTCAACCTATAAGAAGAGACTTCATATATTGGTTGTCCACTCTTCCTAGGACTATGATAGATATTACACTAGATGATAATGATGTCTAGGGTAAGAGGAAAAAGGGTGACCATACCTTCAAGGGCATAGTGACCTCTTTATGTCAATATTTATAAAATTTGAATTACAATGCCATACCAATGCCAGAATCCCATTCTCTTATAAATCAAGTAAATTTAGAGGAGAGAACAAAGGAGACATGAGAGTAAAGAAAAAAGGCAAGAGGGAGATAAAAATAATAAGAATCTAGGTCAAAGGGCATGATAGAAAGAAGGCCAAATTGTGACTTCAAGCATTAGGAAACGCTAAGATATTAGTAATCTAGGTTATTTTTCTTCTTATTGTCAAATTTCTAGTTTGTATTGATGTTTCTAGGGTTAAACCTTAGGTAATATAAAATTGTAAACCTTTTTGTGAATGTTCTAACATCTAGTGAACATTTATAATTTCTATCATAGCCTTAGATAGAATCCTTCCCATTTAAATCATCTTCAAAATGGTAGCGGTCATGATATAAAAAGAGTTAGCTTGGGAATGACATTGCTTTAAGGTCAAATTGGGATGCCTATAATAGAAGCCCATCCTTTGTCCATAATTTCAAATACCCACCCAAAGGCACTACTTAGTGCTACAAATTGATGGAACAATTGGTTACACTATGAGATAGTTATAAGATTTTAATTCTACATCACATGTTTTATTGACTAAGGAAGAAATGAACTCCAAATAGAGGAGGAATCTATTAAAAAATACTAGAGGGAAAAAAATTGGTCACTATGGATAAATATCTTGAAATTTAAAAAAATTTAAGTAAAATTTTAGATTTTTTTGCAACATATAATGTCTTGCCCTCTTATCTTTGCCTCAAACCGAGGCTATATAGGCAATGTTTCAAAAATTAGTTGACTAGCAATAAGCAACACACAAATAGAGAATAAAGCTTCAATATTGGAAATTTCATGGCATTTGAATAAAAATTTTCTACCCCCTTACTTGAGGATATAGTGAATTTTTTTTAATATATAAAACTAGATTTCATGTAAAGGCTCTCTAAACCAAAAATATAGAATTAAATGTTTGATATGTAACAACTCAAGATCAGTATTATTGTTGAAAACAAGCATTTCTTTTCAAACATCCTTAAAATTTTATTGTATTATGTGTGTGTGTGTGTGTGTGTTTTTGTGAGAGAGAGAGAGAGAGAGAGAGAGAGAGAGAGAGAGAGAGAGAGAGAGAGATGTCTGCTTGCCCTCGATTACTTTTCATGTTTTATTGCCGAATTCTTTTAGGCCAAATTTGTGGTTATGTTTTACCATTTAGTGGTACTTGATTACATGATTGGTTTGGATGATATTTCATACTTAGTTATATATTTGATGAGCTACTTGATACTCATCTATTTCATGTGTTCATGATTATTCTTTCGAGGATGATACATGTATGTTTGTATAGTGATTTCAGTTATCTCATTATAATAGTTAGATGAGTGATTTATATGTGGTTTTATGGCTATTTATTGCATACTTGCATGTGTATGGTGTACGTGTATGCTTTTACTTTATGCTTTCCATTTTTGATGTGGTTGAGGGAGGCAGTCATAGTCACTTGCTAGTCAAGATCTACATAGTGTACCACTCCCCACCATTGCATGTTTAGTTTAGATTTATACGTATATGCACATGCTCAGCTTTTATGGAGATTGCAAGTACCAAACATTGACTTCTTTGAATTGCTAGGATGAGTGTGCCCTATCATAGTATCTCAATGGTAAAGAGGGAAGATAGTTCTTGAGGCCAAATCCTAACCCTAAGCCAATTATCCTACAACATAGGATAAGTATCTAAGTTTTTACCCCACTGAATTTGTCAAGTGATGAGAATTTGAGATTTTGACCCTTGAGTTTGATTTAGTACTTTGTCTTTAAAATGAGTTTTGTTATTTGGAGTTGTGGATATGTGGTGATTTTTAGTTATAATTAAATCAAATTAAAAGAGTATTAAATTATTTAATTCAACAAAGATTTTATAAAGAAAAATTAATTTTTAATTATATTTAATTAATTGAGAAATTAATTAAATAGAACAATTAAATTATGAAATATTTAATTAAAGTTCCAAATTTGGCATAATTATGTTTATTTAATTTAATAATAATTTATTTAGGAATCTCATTTTAATAATAAACTCTAAATATTATTATTAGTTAAATTAATAAATATATTATTAAAGACATCTTATGCTTTAATAAGTGTGACTGTGACTATGAGTGTGTGTGTGTGTGTGTGTGTGTGAGAGAGAGAGAGAGAGAGAGAGAGAGAGAGAGAGAGAGAGAGCGCGCGCGAGAGAGAGAGAGAGAGAGTAAATTTAGTAAAGTTTATTATAATTAAAATGTAAATTTTTTGCACATGAAATAAAAATAAAATAAAATAATTAAGAAAATGGTTTGCATGATTGTAAAATCAAAATCTTAAAGAGAGAAAGCTCTTTATTAAGAAATTAGAGCTCATTTCTCCACACACAAGTTTGGAGGAGAAAATTTTTTAAAAGAGGGTTTTTGAAAAGAAATGAATTCTTGTGAGCTTTGAGCATTTGTCTTTCTAGCATCAAATCAAGGTAGGATCTTGTTGAGATTTGCAAAGTAATTTCCCTTCAAAATTTCTCTGTCTTCTCCATGTTTGTTAAGGATCTGTTTTTAGAAATAATTTTATTGGAAACCCTTATTAAAATTTAATATTATCTATTATTGAAAATGTCTATGAATGAAAGAAAATTGGAAACCCTTGTTTGAGAAATCTTGTTACTCATAATTAGATTGTTTAAGTAAAAATAAGAATTCGGGATGGGATTTGGAAAAGAATACAAGAGATTAAATTAACAAATTTGATAATTTGTAATTGTTTCCCTCTTAGATTAATATTGGATTTTGTTTTAAAAATATATCTTATATAAAATTACCACAGTAAATAAATTACCGTGGTAATATTTATATTGAAATAAAGAATTTGATATACTAGAAAATCATTGTTTTAATGTATTGAAGGGGGTGGGTGTGCATTGAAGGGGGTGGGGGGGTTGTTTGTTTTTTAATTTAGTTTTAAATAATTTTTTTTTAAAAAAGGATTGTGGGCATTACCTCTACTCATCCCCTTGCTACATTGTAGCTTAGCTGCAAGGGAAGTCAAGGCTGCCAATAGCAACCGTAGCTGCTCCGATAGTAGAGGCTATTGTTGCAATGACCTACACGCCTTAAAATATTGCATGTGTTTTTTTTTATATTATAGATTTCATATATTAAAATTTTAAATATAGTTTATTATTATTTAGTTTAATTAATAATAATTATTAATGGTAATTAAAATATTATATTTGTTAGTTTTAGTAATTATTGATTATTAACAAATTAATTAATATTATTTTGTTAATGATTTAATAGTTATTATTATTATAAATTTGTAACTATTATTTAAATTTAATAATATTTATTAAGAGGATTGATTATATAGTTATCATAAATTTGTATTCTAAACTGAATTTTAATTTGGGGAAATTTTTAATTAAGTTTGGATTTTATTAAGTGGTAGTTCTTTTATATATAAAAAAAGGGTTTTTATATTTAGATGATTTTAATGATATGTTGAGTCTTTTGAGATTCTTGAGAACTTGAAGACCTTAGAAAATATAACTGACATGAATATTGTGATTTTCTTGTTGTGACCCTTGAGTTTTTGATTGGTTATCTTTTGGTGCTTTTTAGTTGCTTGTATAGAATTGAGGTGAATATATTTTTTTTATGAGTTGTACTTTTTATGAGCCGAGCAGGTTATCTATGTGTAAGTTGGGAAGTGGCTTACAATGAAGGCTAGAGCACTAAAGAGGTTTCTTGAGTAACCCATTGTAAGTTGTATCAATAAGTGATAAAATTTCATTAAATGGGTTCAAATGAATTAAGAAAAGTCAATGTTTCACCTTGTCCATGTCCCATACAAGCTAGTATGGGAGTAGAGAGGATGCTTGGTTGTGATCTTGCCCCATTGGTATGCCTTATCTATATGAAAGGATACTAATTCCGCATAGAGTCAGTAGGGGAGAAAAGTACAGAGAGGCTTCTAGGGTAACCTTATAGTTGGCTCATGCAATGACATGCGCCCACTTACATAGTAGATTCCCTACATGTCTTTGTTACCTCTAGGTTTTAGTTGTTATTTGTTTCTTGGTACCTTTGAGATAGATTTATATCAAGTTTTCCATGACCTAGATGTTGGTTATGACGATTGGATTTGTTATCTGTATGGGACTTGAGATTATCTCCTCAGCATGGTGGGAGTGGACCATTTAGGTTCCATGAGGTCGAGTGGTAGTGTTTCATATACCATTGAGTTTTGACAATTGGATTTCATTGCTGGATGTACTTGTACAGTTGTTCCTTTCATTTTGATCTTGTGTTTTTGTTTGATGGTTATATTTTTTTGTACTAGGGTATGTGTAGGATCATGGTGTACCAAACTATGGTCTTAAGCGGCAATGAAAAATTAGTAAATCAGGGTTATGTCAACTTGACACATAATTTTAAAGTGGTTATGGGCTTTATATCAAAAAGTTGTAAGAAGAATAATTTGTAGGAAATTGAATGTAGTTTCTAAACTACTAGGCCTTACTAGGAGAAAAAAATAATTGATTGGTCAAAAGTTTTGATTTGAATGCAGTAATACAAAAATTTTAGGGTAAAAATAAAAAGTAGGTGTATGTTTGACCACCTTAATCAAAATCAAATGATAATATTTTTAAAATATAATTATAGATATAAAAAGTAGACTAATGCCTGGATGTGACGCATATTTTTTGGTATTTTTATTCCAAATAAATAATTAAATATGAATTTTCTACCAAAAAATTTTTTGAAATAAAAAACCCCCATGTCTAACCACCTTAACTGATAGAAAATTTTACCAAATATAATTTTTATTTTATTTTTCTTATACTAGGCGAAGCATAGAATGTGATGCAACTTTTAGATTTAGAAAATGTTATACCGTTTGAAACTTATAGCTATTTTTCAATCAGTATGTCAATCAACACTTTACAATAATCTTCATTGATAATTAACTAATAAATACTTATCAAACTTAGAATTTGATAGCAATTATATCGATCGAATCTTGAGAGTGATATTAAAAAATCCTTTTCATTTTATTCAAGTTTGATCAAAATAACATTGTCAGATGGCTACCCGAAGTCTGAGTGTCACTAAAACCCTCCTCAAACACGTTTTTTGGGTTGATTTGGTAGGCTTGGTAAATACTAGGCCTAATTGGATATCCGATATGGCTCAGTGAGCCTCCATCCGCCTTTGGAGGGAAAATTCAAGTCCCAAGACATTTTAGAGGCAAAATAGAGTTTGTGATTTATAGTTTATAACTTATCAATTATTTGAGATATATTACTATGTAAAAATATATTATAATATATATATATATATAAAAACGTAATGTAAAGATATAACATATAATCTATTAATATATAATAATATATTATATTATTCTTATTATAATGTATAAATATAATATATATTATTATTATTTTTCTTATATTTTTATTAAATATAATAATGTAATATATTATATATATATGTATGTTATTAATATATAATAATATATTATCTTATTAGTATTATAATATATATATGTGTGTGTGTCCCTAGGACCCCTAGGGACATATTAGAATCATTTAGAATCATTCTTACGGGTCGAAGGGGCTTTACATATCGACATATGTCCCTAGGGGTCCTAGAACCCCTAGTAACATATTAAAATCATTCTTATGGGTCGAAGGGGGTCATAGGGTGACCAATGACCCCCTTCGACCTATTAAATGACGACATTTATCCCTAGTAGTCCTAGGACCCCTAGGGACATATTAGAATTGTTCTTATGGGTTGAAGGGGGTCATAGGTTTGCTTATGACCCCCTTCAACCCATTACATGATGACATTTGTCCCTAGGGGTCCTAAGACCCCTAGGGACATATTAGAATACTTCATATGGGTCAAAGTTGGTCATAGGTTGACCTATGACCCCTTTCGACCCATTAAATGATGACATATGTTCTTAGGGGTGCTAGGACCCCTAGGGACATATTAGAATCATTCTTATGGATCAAAGTGGATCATAGGTTGACTTATGACCTCCTTCGACCCATTACATGATAACATATGTCTCTAGGGATCCTAGGACCCCTAGAAACATATTATAATCATTCATATGTGTCAAAGGGGGTCATAGGCCCCCTTCGACCCATTACATGATGACATATATCCCTATGGGTCTTAGGACCCCTAGGAAAATATTAGAATCGTTCTTATGGGTCAAAGGGGGTCATAGGGTGACCTATAACCCCCTTCGACTCATTACGTGATGACATATCCCCCTAGGGGTCCTAGGACCCCTTTGGACATATTAGAATTGTTCTTATGGGTCGAAGGGGGTCATAGGGTGACCTATGACCCCCTTCGACCCATTAAATGATGAGATTTTTCCCTACACGTCCTAGGACCCCTAGGGACATATTAGATTCATTCTTATGGGCCGAAGGGGGTCATAGGGTCATAGGTTGACCTATGACCCCCTTTGACCCATTACATGACAACATTTGTCCCTAGGGGTCCTAGGACACCTAGGCACATATTAGAATGCTTCATATGGGTCAAAGAGGGTCATAAATTGACCTATGAACCCCTTTGACCCATTAAATGATGACATTTGTCCCTAGGCATCCTAGGACTCCTAGGGACATAATAGAATCATTCTTATGGGTCAAAGGGGGTCATCGATCTTCGATCCATTACATGACGACATATGTCCCTAGGGGTCCTAGGACCCCTAGGGACATATTATAATCGTTCAAATGGGTCAAATAGGGTCATAGGTCCCTTTGACACTTTACATGACGAAGTATGTCCCTTGGGGTCCTAGGGACATATTAAAATGCTTCATATGGGTGAAAGAGGGTCATAGGTTGACCTATAATCCCCTTTAACCCATTAAATGATGACATATGTCCCTAGGCATCCTAGGACTGCTAGGGACATAATAGAATCATTTTTATGGGTCAAAGGGGGTCATCGATCTTCGACCCATTAGATGATGACATATTCCCCTAGGGGTCTCTGGACCCCTAGGGACATAATATAATTGTTCAAATGGGTCAACGGGGGTCATAGGTCCCTTCGACCCTTTACATGACGACGTATGTCCCTAGGGGTCCTAGGACCCCAAGGGACATATTAGAATGCTTCGTATGGGTCAAAGGTGGTCATAGGGTGACCTATGACCCCCTTCAACCCATTAAATGATGACATATGTCTCTAGGGGTTCCAGGACCCCTAGGGACATATTAGAGTGCTTCATATGGGTCAAAAGGGGATCATGGATGGACCTATGTGCCCCTTTGACCTATTAAATGATGACATATATCCTTAGGGGTCCTAGGACCCCTAGGGACATATTAGAATGCTTTATATGGGTCAATGGGGGGTCATAAGTGGACCTATGACCCCTTCGCCCCATTACATGACAACATATTTCCTTAGGGGTCCTAGAACCCCTAGGGACATATTAGAATCATTCATATGTGTCAAAGGGGGTCATAGGTCCCTTCGACCCATTACGTGACAACATATGTCCTTAGGGGTCCTAGGACCCCTAGGGACATATTAGAATCATTCTTATGGATCAAAGGCGATCATAGGGTGACCTATGACCCCCTTCAACCCATTAAATTATGACATTTGTCCTTAGGGGACCGAGGACTCCTAGGGACATATTAGAATTGTTCATATGTGTCGAAAAGAGTCATAAGTTGACCTATGACCCCCTTTGACCCATTACATGACAATATATGTTCCTAGGGGTCCTAAGACCCCTATAAACATTGTAGAATCATTCTTATGGGTCAAAGGGGGTCATAGGTCACTTCGACCCATTACATTATGACATATGTCCCTAAGGGTCCTAGGGACATATTAGAATGCTTCATATGGGTCCCTTCGACTCATTAAATGATGACATATGTCCCTAGGGATCCTAGGACCCATAGGGACATATTAGAATGTTTGATATGGGTCAAAAGGGGTCATAGGTTGACCTATGACCACCTTCAACCCATTACATGATGACATATGTCCCTAGGGATCCTTGGACCCCTAGGGACATATTAAAATCATTCATATGGGTCAAAAGGGGTCATAGGTTGACCTATGACCCCCTTCAATGCATTAAATGATGACATATGTCCCTAGGGGTCCTACGATCCCTAGGGACATAATAGAATCATTTTTATGAGTCAAAGGGGGTCATAGGTTGACCTATGATCTCCGTCGAATTATTATATGATGACATATGTCCCTAGGGGTCCAAGGAGCCATAGTGACATATTAGAATCATCCAAATGGGTCAAAGGCGATCATAGGTTTACATATGACCCCCTTCAATCCATTACATGATGACATATATCTCTAGGGGTTCTACGACCCTTGGGGACATATTAAAATTTTTCATATGGGTTAGAGGGGGTCATAGGTTAACCTATGACACCATTTAACCCATTACATGATGACATATATCCCTAGGGGTCCTAGGACCCGTAGGGACATATTATAATTGTTCTAATGGGTCGAAGGGATCATAGGTTGACTTATGACCCACTTTGACCCATTAAATGACAACATATGTCCCTAGGGGTCCTAGGATCCCTAGGGACATATTAGAATCATTCTTATTGGTCAAAAGGGGTCATAGGGTGACCTATGACCCCCTTCAACCCATTACATGATGACATATGTCCCTAAGGGTCCTAGGACCCCTAACGACATATTATATTTCTTCATATGGGTCAATGGGGGTCATAGGTTGACCTATGACTCCTATGGACCCATTACATGATGACATATGTCTCTAGGGGTCCTAAGACCACTAAGAACATATTAAAATGCTTTAGATGAGTTAAAGGAGGTCATAGGTTGACCTATGACCCCCTTCGACCCATTAAATGATGACATATGTCCCTAAGAGTCTTAGGACCCCTAGGGACATATTAGAATGCTTCATATGTGTTAAAACTATGACATCCTTCGACCCATTACATGATGACATATGTCCGTAGGGGTCCTAAAACTCCTAGGGACATATTAGAATCATTCATATGTGTCAGAGGGGGTCATAGGTTGAGCTATGACCCATTATATGATGACATATGTCCCTAGGGGTCCTAGGACCCTTAGGGACATATATATTAATATATATATATTATATTTATAGATTATAATGCTAATAATAATAATATATTATAGATTATAATAATAATATATATTAATAACATACATACATACATATATAATATATTACGTTATTATGTATAATAAAAATATAGGAAAAATAATAATAATATAAATTATATTTATAGATTATAATAAGAATAACATAATATATTATTATATATTAATAGATTATATGTTATATCTTGACATTACGTTATTATATATATATATATATATACATAGTACTATAACTGAAATAATTTATAAATCATAAACTATAACTCCCAAATTTGGTTTTTCAATATTACTGGCATCAATTTCCAACATATTCTCTATCCCTACAGACCTGACAACATCACTTTTTGAGGTTTTTTTTTCATGAGTTTTACAAAGAGGCGCGTTTTGGGGCCTAACCAACCAAAAAATGTTCAAAAATATAACATTAGGTGTTTGATAGTGTCATTTGAATGGGGAGTAGTAGTCGTTGAAAGGCTAAATGCAAAAGGAAGATATGCAATGAAAACATTGCGACATTTAGGGAAAGGGACAAAAGGGAACACCTAAGAAAAAGATAATGTATGATAAATATCAACCAAGTTGATGATGAATTAGTTGAAGGTGAAATCATAGAGTCAGATAATGAATATGTTCAGTTGGGGAATGAAAATGTACCTATTGAAAATGATAATGCCGAACTTGAAATTTTAGAGAATGAAAATTTTGAAGACGAAATGCTACCAAGTCATAATCCAAATTACATAATTGACCATATCGAACATGACAATGCACAGGAAGCTAATGCACAAGAACGTTACATATCTTCTAATTATAATCGACACGAAGGTTCTAAAACACCAAAATAGTTAATTGAAATTGATGAAATGATTATTACTAGTTTGGAAGAGAAAATATCAGAAAGAACCATTCAGTTATGGGCTTCAAGACTATATCAAATATTTTTTGGCAACAAGATAGTGGTAGAGAAATGTCAGCTTTTCATACACTTATTAAAGATGCAAAAGATGAGACCTATGATTTCCAAATTGAAGATTGGTGTCAATAAAAAGTTGGAAAGAAATGCCATTATTGTGAAGAATCTTTTCAGTGCTCTCAATAGCATTGAGAAAAATAGCAAGGAGAAGGATAATAGAGCTGCTTGAAGGGTTATTACAACCTCTTTGGTTAGTCATCATTTGAGAAAGGGTAGATATATGAGACAAACTTGTATTGATTTGAATCTAAATCATACTACTTTGAGAACAGCACTTAGTCGACGAGAGAAAATTGATGATCCTCTTCAAAATGAAACATGGGCATTTAGTGGGAGACTTTCATGTTTTGATAAGAAGCTATTCGATGATTTGAAGGAAGAAATTACACAATTTTGGCACTCTAACTCACGAGTATCACCCAATGTTAAAGCTATGTTAAAGTTGAGAATTGGCATCAGAGACTGCACGCCACATCCTAAACACTATTTGGAGGTAAGTCAAACTATGTTGTTCAAACAATTTAGAGAGAGTCATCCAAGTCTTCATATATCACAAAGGGCTTTTGAATCTTTGAAGCCATTTTATTGTTTGCACTCAAAATTTAAAATATATGTTGTTGCAAATATCATGTTGAGTTTTCTATGCACCATGAACTACTACGCTCCATCCATTCTACTTTTCATTGTAAAGAAATGTTGGAGGATTGTGGGGCTAGTGGGCTTCCAAAATCATCAAGAGACTTGCTAGATCAACTTTTATGTTGTAGAGTTTATGGTTGTTTCTTTTATAGAAATGCTTGCTTAAATGAGAAGTGTTTAGAATGTGATGGCTTATCCAAGTTTGACACATGTTTTAGTGAGGGGTGCGAATAAGATCTTGGAAAGACAATAGTGAAAAAAAAGGTATATGAAATGGTGAATACACATTGAATAGTGGGGGTGAGAGCTATAGATGTGAATTGGTTGGAAAATATATCACTATGGCTAGTTTTATTTTAGATTTCAAGGTAAATCTTTTTTACAAGTATGCAAGACATAGTCACAGGTCTCAGTGGTTGGATCAACAATTTAGAATGTGTAAGGAGACTTTTCCCATTGGCACTATTATATCAGTTGTTGATTTTTCTGAGAACTACACATTGCAACCTCAAAATGAGACACAATCTCAATACTACAACTCCATTCATATTGCTATTTTTGGTCACATAACATATAGACATGTGCCTGATAGTGCAGAAGATAATCAAAAGATTATTAGAGAGTGTCATTTTTATATGAGTGATGATAGATCTCACTCTCACGAGTTTGTGCAACATTTTTTCAAGAATTATTTTGATTTCTTACATGAGCATGCAATTTCTATAGATAGACATATCATTTGGTCAGATAACTGTATAGGTCAATTCAGGAATGCTTGCATGTTTTATTGGTTGTGTAGGATGCATGTAGAGAGAGGGGTGCCTCATATTTCGAGTGTTTTTGAGTCCAACCATGGAAAAGGGGAACATGATAGAGTAGGGGCATGTGCAAAGAGAGCTCTAGTTAAGGAGCAATTAAAGATTTCAGCAATAGAGCTTCTTGATGCTCGTAGCATTGTTGATTGGTGTAGTTTAGCATTATCACAGGGGCGAACTCTTGATTCAATGGTATGTAGGTTCTTTTGGTTGGTTGAGGAAAGGTCCATAGCTGATAGATAAGATTGTGCTATAGTGAGAGACTCATAAAAGATGCATTCATTCTGAAGCTCTGATTCTAGTACATGGACCATTTGGACACGATAACTAACTTTCTTTTGTCCTAGCTTTTTTCAGTGTGATTGGGATCACTGTGAGTCAAGTAAGTGGGTCGACACAAGGGCTCCAAATTATCTTACTCCATTTTCTATCATACCCTCTATCATAAATGATGACATGGAAAGTTCACTTGAGCATAACCATCTATCAAATCTACTTCAGCTAGGACATCTCTTTGCATTGGTTGCACCATAGGGGAATGATGAGAAATCCAATTATTGGTTAGCACGTTGTGTAAGAGGTAAACAAAAAATTGCACAACTGATCATAGATGATGATGGATTCACATATCCTACTAGTTCAGTGGTTGTTTTCTAGAACATGGTTGCAGACATACATGTTTATAAGGAATGGAATTTCTGCATTCGAAGACTATTAGAAGCACAAAATAATTCTCATATATTCGCATCTTTTTTTAGCAACAAATGTAAAGTTGTTGAAGCATCAAGGAAGACCAAAAGTAAAAAAACTTTTTACTATTGCTAATGCTAATCATAAAGCCTTGTTGGAGACCCTAAAATAGAGAGAGGACCCTATTGGAACACTCGACTAGGTATATTTACTTCTTATGTTATTTCCTTCATAATGATTCAATGAACTAATGATTATCTTGTTTAATAAAATAAGTTACTAATTTTTTTATGATATTGGAATGTAGGTACATCATGAAGAGTTGGAGGGGGCTAGTATTGGGGAGAATTCCTAAGATTTATGATGTAAAATGTGAACTTTTTTTTGTATATGGTTTTTGTAATAATGAGAAAGATAGGTTAAATTAGTTGCACATTCTAATTTGTATTTTGGTAGGTTATTTATAAGGAATTATAAGAGGAAGATATTGAACAAGTTATTGCAAATCATATTTGCATGTGATACAAGGCTATAAAGACAATTTTAAGAGCATTTATAACTATATAAAAGATAATTGCTTGCAGATATCTTATTACAAGTTTGGCTTTTTCCTTATTTGACATAAAGTTGACATTATGATTATTAAAACTATTTTTATCAAACTAATCAAATAAGAAAAAATTAGAAAGTATGGATGAACAATTAGAATACTTGATTTCTTCCATTTTGGAACCAATCATGGCATTTGAAAGCATAAAGAGTCATAATATTGTATAATGTTTTGAAAGACTATCATATAGAAAAGTTGTAAAGGAGCATGAGATTGGAATTTTAGTAATGGCTAGGTTTGCATAGGGTAAGTGAGTCATTAGATAGGTCCTAATAAGGTCTCATAATAATCTCAAGTCAATTCATAAGTTGAAACATTCAATAAGTCACTTGAAATTTAGCTTATTGCTCTAGAAAATTCAAATATTAAATGTAACGGCTACATGAGCATTTTGGAGGCAAACTCCATAGTTTAAATTTTATGAAGGAATAGGAAGCGAAACCGATTGGAGGTGGTTATTAACCATCCCCTAAAACTTATAAATAGTGTTTGTACGGACTGTAAGGGCAATATGTATGGACTAATTTAGAACTTTGAATAAAAAAGATTGGATTTTAATAGCAGTTTGATGGTTCTTTGGAGTTTCTGAGTTCTTTATGGTATTCTAATGCATTGGTGCATCTTCTAAGATCTATAAGGAATTTTAGGACCAAGTTTTTATTTCATTTTTGAAGGGTTATTCATCTAACTTGTTGATTGTTAGCTGTAGCAGTCCTTTTCATAAGCATTTTGACAGTTTTTTCATCTAATCATGGTCATTCCATGAGATTTTTACTTGATTCTTCATGGAATTCCATTTTCCTAACATGAATGATGTCTTCTAACCTTGAAATGATCAACTACCCAGAATAATTGGTGGCCACCAAACATAAAAGGGTGACAACAAGGATTGAAAGTGAGGGGACAGTCCTATAGGAAGAGATTTTCCTTAAAGAGGGTAGTGTTTGTGAGTTGATTCATGTTTATGGTGATAAACCATAGATGTCTAAATTTTAAATTAGTCCAAGAAGGCTTGGCACGTGTGAGATTGGTGATGCCCTGGGAATAAGGGTTTTGAGAAGGTGAATTGGGGCTTTTGGGGTTAGGGAACCCATAGACTAAATTTGAGAGTGGATTTTTCTAATTGAATTCATTTTAGGATCCTATGAAAATTTTGGAGTTGAGGTCTTAAGTCCTTCTAGTGGTTGCTTTTTAAATGCATCTTTTCTACATTGTTAAAAAATAGAAGTGTGAAAGTTCATTGATATTTTCTAAAGGAAGGGTATCTAAGTATTATATATGTTTTGTGAAAGGATAAAGGGTATCCAAAAAATCCATTTATTCAAGGATTCTTCTAGAAAAAAATAAAATTATCCACCTATTTGTCTTGCTATTGTCATAGAATTGTAAAGTTGCATAGACAACATTTTGGCATATTGTGGATTTTGGCTTGAAAACTATTGAAACTCAAGGGTAAGTGTTGGAACATGGTGAATATGTAAAAAAAAACTCATTGAAGCCTTAAAACCTTTTGGAGTTGACCATTTGTGGGATTTGACCATTAGGACCTAGAAGGGTCACTTGGCACATTGTTACAAATTTGCTCATTTTAGGTTGTTACTTGGGTCCATCACCCTGTCCTTTGCATCACTTTTATATTGTCAACATTTGGGACTAAAGCAACATGTTGCATTTGATCCTCTCCATAATCATCTTTATGTTCAAGTGCATCATGGTTCATAGTGTTTCTCCTTTTTGTTGGTTCATCATGGTTACCATGCATTATTACAACCATGCCAACTCTTCCTCCATTGGTTACCATGCTTAGAATCATTTGAAAAATTGCATATACTCTGAATTTTTAGTAGCAAGGTTCTCACAAAAAACTTTTACAATACTATAAAAATAATCTTCTAAGCTTTGGTTAGCTACCATCTCCAAATAAGCTATTCATTAATATGGTGATTTAACATCATTCTAATATGTTGAGCTCTTAGGCCCACCCCTTGAAACAATAGTAAAATTGATAAGAATTTCTTTGCATGCACTCTTAAGCCTCCCCAAATGAACATGTCATTACCAAGGTGGTTCAACATCACCCATTACTGTTGAACCCTTAGGCCCACCCTTCCAGCTGAGAGGAAAACTGGTTCTTAGTCCAATAAGATTAATGAAATACAAAGAACACTAGTGCAAAGCACCTAATCATTTTTATTTTCTTGATGTAATAAGTTCTAGGGATAGATCTAATGATCTCGCTATGACCATCCACATATGTAATGGACACAAGACGCCATGGTGCAACTATAAGCCTTGGCCATCAATTGGTCCAATAAAGTGGATTTTTGGTAAATTCCATGTTTTTTAGGTAAGTCTAGATGTTTAGAACATTATTAGGGTCCCTAGGATTTTTTAGAGTCCATTTGCAATCAAATTTGCAATAAAACTTGTCTTAGCACAAAAATTGCAAAAATTGCAAAAAGTTGCTTAGCAACTTTTGCAATTTTCTTGACAACTTTTCAAAATCTAACTCCTAGCGGCTAGAATTTTTTGAATTGTCAATGCCATTAGCTCTAGGTGGGTAGGTGAACCCTAGTGACACCCTTGTTCTATCCATGGAGACCATCCATCGTCTATGGCCACCCTGTACTGAGGAGTCCCCAAGGTTCTCTAAGTGCATTTTGAGGTTGATATTTCGAGGGTAATAACTCAGAGCTCATGAGGGCTATTGATGAACTATCACATGCTATAGGATAGTGATGTTGAGGCCTAAAATAACCTATCTCATTTTTGAGAGATCACATTCCATTTGGATTTGGCACAACGATCTCACTCGCTGCCAAAACTCGTAGTGTGCCTCAGTTCATAGGTGCACCATAGCGTAACTTTGAAATCGCTGATCTTGGCATCAAATTGTTAGTGCCATTAGCTTTAGGTGGGTAGGTGAACCCTAGTCACACCCTTGTTCTAGCCACAGTGACCATCCATCATCCACGACCACCCCATACTGAGGAGTCTCCAAGGTGCTCTATGTGCATTTTGAGGTCAATCTTTCGAGTGTCATAACTTGGAGCTTGTGAGGACTATTGATGAACTATTGAATGCTATAGGATGGTGATAATGAGAGCTAAAATGAACTATCTCATTTTTGAGAGATCACATTCTGTTTGGATTCGACACAATGATCTTGCTCGATGCCAAAACTTGCAATGTGCCTTAGTTCATAGGTACACCATAGTACAACTTTGAAACCGTTGATCTTGGCATCAAATTGTCAGTGCCATTAGCTCTGAGTGGGTGGGTGAACCCTAGTCACACCCTTTTTCTAGCCTTAGAGACCATCCATCATCCATAGCCACCCCAAACCAAGGAGTCTCCAAGGTGTTCTAAGTGCATTTCAGGGTCAAATTTTCAAGGGTCATAACTTGGAGCTTGTGAGGACTATCGATAAACTATCAAATACTATAGGACAGTGATGCTTAGACCTAGAATAACCTATCTCATTTTTGAGAGATCACATTCTGTTTGGATTCAGCACAATGATCTCCCTCGATGCCAAAACTCGCAGTGTGCCTCAGTTCATAGGTGAACCATAGCGCAACTTTGAAACGGTTGATCTTGGCATCGAATCGTTAGTGCCATTAGCTCTAGGTGGGTGGGTGAACCCTAGTGACACCCTTTTTCTAGCCACAAAGACCATCCATCATCCTCAACCACCCCGTATCGAGGAGTCCCCAAGGTTCTCTAAGTGCATTTTGAGGTCAATCATCCGAGGGTCATAACTCAGAGCTCGTGAGGCTTATAGATGAACTATCAAATGCTATAGGATGGTGATGTTGAGGCCTAAAATAACCTATGTCATTTTCAAGAGATCACATTCTATTTGGATTCAGCACAATGATCTGGAACACTAAAGGAGGAGGCATACTCAATCAACAAATATGAGCTATCTTCTTTACTAGACGTAAAGAAATCTTCCTGATTCCATCTGAATATCAGTAGTTGATACCATCTATACGAATGTAACTATCAAGAATAAGGGAAAATTCATGATCTCAAACATTTAATATTTACCTTCAAGACTTAGATGGTTGCCCCATTTTCGTGGCATGTATGGCTGAATCATTTTAGCAGTGGAAATCTACCATCCATTTTCTGATGGACTCAGCAGTAACTTCATCATTTGAAGCAAACATTTAGACTAAATTTTCCCTCAATTGACTAGCCAAGAAGCCAAGGAATTCAAATCTTTTGTTGCCTATTGTAATGTCTTCCTTCAAAATTGACAATATTCTATCATATACTTGTGATCTTTGTGGTCTTGCATGAAAACCATATTCAGTTTTTGCAGTCAAAGCATTTGAATGAAGCTTATTAAAGTCCTCCACAAAAGAGACTTTGAGGAAATCATCAACATACTTTGAAAAATGCCTTGTCACTCAACTTGAAATATTCAAGTTGGGGCCCAAAAAGTAGACCCTAGTTGAAGTAACTAGGGCCCAATGGAATTTCAATGTGCCATTATGTCTAGAAATTGTCAAAGACTTCAACTGATTTTGACTAGTTTGCAACTTTTTTACTTGATTTTGAAGCCATTTTTCTGGGTCAAAACATGTAGACTTCAATTTATGCAATTCTATTAAGCCCAGACATATGTGCAAAGCTGATTTCTTCTCATTATTTAGCAAATAAGAAAAGTGACAATTTAGTGTTGGGCCACTAAGTATCCCACAATGAATAAGAGAGTTCATTTGAAACAATATCTCATAAGGCACATTAACACCCTCTGGAACATTAACAATTGGAACCATACGTGGAAAGGGAGAAAATGAATTGCCATTTTCTAGAATAATTTGCTCTATCATTTCTCTATGCAGAGGCAAGCTTTCAATGATTTTAGTAAGCTCGAAACCATCAGGGAGTTTTAGACAAAATGCATTTGACTGTCCAATACTATAGAATGCTGAGAAATCTGTTGTCCTACACTAGATAATCTCAATTTCCTCTTTGCAAAATTTGTAAGGATCCTAGTCAACTATCAAACATGATCTCTGCACTGCAACCTTCTTAAAAATTCTTGGACCATATTGCCACTGCGACAAAAACAAATAACATCACATGTTAACTTTATTAGCATTCTACTCCAAGTTTGCAAGCACCATAATATTTGTAATAAAAAGACAATTGCGTGTGAAATAGGAGGTTAATTTAAAACGTTGCCTAAGTAGAAAAATTTGATATCCCTAAGAAATTGTATACCTTTTTTACAGTTTGTGATAACAATTGCCTTTTCCTCATTTAACAAATGCTTAGTTATCTAAGGTGGGTGTGATAGAAAGTCAGCATGTAAGTATGCTTAGAAAAGGGTTAAGTAGCAAACAATAAGTAAGAAGGCTGAAGCGCTTCTTCGAGAATCTAGCATCATGTGTTAGTATTTAAAGTTACAAAAATTAGTTATATATCTTCTATTCCTAATATTATCTATATAAGTCACACATCTTTTTTATGTTATTACAGTTTACGTTTAAAAGACCAAATATATGTTAAAAGCATTTGGTTAGCTCAACCACTCAGAATAAGATTTTTCTAGTGCCAAGGACATTGAGAATAAATATTGAATTCATATGATATTAATTTTTAAATGGGCTAGTGAACTGACTGATTTTGATCTTGAAAATTTTATGGTTAAATAGGTTTTGAGTTAGAGTAGTACAAGGATGGACATTTTAAAGAAGTTTTGTCATCTATATTAGCATTGCCAAAATGCAATAATTACTAAATAGACCATACATTCTTATAAGTCATAAATTTGTACAAACCACTACTCATATAATATGAATCAATAATAAAAATTTGAACTGTAATATACCATTTATTAATAATGAAAATATCAAAATAGACCAGCATATCCATAGACAAAGTACTCAAATATATATCAAAATACATAGATCCATATACAAAATGTGGCTGATCATGCCATAAGAATGTGTATAATATCAATGTTTCTATATAAAATGTGGCATATGCCATCTCAAAATGTCTCATGATGCATCCTATGACAACTATACTATCCTAGAATGCTAGTGGATGATCAAAATGCAGCCTCTTCATTGCACTAGGTGGATCGGATGCATCCTACATAAACAAAAATGGACAACCCAAAGTTAGACTACTAAATTTATATGATTCTTTGTATCTAACATTGAATTACTCAAATGCATCATGATATTTTTTGTAATGAAGATTTATACTATCAAAATTTCATAATAAACACCTCTCTTGTTGACCTCCTGCCCCAGTTAGGAGTCCTCTCATATGCCCTAGGCAATACTTCTACCTCTCTGATTGTGGGCTGTATAAGTTCAAATATGTTTGTCAGATGAATCTACAATTTAAACTATAACATTATAATCCATAGCATGCTAAATTTATAACATATTTAATCATGAATTCAAACTACAACCTACTATTGTAGGCTCCTCGTCAGCAAAGAGTGGCCGCGTCATCAAATCTACATAACTCTCCCGTCAGACCTCATGTGCACTAGGAGTCTCCTATGAGATACAAAATAGTAGTTTTTAATATCATGGAAATAAGTTTTGAATTTATTTATGAAGATAAGGATAATAAAAAATAAATGATAATTATACATACAATGGGGCTCTTAGTGTGAATGGAAATCCTTGATGGTCTACAACGTGAAATCTGCACATGCTCATCGCCAATAGCCATGCCTTATATACAATAAAGAATGTAATTAAATGGGATTACCACAAACATGTTACAAGAATGCATTGATATTTAATCAAATAGAAAGCACATAATTACCTTTCCTTTTTTAATTCGCGCTGGCTCACCCTCCGCAGTTTGTCCCCTTGGGATAGGTGGTACCTGCAAGATAAAAGAAAGTTTAGCAACCATATATGCTACAATAGAAAATAGAAAAAAAAATGCCAACACAACATAATGTATCATAGATGTCTCAAGTCCAAATGAAATGGCCGAGAGTGTAGCATCATCAATTTGTCTGAGCTCCTGCTTGGTCATCAACTAAACATGAATGAAGATCACATACATATAAAAGTCAATATGGCTTAAAAATTAAAATTACTCTATTATAAAAATTAACTTTAAATCGCATATGTCATAACAAAAAATGTATACACATACTGACACTGAAGGAGTCCATGCCTCTGCATTCCCCTCCTCTCTCACATTAGGGTCTGTAGCCTTTGCGCGTGTGTCTGGTGTATCGTCGTCTAATACAAAATGATACTCAGGAAGATCACCTATGGGACCCAGGAAAATATTCTTGCATGTAATGCAAGTGTGAGCCACACAAACATGTGATGAGCTAGCCGATGATGAACTTCCACCAGCATTATCAACACAAGGAGGTAGGACTAACCTAGCCTGAGATATCATTAGGCTACTTAGCCTATGAATGGCTCTGATGGTCTGAGAGTTAGGCTCTATCATAACATCTGGATGCTACACTCAAGGAGGAGGGGAGATATCAATGGGGGGAAAAAAGTGCTAGCTTTCTTCTACTGGGAAGAGGGTCTATCTTGAGGAGCTCCTAGTCCTAAGCCCATGTTGGGCTTCATGGTCCAATAGTTCACTTTAAGTTTCAACACAAATTCTGCATATAATTTTTTAAGGAAATAAAATGGTATGTCTAAATTTTCATGTGGAGGGATATCAAAGACAATCCACCAACAATCCCAAAAGTTTGCATGCATGGCATCATTTAAGCACCATTTAATCGATAGTTTGGATTTTTTTGGGTCTACTAGTAAACCCATTTTCGGGTTTGCAAAAAGGCTAGTCAAATCATCTTTGGTTATGTTGAGGGCTGCAACCTCATCATAATCCAAACCATCATCAAACATCTCGTGCATTTCATCACCCCAATGAAGAGTGGCATTTTTTGGTTTGTAAGGGTTTCAATGTTATCCACTATGGTGTTTAACGTGGATAACATAGGAGCCAATGTGGGTACATTATTATATGTTCTATCCAAACCTCTCAACTCGGTGAGATTTTCATTTATCAAATCCTCAATTTGAGGAGGGTTTTGAGGGGGTAGAGGATCATTTGGTGGACGGTTTTGTGGGGGTACTGGATCATTTGGTGGGGGGTTACGAGGAATATTATTCCTTGCCTCAGTGTCATCATTCTAATCAACCATTCCTATTGAATTGCAAAATGTAATATATATTTTTAAAAAACCTTAATTTTAACCATTAAAAAAAAAAAACCCTAGATTCAACTAAAACAAACAAAATCATGCTAAAATCTATTGAATTTAGATTTAAAATGAGTTGAAAAAACAAAAAAAATATACTTTAATATCCGATATCTAATTGTATATCTGATATCTGATTATCGTGCAAATATTGGCCCCCAAATATGCGAAATAAGGGCCCATGGGTCTGATTTTTTTTATATGTAATGTCATAGATATTGGATATCCGATACGAATGACATATTATATTTTATATAAGATATAAGATATATCTTATATTTTGTATGATATTTTATATATAATATATTACATTATATTATATTTTATATTATAATATTATAATTTATAATATATTATACTTTTTTATTATATATTATATTATAATATATTACTTTATTATTATTATATATTATATTATATTATATTATATATATTTTTATATTATATTTTATATATATTATATTACATTAATATATGTTATAATATAAAATAAAATATAATACTATTATTATATTATATTATTATAATTTATTATACTATATTATAATATTAAATATTATATAATATTATTATAATATAATATTATTATTATATTATAATATTATATGATTATAATATAATAATAATATTATTATTATATTATAGTATAATTATTATAATAATAATAAATTATATTATATAATATTAAATAATATACTATACTATTATAATATAATATTTTTATATTATTATAATATAATAATAATAATGTTATAAGTCATTGATTATCAGATATCCGATATGTGATCACATATCTGATGTCAAATCGAATATCTGATAAGGCTCAGTCTTTCCTTCCAGGTTTGGTACTTGGATAGGTGGGAAAAAGTTAGAGCAGATTTTGAAGCACTTTTAGACGTCTTGAAACTCTATTTTTTTCACATCGCCACTTTTTCGCATGTCATGATCCTGCACATACCCACTATACTCAATTATCCAGAGATCTTATTAGATGTGTTTATTCATGATGTATATTCTTTGAGCTTTTCATACCCTGTGACTTGTACAATGAATGATTATGCATTATGGGTGACATCTTATGTAATTGTATATTATTTCATTGGATTCATACTTGTTTTTATTCTATGATGTTGATTTTGTTATGTATTTGATTTAGTATTAATAAAATTTATGTATGTGATTCAACATCATGTAAACCCTTAAGAGATGTAACCCGTTTATGGATTATTTTTATGTATGTGAGTTATTGCTTCCACTATATTACCTCTTCTTGTTATAATCTTTAAAAAAATTATTTTTTACAAACTTAGTGAAACCTCAGGTTAATTTCTTTTTTGTTCCTTGGCAAGGCATTACATCTGGTATCAAAGCCCAAGTTTCTACATTGGGAACTATGGGTATATTGGAATTCCACCAGATGACAACTAGTTAAATTGAAATAAAAATTAAATGACTATATGTATCTATTACAACTTGATCACTTTGAATTTCAAACTTAAATTCTTGAAACATAGAAAAAGGCAAAAATTAAATAACTCTTGAGTTGGATTTCAAACACAAATCTTGTGGTTGTGCTTTAAGGTGGTATGCCTTTGTTGATTTTATGAGTATTTTTGTTGTTCTTTCTTGGATGTTGTAGGAGGATGGTTAGGCTAGATTATTTGTTAGAGGTCATAGTATAGGCCGAGGTGGAGGTTGTGGGAGAGGTGGACATGATAGTTCTATGTCAACTAATAGAGAGAGTCTTGTTCAAGAAGAGAATAGGGAGGAAAGCCATAGAGAAGAGCAAGCTAACTCAGAGGAGGCTAATATGAGATAGACAATGAAAAATATTCTAGAGTGCCTACCTCCTCCAAAGGTTACTAATTAGGAGGAATCACATCATGCTAGGAATGAGAGAGGTAGAGATTTAGGAGTCCTTTAGGAGACCTCTACGGTGATAAATAAAGGTCATCCAAGGCCACTCAAATGAGGAACCTATAGAGGTCCATGATCAAACCTTTCAATGGGGTTGGCACATGATATGTGGTATAGTGGTTAATTTCCTTATGTAGATTTATTTTGATGTTGGACTCTAACTCCAATCTCAAAGTGAGGTATGCCTTCATACACCTAGAACCCTTTTGGGCTACATGGTAGAACATTGAAGAAAAGAAACTAGGTGTGGATATGAGAAATGTTACTTAAGAGTTATTCCTTGAAAAAATTTGTGATCACTTGTTACCAGAAGAGTGACACTAGCAGAGGGAAGATGAATTCCATCATCTAGGCTAGTATACCATGAACATGGAAGAGTACGAGCTAACATTCTATGAGCTCATGTCTTATGTAGGGACAAGTGACATTTCACCACTGATGGTCCTATTGGAAATATAAGAGGAGTAACTAAGAGGGGAGGGGTGAATTAGTTAATAAAAAAAAAAATCCAAGATCCCTTAAGATGTCAATACAAAAAAATACAAAACAAGTCCAGAAACTCTACTAAAACTAAACTACCATTGTTACTCGATTAACATAGAACACTCGGTTAACATTAACAATTTACTGTCACTTGGCAAGTATTAAAATATCAACTATTACTCTGTTAATACTGAACATGAAGATCTTACTATGTTAAGTGTGATTAACCTTATTTAACTTAGTTGCATACACATAAATGAAATATCATGAACACAAGAGACACCAAGATTTGATGTGGAAACCCAATTTGGAAAAACCACCACTTACAACTAGTTACTAATTTTCACTCTTCTAAAGTGAGCCCTGTTAAGAGCTGATGGGGACACAACCCACGCACAAAATGGACACAACAGAAAAGGGGAAATTATATTAACTGGAAAAATAAGCTAGTACAAATAGTACAGAGAAAATAAACTTCAAAACATGCCCTAAGGGATTACAATAGCATAAATTTGGAGATATTTTCTCCTTTCAGTACCTCCTCTCAAACTCCACTCCGAACTACCTTTTACAATGCCAGAAATCTCCTTAAATAGACCCCAGAGGGTTAAGGACTAGGAATACATTCTAGAAAGTGCTAGCAGGATTCCACCGACCAAATAGAAGGTTCTAGAAGCTGTGTTAGAAGTCGACGCAAATCTAGAAAAATCCAGAAATGGTAACCAAACTTTCGGGAGGCATAACTTTTGAACCGTAGCTCCGATTGACGAATTGTTTACATTTTCGAAAAGCTCTCGAAGCTTTCTATAGCCGTATGGACCAGCTTCACTCATCCCCCATGTTTTGTCCCTTTTCAAGGTCATTTAATGCCCCTAACTTGACTTTGAAGCATTCTTAGGAGGTCTCCAAAACTCAAAAAACTGCAATAACTTTCAAACTGTGGGGCCTTTTGACCTGAATCTTTTTCTGGAATGCTCTAAATTACAATTACATTCATCTAGCCAATGTATACCTCCTAGTTCACCAAAATGATGGTTCAATTACATACTCCTATTTTTTTGGCATTTACACGTATCCCAAGGTGTTCAAATACTCTATCCTAGAACACTAATAGTGGAACTGTGAGAGTTGGAACCTTTATTTGACCCAAATGGGTATCCAAAAATGAAAACACATTGTCATGCCCAAACTATGAGGGCAAAAACACACAAACTTTTTTAAATTTTTTTTTAAATTATAATAGTGCTCAAAGTTCGATAAGGTTAAATTACATTTCAACAAAGGATTCTCTTCATTACATCTTAAGTTACATATCTTGAGAAGGAATGAATCGTTAAACCAATATCGACATTTATTTCATTTCAACTAATCTTAACACAATAGATTTAAATTTCCTTTATAACAATATAATTAAGATAGATTTAACATTTATTACATAGCATCTTTTATCTTATATAAAGTTAACATTATAAGAATTTTTTTTTAATCAAGTTCAACTAGATCAAGTTCAATTACAAATCTCATAGACAATTATCGATTTACAATTTAATCGATATTGAAAAGTTGCTAAGAAAAAAAAAATTAACTAGAATAAAACATATTATATATTAAAATTTATTAACTTTAAATATTTTGACTACTTTAACACAATAACCAACTAACAAAATCCTACTAAAAATCAATTAACAACTAACCAAATCTAAATTTGATCTAATCATAAGCAGAATAAGTGACTAAATTTTAAATAAAGCTTAACTTTAAAACTTAAATAAAATTAAGACTAACTAACTAAAGCATAAAACTATCTAACTACCCTTTAGATTAAACTAAATAATATTAAAAAACAAGCTAAAATAACTTAATATAAAACTAACTACATTTTCATTACAAAACTATATTAAAACTAACAACTATCTAAATCATTTAATATAACACAAATTTAAATACATAAAATAAAACAAACTAACTAACTTAATCTAAACTAACATCTATCATTAACTTATTTAAAAACATACTAACTACAATTTAACAACATAATATTAAACTAACCTCAACTAATACTCATCTAAACAAAAACATCAAACTAACTCTTATTAAACTAAAACTAATATAAAACTCCTCACATTTGATATGAATTAACTAACTATCTTTTAATAACAAATCTACTAACAATTACTAATAATAAAAGAATAGCAACATTAACATAAAGTAATTTAAATTACATTGACACCAACTAACTATAACAAAAAGAATACTAACATATCATAACATATACTAAACTAAACACTAACCTACCCATACTAACCTATACTAACTTCTAACACTACTCTCCTAACTTAACTCCCACTCCATGTCCCTTCCACCCACAAGTCACATCAACCTGCCACACCCCCTGCATGCTATCCCACGTGACTGACTGTCTTGCATCAGTCCTATCTTGTCCCCTCCCACCCTCCTAGTCATAAAGAGACCCAAGTTGACGTGGGAGCTTGGTTAAAAAAATTTCTTGTTTTAAAAAAAAAAACAAAACAAACTTCCCATCCAAGCAAAAAGGTGAGCACTAGGTTCAGCAAAGTAGAAGAGGGATGGGACATGGAGATGGTACAAAATCCCAAGGCCATAAAAGTATACTCAAAATGGATGGAGGGAAGAAAGGTGAGTAAAAAGGCTAAGACAAAAAGAGACTTAGCAACTCGCATGAAGATGCTAGCAGACCCAATTAAAACATCTTCTCATCCAATGTACTAGTTACATGGGTCTCAAACACAATGCAAGGAAACTCCATTTCATTTCCATGTAAAATTAACTACTGCACAGAGGATAGCGTGAGGGTACAGGGTGATGTCACCAAAATATAATTATATTGACTTGCATCTCCAACCTGCGCCCAACTTTTGGAGAAGGGAAGAGTGATGTCATCATAGGGAAAAGAAAGATAGAAAATTTATTTGCTGATGGGAACATGGATGAGTTAAAAGTGATAAAGGTTATTGGTAAGGGGGCGGGTAGATAGGATGCAAGAATAATAGGGTTATATAATAATGTTTTTAAATTTATTTAGGTGACTTGCTAACCCAAGCAAGGTAGGGTCACATAGTCACATAATCCTTTTTTAATGACTATTATAAACTTTAGAATTTAAGAGCCTATTTCCCATACAAAAAATAGCATTCTGTAGGTGGATGTTTTTGAGAGTCTTGTTTCCTCCTTATGCATTTTTATTTTTATTTTTCTTGGGATGACTTTTCTCCCCCCATTAAATTTCTTTTAAGATGAAATTTGAAATGCTAACAAGTTATCAATATTACCTAGGAGCTATAACTCCTAATGCTTCATATGGTTTGCAACACGAAAAAAAATGCATCCATTGAATCCATTAAGTTTATAAGGTAGGAACTAAGAAATTATATTATATCTAAAGTAGCTTAATCTAAGAACTAAATTTTTGATTCAACTTTCATTTGTTCTTGAATTGTAGGTTCATGCCAAATAAACTTAAGATCAATCATTCCATTCTTTTCTCATTTTATCTAATCAACACTAATCAAATGAATAAGATTTTGAAATTGTAAGAATGCCTCAACAAAAGGGTAAAACATCACTATATTCACTTTCTGATAACCACACACATATAACCAAATTTCAAGAAAGATCATTTGCAAGGATATTACTTAAATTATCTTTTTCTATTGAACCACCTAATTCAAAGGCTCCGCCGGGAAAGAACCAGGAAGAAAACTCGGCATCATTTCCATTTCAATAAATTTGAAATACAAAATAAATAGGATATCAATCCCAAATTTTCAACAATATAAAAGAATTTTCTTCATGACCCTCATCAAGGGATTTATAATGTTTTTTGCAACACATCTCTAGAACCATGGAGGAAACAAATATCTGATCGGGTGACAACCAAGCATAACCAAGAGACAATCAAACATGCATAATCATACATGGTTTACAAAATAGGATTCACAATCAATCAAAACTAGGGAAAGATGGATTCTTCCAACCAGGAGAAGTCAAGTACAACACCAAACAGATGCCCAATCGGGGCTATAAACCAAGAACTTTCGTTCTTCCATTTCAACATACCATAATCATATAAGGTTTGTGCTGATAGGTTGGGGCCCATAACACCCTACCCTTTCTCCCTCTTCTCATCCTGAGAAGAGACTCTACACTGGTTGGAGTCCGACTAAATAGACCTTTCCCAAAATTGGTCACTTCTGCCCTCTCCAATGGTGAGTAATACCAAAACACCCATGCAAGAAAAATCTCAAAATTGCTAACATAAACATCAAAGGAAATCATACAAAATAACATGATTTTCAAATCTTCCCAACATACCCAAAACCATACAAACATTCAAACAACAACAAGGTAGCATAAGCATGAAATAAGAATAAAATTTGAACAAGGGGGATGACAATTCCTACCTGCACAAAGAGGTAATGGCAAATGAATAAGTTTGAGTAGAGCTTCCCTTTCCTTGTTTCAATCTTCAAGAACTCCTCTCTAAATGTAGAGATTGGGTAACCACCTCCACTAGTCCAAGAAATGCCTCTAAATAAGCTTCAAACTCAACCACCCAAAAGGATCAATAACTACACCCACCCACCTACAAATCTAGAAGCTCCTAACTCAACCACACCATGGTTAAACACTAAGTGGAGGTGAGGTGAGGTAACTTAAGATAACCACTTGCAATTTTCACACAAAGGTAAAATGAGACTTTTGGAGTGATCTCCAAAGTCAACAAAAGGGGCTTAAGGGTTGGAAAAGACCCCAACCCATACCCATACCCCTTGGGTATAATTGTTTCATGTTTTAAAGCCTTAAGAAAAGGTTTAGAGCCAAACAAAAGCTAAGAATTAATTAAGACCAACTAACAACTCTAAAATGCAAATTAAGAACTAATCCAGATTAGGGATGGCTAAACTCGATTAACAACCAAATTAGCAAACTGACACTAACTAGATCTGACTTAGGTCCAAAAGTACACAGCTAACCCTAAACAGCAAACTAAAGAGCACAAAAAATTCATGAGTGTCAAGCGACACTAAAAGAACATAGTTACGAACATTGACATTTACTGATCACAAAAAGATACATACATACATCTCACAATACAATACTTGAATTATGAACAACAAGGTTTCCAAATTTAGCACATGGAGATCAGTTATGTTCCTCCGTCGGTTTTCTCGGCTAAAATATCTACACACTCATTGCACACATCAATAGTCCCATAAAATCACATGTGCATGTATATATATATATATATATATATATATATACGTATTAGAAAATCACATAAATTAAAACATCCATCTATAACAAAAATTAGGGTTCCTCTCATCCTATTCAATTCTTAACCATTTAAAATGTCTTAAACCAAAATGTTAATCCTACCTTTTACTTAATCCATCGACATACATATACATAAAAAATCAAATGATGGACATCAGTTATCTGAAAATAACATCACACAACATGAAATAATATGATATGTTCTAAGCATCAGATAATGTCTCGACATCTCGAGCAGTGAGTATCAAAATAATAAAGTAACACTAAGGCTACGAAGGGTCAAGGTGAGGCCTCACACACATGAAACAGAAACTAAGTCTAAGTACATTTTTTTGGGTGACACAGGATTGCCCTTATACCTCTGGATGCTCCTGCATCAAGAACCAACCATGTTAAAGGTTAGAAAACACATTGTTAGGTGTGACCCTATTAAAGGATTCAATCACCTTGTAAGAGGATTTACAAAATATCCATTTGGATAACTCTATTAAGAGATTTGATTCATTGCTAAAATGGTTAGAGAGTAAAAATGACTTTACCTAATTGCTGATGCAATTGTCTTTGCTTATTCAAATCTCAATTCTAGCTTGTATACTTGATCCTCTCCTATCATATTAATCTTTGCAGCTCAACAAGGATATTATGCTCACCCTTCCAATCCACTTCCTTTATGCATTTTCTTCTCTTCCACACATTCTCACTACAATCCTCAACTTGACCTTATACTTATATCATTCACAATTGTCAAGTCAACTTGAATATAACTTAAAAAAATTAATATTCATCCCTTCAGTCAACTAGAACTAACAAATTAATTCATCAAACTCAATATGCTAAAACAAGAAAATCATTTGCTAACTTACCCAGCTTGGTAGACACTAACTCTAAAATGATTTTGATGTGTTAACCAAGTGAGATTGGTTAACACTACATCTGAATTAATTTACCTTTGGTAACCAAGTAAGCTTGGTTAACACTGGTTCCATGCCAACTTTCCTTTGTTAACCGAGTGAGCTAGGTTAACATTGAAACTTTGCTAACTTTTCTTTCACACTTGAGTGAGCTTGGTAGACACTCATTATGCTTCTCATACACTACAGATTATCCTCATCACCCAAGTGAGCTTAACAGACACTAATAGCTTGGTAGATGCATGACAGTTTGTGTAAAATCAAAGACAATACACAATTGACTAATTGTTTTCAACAATCTCTCTCTTTGGAATTGATGACATCACAACATGTCATAATACAATGAAATTTTAAAGAAAAACAAAAGAAAGGATAATATTTGTAGTTTCATTCCAATTCTCATCCATGAGAACTCCCTCTATCAGCATAAGCTTCATCTTACATCAATCTCTCTCTTTGGAATCATTCTCTTAATCTTCTAACGACAGTATCTTTGATATGACATCAAACTCTGATATCTCATTCATAAATTCTCTTTCTTTGACATTACCAACTTTCTCCCTATTTGAGAACAAAATTGCTATGATATGAAAACAAACTCTCCCTCTTTGACATCTCATGCCAAAGACAATATTCAATGGATTTCAATGTACCTGATGTATAGATTCATATGCAATTTTCCCTTTCATTACTGCATCAACTTAACTAATCTTCAAAATACTCAATTGATGCATCACTAAAACTCTATTTAGTGAGCTTCAGATAAGGGAATGACCCCTAGATTACCTCTTAGATACAAAAATGCATCCTTAGGTAATAGTTTGGTGAATACGTCTACAATTTATTCTTTTGTATTTACATATTCCAATCTCACCTCTTTGTCTTGCACCAATTCTCTCAAAAAATGATACTTTATTGCAATGTGCTTGGTCTTAGTATGCATCTCATGATTCTTTGATATGTTAATTGCACTAGTGTTATCACAAAAGATAACTACTAGATCCTTTATTTCTTCCTTCATATCTACCAATAGTTTGAACAAAAAAATATTGGAATTATTGACTACTACTACAACATATTCTACCTCTATTGTAGATTGAGAAATGCAATTCTACTTTTTATGTGTCCAAGACACTAGCCTCTTTCCAAGAAAAAATACTCTAGCAATTTTCTTTCTATCATCAATACTTCCTGCCCAATCTGCATCAATGAAGGCTTTCAATTCAAAGTTTCCTCTTTTCTTGTAACATAATACATAATCTTTAGTACCTTTTGGATACCTCATGATTCTTTTTATTTCCATGATATGATTTTTTTTGGGATTAATTGAAAATCTTGCCATCATACCAACTGCTAGTGCAATATAAGGTCTTGTATGCACTACATACTATAGCTTTCTAATCATTTTTCTATATGTGGTTTAATCTACCTCCTTGGAATCATCATTTTTGGATATCTCATGTCCAATAGATATAGGTGTTCCAACTAGTCTAGAATCGTCCATTCCAAACTTCTTCAGTGTCTCCTTAATATACTTTGATTGAGTAATGTAGATGCCATCCTTCTTCTATTGAATCTATAGGCCAACCAAGCATTTGATCTCTCCAAACATTAACATTTCAAATTCCTTACTCATTTCCTTAGAATAAGATATACATAAGTTATCATATCCATTAAATAGTATATCATTGACAAAGATTTCTGACAACAATATCTCCTTTTTTGGTCCTTCTTTGATGTATAGACTGTTGTTGTCATTTGTCCTTTGAAAACCAATTTTTACAATATAACTATGAAATCTTTCATACCATGCTCTTGGGCTTTCTTGAGACCATATAATTCTTTGTGTAGTTTTCAAACCATGTCCTTTTTGCTAGGATCTACAAAACCTTCAGGTTTCTCAATGTAGACTTCTTCTTCTAGGATTCCATTCAAGAATGTTGATTTCACATCCATTTGATACACTTCGAATCCTTTATGTGCGACATAAGAAAGTAGGGTCCTACTACCTTCTAATCTTGCAATAGGAGCAAAAGTTTCACCATAATCAATACCTTCTTCTTGAGAATAACCTTTGCATAATAACCTTGCCTTGTTTCTTGAAACTTCTCCATCTTCATTCAACTTATTTCTAAATATCCATTTTGTGCCAATAACAATTTTGTCCGTGTGTCTAGGAACAAGAGTCCAAGTTTTGTTCCTCTCAATTTTTTTCAATCTCTTCATTCATTGCTTCAATGCAACTTTCATTATCTAAATCATCTTTAATAGTTCTAGGTTCAAATTTAGTAAGTAAACATGCATCTTTTAACTTTTTCCTTGTCATTGCATCTCTAACTTATCTCCAATGATTTGCTTAAGTGTATGATGCCTTCTAACATATCTAGCAAGTACATGTACTTTGGATTTAGAACTTGTTTCACTTGGTCCAACATGCTCAACATGATCTTCTGAATCATGCTTGGGTCCCTTTGTCTGTAACTCAGGTCCCATAGATTGTGACTCGGGTTGCACTAGGTACAACTCAAGTCCTTCTAACTATGGCTCAAGTCCTTCAGACTATGACTCAAGTTGCACTGGCTATGACTCAGGTCCTTCTAGAGATTTTGGGGACTCAGGAGGTGAAGACTATTGAATTTCAATTGGATTTGATTGAACACTAGGCAATGTATTAGGTTCAAACTAAACAAAACTTTTGTAGTTTTCAGGTTCTTTGGTGCTTTCTTCTTCACTCTTTTTTACAAACTCATCAATCTTTACATGTACACTTTCTATAATCTTATGAGTAGTTAGGTTCAAACATTTTTATGCATTTTCTTTTGTTGGAGTATCCTAGAAATATGCATTCATCACTCTTGACATCAAATTTCACTTTTCTAGTCTCTTTCAAGATATAACATTTTGTAACAAACACTTTGAAATAACTTACATTAGGTCTATAGCCATACCATAGTTCATAAGGAGTCTAATTTGAGTCTTTCTTTAGTTGTACTCTATTCAAGGTATAAAATAATGTACTAATTTCTTCCTTCTAGTATTTAATTGCAACATTCTTCTCTATCATCAGGGTTATTGCACAATCCATGATAGATCTATTCCTTCTTTCTACTATGCCATTATTTTGAGGTGTACTAGGGGTTGATACTTGTCTCTTGATTCCATTTTCAATGTAGAATTCATTGAATTCATATAAGATGAATTCTCCTCTTCTATCTAACCTTAAACACTTTAGTTTCTTTCCTATTTCTTTTTCAACTCTAGCTAGATACCACTTGAACTTTTGAAAAGCTTCAAAATTATCTTTCAAATATATTACTGTCATCATCCTAGTATAATCATCAATAAATAAAATGAAATACATATCTCCATTGCATCTTTCTATTCCAATAGTTCCACAAAGGTTTGTATTAACCAACTCCAAGACTGCTTTAGAATGATAGTTCTTTCTTTTGAAACTTTTCTTTCCCATCTTTCCAATTTTATAATTTCTACACATGCTCATATCAAGTTTCCTCAAACTAAGAATGATTATTTTGATTAGGTTATCAAAATTCACATGACACAACCTTTTATGACATAACCAATTTTCTTCTACTTTAGTAATGAAACATGAACTTTCACTTAGATCTAGGTAGAATAGATTACCTTTTGGTTTGATTTCCAATTCCAACCAGATTTTATTTTCCATCTCATAGCTTTGCCTTCCCATTCATGAATTCTACCTCGAATCCAATGTTTTTCAACTATGTCACACTTAGTAGATTATGCTTTAGTCCTTCAACCTAGTAGGCATTGTCACATCCGAGTTCATTGGTTAATGTAATACAATTTTTTCCTTTTATACAACAAGGTTCATTATTTCCAAATCTAACACTCCCACCATCATAGTGTTCCATGTGTTCAAATTTCTTTTTATCACCAGTCTTATGGTGAGAAAAACCACTATCAATAATCCATGTGTTATTTCTACTAGCATGAGAAATAAGTTGCATCTTATCATCTTCATCATCTTTTATAGAAATATATACCATTTCATCATCATCATCACTACTATCTAAATGTCTAGCCATATAACTAGATTTCTTATCTTTGTCCTTGTAGTATTTGTAGTGTTCAAAATCCTTCTTACTTTTGAACTTGTTCTTCTTCTTTTCTTCTTTTTCTTCTTTGTCTTCTTTTTTTAGACACCTTGTAGCAATCTGACCAACTTCTTCACAAGAAAAATAGAATAGAGCAATTTCACCTTTGCGGTATCTTCTATCAAGTAGGGCTTCAATGGGTTCAAGATCACTACTAGAACTTTCTTCCCTTATAGATTTTTTCATTTATATTTTGCACCTTTCGTATTGAGTGAAAGCTTATCTTGAAATGAAAACTCAATGCGACTTGAGTTAGGAACATAGTTATTATAGTTATCTAACTCTATCAACCTTCTTACTAGTGCATCCAAAGTTATGTCATTCTTGGGATCACATCTCATTTTTTGAATAGTTGGAACCCTAATTGCATAGATAGGAAGAAGAGTTTCAAGTACTTTTTGACCACTATGATATCATCAATCTTTCCTCTAGATGCTCTGATTGCACTGACACATGCTTTGATTCTTTCACTATATTTTGCAACATTTTCATCATCTCTCATCTTCATCTAATCAAATACACCTCTTAGACTTTATACCTTAGCTCTCGTCAAATTTTTCATCTCCTCCATAGATATATTCATCTTGATCCACATTTCATGAGAATTAGCACAATCTTTGACTTCATCAAAGTTAGCATAATCGAGAGAACAGACAATGTTTATCATCATTATGGTATGATTCATCTTTTCAACAATTTATTCCACAATCAAGGTTCTAGTAGGTGCCACATACTTATTATCCAAATATTTTAGGCCCAATTCACTAATGGTTTCCAAAGACCACTTCATGAGTTCTTGCCAAGTCTTGAAGCTGTCTTTGTTCAGCTTCAAAATCTCTTTTTTGTAAGACATCTTGATCTTTAGCTTAAGTCCTTGAAACCTTGTCTACAAGTACTAAAAGATCTAATACCAATTGTTGAAAATATAAGAGGATTATCTGAGAGGGTTGAGATGAATTAGTTACCACAAAAACAAATCCAAGATCCCTTAAGTTGTCAATACAAAAAAAATCCAAAACTCTATCGAAATTGAATTACTATTGTTACTCAGTTAGCACAAAACACTCGATTAACATTAACAATCTACTATCACTTGGGAAATATTGAAATATAAATTGTTACTTGGTTAATACTAAACATACAATTCTTAAGATGTTACGTGTGATTAACCTTAATTAACTTAGTTGCATACACATTAAAGAAATAACATGAACACAAGAGACACCAAGATTTAATGGGAAAACCACCAATTGCAACTAGTTATTATTTTTCACTCTTTTCAATTGAGCCCTATTAGGAGGCAACCCTATTAAAGGTTACAAAAAAAACTATTAGGTGTGACCCTATTAAATGATTTAATCACCCTATTAGGAGTGGCCTTGTTAGACGTCTTTAGACACTTCAATCTAAAAATGCCACCTTGTTAGAGGATTTACAAAATAGTTGTTAGGC
Source organism: Cupressus sempervirens (assembly GCA_028749045.1). NCBI lineage: Eukaryota > Viridiplantae > Streptophyta > Pinopsida > Cupressales > Cupressaceae > Cupressus > Cupressus sempervirens. The sequence continues at coordinate 773,743,153 of CM053787.1, read as the reverse complement.
TAACTCTATTAAGAGATTTGATTCACTACTACAATGGTTAGAGAGTAACAATGACTTGACCTAATTGCTGATGTAACTATCTTTATTGATTCAAATCTCAGTTCAAGCTTGTATACTTGATCATCCTTGATCAAATTAATATTTGCAGCTAAACAAGGATATTTTGTTTATCCTTCCAATTTGCTTCCTTTATGTATCTTTTTCTCTTCCACACATTTTAACCACAATCCTCAACTTGGCCTTATACTTATATCATTTACATTTTCAATTCAACTTGAATAATACTTAAAACAATTAATATTCATCCCTTTAGTTAGCTAGAACTAACAAAATAATGCATCAAACTCAATATGCTAAAACAAGAAAATCTTTTGTTAGCCAACCCAGCTTAGTAGACACTAACTCTGAAATGATTTTCCTATGTTAACCAAGTCAACTCAGTTAACACTACATTTGAACTGATTTTCCTTTGGTAACCAAGTGAGCTCAATTAACACTAGTTCCATGGAAACTTTCCTTTGTTAACTAAGTGAGCTCAATTAACACTTAAACATTGCTAACATTTCTTCAATACCTGAGTGAGCTCAATAGAAACTCACTCTTCTCATCATACACTATAGACTGTCTTCATCGCCCAAGTGAGCTTGACAAATACTGATAGCTTGGTAGATGCATGATAGTTTGTGTAACATCAATGATAATACACAATTGACTAGTTGTTTTCAACAGGTCCAACATTTCATTCATAGTCTAAGTAACCATTTCTTGTGGGTGAAAGTTATTCCAACCTAAAACCCTCAAGGATGAAGTACATTAGGTTATTCTTGTGGAACAAAATGTCATTTTAGGACATGGCGGTTTTGTGGGTGCACTTGCTAGTAGACATGCACCATTTGGTCGAAGGGCACATAGAACTAGGGAACAAGTAGAATAAGAAGTCTACTTCTTCATGCAACAATTGATAGCAGCAAGGAGAATCTTATTCTCCAATATAGAGTGGTGTTGGTGGTTCACACTCTAGGGATTCTCAGTACTCTTAGTGCAATAGGTGCAATCAATATGACCAACTAGCATAGATTACTCATTTTTTTACTATTGGGGGTAGCTTTTAGTAGTCCAACACACCTAGAGTGAAGGAGAATTTTGATGGAGAATGTTTTTTCATGTAGAAAACATGGGCATAAGTCATCCCATTGTCTTCAATGAAAACCATAGTTCTTGGATTAGAGACCTACAATTTCAGAACCCACAGTTGGAGCTATGGGTAGATCGTAGATGGTGTTTTCAATGGAGCCTTATCCTCCTATAAGGGGAAATGGTCGAATGGGACCCGCACATTGAGTGCTTGAGTTTTATCTTGTTTGTAGATTTTCAAGAGTAAGCCTAAGTCTAGGGGGGGTGGATGTAATGCCTGACCCTAGTTTAATTTTCATGTTTTATTGCCAAATTCTTTTAGGCCAAATTTATGGTTATGTTTTATGATTTAGTGGTACTTGGATACCTGATCTATTTGGATTTTATTTCATACTTAGTTATTCTTTCAAAGATGATACATGTATGTTCATATACTGATTTCAGTTATCTCATGATAACAGTTAGATGAGTGATTTATATGTGGTTTTATGGTTACTTACCCTTTACTTGCACGTGTATGGTGTACATGTTATTTGTGTCTTGGTACCTTTGAGATATAATTCTATCTAGTTTTCCTTGACCTAAATGTTGATTATGACTATTGGATTTGTTATCTATATGGGACTTGAGATTATATCCTTAGCATGGTGGGAGTGGGTCATTTAGGTTCCATTAGGTTGGGTGGTAGTGTTTCTTATACCATTGAGATTCAGTAGCTAGATGTCATTTTTGGATGTACTTGTGTTTATGGTGGATGGTTATATTCTATTGTCATGTACTTGATTATTTAGAGATCTAATGAGATGTTGTCTTTATTCATGATGTATATTCTTTGAGCTTTTCATACCCCATGACTTGTACATCAAATGGTTATACATTATGGTAATGTCAAGTGACATCTTATGTAATTGTATATGATTTCATTGGATTCATACTTATGGCTATTCTATGATGTGGAATTTATTATGTATCAAATTTAGTATTAATAAAACTTATGTATGTGATTCAACATCATGGAACCCTTACTAGATGTAATTTCTTTATGGATTATCTGTATGTATGTGAGTTATTGCTTCTACTATATTACCTTCTAATGTTATAATCTTTCAAAAAAAATGTTTCGCAAACTTAGTCAAACTTTAGGTTAATTTCTTTTGGTTTCCTTGGTGGGGCATTATAGAGATAGAAAACTATCTCACTAATAAAATTTGACATAAATGACAACATAAAAATTATTATAGTTGTACACTTTCCATCAACCTCCCTCTTTTATATTGATGACAACACCTCGAGTTATCATGCAATCCAAATCTTGTATTGAATCGAGAAAAATCCCTATATGTGCAATATCAAATATTCATTAATATCCTTAGTTTCATTCTCATCCATTCAACACCTTTCATCTTCTCACTCTTTGTTTATCAATATCTTTCTCTTTCATTTTTTCTTTCTCTCTTAAAATAATTTCTCCTTTCTACATGGCTACTTACATTTTTGCCCTCTTCGATGACAATGCCAAAGATAGTATTTATCTCATGCATCTTAGTTATGTAGATATATGTAGGTTAGTTCTGAATTCATTGTATATCATCTATATATTATTGATACAACATTCTATCCTTCTTCCTCATTACTAGTTTAGGCAATTCCTAAAGTAGGACTGTCTCCAACAACTTGTAAAATATATTGTTCAACATATTTGATACAGAACACCATTGCAACTTAGGTAGCCTTGTTTAAGGGAATCACTTCTAGTTTACATCTTAGATATTCATTAGAATCCTTAGGTAAAGCTTTAGTGAATATATCATCTATTTTCCCTTTAGTATTTGCATACTCCATTTCTTCTTCTTTATCTTGAACTAGCTCTCTCAAGTAATGATACTTGATATAAATATGCTTTGTCTTTGTGTGCATTACATTTCTTTGATATGTTAATTGCAATAGTGTTATCACAAAAGATAAAAATTGGTTTAGTGATTTCTTCCTTCATACCTTTCAAACAATTTCTTGGTCCATGGGTAAAAGCACAAACCTATGTCACCCTTTTGTAAAGGAAAAGGTTAACAAAAGTATAACTGGCCACCTTCAATGATATAAAACTAGTGTTATTATTTAGAATTTGGAAATGATGTAAACTAATGAAATGTGTAGAAATTTATCAAGTTTAGGTTTATAATTTTTAAATATTATTTTGAATAAGAATTGATATATTTTCATAATTTTTATAGAGATTTTTTTAGCTACTGAAAAATGTTGAAAATTAGGGGTCTAGTTCCCACCACAAAACTATATGGAAATAAACTTATTCCCTTTTGATCTCTAACTATGTTATAGATAACATATATATCTAGAACATTCAACAATAAAAATTGGCTTTGGACCTATATTTTCTCTTTAATAAAGATTCAAATTTCAACTCCTCTGAAATCGATAGTTTTCATCTCCCACCACCATTTTCAAAATAAATATATTTTGACCAAAATAAAAATTATACATTCTAGAAGAGGACTCTCTCCTTTAGAATTTCATATAAGTTTCAATTTTTTTTATATTATTTAATATTTTTTACTTTCTCAAAATTGACATCTTTTCAAGTGTTAAAATATGTGCTTTTACATTTTTTTAAAATTATAATATACTATATCTAATTAAAACACTATAAAATGGGGTTTATAAGTTATTAAAAATATATCATAAAAAATTGTAAGAGTTATTGAAACACCAATTTTATAATATAATTATATTTCTTTAGTAATTGGATACAAACTAGTATAAAACATACATTTAATAGACATTTCGAATTGAAAAGTGTGAGACCATATATAACTTATGTGGAATGAATTTATCTAGATCATATGCTTGAAAAAAATTTATTTTTAGATAGAAATACTCAAATTCGGTCATTTTGATCAGTTAGCCTAAAAGGTGACACAACTTTGTACTTTTACCCCTATATGATATTTGAACAATTTAATGTTGCTGCCACATATTCAACTTCAACTATTGGTTGAGAAATGTAGTTCTACTTCTTTCTTGTCTATGAAATTAGTCTCTTTCTTAGAAATAATACACCTCCACTTGTGATTTTTCTATCATCAAAATTTTTTCCCCAATTTGAGTTAGTGAATACCTTTAGTTCAAACTCATCATTCTTCTTATAGTATAATCCATAGTCTTTTGTTCCTCTTAGGCATCTTAGTATCCTTTTCACTTCCATCTTGTGATTCTCCTTAGGACTTGCACAAAATCTTGCAACTATCCCAATTGCTAATGCAATATTAGTTCTATTGTGAATAACATGTTGTAATTTTTCAATCATTTATTTGTATAATGTCTAGTTCACATTAGTAGAAACATCATTCTCAGATAACTTATGTCCAGTGGACATAGGTTTACTAAGTGGTCTTGAATCTTTCATTCCAAAAGTTTGTAATATCTTCTTGATGTATTTGGATTGAGTAATGAAGATACCTTGCTTCATTTGACACAGTTGTAGTCTAACAATTTTTTTTTTTATCTCACCAAACATTTATATTTCAAATTCCTTCTTCATTTCATCAATAAATGATTTGCATAATGCTTCATTTCATATAAATATGATATCATCAACAATAAATTTAGATAGATATACGTCATTTTTCTTACTAATATTCAAGTATAGATAGATGTTATCATTGGTTCTTACGAAGCTAATTTTCATCAGATAACTATGGAGCCTTTTATACCATGCTCTAGGGGCTTGTTTCAAACCATATAAAGCTTTGTGCGACTTGCAAACCATATTCTTCTTGCTAGGGTCAACAAATCCTTTAGGTGTTTCTATGTACACATCTTCAAATATCCCATTCAAAAATGCAAATTTGATTTCGATTTGATATACCTTAAATCCTTTATAAGAATAATATGCAAATAGTTGTCTAACTCCTAGTCTTGGAATAGGGGAAAATGTCTCCCCATAGTCAATAACTTCTTCTTGTGCATATCCTTTTAATGTTATTCTAGTGTTGTTCATTGTGACTTCATCTTTTTCATTTAGCTTTTTCTTGAATACTCATTTCATTCCAATAGTATTTTTCTCTTAGTGGAATATCCTAAGAATATGCCTTCATCACTTTTAGCATCAAGGTTTCTATTTCTATTATCCTTAAGTATATAACATTTTATTCCAATAACTTTAAAATATTTCACATTAGGTGCATACTAATACCATAATTTAAAAGGTGTAATACTTGTACCTTTCTTGACTTGTACTATATTCAAAGTATAGATTGTTTTACTTACAAAATTTCTCCAATATTTTCATGGCACATTCTACTCCACCATTGGTGTTCTAGCACAATATATGATTGATCTATTTCTTCTTTCATCTGTTCCATTTTGAGGAGGGATCCTTGCTATGGACATCTATCTTTTGATTCCTCTAACATCTTAAAATATGTTAAATTCATTGGAAACAAATTGACCACCTCTATTAGATCTCAACCATTTTAGACCCTTTCTTGTCTCCTTTTCAACTCTTTCCAAACACCACTTAAATATCTAAAAACATCATTTTTTCACTAAGATACATCATAGGACTCATCATTCTAGAGTAGTCATCAACAAATAGAATGCAATATTTGTCTCCATGGTAGCTTTGAACACCAATAGGTCTACAAATTCCAAAATATCATTAGATGAATATATCTTGCTCTTGAAACTAGATTTTGTGATTTTTCCCAATTGACATAGTTTACACAGAACATTGTCAGGTTTCTTTAGTTTTGGAAAACCTCTCACTCTTTTCATCTTACTAATGCTAACCAAATTGTCAAAACTTACATGACATAACCTTTTGCTCCATAACCAAATATCTTCATATTGTGAAAACAAACATGTCTCATCAGATAAAATCTAGATAGAACACATTATCTCTTGTTTGATCACCACTTCCAATCACTTCACAATCAATGTCAAATATATTTGCCTCTCTATGATGGAATTCAACTCTGTAACCTTATTTGTGAAACTGTGAAACACTCAACAAATTATTGTTACATCCTTCAAGCCAAGAAACATTGTCACATTTGATCTTGTTAGTCAATTGTATTGATCCTTTAGCTTTGACAAGACAAGGTTCTCAAATTTACTTCTATTACCAGTCATCTATTTTGAACAACCACAACCAATTATCCTTCTATCACTTTTGTTTACATAAGAGATCAATGTAGTTTTCTCATCTTCATCAGAATCTTCTTTCATAGCAACATAGACAACTTCTTTATAATTACTATCAGATTCATTATCAATTTCTTCTTCAAAAATGTAACAAGACTTATTACCTTTGTCTTTTTAGTCCTTGTTTCTCCTATTGTCTCAATCATCTCTTCTTCATTTATTCTTTCTTTCCTTTCTTTCATATTTGTCTTCTCTTTCAGGGCATTGTGCAACTTAATGACCAAATTTTTTGCATAAAAATTATATTATAGGAAGCTCACCTTTGTATTTCACTTTTCCTTTTGGAAGGTTTCCAACCATTAGTACTTCAAGTTCATCATCATAAGTGTCATTTCATTTTTCACATGTTTACCTTTTCCCTTCTTGCTAAGGGCTAACTATGACTTAAAAGAAGGTTCACTAGTAGTAGGAATAAAGTTATCAAACTTTGACATTTCAAAAGTAGTAAGTCTCCCAATCACACCTTCTAGAGTTAGGTGATTACCTGGAGTACATGTCAGTTCTTGTATTGTAGAAAACCTAATAACATAAATAGGAAGTAGAGTTCTTAATACCTTGTAGATCACTATTTCATCATGAATATTTCTATTTGTTCCTCTTATAACATTATAACCTCTTTGATTATTGCACAATACTAGACTATATTCTCACCTACCATTCCCATTTAATCAAACCTACCTCTCAAACTTAATGATTTAACTCTCAAGAAATTATTATCTCATTCATAGATGTTCTTCAGTGTGTCCCACATTCTTTTGGTAGTTTTGTAATCTTTAATGTCATCAAATTTAGAATAGCTTAGGGAAGATGCAATCTTTAGCATAGCTTGATTATGTTCGTATTTCTCTTTTATTTGTTGGGCAACTAGAGGGACTGATGTTATCTCCACATATGCATTGTCCACAAAATGTATTGCACCATCTCCAATTCCTTCAAGATGTATCCTCATCAAATGTTTCCATACAAGAAAGTTTTCTTTGTTCAACCTTGGTACCTGGGGGGGGGATGAATCAGTTATCCAAGGTCTAGATGTACCAATTAAACAAAAAAAACACCTATACAACTTTAGATGTTATCATTTATTAGCTCAGTCTCTATAGTGTACTTTCAGTAACATCAACTAGTAGCCCACTATCCTAAATATAATAGACTTGCATAATGTAAACATTAATAGTAAATCACCACATATAACATCCACGCAAGTTTGGCACTAGGATTTAACATGGAAAACCAATCTGGGAAAACCACTAGTAACATGTCACCAAGTTTTCACTCTTTTGAAGTGAGCTCTACTAGGAGCCAAGTGTGTTAAAGGTTACAAAAATGACTATTGAATGTGACCTTGTTAAATAATTTAATCACCTTGTTAGGAGTGGCCTTATTAGAGGACTTTAGAACATTCCATTAGAATGCCACCTTGATTAAAAGGTTTACATATGATTGTTAGGTCAACCTTGATTAAAGGATTTCAAAAACTAATACAATGATTAGAATGTAAAAACAAGTTTTGGTCTGAAAAATACAACTCACCTTTCAATTTCATATCTCAATTCATCTCAAAAGCCAATTCACTATGTGGCCTTCATTTTCATCTTGTAAGAATTTTCCTAAGGGAAAAATTCACCCAGGAACTAAGAACTCAAACACAAGCACATAGTAGACCAAAGAGAGAAAGTATGATCAGAATGACAATGTATTCAATATGCCATACAATGTAAAAGTACACTAGGAGTGCTTGTATATAAAGGCCTCTAAGATACATCTAGAATGCCTTGTAATTAACACCATGATATGTCATACAACCAAGCACATGTCCACCAGATATGGGTTATCCTCCATTAAGCACAAAAGTATGTGCGATGATGTGAGGATAAGCCTACAAGGGTGTGACACGCAAAATAGTGTTGTAGACACCATGTGCTAAAATAGAGTTGTGTACTCCTATGTTGTCTACATGACAACTCAAAAAGGTGTGCAAAATCTTAAGTGTCTCACAAATAAAAATAATAAAATAAAATAATGCATAAACCTAAGTAAATTTAAGTAAGTGTAATAAGTAAATACTTATTTACACCAACACCCCCCCTTAAGTGCAACTTAGGGGAATGCCCTTAAGCTTATGAACTAGGATGAAGATGCATAATGGGTCCCGGCTACTAGGCCATATTAGGTACCCAAGTACATAATGAAGATGCATTCTCTCATAAAGCAAGGAAAGAGGGAAAACCTCATGGGAAAAACCCTCCCCCAAAAAGAGAGATAAATAAGGATGCATCGATGGATGGAGTAATCAAGACCCCCCCCCCCCCATTACAAAATACATCTAGTATATACATAAGAAAATGAGAGAAGGAAGAGAGATAGAATAGGCTCCCCCCCCCAAAAAAAAAGAAGAATGCCAACAAGTGAAAGCTACTTTGATGAAGAAGCTAGTTCAAGAATGCAGAATGGTGCTCCTCCCCTTAGGAAGAAACAAAACCAAAGGTATAGTCTTGAAGATGTGTGCTAGCCCTGAAACCTGCTCAAGTATCCCTGCATTGATGTTGAAGTTCACCCCTTCCAACTATGCTAAAAAGAATGAATGTGGATCTAGCAAGGATGTTTGTTGAACCTATTCCACTAAACCATCTATCTCCTCAACTGACAAAGAGACTTCGACTAATTTTTTTTCATAAGGATCCACAATCATGCCAACTTGTTCAGATTGATCATGTAGAGAATGGACATGAGGTTCAGAGTGAGCCCTTGTAACAACTGTAGAAGAATCATCATCAATGAGAAGATGTAAGTCCTCAAGTCTAGCTCCCAAGTCAACTAAAGTTAGAGTTGGAAGATGAGATGTACCACGCTGAGATGGACCTCTCACTATGGCAATATAAGCATGTGGACTTGACTGATGTGACCTTTCATTGCAACTGTTGATAGAACCCCACGTGTCTGAACCTGTTGAAGCACTATTGTTGGTGCCACTATCAGTTTCCACTATGTATGATGTGCGGAGAGGAGTAGAGGATAAGCTTGGTGAACCTTCCTCAAAATGTACATCTTTCTCCACAAAAATATCATGAGTCTTTGGATCCATCATTCTGTAAGCCTTCATATTGTCTTTATAACCGATGAAAGTACAAGGCCTAGGTGTTGGTGCCTTGCAACTCCTGGAAGATAGGTTTTCCCATGCTAGACAACTAAAGACTCTAAGGTGACTCACAACTAGTTTTCTATGGCACCATGCCTCAAAAGGAGTCTTTCCATCTAAGGCTAGATGAGGAGACCTGTTAAGTATGTGAGTAGCACTGCCAATGGCTTCAAATTCAAGTGTAGGATCAAGAGACTTGGCCTTTATCATGCAACTTGCCATGGTCTTGAGAGTCATAATCCTCATAGCTACAACATCTGTCTTGTGCAGACTAAATGCTGGTGAGTTCTAAAGATCAATCCCCTTAATTCTGCAAAAGTTCTTAAGTCTTTTTTCCACATATCTATTCTCATTGTCCACCCTTAGTACTTTGATGGCTTTCCTTGACTTGTGTTCAACATGAGCCTTAAAGTCTTGAAGCTTATGAACTACTTCATTCTTGTGATGAAGGAAGAAGACCCAAGTAAATCTTTAAAAGTCATCAACAAATGTGAGTATGTAGCAGCCTTAGCTGACAGAAGTCACTGCAAAGGGACCTGCTAACACCATGCGAGCTAGCTGAAGAACAAATGGATCTCGAGAAGACTTCCCTTTATCATACTTCTCATTGAGATTCATATCCAATGAACAAGATGAACATTATCCCTTAGAAAAGCTGATATTAGGTAGACCTTTGACCATATGTTTAGAGAAAAGTTGCTGAAGAGAGCGAAAGTCAAGGTGACCAAACCGCTCATGCCATAAGTTGATGTTTTAAGTAGAGTGAGTTAACAAGGCTTGGGAAGGACTCTTAGGCACAAAGTGGGAGAAGGAATAAAGCCTCTTGTCATCATTGACTTTCCCCACTGCTACCACTAAATCATCTCTAAGACTTCACGCCATCACTGAATTTGGAAGGAACTCAACCTTATGACCATCTCCTAGGTGAGTGATTTGGTAAACTGATAGGAGATTGGAGCTTAGATTTGGAATGTAGAGAACATCTTTGAATTCCCCATTTTATATTTCCACATGTCCTTTCCCTTCAACTTCCATTTTAGCATCATCTCCCATGAAGATGCATGGCACCTTTGACTGCTTCAATGAAGAAAAGTCTTCCTTTGAAGAACCCATGTGGTAAGACGCACCTGAGTCAAGTATCCATTCCGAAGAACTTGTGTTTGCCATAAGTGCTTGACCTTTACCTTTTGAAGAGGTTGGAGTAGAATCCTTGGAAGTACCTGGCACTTGAATCTTGTTCTTCTTGAGTATATTTTCTAACTCATCGATTCTTTTTGTCTTCCAATGATGCTTGTCATGATTTGGCTTTTTGCAATATGCACAAAAGAGTTTGTCCTTCTTTTCATTACTTCCCTTCTTGTTTGAAGAAGAACCACCTTGTTGAGAGGAGGATTGTTGTGTCTCAGATTGTGATTTCTGCTTCCACTGCTTTTTTTAGTTGTTTCTTTTTCCCCCTTTACTTGATTTGTGATCATCACTAGCCACCAAGGCTTTGGTCTTAGATGACTTGAGAAGTCCAAAATTCACCAAGTGAGATTGTTCAATAATCAACATGTCTACAAATCCATCAAAGGAAGGCTTCTGGTAAGCAGATCCCATGGTAAACTTGTGAGTATTAAAACTAAAAAAAAATTTTGCATAGTTAGAAGGTAGCTGCTTCAGGATGTGATTAATCAACCTATCATCCTTCATGGGATTTCCACAATCTTTTAGAAGTGCCCTATACTCATTGACTTTGATGATATAATCTTGAATTGTGTCATAATTCTTAGGATCCAAGAGAAGTAGACCATCTTCAATCTTAAATCCCTTTTCTCCATCCACTTTACCATACAATTGTTCAAGTTTGTCCAAAGCTTCTTTAGAGTCTAAACAATTTTTAATGTGGAAGAGAAGATCGCTATGTACACAACTCCTAATAACACCTAAAGCTTTTCGATCTTGATTTTACCAATCAATGAGTTTTTTAGCATCAGTAGGTTTGGTAATTGTACCATCAACATATAAACTATATCATTTTTCTATTAATCTACTCCATGCAATATCTTTCCATGTAGAATAGTTGCGTGAAGTTAGAGGAGGACATTTAAAACCCATGATGCAGAAATGAAAGAGCACAAAATAGAGAGACATAAAAACACAGTACACACCCCCCCTTTTCACTCAATCAAAAGAAACCCCCCCCCCCCCCAAAAAGATGCTTTGGGACTTTATAAGTAGTGCATTTACAATGGGCTACTTGTCAAAATGAACAAAGTGGACTTTCTGATTTTTCTTTTACAACTACCTCATGAGGCTTAAATTTATCACTTAAGCACTATAGTTTAAATTTACAACAATTCTGAAAAGAACCAAAGCTTTACAATGCCAAAGAAGCCCTAATTCTGAAAGTGAGAAATTGGTCCACACAACCCTAGAATCTAACTTCAGATCTAGAAAGTAGACAAAAAAATATACACTTCAAAAAAAAATAGAACCTAAAAAAGTGACCAGATATGCCCGTACGGAGCTTCTAAAGTTGTAAAACGTAGGATATGCAAATTCTACAAAAATTTTGCACCAAAACTAGAAAAAAACATTACCACTAAAAAATTTAGTAAATTCTACCTGATTTCAAATAAATTTGCTCCTGAATCAGAGTCCAGATGTTCGAGATATGGGCTCGCAAAGTCAAGCTGCCAAACTGAAAAGTAATCTAAAGAGGGGTCTGAAAGGAAAACTACAAGTATAAATTTGATGGTCAAGTAGTCATCACTATAGTTATAAAATGCTTGGAAATGATGGTCTAATGATTGTTAATTTTAACACAGTGTACTATTGACGTCAGCAAAAAGTTTGCTCACAAGGCTGACATGGCACAATGAGTGGGTTATCCGTACTATACGAATGGGTACGTGTCAAAATCTATATGTACACATGGTGAAACACCAGCTATCCATGTGGCTAACATGGCAATGCCAAGTAGTGAGGTGTCAGTGTGCAGTTGGCACTGACTGGCGCAATTGACAGTGAAGGGGCTATCCTTTAGTGGACACATGGCAGAGGATTAACTGGAGATTTCACTGTTGACATGGGAAATCTGTCATCATTTGGTATCCTACATGGAGGTGGTTGGTGTAGGTTGCAGGTTCCTAGGAAATAGATAACAGCTGCCAAATATGCCATTGATTCTCAAAAATGTGGACGTGGGCTAAAATCTGATGTTAGTCACCGCCTTTTGTTTGAACTCTTCTTGCCGCCAGGCATTTGCTAGATAATAGTTAGTGATGCTGAGAAAGCCATAGTCTGTGTCAAAAATGTCTGCAGCATCACTGGGATTTAGATCATTGCCAAGAAATGCTTATGTGCAGAGGTATTAAAATGCATGCTAGAGATTTTGTAGCAGTGCCCAAATTTTGATGCGCCTTTGCTTGAGACAAGAGTCTGATTGCAAAAAATTCCAACTGCGACAACGGAGTCTGAACAAAGGTAGAGAATCAGACCGCACGCTGTCGATAAATGCAGTCATGCTACAAGAAAATGTTGAGGAGGGTGACAGGGTTGCTAGGATGCCATAATTAAAACACGGACTTATCCCACATGTAATGTGGGAGCACTTTAAGTGTTTTTAAAATTGAAGCTTCTGTGGATGTGTTAACAAAGAGGCCACTGGTAAATGGGTAAGGCATGCACTTTTCCGCTGCTTGATATCCAGATTTGACAGGTACGACCTTTGCCAATTTATAGAGGTACAACAAATGTGATTTCAAATAGAATTAAACCCTATGAACAAATGAAAATAGCCTCCAAAAATAGAAAATCTGGGGTGTCACAGCTCGGGTTTACCAAAAAAAATTTCTCTATTGAGTGCTCAAAGGGAAAAAAAAAATTCCATGAAAAATACTGACAAAAATTACAGAGAAATAAAATATCCGAAACTTAAATTACAGAGAAATAAAAGATCAAAAAATTAAATTACAGATCTAAAAAAGACCATACTCGAATTGCAAATTGGGGCCTTTAGGTACTGATTTGCAAACAAAATTTGCCTCATGGTCGACTTTGGGCCAAGGTAGCTAAGTTTATAGTTGATTTTCACTAATTTAGCATTCTGGACGTAATGGCGAGGTCAGATATTGCTCTAGACGCTCCCAATTTCTGCAGCACTCTAGATTTAGGCTAAGGTGATGAAGCAAGCATGGTCTCGAATGGCTATGTGATGAGAAAGTCTCCAAGTTGCTCTGATACCATGTAAGAATTTATCTAAGGGAAAAATTCACCCAGGAACTAAGAACTCAAACACAAACACATAGTAGACCAAAGAGATAAAGTATGATTAGAATGACAATGTATTCAATATGCCATACAATGTAAAAGTACACTAGGAGTGCCTATTTATAAAGGCCTCTGAGATACATCTAGAATGGCTCGTAATCAACACCATGATATGTCATACAACCAAGCACATGTCCACCAGATATGGGTTATCCTCCATTAAGCATGGAAGTATTTGCGATGATGTGAGGATAAGCCTACAAGGGTGTGACATGCAAAACATTGTTGTAGACACCATGTGCTAAAATAGAGTTGCGCACTCCTGTGTTGTCTACATGAAAACTCAAAAAGGTGTGCAAACTCCTAAGTGTGTCACAAATAAAAATAATAAAATAAAATAATGCATAAACCTAAGTAAACTTAAGTAAGTGTAATAAGTAAATACTTATTTACACCAACACATCTCAGGCTTTGATTTACTTAGCAACCCTTCAAGAAATCACTCTTCATCTCTTATCAACTCTTCTTAGCCTCTATCTTATGTTTGTTACTCAATAGCATTAGCAACTATTCCAACCTTCAACCCTATTGAAATTTATCCCTTGTGCCTCCTTAAATAGGTAATTCTGATATTTTCCCACTTACTCATTATAGTAGATCTTAGGTTTAGTTCGAATTCATTGAATCCTTTTACCATTTTGTCTCTTCTTTCTATTTTAGAAACTTCACCAAACTTCTTCTTAAATCCTTGCATAAAAATGCACAAATACAACCTTCCTTAATTTAAATGTTATAGGTCATCCATCCTTATCTTCAACACATTTTCCATATCCCAAGAAATTAACTATAGTGGTGGGAAATTGTGATTTCTTATAAACTATTAAAATGTTACTCTATTGTTACTAGATTTCTTTCTTGACACATATACTATCACTCAGTCAATATTGATGCTTGATCCATGCTATTTCTACTCTACACTTATTTTGACTAGGTCAACACTAGCATCACCTGACATGTATAACAAGTTCCTTAATCTTCTTCTGTGTTGCTTGGTCAAGATTGTGCATTTGATCTATCTTTAATTGCTTCTTTATGTCTTCAATATAAACGTCTTCATCTCTTATATCATGATTGAAAAATCACTTTATATCTTCAAAGTCTAAATAATCAAGTATCTATTTATAGTTTTCTCTTCATAACTCAACCTTTCCTCTAGGTTCTTTTGTTATGACTAACTTCTCAAATCCTCTTCAAAAATAAAATATATATGACACTTAGATAAGATAGATAATTATATCACCAATAAGGTTTGACATCAATGACAACATAACAATTTCCAACATCAATCTTAGAAGTTGTTAATTTTTCCCAACTCTGGACCTAGTAATCGAAAAGGGGTCTAATAACCATGATAGTGCCCAAATACCTTTCCTCCTCCTCATTTGGACATCCCCTTAATTGATATGAACATGTTTTTGAGAGATTCTAACCTCTATAGGCAAAAGGAATTGGAGAAACTAGGTATTGCATCCCAACAATGGGGATTATTTTAGGTGGGTGCATCAAAATTGATTATTTAAAGTAGGATCTTTACCTTAAATAACACATCCTATAGGGATATCTTCCCTAAAGCTAGGAATCGTGATAAAGACTATCTCTTATATACAAATCAAGGTTTAGAAAGAATTTCACTTTGTGAGAGTATTGTTGTTGCAATATATGGTTTTTTTTATCTATGTAGTGGCTTATTTTACTAAAACGGTATCCATGCCTCCATCATAGGTTGTGAATAATGGAATCCCTTTGTCTTTGATAAAAAGAATGAAGGGAATTCAATCAAATACATCTAGAAGAAAAGCTCAAGTAAAAAATGCAAGAGATTGAAGGCTATGGATATGCCTTTGTAATTTCTAATGACCAAGTACTAGATTGGGCAGATATGATGTCCTTGACTACTCTACCTTCATAGAATAGGAGAATAGAATTTTGGCCAACAAAGCCAACAGATTTTAGGTACCTTTAGTATTTATGATATATCATTTTAATGCTTATGTAAAATCTATTTTCTCTTTGTTCTTCACTATGTGTGTGTGTGTGTGTGTGTAGCATTTCTACTTGAAACCCTTTTGGACAAGATTGGCTAGCTCTAAAACAAAAACATAAAATTGCTAGTCATTATAAAATTTTAACATTTCCTTCTTCAAAGGACTTATAGAAGACAATGTCCCTTCTTCAATTGCACACATCTCCCTATGAGGATTTCTTGTTTTCACTTGGCTTTGTAATTATCTCCCCCCTTATTAATTTCATCTCTCAAAATTTTTAGGAAGAGCCCCATGAAAATGGTAAATCAACGCAACCTTAAATTTCTTTAAGTTCTACATCTCTTCAAGTTGTACCTAATTGGGTCTTACATTGTCTGCAAAAAATGAAAACACCTTCTTATGTGATGGAGATATCTACCAATTTGGGTATTGGTTATAATAGTTCTCTTCTTGTTTAGTAACTTACAATTAGTATCAGTGCTAAGGTTTAGGTTGAGTAGAGATGGAAGAAGATGAGAATGATTTTATCATTGATGAACATTGTGTACACTGGTGGGATGGGTAGAAAGGTGAGTAGAATTCACCTGAAGGAGAGGAAGATTCATCTAAAGAAGAAGAAGAAGAGGATGGTAGGCCTATTCCTTTCCCTAGTATCAATACAACTATGACATATACTCTCAACAAGAAGAGATTACCTTGTGGGATGGGTTACAAACTTATTGTCTTCATGCAAAAGGTAGAGAAGACTTCTTTAAAGAAAAAATAATATTCATAGACTGTGTTTTTTGTGAAGTTATCCTCCCCAATTAAGGAGGATGAAATTTACAAATAGGGAGAAAGGAATGGAAAATTGGTAGCAGATGAAAATGAACTTGATAGAGACGAGGCATATGATGCCAAGAATTGGGCATATAAAAATGAGGCTCCCTCAAAAAGGCCAGTTACCAAAAGCCTACAACCTAGAAGTTTGAATGCTACCATATTGTTCTCACCAACAACAGAATATATTGATCCTTGAGTGGATAGCCATTTCTTGGAAAGGAAGCATCAGAGTAAGCCTCAAGAAAAAGAGTTCAATCAACCATCATTCAAGAAATCAAAAGGTAGGGTGATATTTTATAATCATTAGAAGGAGGTGTTCAATGGTTGCTTAAAGATGTTAGGCATGTTCCCAAGTTGAAAAGGAATATGATTTTTCCACACTAAGAGTAGAGGAATTGTATTAACAAAATATGATGAGTTTATAATAGATGAAATCAACATGTATAACATAAGATGACCAATTGAAGAGACATAATAAATGTAGGAAAAACCCAAGGGAACCATTGGGTCTCACTATCTCAACAATTCCCTACCTGAAGACAATAGATGCTTCAACTGACCACCTATCCCCCTAATCTACATGATAATTTTTTTTCCTTTTTAACAAGTCTGAGAGGAGTCCTTATAGTTTTGAGCTTCTTCTTGATAAAAACCTTCATCATCATGTCCACCACATTGATCCTTCAGTCAATTTTGGAAACTGGTAGCTTGCCTTTTCTAGCACATGGCGAACATAATGAGCATTTTTGTCAACATGTTTAGACCATTGCTGATAGGAATGATTGTAAGTTATTAAAATAGAACTTTGAATATCACAAAATAGAACATATTCATTTTGTTAGCAATGCAAATCATTGAACAAGCATTGTAACTAGATCATATCCTTAGTACCTTCAGAAAAATTCAAGTACTTGACTTTAGTAGAAAAGAGAGAAACACAATGTTGCAACCTTGATGCCCAACTAATGGAATCCCCAAGAAATATGAAATCATAACGAATAGTAGATCTGCATTTATCTAGACCACCATGAAGATCAAAATTAGTGAAACCTTGCACCTGATTATCATTACCACCAAAAAATCATGCATAATTAGAAGTACCCTTGAGGTACCACAATATCAAAGTAGAAGATGCAAAAGGGCATCAGTCTAGTGTATTAGAGAACCATTGTTGTCTAGATTGAATACTGATGTTTCCTATATCGGGGAGTATCTCTAATGGACAGAGTCATCTAGGAATCGTGTTGGATGTTGTTTTAAATAGTGTCTTTGAACACTTGAGCTAAGTAAGAATCAATTGTTGCAAAGTTTGATGTAGTAAAGTTGGTTACTAAAACCTTTGACATTGATTTCAATGGGGCAGAAGTTTGGCATGCAAAATAACATGTTTGAAAGATGTACAACATGAAAGTTGGGAGAATTTTGGCATAAATTACATCATGGAATGATAGTTTGATAGAAAGCACATTGACATATATCAATGGGGAGAATGATTGATAAAGAATATTTGAAAAGAAAGATTAACAGTCTTGTTGGCATTCTTGGAACTAGATGTTTTTCATCTATGTTTCCATCAATGCCAAAGGAGGATATTGTTGTGAGATTGTTCGAAGCATGAATGCTGATGGTATTCCTATGGGGGAGTATTGTAGATATGTTACTATGATGATATGTTACATTCATGACTGACTTTGTCATTGATGTTAACATAACAGTCTTCTATGGTATCTGATAGAAGAATAGCAAGAAGATCAAGTTGGTATAGATAGCTAGTTGAATATTCTAACTATCCAAAGTTATGGAAGATACATCTAAGTGTTTGGTATATGTAGCTAACAGCAAAAGAAGAAATGATAACTTTGGAAGAAGTTATGTAAGTTTTGATGATGTTTTTTCTGAGATAGAGTGTATAGAGGCATGTTTTGGTAAACTTGTTATATCTCTTAGCAAAATTTTTATTTAGGGAATCAAGGTTGAGGATGTGAAGAAGAAACATTGATGATGATGTGGCTAAGTTCACTAATCAGAATATTATGTGTATGGAAAACTATTCAAGTTGCAAGCCAGAAGATTAATGTTATCACTAAGTGTAATGTGTTCTTAATGTGGTCCTATAATGATTAATTGACAAGGTCTAACAAGTAACTTAGGGAATTGTATTATGGACTCAATATAAAGGAAGGACATTTTCCTTTATCAAGAATGACATGGAAAATTAATTTTGTAAGAAGTAAAAGAGTAGAATGCGAAGTTGAGCAGAGTAGAGTGGAAGTGAAGGATACTTCATGATCAATATTTTGTTGAGTGATCTGATGTTTGATATTTGGATTCGAGGTTTGTGACCTAGTCTACAAAGTCTAACAATGATTGGTTTGGTTGATAGAACAAAGGAAAGAAGAAAATAATAGTAAATTGTATGTTTGAGCAGTGAGCTCTTCTTGTAGTTGAAATTGAATGTTTGGGCAGTGGGCTCATCTTGCATATATTGTATCACAACTCCTAATAGGGTTGGAATCTCCTAACAGGGACTCAGGACTCATACTAAATATTTTAATAGACTCCTAATAGGGTCCATCCTCTACAAGGAATATTTATATTAATACATCATCTTATGTGCATCATTCCCATTGGAGGTTTCCCTTTGATCAAGGGTTTCCCTAGTCAACATATCTAGTGTAATTTTCTATGTGCATTTTACTATGGTTTCTATTTACTAATTCACCCCCGCCGCCCACCCCCACCCCTCCACTCTCAGTTATCTTGGTGGACTATTCTTTCTAATGGTTGTCACCCAAATATACATTCCCAAACTTACCTTCTTGGAAATTTGTGAAGGCTTCTATGCAAGAACCAAAGTGCCATAATCCTTATCATGAATGATGTTTTCTTCATTGGCTAAAAATTTTTTTTTTGCTTCTTATAATTTTGATAGTCCTTCTTGATGTGACCAACCTTTCAACAAAACCAACAATCACCTTTTGTACCTCAAGACAGTGATCTTCTAGTTGCTTATGACCTTCAATTTTTATTATTTCTACCTCTATGATGACTTATTCCTCTTTTTTTCGTGCTAACCATTGTAGAACATCATCGAATGAAGAATTTTAGTTTCTTGTTCTTGTATCCTCACAAGTAAAGTGGCCACAACTTCATCATATACTAGCTTTCTCTTGGTAGAATTTGAAGTGTTAACTACTGTAACTATGACATCCCAACTATCAGGTAAGGAAGACAATAAGACAATAGCTTTAGATTCATCATCTTGAGTCATACCAATTCAGGTTGCTTGACATAATAAGTTGTTACATTCATTTATGTGATTTAAAATCATTTTCCCTTCATTTATTTTCAGCTTCTAGAGATTCTTCATAATAAAGAATTTATTTGCAGCTAATGCAATCTGCAATCTCATACATGGTTTTAAGGTTATCCCAAACTTCCTTTATTGTCTTTTCATTCTATAAATTAAACAAGAAACTTTTAGAGATAAAAATAAAAATTGATGTGACTGGCTTCTCATAATTTTTTTCCTAATCTTCATTTGATATTCTAGTTGGTTTCTTAGTGTTTTCTCCATTTGCAATTGACAAGTCCTACTTAACCAACAAAGAACACATTGGTACTTTCCACAAACAAAGTTCTACCCAAAAAATTTATGCACGCTCAAATCTTCCAACATTATAGAAATTAAACCACTAAAATTTATTTCAACAATAATTATAGGCTTTTATACCGATTGTGAAGTGCAATAAAAATGTGGAAAAAATAGAGAACAACAAGATTAAGAAGAACAAATTAACACACTAATTTATCGTTGTTCACCACAACTTGTGGCTACATCCACACTAAGAGAAGAGGAATCATATTAATGAAATAAAATGAGTTTACAATAGAAGAAATCAACATATATAACATAATATGATCAACTAAAGAGACATAATAAACAGAGGGAGAACCTGAGGCAACCATTGGGCTTTACTATATCAACATAATAGAGTGTATAAGAGAATTGAGCACTGAGTGGTCACAAACATGGACAAGGATCAAATCTCCATTTCCATTTTTTAATGGTCCAAGTATGGGAACATAGGTTGGCCCTATTCTTGAGCTCATAGATGAGTTATATCCCTATCAATACAAAAGATTCATCCAGGTAATGTATATGCAAAATTTCTATTATAGAAAACTTGAAGGGAAGAAGAAGAAGATTGAATTTTTCAAAATCAAGCCATAGATTTCTTTATTTTAATATGTTCAATATGATTAAGAAAAAGGCTGGGAAGGAAAAATAGATACACTTACAATTTGATGAACTTGTTCTCTCATGACTATTTTTGGGCTTTTAGTTTAAGCAAGTGGCTAGTGATCACTAATGTAATGTATTTCATGATTAAGTAATGTTGTCTTCCTTTGAGTCCTAGTTTTTAACATTGGTAAGAGTGTTACTCATTTTCATATTTTTTTAAATTATTGATGAGAGAATTTTAACTTAAACATCTATATTTTGTTGACAATTTTTAAAAATGAAATAATTTTTAAAAACTTGTATTTTGTTATTTTTATATTGTCACCATCAAGGAGTGAGGCCTCCCATGATAACTGAGAGATATAAATAGGTAGATTTCAATGGGATAGTAAAATATGCAAATTCTATATCAAATGATTTGAGCACAACTATGCCTAAATTTTCAAGAGAAGAAAATTAGTCCACTAAAACACACATGATTAAAATTGAAATATATTGTTGAAGAATTTGACGAAAATAATGAAGATGTTTTTATGAAATTATTTGCCCAATCATTAACTAGGGATGCTTCTAAATGGTAAAGATGTCTACCTGATAAATCTAGATCAATTTGGCAAGAATTTGTTGATTTATTTTTTGAGTGATTTGGAAATCATATTGACACTTCTTTTGCTTCACATGAATTAGCTCCCATTAAGAAGAACACCAATTAATTATTATTTGAGATTAATAAATAGTGTAATAAGATTTTTTATAGTATTCCACAAGATATTAAACCTACTAACTCATTTCTAGTTAACTTCTACCTTAGTGCTTTTGAAAGTAAGACTCACTTTGAGATAAGTGTTGAAAACAAATTGATACAAGTATGAAAATGTATTTCAATCTTTATTTTGTCACTGATGTCAAACCTGGTACTTGTTGGTAGGACAATTTCTTAGATGATTTGAGTACTATCATTTGTTTGATTGATGAAGAGCATTTGGTCAAATGTGGTAACAATAGCACCTATAGGAAAGGTTGAGTTATGATATGGAAAATAAGTATAAGGATTAGTTAAGATAGTGATATTATAGTGTATTGGTAATATACTTAAGGTTACAAGGATGGATACACTAATTAAATTTAAAAGAACAAGTTAAATGAATTATGTCTTCCAAGCTTAGCAATTTGCATGGTAGGTGCTGAGAAAATTTAGTCCAAGTCGAGTAGAAACATAGTTAGAGCCAAGAAAAGTCAAATTTAAGTGTATGCCAAGTGATACAGTGTAAGCCAACTAAAGTTTAGGTGATTCCAAGCACTAGTAAACTTTAGTTCATGCCGAGTGTTTTGATAGTGGATGTCAAGAAATGAAGTATGTGCCAAGCATTGAAAGAAAGTTGATGTCAAGTGTCAACATTATGAGAAAGATCATGAATTTGAAGAATTTGAGTTGAAAAGTTTGATTTCTTGGATTGTGTAAATTGTGTGGAGGATAAGCTTGATGAACTAGTGCCACATAATTCAAGATGAGCTGTTTTGAGGTGAATTCAAAGAGGATTGAAGGAGAAGCTTCTAGAAGGGAATAAAACGCAAATATGGGTAGATACATCGAATCCTACCTAATCCATCCTAACCCTAAAATGGACAATGGAGGTTGAATGACAAATAGTCTTAATTTTCAATTTATAGAGATGGCTAATCAAAAGCAAAGGTTTTCATATGTGAGAACATAAGGAAGACAAGGAGTCTAGGATATTGATTCATTGAGTGACCCAAGAGAAGAGACTTCTATTAGCAAGAAAAACAAGAAGGATTAAGAGTATGGATGCTTGAAGGGTGAACAAGATATCAGAGTTGAAGTATGTGAAAGCCAACCAGAATGGAGGACTAAAAACTAAGATTTTTAATCTGCAAGTGTGTTGTAAATTTTTATTATATAAATCCTTAATGTTACCTTGTAATCATTATACTATACTAGGGTAAGTTCATTACCTTGAATTATTATGATGGAAATAGTGTAAGGTTTGGTAATGATGCACCCTGTCTGATAAAAGGAAAATGTTATATCAAATTCATAGAAAAGATTTTATATGACAATGCTTATTATGTTGAAGGACTTAACTTTAATTTGTTAATTTCTTATTATGGTGATCAAACTAGAGGTAATCTATTCTACCTTGATATAGAGGATGCTACTTGTCTAGTTGTTGAATTTGTTGATGTGTGGCTATGGCACAAGAGGTTATGTCATGTTAATTTGGATAACTTGGTTAGTATTAGTAACATGAGAGGACTTAGAGGTTTTCCTAAGCAAAGAAACTAATAACAAAATTTGTAAACTATGTCAGTTAGGCAAAATGAAAAAGTCATGTTTTAAGAGTAAGACTCATACGTCTAAAGGAATATTAGAGATTGTTCATACTGACTTGTGTGGACCAATTGATATGCAAATCTAAAAAAGAGATAAGTGTATTATTCTATTTGTTGATGATTATTCTAGAATGATGACAGTTATGTTTTTGAAATAGAAATTTGATGGTTTCCAAATATTTAAGTGGTACTTAGCAAGAGTTGAGAAGAAAACATATAAAAGTCTAAAATGTTTGACATCTA
The DNA here is from genome assembly GCA_028749045.1 of Cupressus sempervirens. Lineage (NCBI taxonomy): Eukaryota > Viridiplantae > Streptophyta > Pinopsida > Cupressales > Cupressaceae > Cupressus > Cupressus sempervirens. The sequence goes on along the minus strand of CM053787.1, from coordinate 773,719,701 downwards.
ATAGAGGAGGAGAATTTACATCAAATGAGATTGAGATATTTTATAATGATGGAGGAATCAAAAGACATACATTTGCTCCTAGGACCCCTCCATAATATGGAATTTCTAAAAGGAGGAATAGATCTATAACAGATTGTGCTAGGACACTCATGATGGAGAAGAATGTTGCTTTGAAATACTAGAAAGAAGTTGTAAGTACAACTGTCTATACCTTGAACCATATACAAGTCAAGAAAGGTACTCATTCAACACCTTTTAAACTATGGTATGGATACTCACCAATTATTAAATATTTTATGGTATTTGGAAGCAATTGTTATATTCTTAAGGATTTTAGAAATGGTAAATTAGATGCAAAAAGGGAAGTAGGTATATTCCTTGGTTATTTTACAAGAAGTAAAGCTTGTAAATATTTAAATACTAACACTAACAAAGTTGTGGAAAGTGCAAATGTGAAATTTGATGAATATATAGAAGTACATAAGGCTAAAGCTATGATGGAATCAAAATACAAATTATTTGTATATTTTTATGAAGCTATGCCTACTAATGAAGATGTTGTATATCAAGTTGCAAATCAACAACACGTTTCAGTGACTGTTGATTCACATACTATGAATTTTGAGTTTCATTCAGGAACTAAGCTACATTCAGGTGCCGAGTTATAGAATGAATTTGAGGCACATTTTGATTCTAAGATTAGTGTACATGAAAGAGATGTTGAAATACTTGATAAAGATGTGCATAGTGATTCAAAATTTGAGAGGCTAAATGAGGAAAACATAGTAGAAGCAAGATTGACAAAGTATGTCAAAAGACATCACACTGCTACACGAATAATTAGAGATAAAGATGCTAGACCAATGACAAGGAACAAGTTGAGAAATGATACATGTTTTATTAGCATGCAAGAACCTAAAAAAATGAAAGATTCCTTAGAAGATGTGGAGTGGAGTAAATCCATGAAAGAAGAGATTGAACAAATTGAGAAAAATAAGACATGGAATCTAGTTCCTAGACCAGAATATAAAAATGTGATTGACACCAAGTCAGTGTAAAGAAACAAGTTAGATGAAAATGGTGAAGTTAAAAGGAACAAGGAAAGATTAGTATGTAAAGGATATGCACAAGAAGAAGGGATAGACTATGGAGAAAAATTCATTCCTATTGCAAGATTGCAACGAGTAAGAACTCTGCTTGCTTACTCTACATACAAAGGTTTCAAAATTTATCAAATGGATGTTAAGAATGCATTTCTAAATGGTATATTGGAGGAAGAGGTTTATATAGAAAAACTAGAAGGATTTGTTAATGCTAAAAAAAAAAATGGTATGTAGACTACACAAAGCTTTATATGGTTTGAAGCAAGCACTAAAAGAATGGTATGAACGGCTTTATAGTTATCTTGTGAAGATTAGATTTGAGAGGACTAGTGATAACACCAATCTATACTTGAATATAGAGAAAGGAAAAGGTATTTTACTATCTAAAATTTTTGTTGATGATATCATATTTGGAAGTCAAGATACTTTATGTAAGGCTTTTACTAATGAAATGAAGAAAGAATTTGAAATATTTATGTTTCGAGAGATCAAGTTCTTTATGGATTTGCAAGTACATCAAATGAAATATGGTATAAACATCACTCGGTCAAAATATGTAAAGGAGATACTAAATTTTTTGGATTGGAAGATTCCAAGTTAGTAAATAGACCTATGGTGATAGGACATAATTGTTAAAGAATGGTGATTTAGTTGAAGTGAATCAAACATTGTATAGGTCTATGATTGGAAAATTACAATATGTAGTACACAAAATACCTGATATTGCATTATCTATTGGTGTAGTTACTAGATTCTTTGCTAATGCCAGGGAGAATCATTTGATGGTTATTAAGAGAATAATGAGATAATAGAAAGGAATAGAAGACTATGGTCTATACTACAAGAAAAATGAGAAATTTGAATTGAGAACCTAAACTACTGCTAATTGGGATGGAAATATTGATGATAGAAAGAGCACTAATGGAAAATTTTTCTTCTTAGGAAAAATTCTAGTTACATGGACTAGCAAGAAATAAAATTTTATATCTGTATCTACTTCTTAAGTTGAATATGTTGTTGCTATAGAAAATTTTACAAACATTGTATGGATCAAATAGCTACTCAAAGGTATGAAGGAGGAAATCACTAAACTTGTAATACTTTATTGTGATAATACAAGTGATATAAATATATCAGAGAATCCTATGATGTATACAAAGACTAAGCACATTACAATTAAGTATCATTTCTTGAGAGAGTTAGTTCAAGATAAAGAGGTGAAGATGGAATATGTTAACACAAAAGGAAAAATAGCTAATATCTTCACAAAAGCATTACCTAAGGATGCTTATGAGTATCTAAGGGGTAAACTTGGGGTGGTATCCCTATCAAAGGCTATTTAAGAAGCATGAGAAGTACCCTACATCAAACAAGATGATTGACATTTATTACACATTGATGTAGTGGATCTTACTTTAGGAGATACCTAAAGTAATCAAAGAGCCAAAGCCACAAATCAATCACAAGATAGGTGACTGAGGGAGAAACTAAAAAATGTTCATATCTACATATTAAGATGACAACTCTTTGACATTTTTTTCAAAGAGGGAGAAATCCTTAGGGAGAAAAGCAAAAATAAAGGGAGAAAGAAGATACGAAAGAAGCATGGAATATCTAGTGAGAGGGAGATAATAACAAGAGAGATATAAGAAGTGATCCAAAGGGTGTCATAAGGATGAGTTGATTGATTTTATGTTGATCATAACATAATTTTGTAACCTATTTAGAAGATGAAAGTTGCTAATAGAGGGAGAGATTTCAATACAAGGAATTATTTTCTTTTTGGTAGTTTGTTCATTGTACTAATTAAGTTTGGTTTGCCATCAGTCACAAAGAGGGAGATTATTGAAAATAGATTGATACATGTATAAAAATGTGTTTTAATCATTATTTTGTCACTAATGTCAAACCTGCTATTTGCTGGTAAGATAATTACATAGATGATTTGAGTACTATCATTTGTTTGATTGATGAAGACGATTTGATCAAATGAGGTAATAATAGCACCTAGAGGAAAGTTTGAGTTATGATATGGAAAATAAATGTAAGGATAAGTTAAGAGAATGATATTATTGTACATTGATAATCTACTTAAGGTTGCAAAGGATGGATACATTGATTAAGTTTAGAAGAACAACTTAAATGAATTATGTCTGCCAAGCTTAACAATCTCCATAGTAGGTGCTGAAAAATTTTAGTGCAACCCAAGCATAAACTTAGTTGGAGCTTAGAAAAGGTAAATATCAGTGTATGTTGAGTGATATAGTGTAGGTTGAGTAAAATTTAGTGGATTTCAAGCACTAGTAAACATTAGTTCATGCTGAGTGTTTTGATAGTGGATACCAAGCAACACAGTATATGTCAAGCATCAAAAGAAAGTTAATGCTAAGTGTCCCCATTATGAGAAAGATTGTGAATTCAAAGAATCTAAGCTAACAAGTTTGATTTCTTAGATTGTGTGAACCATGTGGAAGAAAAACTTGATGACCTAGTCGCACATAATTCAAGATGAACCGTTTTGAGGCAAATTCAAAGAGGATTGAAGAAAAAGTTTCTAGAAGGTAATAAAATGAAAAGATGGTTAGATTCATTGAATCCTACCTAATCCAACTTAACCCTAAAAGGAAAAATGGAGGTTGAATGAAAAATGATTTTAGTTTTATATTTATAGAGATGGTTGGTTAGAAGAAAAGGTTGTCATATGCGAGAAACTAGAGAAAACAAGGAGTCTAGAGAATTGCTTCATTCAGTGACCTAAGAGAAGAGTCTACTATTAGAAAGAAAAGTAAGAAGGCTTAACGGTATTGTTGCTTGAAGGGTGAACAAGCTATTAGAGCTTAATTGTGTGAAAGACAAGGAGAATGGAGGACAAAAAACAAAGATCTATAATATGCAACTGTGTAGTAAGTTGTTATCAGATCAAGCCTTACTATTACTTTCTAATCATTGTACTAGTCTATGGTAAATCCTTTGGATTAAGGTTGACATAAAAATCATTTGTAAATCCTTTAATTGAGTGACATTCTAAGTAAATGATCTAAAGTCATCTAATAAGGCTCACTCTTAACAGGGTGATTGAAATCTTCTAACCAGGTCACATTTAATAGTGTGCATTATAACCTTTAATAGGGATGGCCTTTCATAGGGCATCACTTCAGAAGAGTGAGAATGAGTAGCATGTTACTATTGGTTTTTCCCAAATTGGGTTTTCATATTAAATCATTATGTCAAATGTGTTATAGAATATGTTATGCTTCATGCTTGCATTTCTACAAAGTTGATTTGATAGTAACCTTCAAGTTTAAGTGATTGCATGATCTAATGAACGCATGTATGTTGGAAATTTTTTATGGATATGGGCTCACTAAGTTGTGAAAAGTTTTATTTTTATATTTGGACCTTGGATAATTGATTCACACCCCATCTCAATTATTCTAAAGACTTCCAACAATAAGGTCACATAGACTAAGAACCTTACAAAAAGATTTTAAGGTTGCAATGACAATTGAGAATGATAGAAAATATACTGGTAGAATTGGTAAGAGAGATGACCCAAGGTTATTTTATCCCTGGAATACTAAGCCAAGAAAAGATGAAGATAAGATTGATAAAATTTTGGGTATGATCAAAGACCTTCATTTTAGATATAATAAGAATGAAGGAGCAAGGTGAAACAAGAATGAGAAACCTTATTATAAATAAAATAGATATAGATTGCAATATATTCCTTATAATACATCTTGGAAAAATGCTAGACCAATGAGGAAAAATGAAACCTGCAATCCTTCGAAGAAGAAGAATAATTACATAGAAACATGTCCTTGGTGTGAGGCTTTCAAATTACCACATATGCTAGAAAAATGTTTGATAGTAAGAAGCATATTATAAGAAGGAACTCACCTAGGGGATGATCACCAAACTATGAACATATTATCATCTAAACCATTTTGGGGAGAAGATGATTTGTCTAAAGAAGAGCATGTTCTTGACATTTATATCAAAAGAATGAAGCAACAATATGTTCAATATTTTTTTTTTTTTGATGATGACAAGCCTATAAAAAGGAAATCCACTAAAGAGGAAAGGAAATCTTGTATAATTGTAGTAGTAGAACAAGCAAGGAGTACTTAAAAATTACATAATATAACTATAAATCCAAATATGAGAAAGAAGAATAAAGTTCCTACTTTGTATAAGAGAAATAAGGATAAGATGATGAGCAAAGATCAACAACAAACTGATCTTCAGGTAAATCATTCTTCACTAAATAGACAAATGGTAAGTTATAATTCATTTGTTTCTAATGGTTTATCTCAATTGAAGATTTCAGTACTTTAGAAATAGTTAAAATTCAAGAATATGGAAAAGAAGTTTTAGATATTTTGTCTAAAACTAGCAAAAAAGAGTGTGTCAATTTTGGTGAGATTCATGTTGTCTATCTAGGGAAAAATATTAATGAGAATTCTCCATAGGTGGACCCCTTTTACTTAACTTTATTAATAAACAACAAAATTGTGAGAACTTGCATGGTGTATTTAGGGACAACTATGAACATAATGCCTGTTGAAGTCATGAAAGAATTAGGATTGAAAGTAGACATCCCTTATATAGAAAGTTCTATGCTATGGATAGTAGATAAATACCTTTAGTAAGTGTGGTTAAGAATGTTGACTTTATATTCCATGCGTGTCCTAATATTTCCTATAAAATAGATAGAACTGTGTTGACATTAAGGTCAATTTGTCTATCAGTGACTCAACACTTAGTCAAATGGTTACATTTCTACCAAGATCTATAGTTGCTACTGATATTATCTTTCATCTATTAGTGTTAACCAAGTGTCTTAGTGTTACAACATGTACCAAGCATCTAAGACAATTTATAGTATAGCCTAAGCGTAGTAGTGTCTATCAAGATATCTGTTGGATGTGATGAATACTCTAGTGTTAACTCAAATTCATAGTGTTAACCAAGTTCTATAGTGTCTACAAAGCTCATAGTGTTAACTCAATGAATCTAGTGTTGACCGAGTCATGCAGTATCAACCAAGTTATTTAGTAACTAATGAGTTTCTTAGTGTTCACTGAGACACACAATGTTGATCGAGTTAAAGCTACTTAAAGAGAGATCAGTATGGACTGAGCTTCAACTTCAATTGAGTAGCAAGTTTTTCTAAGCATTGATAGTATTTTTCAAGTATCAGAATATGACTGAGTTTGTCTTTAGAACTCGAGTTATAATAGTTGGGAAGACTTTGTGAATTATGGTAAATTTGGTATTGTAGCCAACTCTAGAAGATAATGAATTGGATTGGTATATATGTAATGTCTTATATCATATACAACTAATTATGAAAAGAAGAACAAGGGGTGTATGAGTGTGATTTAAAGAAGGCTACAAGTAGTATAAAGGAAAACAAATATTTATCTATCCAGCGAGGTGATCGTTACAATACAAGGAATCTCATTCAAAAAATTAGAGTTATAGATCAAAGATCAACCACTAATTCATCCTAACAGGTGCATTAGTCAAATCCTTTAGCAAGGTAGACTTAACAGTCTTTTAATAAATCTCTTAATAGAGTTCATATTTGATTGTATGTTTATAAATCCTTTAACAAGGTGCACCTCATAGTCCTTATTGCTCCTAATAGGGAAGATCACTAGAAGTGTTCAATTGTAAGCCTTAATAGGTTAACTTTATACCATAGTACTAAATTTTGTGGGTATCATCCTAACCCCAATTTTAGTTTCTCATTGGAAGGTTTTTGGGTTACCATATATTGTGTCAAAGTGTTATGAATGTTTTATTACTTTCATTTGTTCATGCATACAATTAATCAAAATAATATATGAAGAATTAATTGGTGAAGTATGATAAAGTTTTATTGGTTCATGATTCACCCCTCCCCTCTCAGTAACCTAGCCTACTTATATTTCCAAAAAACTATAGTTGAAGTTTCTTCCTATTATGTTATGTTGCTTCCAAGAAAATAGTCAAATTTACTTGGTGGACACATACAAATGGACTTATCCTATGCAACTATTCTAATTAATGGCCAAAACATTAGGATTAATAAAGAGCCAAGGTATGAATATCTTGTTGAAAACTTCCAACCTCATAATAGGGTCAATTTTGGCCATACAAATATTGACAATTTCTCGGTAAGTATAAGTACACCTATTAAAATTATAAAATACAAGAATGAATTTCTTAGAGAGGAAGAAGATAATGAATTGTGGAAAATGCATTTTGATGATGCATGTAGCAAAGAAGGCAATGGAGCCAGAGTAATTCTTACATCACCATGAGGCAAAATATTTAGGTATGCCTTTGTATTGAATTTGGAATGTACAAATAATATTGTTGAATATGAAGCTCTCATTCTAGGTCTAAATATTGCCAAATTTCATAAAATAAAGTTACTTTCAATATTTGGAGATTCAAAGTTGATAATTTATCAAATTAGAGATAAATTTATGACAAAAAACTCAAGTTTGGAAAGGTATAGAAAATATGTATGACATTTATTAGATATTTTTGATGCATTTTCAATCAGCTGGATTGATAAGTATAATAATTTTTAATTTGATATAATGGCCAATTTAGCTATTAAACAAATTGATATTACATTGCAAGAATTTGTTCAACTTGAAATAAAAAATAGACCATCTATTCCTAATAATGCACACAATTGGCAAGTTTTCATTGATGACAAAGATTTATTAAAAAATTTGACATGTGAAAAGGATAATTAGGATATTAGTATTTATTGGAATGGGAATGTTGAAAGCAAATATGGAAAGGATATTGTCTTTGGAGTAGAGATTATATAGCTAAAGCCCAATAAGATACCCAAAGAATTGGTGGCTTTGGAGCATTTTATTGATGAACATGAAAAGCAAAAAACACATTCCCCTACCATCTTGCAAGAACAAGTTGAGAAAGTTAATTTTGGGACTAAACACTCTCCAAGGGAAGTTTTTACTGGAGTCAAATTATCAATTAAAATAAGATCAAAATTTATTTCCTTGTTGATAAAATACTGACATGTGTTTGCAAGGTCTTGTGATGATTTAAAAGCATACAGAAAAGAATTATTTCAACATGAAATACTTCTAAAATCAAGTACTAGGCCTTTTAGACAAAATAAAAAACCAATAAATCCTATGTTAGCTCCAAAAATGAAAGAAGAATTGATTAAAATGAGAGATGCTTACATAATTAAACCCATTTTATATTCTACATGGGTCTCTAATTTGGCTTCTATCAGAAAGAAGGATAGAGATATAAGACCGTGTGTTGATTTTAGAAACTCAAATATATCATCATTCAAAGACAATTATGCTTTCCCAAACATGAAGGTTTTGCTACAAAAGGTAACAAGAAATGAACTCTTATCCATGATGGATGGTTTTTTTTGGTTATAATCAAGTAAAATTCAAAGAAATAGAGCAATAGAAGATAAAATTTACTACTCTGTGGGGAACATATGTTTATGCTAGAATGTCATTCAAATTTAAAAATACTAGAGAAAATTTTCAAAGAGAAATGGACATTGCATTTGAAGGACTTAATGGACGTTTACCAAGATGATCTTATCAGCTATTCCTAGAAAGTTGAAGGACATTGTAACCACTTAGAGATTTTTTATAAGAGGGCTCTTAAATATGGGATATCTCTTCTATAGAAAATTACAATTTGGAGTCACAGAGGGAAAATTATTGGGACAATGTTCCCAAGAAAGGAGTTAGTATAGACCCTGAAAGAGTTACAACAATTGATAATATAAAAGTCCTCGAGACTATTAGATCCATTCAATGATTCTTTGGATAGATTAATTTTGTAAGAATATTTGTGTCCAATTTTTAAAAAGTTGTTAAGCCCATATCTAAAATGATGAAGAAAGGAGATAAAGTGGTTTGGGATGATGATGCTTTACAAGAATTTGCACATATAAAAAGGGAAATAAAAGAAGCCCCTATTCTTAAAGTACATAATTTTGAAAAATCATTTCAAATATTTTCCTTTACATCATATCATATAGTGATTGCAATCATGCTTCAAAAGAATAAGAAAGCATATGAACAACCTATTACCTTTTTTAGTAGAAGCCTGCAAAGTTTAGAGCTTAATTATGATATCAATGAAAAAGAAGCATATGCTTTGGTTAAATTTGTCAAGGCCTTTAGGCCATACCTCGTAGGTACTAATTTGGTAGCATATGTTCATAATGCTATAGTTAAAGATAATTTTAGACAGGTCGAGACTATAGGGAGAAGATATAGATGGATTGATCAAATACAATCATTTAATATAAGTATCTAAAGAACCAAATTGGTTAGAGGTCAAGGGTTAGTAAAACTTGTGGCTAATTCAAATTTAGAAGGAACAAAAATAAATCAAGTGGATGAAGGATATCTTCAAGAAAGTATTTAGACATGTTCTTGGAATTTTGACATTGTCTATTATTTGAGATGTATGAAATATCATGAAGGCCTGAGTGACACTTAGAAGAGAACTATAAGATTGCAAGCAACAAAATACATCCTTATGCAAGGTGATCTTTATTAGAAAAATAGGGATGGTATTTTACATCTTTTCCAAGATATGGGACAAGAACCTTTAATTCTTAAAGAAATACATGAAGAAGTTTGTGGGGAACATTTTACGCTTAAACCACCACTCACAAAATCTTAAGGGCAGAATATTATTGGCCCCATATTTTTAGAGATTATATTTCTTATGTTATAAATTGAGAAGCCTACCAAAAATATTCATGAAATCTTAAGTATAATGGATCCTTTCCTCTTATAACCCTACAAGTTGAAGAATCATTTTCAAATATGGAGAATCAACATCATAAGTGAAATAAAAAATAAATCAAGTAATGGATATAATTGGATTCTTGTTTGCATAAATTACTTTACTGAATGGTTGGAAGCAATACAAACCATACGTTCCACTAGTATGGTTGTTACTAATTTTTTGATGAACAATAACCATACCAGATTTGTGATTCCTACAAAGATTGTTGTTGACAATGGCACATGTTTTAGATCAAAAGAAGTTTCAAGATTCTACAGTAAATATGGCATTCAATTTTCTTACTCTTCTCCTTACCATCCTCAAGGGAATGGCCAAGCTAAATCTAGTAATAAAATTATACTTAAGATTACCAAAAGGATGTTGGGTAACAATAAGAGATCTTGAGATTCCAAGCAATATCTTGTAGTATAGGCATACATAATCACAAAGAATAAGGCACATGCTTTTCACTATTTGATCTTGTGGATGGGAAAGAGGCTAATCTTCTTTGAAAATAATTTTTTCCTAGTTTACAGGTTCATAAAAAATCAATAGATAGAAGACATAGATTTTATGGATGAAAGGTTGTATGCATTAGCATAATAGATGAAAATAGAAGAGCAACATTAGAGTGTAACATTGAAAGACAAAAAAGGGTTAAAAATATTCATGATAAGAAATAAAAGGATAAAACTTTAAATATTGGTGATTAGGTTCTAAAATGGAATGTTAAGGATTGAGATAAAGGAAAACATGAAAATTTTGATTCTTTATGGTTAGGAACTTTTGTGATATCTAAAAAGGCAAGAGAGTATTGATTTCTTCTGCAAGACACAAATGGGAATATATTTAAATTTCCTATTCATGCCCAATTTTTTCAACACTTTTTCTTTTAAAAAGACTGTCATTTTTTTATGTTATTAGAACAAGGCTGATTTTATTTGCTTTCTTGTTGCAGAGATAGATGGATTCTCTTCATATTCATATGAATATGCATCCCTAGAAAGAGCCACTAATGGAGCTTCAAAGAATTTCTTCTTGATGAGAAAATCATTCCTCATTTTCATGCTTTGGATGTTAAAAAAACTACAATTTAACAATATTTTAGAATTTGGCTATGTGGTAAAATAGAGATCCCAATTTTTTGATTTTGGAAACAAAGTGACGTGGCTTCTCTAGTTTCCTAATTTCATTAAACAATGAATATTCGTTCTCTAATTTGTAATTTCATAGGACATAGAATGTTAGACATCCAATTTTGCAATTTCACATCAAGAGGGATTTGTTGATTCTGATATCATGATTTTACTTCAAACATAGATTCATGTGCCTGATTTAACCATTCCATAGCTCGTGACTTCTTGACATACCAATTTTGCAATTTTGTGTAGGGATGAATTCTTCAAGATTGTAATTGAAAAAACTAACATTTTGAAGGAATATTATTTTGGTACTATGACAAGACATGCACATTAAAAGTCTAATTATATTTTTCATTTGTCCTAAATTAATGCTAAAATAGATGTGACAATTGGTTTATATCTACACATGCAAATAGCTAGTTGATATCACCTGAACATTTCTTAAAAGGACATTATAAGGATGATCCAATTGTAACATTCTTGCTGTGCAATATTTTTCTATTATGTTTTTGTGTGGGCCTGGGGATTCTCCACCATAGGATTACCAATTTAGGCTTATCATGAAGAAAATGATACAAAGCCAGTCATGCAACCTAACTTGTCACCATCCTAGGAAGATTAGTTGGATATCCTGAATAGCATATATGAAGCTACCTTGGAACTCCAAATAAGCTATGCCAATTATGTTAGTGATACTTATGATTTCGAGCTTGAAGATGATAGAGCTAAGGTCCATGTCATCCTTATTGAGTTTGATGACCTTCATGGGAATAGACATTTTGAAGAAATTATGGATAAGTTGCAAGAATTATAGTTTTTCCTTAAGCTTCTTTTAATCTTCATGATTGTAAATTTTGGTGAATGGTTACAATTAGTTATTAGTTAATTTGTTTTGTAAAGGTTTGAAGCTTTGTGCACCTTTTCATTTTCTATAAGAAAGGGTACCGAGACCTTATAGATATATTAGATAGAGATACAAAAAAGAAAAAGATACAAAAGACATTTTATCAAAATGTATATATGCACTATAGGGTAGGTATTATAGTTAGTCACAACCCAATTACACTCAATTTTAGAGTCAATAAAAATACTATGTTTCCTTTCCAAAGCTTAGGAATTAATCATAAATAGTATTATCTACAAGTTGTCCTCTTGGATTTATATTATTGTTGATAGATTGAATCACATGAAATCTTTGATAAGAACTCATATAAGGGTTTTGTGTAATTGGTCTTCATCTTATTGAAGTTAAACTCAATTAATTAGGGTTTTTGGACTTTAATTTTTGTGTCGAATAATTTATGGTAGCATGCCTATCTCCAAGTAGTTTGAGTTTTGCAATATTACAACTGACTCTATTCTCCCATTAGAAAAGGACCAATCTTTTATTTTTTCTAAAGAAAAGTATAGTTTTAGAGAAGGTGATATTCTTGATCTTACTCATCTACTTACATACCTTTCTTTACCCATCACTTATTCATATTTAAAGCCCTTTCAAAGCTTGATTTCTCTTTGAAAGAATACTTTCCCACTCAAGAGCATAAACATAAAGTTTGCAATAGGAAGCCTAAATGTCATTTCAAGGGGTTGAGATAAAGTGGTCAAAACCAAAATGAGATCAACAATCTCCCCCTTTGACATGAGTGGAAATAACTCTTTTTCATGGCATATACATTCTTATTTTATGCATAAGTTAGACAATATGTCATCTTTACTTGAATTTCATACAAATTTTTAAAATCTCAAAACTTGATCGAAAAATGTGCTATTGTCTCCTATACCTTATTACTTTACTCCCCCTAAGTAACTGCTTCATTTCAGTTATACTTTAAGTATACCTTTTCTGAGTAGATATTTGTAATGACAAACTTTCTCTAAAATTTCAAAATCCCCCTTTTTTAACACTTATGTCATTTGGGTGGTACAGTTACAGTGTATTTGTCCAAAAATGATTTCTGCACTTGCATTATGATTTCCAAAGATGAATCCCAACTATCTCTTGATCCATCTAATGATTAAATCTATATTTGTAGATTGGCAACCATATCAACTAAGCCTTTGTGAGTAGAAATATTAGAATATTTCTTAATCAATGTTTCTACATGGGCTAGTTCCTTCTATAAAACTTCCAAGTGTGGGGTCAACATGAAATGTATGCTGATTAGAATGGATATGATATTTACATCTTTTTCTTGTAGCTCAACAAGCCTACTATTGGAAATACAATAGGGAGAGAAAACTCAGGGGGGGGGAGTCAGTCCTTCAAAACTTTAACCATAAAATCATTCCCCATACATCCATCTCACAAATTGCATGTAAACTAAAATACCAAACTAAACATGTTCATCCATAGCATGAAATAAAATAAACATTCAACACATATATTACACAAAATATTTGGTTACCCAAAAACCCTCCAATGAGAAGGTAAAACTAGGGTGGGGATGATAGCCACAAATCTTCACTACTGCAATTGTAAAGTGTATCCAATGAAGGTTACAATATTTGATCATAAACTATGATCTACCCTATGAAAGGTCTTCCCTATTAAAGGCTTACAAGATTGTTAGATCTTACCCTATTAAAGGATTTCAACACCCTATTAGAAGTGTGCCTGATTAGCGAACATAGAACTTACAATGAAGTAAGCACCCTATTAAAGGATTTACAATAGCCTATTAGGACTACTTTGTTAAGAGATTTAACTGATTCACCTATTAGAATGTCTTAGCAATAATCCTATGGTTAGCACTCTGCTACTAGATAGGATATCATCTCTTTGGATGTGTCCTTGATCCTTTCTAAATAGATATGTCACTTATATCCTCGATCTTCTTTCCACTATTCTCCTCTAACTATTTTTGCAAAGTATAACTTGATTCACAACTCCTTAGCCACCGTGAATGCTCTATTTGTGCAGGTAAACTTCTCTCTTCCCACATACAATATTTAGGGTTTGCCTTCCTTAAGAAGACCTAGGTGACTTAGTCTTAGGTATGAATAAACGATTATGATTCATCAATTTTTTTGGTTAATTCATCCTTTAACTAATTTTTTGCATGTACTACATAGGGATCCTCAATATAGATTCATTCTTATCATATAGAATTGAAAAACAATCCTTAATTTGGCTTAAAATTGATTTACATAGAAGTTTGTGCCATTACAAACAACTATGTCCAAAACTGTTCTACCCAGCACTTGAAGTCCCTAATGCTTGGCATCCATTTTATCTCCAATGTTGTAACTCGGCCTCTCAACGACTCGACATCCATTGGTCACTTGAACTATCTACTTGGCACTTGACTTACTAGAGACTTACTACTTACTTGGCACATACTATATATTTTTCTTGGCATATACTATTTGACAACTTATGCTTGGCATACATTACTTGTTCGACATGAATTAAGTTCTATCTTGTAAATGAATTAAGTTTATTATCACTCATATGTCAAAAAAATCTGAGATTAACAATCTCCCCCTTTGAAATGAGTGGCAAAAATACTTGGTCATGCATGAATAACCTTATCTTATGAGCATAACTTAGATAATCTCTATTCAGTATTTGAATTACATACAAAATTTCAAAACTTCAAATTTTTGCGAAAACTTGTGACTTATCAGTCATAGCTCAAAATTTTATAACTCTCATTAAGTTGATTGTTCTTTTCTAAAATTTGAATACTCCCACTAAGTAAATCAATTGTACTACTGTGCTCTCTTTTTCTGTACTATTGGACCCCCCCAAAACTCATTCATTCTGCCCTTTTGTCTTATTCATATTCATTTTCCCCCTTTTTGATACTTATGTCATGGGTGGTACATGAATAGTGTGTTTGTCCAAGGGTTATTTATGGACCTCCATTATGAGCTTTAGTGCTACATCCTAGTTGTTGCATGCTACCTCTAGAGATTTGATTTGAATAGCTATCTCAATAGCAAGGTTAACTAGGCCTTCTTGAGTAGAAAGATGGGGATATTTCTTCATCAATGTTTCTACAAAGGCTAGTTCCTTGTGTAACACCTCCATCTTGATAAGTGTAACCCGAATGTTGGTATCTTGACCTTATAATGCTGCTAACTGACCTTTTTCTAGAAAAAAAATTCTAAAATGAGTCTAACTTTTACTAGGAGATTGTTCTAGGATTTTACCTGTTGACTTTAAATATCCTTCCAAGTGGTCAATGTGCCTCTCCACTTCTTGTGTGAACAAAGCTACATTCCAAAACTTGGTCTAAAGAGAGAAAAATATTCTCCAACACTTTCTTCACACCATCAATTTTGGTTGCTAACTCAACCTGACTAATTGCAATGGCACTTGATAACTTTTTAGTTACCTTGGCATGGAATTTCTTCTTAGATCATTCTAGTAATTTGATATTTGTGTCTAGGTCTTCATCATTTACCTTCTCCATAATATTTTCCAACTACTCAATGATTGGGTTTGTTTTATCAAGTGTAGGTAGGATGAATGCATCAAGAAATATGTCCTTGATGTTATGTAGTGCTTGTTTCTCCCTATGCTCCCTTCAAGTAGTTCTTGGTGTTTTTTTTTTGCTAGAGCATCCTGCAATATTCTCATTTTCTCTATGGTGATTGATGTAAGATCAAACTTTAGCAATTTGATCACATCATCTAAGTTGATATCACCATAAGATGTAACATCATCAACACCTTATATCATGTATCATTAAAACTTGTAGTGTTATCATAGATAACACACTAGATGAGTCACCTTTGTATGCAATATTAGGAATTTCCCAAAAATGTGGTTATTTAATCTCGTTACTAATCAATTGAACATTTAAAACTTCCTTTCCTTCCTTAACCAAAGAAATAGAAGAGCTAGATGGTATAAAAACTATCTAAGGTTTGCATAAATTCAAACAATGTAGCTCACGACACAATAAATACCTCAAAAAATATAATGTTTGGTGGTGAGTAGCAATTGAATTCAGTCTAAAAACACTTGAATCAATTTCTCATATTTTCCTTATTCTCTTTGTACTCTTCTTCAATCTTCAATGATCACAAATGAGTCAAAAAATGACCATATAACCCTTGAAACTTCATAATAAATGCTCAGTGCTTCCACAACTATAATCTTGGCTCCAATAGTAATTTTGACTCACTTGGCTTCCATGTAATTCCTCCCATGGTCATAAACCACAAGGAGATTGGCCAACACTATCACCCTCAATATCTCATAAACAACTAAACTTTCACTTGGTAACAATAGTGAAACTTATAGATTTCTTCTAAGTTCTAACCAATACTTTGCATCTTACTTCATGCATATATGATCTTTTCAAAACTAAATTCTTGGAACTGATGTATAATTAAACATTGAAATATCAACCCCACATATACCTCTTGATTTCCTACTTGGGGGTGGTGTGATCACCTGATCCATTAGATGAAGTGATCTTATCTAAACTTGATGTGTTGTAATATTCCTTTTTCTTCCATGTCTTGTTCATCTACACTTTGATGTCTTCAACATCAACCTTTTCTTTTCCTTTATTGAATTCACTCCTAGGTTCTTTTGACCTTTTTGGACAATTTTTGCTTATGTGACTAGTCTTCAAATAGCTAAAACATGTAGTTTGACTCAACCATGTACTGTAGTCACTTTTGAAATGTGTTCTAATAAAATTATCAACAATATGTCCATACTTTTGACAATTGTGACAACTATACCTTGTATTATAATCCCAATTGTAGGATCTGTCAGTATGGCTTACCTTAGCTTGCTTGTTTGATGACTAGTTAGGCTTGGAGTTGCATTCATAAGCTCTATGTCCATACTTCTTATAGTAGTAGCAATAACCTTCAAATCTTTGTGTGCTTGATGTCTTGGTTTTGCATTTATGTGCTTCATGTCCTTGATTGTTTCACTTACGATAATTACCCATGAATTTCTTATTAGCATTCTAATTTGCATTATTGCTCCTGCAAACATTTTTTGTATGACCTATCTTACCATAATTATGACAAGTAGGTTTTTAATTGTTACCTTTTTTGTTTCATTGAACATTCAACACTTTTAGATGATTCTCCTTCTTCAGTGTTTGTGTAACCCATCCAGTAGTATCACTGTTGGATCTAGGAGATCTCATCAATTGCTCAAAATACTCGATGGATTCACTAAGCCTATTGAAAAATTTTCAAATTCTTTTTCTCTTTTCATATAATTTCTTAGTTGTTCATTCTAAAACTTCAGGGTTGTGATCTCAATATCATTTCCATTTAATTCATGATTGGTAATCATCATTTGATTCATTATTTCTAGTTGCATATGAGCAATCCTATTTATCTCAGATGTCTTCTCTTCTAGTCTGTTGGTCAGTATCCTTTTGTCATCTTCAATCATGACTTTGTCTTCTTAGTTTTCTTTTACTACTTGATCACCTCACATAGAAATACTGATTGGATTTATTATTTATCTTAAGATTTCTGACCTCTTCAGATAAGGCACTATTATTTTCCATCAGATCTACAGCTCCTGCATCAAATTCACTTGTGTTTCCATCTACAAACAATTTAGTAGTGTCTTCCTCTTGGTAATGTGTGTCATTCTCCTCAATATCTATCTCTTTCCTTCTCTTTAGTGAGTGCTTTAATTCATCTCTTGCTTCATTTAGCTTATTAGGGAAAGATGGATTTCAATCTTCTGATTCTTAATAGTCTTTCCCAACTTGTACGCTTCCATCTTCAAGATCTTTCCTCAAAGCTGCAAAGTTTTCCTTTCCAGATAATTGAGCTCTAGTACCAATTGTTGGAAATACAATAGGGAAAGTAAACTATGGGTGGGGGGGGGGGGGCGGGGGGCGACTTAGATTAGTCCTTAAAGACTTTAACCATATTACCATTCACCACACATCTATCTCACAATTTACATGTAAACTAAAATACCAAACTAAACATTTTAATTCATAGCATGAAATCAAATAAACATTCAACACATATATGACACAAGTTATTTGGTTACCCAAAAACCCTCTAATGAGAAGGTAAAACTGGGGTGGTGGTTACACCCAAAAATCTTCACTACTATAGTTGTAGAGTGTATTCAATGAAGGTTACAATGTCTAATCATAAACTATGATCTACCCTATGAAAGGTCTGCCTTGTTAAAGGCTTACAAGATTGTTAGATCTTACCCAGTTAATGGATTTCAATACCCTATTAGAGTGTGCCTAATTAAAGGACTTAAAACTTACAACAAAGTAAGAACCCTATGAAAATATTTACAACAACCTATTTGGACTACTCTATTAAGAGATTTAACTGATTCACCCATTAGAATGTCTCAGCAATGATCTTGTCGTTAACACTTTTCTACTAGATAACAGATCACCTCTTTCAACATATCCTTGATCCTCTTTGATTATATGTGTCACATTTTCCCTCTAACTTCTTTCCTCTATTCTCCTCTAACTAATTTTGCAATGTATAACTTGATTCACATCTCCTTAGACACCATGAATGCTCTATTTGTGTATGCAAACTTCACTCTTCTCACATACAATGTTTACGGTTTTCCTTTGTTAAGAAGACCTAGGTGACTTAGGGTTAGGTATGAATCAACTATCATGATTCATCCATTTTTCCTCTTAATTTGTCCCTTTAACTAATTAGTTGGATATCTTTCATAGATATCCTCGATATAGATTCATTCTTATCATCTAGAATCACAAAAAAATCCTTAAATCTGCTCAAAAATGGTTTACATAGAAGTTTGTTCCATTACTAACAACTATGTCCAAAACAATTTTACTCGGCACTTGAAGTCTCTGATGCTTGACATCCACTATATCTTCAATGTTGTAACTCAGCCTTTGAATGACTCAACATTGATTGATCAGTTGGCATATGAATCACCTAGCATCAACTATCTACTTGGCACTTGAGTGACTTGCAACTTACTACTTACTTGGTATATACTATATATATTGCTTAGCATATACTATCTAACAACTTATGCTGGGCATAAATTATTTATTCGACATGAACTAAGCTCTATCTTGTAAATGACTTAAGTGTATTGTCACTCATATATCAAAACTAATCTAAGATTAACACCTACTCTATGTCAAAATTAATATCTAAAAATGTAATTGGCTAGTTGCAAGAGATACATGTAATGAATTTCCAGCTGATTTCAACTCTCCTTGCAACTTGTCAATTGTTTGTTGAGTCTCTTGGATAAAGATATTAACATCACATAGTTTAGTATACTTGACTAAGTGCAATGGCACTAGATATCTTATTAATAACTTTGGTGTGAAACCTCTACTTAGACCACTCAAGTAAGTTTACATTGGTATCTATATCATCATCCTTTATTTTGTCAACTATATGTACAAGTTTCTCTATAATATGTTTATTTGTAAAAGAATCTCAAATATCAAATGCATCTACACAAATATCTTAAATATCATGTAGCACCTAATTTTTCTTGTTCTCTCTTCTCAAAATTTCTTTCCTGGATTTTCTTTTGAGTGCCTCTTGAAGAACTGCCATCTCTTCAAGTGTGATTAATATAGGATCCAATTGTGGAAAAACAATCACCTAATCTAAACTCACACCATCATAAGATGTAGTCTCAACACTCTTAGCTCTACTTGAACTTGGCCTTGATATCTACAATGGTGTAGCTTATGTACTCGACCTTTGAAGATTCCAATTGCTAGGAGGAGGTGTAGTGATTGGTAAAGTAGCCAATGTTTGAATTGCTACCTATTCCCCACTCTTAATTGTCATCTTATCCTTGTCCTTTTGTCCATCCACCTTTTGATCTTCAATTGGTTTTAGTGGGGTGAATGAAGTGTTTTCTTCCTTATCATTTTTCCTTTCATTACCCCCTTTATCAACTTCCACAATGGCTAGTAAGCCTAAACTTTGTAGACTTGGTAGTGATGTGGCTAGTATTTTTGCCTCTTTCTCTTTCATCTCAATGAAAACTGTTTTCATTGGAGATGATGCTCGACTAAGCTCTTCTTTCTATTCAAGAATTATACTATTCTATGATCTTTTCTTGTGGCTCTTCCTCTTTCTCTTCTACAACACTTGATGGCACTAATGATGTATCTTTCTATTGCTCATTCTCAATGGATGCAATCTCAACCTTTTTGAGATTCATCAATCCTCACCAATAAAGGATCTATGCATGTAATTCTAGTACTGGAGGATTCCTATTGTAGTTTCTTGATATCCTCATCAATCAATGGAGTTACATTCTAAGTGGTTTTTTGTGGTATGTCATAAATTTTAACTGAGGCCTATTGACTCTTCTTCTCTACATGTGAATGATTGGTGCTTAGCACACTAACATCTTGTGCACCTTGTTGCTCTTTCTTAGTTGTGTTATCCTTTTCAATAGTTTTTTCCTTCTCTTCATCATCTTTATCTTCCATTGTATCAACCTTATCTACTCCATCTTTTTCTATTTCTATAGTCTCTATGGTTAACCCATAAGTATATTTCAAGAGTAGAGTACTTTGGGTTGCCACTTCTTCAACTTATTTCCTCAAAATGTAAAAGGCTTTGTATTTGGGAGAAAATATTCCTTTGTACTTCCTAACTACTTTAGTAATCATCTTCTTATCCAAAGCATTCATAGTGTGCGCTAATGTAGCCTCTCTAATTTGCCATTCAATTGTCAAATTGAACTTCCATTTTTGCTCAACTCTTTCATATAGGCTTTTTGAAATGGAATTAACAATCTCTAACAAGGTGGTCTTGAAAGTAGCCATCATATCATAAATAGCCTCTTCTATACTATTCTTATCATCACTCCCTAACTTATCAAAATCAACATGTGAAAAGACAAATAAATTTGCATTGGTCTTTACACTTTCACATGAGTTGTCGATGTTAGATGAAGGGTTGTGGCTTATCACTTTGAATTGACTTAAGTCACCTGACTCTTTCTTCTCCTCATCTGAATCTTCTTGAGATTTTTTTTTCTTCTCAATTTATTAGTAGGATTTCTCAGCTCTACTATGTCACTACCTCTTTTTTCTTTAACTACTTTAGCCTCTTTGGCTTGTACAGTGGCATCCCTAGTGTTTGACCTTATCAAAGGTGCATCTGGCTTCTATTGATACTTCTTTATGTTCTTCTTTGGTTTCTCCACTACCTTCTATTGTGATTTCCTCTTACTACTAGTATCTTTGGATGCTTTGTTGGCTTCTTCTCCCTCAACATCATGATCCTCACCCAATCCTTGTGTCAATTCTAAAGATCCTATGTGTTCTTAAGCTTCTTCTTCTTCTTCTTCTTCTTCTTCTTCTTCTACTTCTTCATCATCACCTTTACCAAAATTTTCTTTTAATTTCTTCATCATCTTAATTTATGCTAATATAATCTCTTCAGACTTTAGATATTTGGAAAAGATGCATAATATATCATTTCAAATGTCAATTCCAAGCATACCTTCAATTTCCTAGTTGGGGGTGATGTGATCACTTGATTCATTGGATAAAGTGCCCTCATCTTGACTTGATGTGCTGAAATCTTCCTTCATTTTCCATGTCTTTTTTCATCTTCATCTCTATCTTTCCTTTACCTTTTATGGATACATTGCTCAGTTTTGGTGACCAATTTGGATAGTTTTTTCTTACATGATCGACCTTGAGACAACTAAAACATACAATCTCACTCAACCATCCTTTGTAATTGCCTCTAAAGTGAGTCGTTATGCAATTTTTAGGGACATGTCCATATTCCTCACAATAGTGACATCTATACCTTGTATTGTAATCTCAATTGTAAGCATTCCCATTACGATTTAATTTTGTTTTCTTGTTTGAATTCCACCTAGGATTGGATCTACATTCATATGTTTTGTGTCCATACTTTTGAAAATTATAATAGAATCCTTCAAATCTCAGAGTGTTGGTGGTCTTGGTCCTACATTCATGTGCTTGATGTCCTTGTTTATTGTAGTTGTAGTAGTATACTCTATATTTCTACTTAGGGTTTTGGTTACCAATTTTTCTTTTGTAGACATTTATTCTATGACCTAATTTTCCACATTTATGACAAGTGGGTTCTCTTTTCTTTCCTTTGTTACTTCTTTGTTCACCGCTTCTAGATGATTCTCCTTCTTCAATAGTCATATATCCCAATTCAACAATATCACTATTTAGTCTTGGTGATTCCATTAATTTCTCAAAGTATTTTATGGCTTCACTAGGCTTGTTAAACTTTTATTTCTCTGTCCTTAATTCATTTGGTAGTAGATCTTTCATATTCAGCTCTTGATTTGTAATCATCAATTGATTCTTTGTATCCAGTTGCATGTTTGCAAGCTTTTGCACATCTAATGTGTTCTCCTCAAGTCTATTTTCTAGTAGTCTTTTATCTTCTTCAATCATGAGTTTGTCTTCTTCAACTATCTTTTTCAGTTCAATCATCTCACATATAATTATTGATTCATCTTTTTGATCCCTTTTTAGATTCCTAACTTCTTCATTTAAGGCACCATTCTTTTCCATCAGATCTGCAATTTCTACATCATATTCTTCTAAGTTTTTTTCCACAAACAATCTAGTAGTGTCTATTTCTTCATATTGAGTATCATTTTATTGCATAGCTATTTCCTTTCTCTTTGTTAATGATTGTTGCAATGCATGGACAAGTTGTATTTCAATCTTCTAGTTGTCAATAGTCTTTCCTAATTTGTAGACTTTCATCTTCAAGATATTACTTATTAGCTATCAAACTTTTCTTTCTAGAAAACTTAGCTCTGATACCAATTGTTGGAAATAACAATAGGAAATTGTTGGAAATAACAATAGGAAGGTTGGTGGGGGGGGGGGGGGGGTGCGTGCAGGGGTGAATCAACCCTTAAAACATTTTCCAATTAAAAAATTCACCAAATATCCATCTCATAACTTAGCATGTAAATTGAAATAAGTAACCATACATCACATCAACAACATAAGATAAATTCAACATATAACACATGAGATTTGGGTTACCCAAAAACCTTCAAAGGAGAAGGTAAAACTAGGATGGGGATGACACCCACAAATCTTCACTACTATAGCTGTAAAGTCTAACTAATTATGGATACAATTTTTTTGATCATAAACTATGATCTACCATGTAAAAGGTATGCCCTGTGAAAGGCATACAAGACTATTAGGTCTCACCTTGACTAAAGTATATCAAACTCATAATTAATTAAGCATTGTATTAAGAGATTTACAATAGTCTATTAGGATTACTTTGCTATGATATTTATGCTATATCACCAGTTAGAATAATCCAACACCTGATCCTTTGGTTAGCACCTTTCTACTTGATGTCAAATATCCTCTTTACTATTTAACTCTTGATCCTCCTAATTAGATATGTCTTCTCTATCCTTTCACTACTTCAATTTATTCTCCTTAATTGATTCTACAATGTATAACTTTTTCATAGCCATCTAAACCACTATGAATTCACTTTCAAGTCTTAGCATTCATCTCCTCATGCATCTATAAACCCCCTTAAGGTTTACTTCCTTAAATAAGCATTAGTGGAGATGGGCTAGGTCATGATCAATGATTGTGGTTGATCTTTATCACCACCTAATTGCTTGCCTTTTCTAATTGGTTGCATGCATTACACAAGGATTCATAATATGACTCAATCCTTATCTCTTATGATAAAAAATTAATGATCATGTCAAGCAAAAAATAAATATATAGAAGTTTGTGCCATTAGAAATAGCTATGCTAAATAGTGGTCTCTCGGTATCAATAGACTCTGATGCTCATCCTTCATTGTGCTCATTTATGTTGATACCTAGCTTATGAATAGCTCAACACTTACTCTTTTTTAACACCTAAATTAGTCAAAACACATTTTTTACTTGACACCTTCTATTGCCTAGGCACCTAAGTGACTTGGCACACATTGAGTTTTTAACACCTACTAGTGCTCATCACTAACTATCATATTACTCAACATGTACTATCTAGACCCTTATGATCAGCATACACTATGCACTTAGCTTGCACTATTCTCTAATAGATAATGATTAGGTGTTTTGTCACTTCCTTTTCAAAACCAAATGAGATAAACAAAAGAAACATCTAGACCATCATCAATGTTTATCCAAGGTTCAATAAAATTCTGCATTTTGACACAAAAAATTTTGAAATATTCTTTTGGAGTGAGCTCCTATTATACAAGAATTTTTGAGATATAGAAATGGACATTAGACTAACCAAAGAATTGGTGATTATAAATTGGAACAACATGAGCTCAAATGGATATCAAGTATGGCATGTCAATCGCAAGGAAGAACAACAAGATATTTTGGAAGAGGAAGAGGATGGTAACAATGATAATGCAAACAAACATGAAATAATTAATTTTAATGAATGAAAAATGTCATAAAAAATAGGTCCCTCACAAAGCATTACAATTAATGAACTTGACATGATTGGCATGTGCAACTTTGATAACAACAACAACAACTAGACAGAAAATAATATTCACCAGAATCTACATGCAAATGCAACACAATTTATAAATTCTTGTGAAATAAATGTTGAAGGTGGGAACATTCTACCAGAGGACCATGTACCAAACTATCCACTTTCAGCACAACAACATGCAACACTTATAGTAATTAAAAAAAAAAACAATTGTGCATCAAACAAACCAATGCACATGATTATTCAAGGCACAACTTGTACATAAAAATCATACAAGTTAATTAAATGAATTAGAAATGAACTAAAAAATAATGACAACAAAGAGAAGAACAAGCTACTCATTGTGGCTCCTACAAGTATTGCAACATTTAACATGTATGCATCAACAATACATATACTTCTAAAGATTCCTATCAAACAAATGAAACCACTACAAGGACAAGCATTGCCACATTTCAAGTGGAATTAAAGGAAATAAAATACATACTTATCAATGAAATAATTTTCATTGGCCCAAAATTGCTTCTAGAAGTAGATAGTAGATTGTGACAAGCATTTCCTCAAAATTAACAACTTTTCTTTGGTGGCATTTCTATAATCTTAATTGGTGACCTCGCTCAACTACCTCCTATGATGGACAAAGCTCTATACACATCACACTCTATTGGTAGAACATTGTGGTATCAATTCAAAATAGTTATCACATTGGAGAAATTTTTTAGACAACAAGGTGCTG
Source organism: Cupressus sempervirens (assembly GCA_028749045.1). Lineage (NCBI taxonomy): Eukaryota > Viridiplantae > Streptophyta > Pinopsida > Cupressales > Cupressaceae > Cupressus > Cupressus sempervirens. The sequence goes on along the minus strand of CM053787.1, from coordinate 773,694,467 downwards.
ATAAATAACGAGCACAATTTTGGCAACTATTAAAGAATGTACAAAATGCAAAAGTGACAAAAGTAAATAGGGAGCTCCTTATTACATGTACAAACCAACACATTCTACCTAATAAAAATGAAGAATTTGACAAGTCAATACATCTATTTTCTACAAATGATCTTGTCAAACTACACAGAAAAAAAATGTTGAAACTCTTCAATATTCCTATTGCAATGAGTATAGCAACATGATCAACAAATACCATAGAATATGTGATTGTAGATGAACGATTGGAAAAGGATATTCATATATGTAAAGGGAATTCATCATGATAACAAAAGACATGTCAACATAAGAAGGCCTTATAAATGGAGAACTTAGTGAAATAATTGACATTATTTATAGCCCAAATTAAAAACCCCCAAAACTTCCACTGTATGTTGTAGCAAGGATTGATAATTACAACAGTCCACCTTGGAACACATATGATCCAAAAGTCATACCAATATTTCCTTTGACATTTGGCACATGAAGAAAAATCTTGATAAAAATGGCATGGGCTTTTACTATCCACAAATCCTAAGGGCTTGCACAATCGAAAGCAACAATTGACATTGGTAAAATAGAAAGACAAGATTTGACATTCATAACAATATCTAGAGTCAAATAATAAAATGGATAGCATATTCAACCACATTTCTTATTTAAAAGATACTCCAAAATGGAAAACAATACATATACAACCTTAAGGACAAAAGGAGCACACTTACAAGAACTCACCCTATCAATAGTTAAGGTATGAAAAACTTGTTGAAGTTGATGAAAGATCAACCCCATAGCTTTTAAGAATCACCTGCATGTGAACACCTATCATAGAAAGAGATAAGCAAAAAATATGGAGGTTGGAATTCCTAGATCCACAAATGAGACATTTTTGATGAGAAAAATGATAAATTGCTACTATCAAAAGTGAATCAATGAATTACAAAGAATCAAGTATTATATGCCCAAAGTTTAGCTTAAGTAAATTAGAGATAATAAGTGACTTAATAATTAAATCAATATGACTTAATTAATAAGAAAAATACTTTATTACTCTAACACCTCCCCAACCCCCCGACCCCCCTTTAGATAAATTTAGGGAGTAGCTAAAAACCTAGAAACTACTACTAAAAGTAAATTAGGGTCCTAGCAACAAATCCTAATGAGGTACCCAAGCACAACCAAATCTCAAAAAGAGGAGAAATAGAGAAAACCACATGAGAAAAACCTTACTCTAAAAAGAGACAAAAATAATGCTAAAAGAACTAGTGAAGGAATGAAGAAGCCTCCAAACTAGGGAATATCCCAGAAGATAGGAACAAATGATGATCATGAGGAACACCACTAAAGCATGAAGCTACAAACAGTGCCAAACTATTGATCTGAAGAACTACCACTATAAAGAACATGACAAGGTAGAGAATACTAAGTTTGAAGAGCTGATCAATCGAGGATGGAAGGTATCTTCATGGCCTCCAAAAATAGGAATGAAAGAATTTCCTTATGGTAAATGATCCATCTCACCAAACTGCATAGGTATCTAGCCACTGTAATCGCCTAGTACATAAGATCAAATACTAAATACATAGCTCACTCCATCAAACTAGAAAGAAATAGAACCAATATAATGCCCCTATAATGTTCAGAGATAAGACATCAACATTAAAAATAAATGCAATATCTCCTGCAAAAAGAAGAACCAAGAAGATCAAGAGTGCAAAAGAAGTATAAGCACCTATAATGGAACATGTCATTGACAAATCATGAGGCTAAAATTGTGGAAGGAACACTCACTTGACAAAGGAAGACGATTATTATGGCCAACATGAAACCCCCCAAGGAACTTTATAATGTAATGTGAGTAGAACAAAACACAAAGATGTGCAAGATCCCAAAATGTAATAGAGTGATACTTTATCTTAGTGCATTTGTAAATAATTCATACAAATGATGTCTAAATAGGCTTGAAGAGACATAAGGCTGGTACAAAAAATAATACAACCCATGGTGAATCATTTGAAGCAATGAAATTGATCCCTAGACTTGAAACAACCAAGATATCTACTAGAATGCAAATAAAAAGCAAAAAATTGGATAGGATGTGCCTAGAGAAGAATCTAGAAAATAGAATGTCTCAAAATATGTCTCTCAAAGTGAAATATAGAAGCTGACTTTGATTGCATAAATTAGAAACCAAACAACATCAAAATTTAAAGTAAACTACACCATCACTACGGGCTTAAAATTATCTTTCTGGTGATATCTCATTTGTGAAAAACAAAGTCTAGATGAGCAAGTTATGATGAAAAAACTACACATAGGTCAGAAAAGCATTGAAAGGGTCAAATAATTTTTTATCACCTTAGGATTCATGCCAAACTACCTTAGAAAGCATGCCCATTGGTACCAAAAATTAGCTTGGGAAGTGTGCCGAAAAAATTATAGCATGCATTAAAATTCTTGATTTGTGTGCCAAAAACTCTTGATTTGCATACCAAAAAAATTCAATTTGTGTGCCAAAAAATCTCAATTTGTGTATCAAAAATTTCAATTTTTTTACTAAAAATATCTATTTACATACCAAAAAATCACAATTTCTATCCCATAAATCACAAAATCACCACATCTGGAAATGTGTCCAATCTAGGAGCAATATTTGTTTTGCCTCAAATTCCAACTGTGTCCAAATGGGAGATTTTAAATATGAAAGTAAACATTTTTTGGTGCTATGATCTCAATGGTGATGTCTGTTTGGGCTCTAAGTGACCCAAAAATTAGTGACCCACCAGATTCAATACAAAAAATGAAAAATAACTCTGAAAAATGAAACCCTCTGAGAGACAAAGCATAGATCTGAAAGCCAAGCTAGACTTCTCATAAACAGAATACGGGCATGAAGATATGGAGCTCTGATACCATGTTGAAGTTGATGAAAGATCAACCCCACAACTTCCTAGAATCACCTACATGCAAACACCTATCACAGAAAGAGAGAAGAAAAAGCTATGGAGACTGGAATTCCCAGATGCATAGATGAGACATTCTTGATGAGTAAAAAGATAAACTGATATTATCAAAAGTGAATCAATGAATTACAAAGAGATTAATCCTTGCAAAAGGAGATCAAAACCCTAACAGGTAAAACCTAGGTTGCATGATAATAATTAATAAAAGAATTAATTATTATATGCCCAAAGTTTAGCTTAAGTAAACTAGAGATAATAAATGACTTAAGAATTAAATCAATATGATTTAATTAATAAGAAAAATACTTTATTACTCTAACAAAACTAATATTAATTTATTATGTTATAAAATATGCAGGTCCTATTCTTCACATGCAAAAAAAGATTCATTTGTGAAAACTCAAAATAAAGAATACACATTAAAAGCCAACCTAATATAAATTTAATAGAAAATACTTCTCTACATGTGTTTAATGATGCTTCAAGTACAACAAATTTATTGGAAAACTTTAAGCAAGGACATATTGATATGGAAATTCATGGTACCAAAGAATCCAAAAGTAAGCTTTCCAACACTTGTAAATGAAATTTATGTATTTTTTAATTTTTAAAAAATTAGGATGCTTATTCAATAAATTTTACTATATGCTTTTCAAAAACAAAATACCTCATATTGTTATAGATTGATGATGTGCATTTTTAACAAATTATTGATATTTTTGTAGACAAAATGAGACAACCACTACACAATTATCAAAGAAATTAGTAACAACAAAAAAAGATTTTCCTTCTTCTATTACATTGAAGAAACTGTACAACATATGTTACTATCAACATACACATTGCATCTTTTGGTGCAAGTGCTACTATATTTCTATGATATTTAGGAATCAAAATAGGTCATTGATTGACTTTTTGTTAGTGAAATTACCAATAGATAACTTGTGCCATTATATTCAATCTAGTAAATCACTTGCAAACTCTATTCTTTACTATACCCTTCTATGTATCTTTGGTAGGCTTGATTAGAATGTGCAATTTTTTTTAAGGTGTCATAATATTTCATTATAGGACCAATTGACTCTTGATTAGGACAAGGTTTTCTTATCTTGAGGATGAAGGGGTTTAATAAAAAACTATTTGTGGTCCCTAAGTAATCATCAAATCAATTTGTTATATTTCTTAGAAGTGATTATATTAAGACCCATAATCTTATGAAGAATTCAATTTTTTAAAAGACCATACTTTTGATCATTATGGTTTGAGTTGGATTGATTTTTAAATTATTGCTTTTGTTATTATAGGATTTATGAATGCTAAGATCATGTTTTTCCTTATTATAACATTATATTTTGATAAATTAATAGTAGTACATTATTTATATTGATTTGATATTATTTTGAGCACATTCTAATTAATGCGAGAGGTGTTCTATAGTGGTATCATCCATCAATATAAATTTTATGGATTTTTTAATAAAGTATATAGTCTTTTGCACATCTTTTGATTGGAAACGAACATTAATTTGATTATACATTAAAAATAAACTATTTGAATTTATTGATTGTCACAATTCAAATGAAGAGTCATAAAATTATAATGCTTAAAGAATAATAAACGCACGAATGGATTTACCTCTTCATTTAAATTTCTTAAACAAATGAAGGAAAGCGTATTTAATGACACAAAAGAGAGCACCGAGCAATCCTAGGAGAATACAAGAGAGACATTTGAGGGCACGGAAGAGAAGAATGCAGAGGGCACAACGGACGTGCTGTGTAATATCTTGAGGTGGTAATATCAAATGATGTGTTGTAAGAGAAAACAAAGAGAGCCGAAATGAGTACCAAGAAAGATCGGGAACATCTTGAGGAAAGAAGAGGAATTTTGAGATCTATTGGAGATATAGTGAAGGCGTTGTTGGAGGTGGTAATAGGAAATCATCCGATCTATAGCCTTGAGAGAAAGAAAAGCTCCGAACACTATCTCCCACATCATTTCATCATTCTCTTGCAACTGGCATTTTTCTTTGTGTTGTTGAGTTCTTTGCTTCTTTGTAGTAATGGAAGAAAAAATGCATGACAACAACAATATAGTTTGATGGAGAGGAGTGGAGAGAAAAAAAATGAGTAGCAGCAAAATGCATTTCCTCTAAACCACAAACACTCAAGTTAAACTGATAGAAATGCACAACAAGGAGATTTGATGGAAAATGAAGTGAACAAGGTGATGGTCTCTTTACTCTGGCTAGGAAGAAGAGTGAAGAGGGAAAAAAGTATGTCCTATGACTTTGGTAGAGAAAACACCTTGGAGATTAATGTTTTTGGATTTCTTGGATAATAAATTACAGTTCTTTTGTTCTTTTAATTTATTTTTTAAATATAGATTTTTATTATTATTGTTGTTAATAATATCAAATTAATTTCATAGATTTTCTATATTTCTTTAAGTTTTAAAAGTAAATTTTATAAAATAATTATTTCAATGTTACTAAAAACTTAATTATTATCTAGTTATTCAATTTTTCTTCCAATTTCTATTGCAATATCCATTTCGTTATAAATATTTTCCATTTGTAATTAGGTTTTGATTAAGTAAAATAGGTTTTAATAGGTGCCTGAAACCCAACAATAAACAAAAGAGACCAACATTATGTGGGAACCCAACCTATGCATCATGACATATAGGTCAAGATGACTACACAATTGGATTCCCTAGTTTTAATGTAGCAAGTTTGTGCTTACATCGAGACACAAGAAAGTTGAGATGGCCATGGCCTCACTCAATCTTTGTTCAATCTTTGATTTTATTTGTTTAGTCTTTCATCGTCTCTGAACATCTTTGATCTTTACTCAGTCTTTACTTAGTCTTCTTAGTTCTTGCACAGTTCGCTCAATCCTTGATTTGTCTTTGCTTAGACCCCTTTCTCATCCACTTCTTCCATTCTGGGGCAAGATCTTTGTTTGTTTCTTTGGCCAACATCATCATTCTTTGACATAATGTGTTCCTAGATTGATACACATTAGTCAAAGAGGGGCAAATTTAATCACCCAAAAATAGTCCAGTAAATTATAAGACCCATTTTGCCTCTTTTAAATTATTCCAATGCTAAACCATAAATTACTTGATCAAGTCCATTTATACGATTATACTCTATGGTTTGACCACTTTATCCTAAGTCTCTTATTTAATTAAAAGAATTTTCTCTCTTTTAAGTAAATAAAAATCCCCACTTCCAACCTATCCTAAGTGTGCACACATAAACCATTACTCTTATTTTAAAAATTAAAGGAAATACTTTTTTTTCTACACATGAGTGCACAATTTTCTACATGAGCAAGAATCTTGTATTTTCAAAATAACTTGAATTCTCCTCCACACAACTTTTTCCTCGTAAAGTCAATTGTTGATCTTGATTAGGTAAGATTCTTGTACGCATGGATCATTCATGATGCATTCTTCACCCTTGATTATGCCTCTCTTTTTCTTTTAATCTTATCCATCCATTTCTCTTTAAAAGGAGGTTATCTCCCCATTCTTGCATAGCTGAAGAATTTGGAGCTATTGTCACATTGTCGATTTGAAGCCTTGGTACTCTGGAGTCTCATTGCATTCTTGGTGTCTTGGAATACTTGGAGCTTGCCCTCATCTTGTTTCTTGGACCTTGTTCATCATGTCTAGGTTAGCGTCTATTCATCTTGCATTTCAATTTCTAGATTAGCTTGTTGTCTTCATTGCATTGCATTTTTAATTTACTTTCACCATAGCTAGGTATTGCATCTCATTTATCTTAGATCATGTATTTCATTTGAATCTTCCATTCTATGGTGCACCTTGCAAGGGTTTCTTAATTGGGTTCATTTGAGAGCAATTATTCTATTGTTATATTCTTAATTCAGCCTTGTACACTATCATAGTTAGGAAGCTATAGGCCAATTGTTGAGGAGCTTATCATGGGTTTCCTTAAGTGTAATGTCCTATAGACGGGTGTCCACATTTTTCACACACATTTTTATGGTGAAAGTAAAGTGCAATACAATGCAATGAAGACAACAATGTAATATAGAAATTCAAATGCATGATGGATAGATGCTAACCTAGCCATATTGAATAGGGTCCAAGATGCAAGATGAGGGCAAGCTCCAAGTATTCAAATACACCTAGAATACAATGAGACTCCAAAGTACCAAGGCTTTAAAGTAGTAGCTTGATGATAGCTCTAACTTCCTCACCTATGCAAGAGTGGAGATAGAACCTCCTTTTAAAGAACAATGGAGGGATGAGATTAAAAGGAAAAAGATGCATAATCAAGGGCAGATGATGCATCGATTGATCTATTTTTACAAGAATCTCACCTAATCAAGATCAATGATTGACTTTAAGAGGAAAAAGATGTGTGGAGGAGAATTAAAGTTATTTTGAAAATAGAAAATTTCTCCTTATAGAAAATTGTACATTCATGTGTAGACAAAAAATTCTTTTTCTTTTATTTTTAAAATGGGAATAATGCTTTATGTGTGCACACTTAGGATAGTTGGGAAGTGGGGCTTTTTATTTAATTAAAAAGGAGCAAGTTCTTTTAATTAAATAAGAGACTTAGGATAAATTGGTCAAACCATGGATTAGAATGAAAGAAATAGACTTGATCAAGAAATTTGATTTATGGTCTAGCATTGGAATAACTCAAAAGAGCCAAAAGGGGTCTTATAATTTAATGGACCATTTTTCAGCAATTACAATTGTCATTGCTAAAAGGCTGAAGAGCTCAACGACAAAAAAGTGATTTGATGGTGCATTTTTGATAGCTTATAGAATAATATCCACCAAAAGGTTGCTTCCTTACATTGACTAAAATTTGCCAAATTTTTTTAGCCTTCCTCCAACTTAGTTTTTAAAGGCTTCCTATGCAGGATGATCCCACTATACTTTGTGCATTTCTTGAATTTTAGTAAAATATTTAACATTTTCATCAAACAATGGAGATGTTAGGAACATCTTTGGAAAACCTTATAATTTCTATAAATAGATTGGTAAAGTTATTTTTTAGTTTGTACCGAGTTTGATTTTTATGACTAATAACATAAGATTGATATCAACTTCTATTCTATTTATAATCTAATTGATCTATAACTACATAATCAAATTAAAGCTTGATTTTTTTCTAGCCCGTTGATCTTTAAGGGCTATTTTGTTTATATTCAGTTTGATTTATTTTATAAAATATCTTTAAAAAATATATAGTGGAAAGCCTTTGCTATTAGGATAGGTAATTTTTTAATTGATAAAATCATATTATTTAAATTTCTAATGTATAATTTGTAAAATATACAATTTTATTTCTAAATCTTTTCATACAAGATCTTCTAGAATTCATATTTGAGTGGGGAAATTTTATTTTTCGAAAGTTGGTTACAGACATGACATAAATTGAACATTTCATTTATTTGTGTATTTATATGGATATTTAATTATTTTATATAATTGAATTGAAATTAAATTATTAAATCAAACTTAAAATTGATTAATATAATTAAAATTTGATAATGTAAGTACCAATATAGTTAAGACTATTACAACTAGTAGTCACATGCTTTTGTGCATCTCGTGAGTCGATAGGAGATATAAAATTTTTCGAAAGGAAGATAGTTAAAATGTGTAGTGAAAATAAATATGTATGATACTCTACATTTGCAAAGAGTATAGGATGTCAACTAAATAAAATTAATTAATAAATTAATTAAATTGAAGATACCTAGATTGATTTGTGTTTCTTATTTTGTCATATAAAATTAGAAAAATTAATTTTATAACAACAAAATAAAAAATCATCAATAGTTCATAATAAATATACTTTTAAAATTTTATTATATAGAAGAAACCGTTTCGAAACAAATACAATACATATTTAATGTTACTTAAACAAGTTTATTTTTCTTAAGAAAATAAAATTACATGTTTATTTTCAAAGCTAGTTTGTAGAAGCAATTTTATTCTTTAGTTTCTCTTTTCTCAAATTTTACAGAAATTTCTATAGTTAGAAAAATAATGTCATTCAATAGTTAAAGCAAAAAAAAAAAACCAAAAGAGCAATGCCATATTATATGTAAGGGAAAAGCCAATGACTCTAGATTGAGAAGAAATAATGAGGACAATTACATATTTTAAACCCCATTGCACAAAACTATCCATCTCCTTTTAATTTGAAATCCTGACTTATTATTAGCAACATCTTTATCCCTCTACATTTGATTGCAAACACCTACAAAAGCAAAAGTTTCAAACCCAAATAAAGTCATGTCATATGATAAAATATAGATGTTTTTGACTAATCAAAATGGATCGAGAATTTTAAATAATAAAAATGTTATAAAAAACTAATATATTTTCCACTACTTGAAAAAGAAAAATTACTTAAATAAAGGGCTATTCAAAAAGTCATTTTCTAAGTAAACCTTGTACAAGAACTCTATTTTCTTAAAAAAATTAAATCTATTATTTATAACTAAGCTATATTAAAATAAGAAACAAATTAAAAGTACTATAAATGGTTAAACTAAATTGTGCTAAAAAAAATGTTTGTTTATTTATATTTTTATTTATTTATTTATATTTATATATATTTTTAAAACTTTTCTAATTGGATTTATAACATAGTGTTAAATGTAGTGCTTGAGAACTCAAATAGGTATATTTAACTTCCTCATACTCATTAATAATTACGAAAATTGAAGTACAAATCAAATATGAATTTTTTTTAACGTAGTTTGGTTTTAAAATTTCATAACTTTTATATACTTCACCAATTTGTCCAATGAATATTAATCAAATGAATGCAATGTCAAGGTATATAAATGTGATAGTAAAATAAAATATAAGTACATCAAAGTTCAAGTAAACATATGCAAAATTGAAATACGAGAAATCTCATATGCAAGAATACTACTCAATTTTTTATCAATATACATAGACCAGCCACTTCTCATTTATTTTATTGAACCACCCAATTCAAAGGCTTCACCATGAAAGAACCAAGAAAAAAACTTGACATCGTAACCATTTCCAAAATAAGTTTTAAAATTAAATTTTTACACAGAATTACTATCCCGAGGAGAAATCTCCCAACATAATTGAATTTTAATAACAACTTTGAATTTCTTACTTGGCTCCACAATAGGGTAGCCATTATGAAATCTACAACACATCAAAGTATCATGGAAAGAATGAAACTGATCGAGAGATAAACAATTCAACATGAAGACAAAACAAACATATGCTGCCATCCAGGGTTGCACAATAGGTTCGTCATTGAACCAAACTAGGGAGAAGGTGGATTTTTCCAACATGAGATGTTGGTCACAATATCATAACAGGTGCCCTTTCGGAGCTATAATCACAAGAACTTCCATTCTTTCCTTTTCTTATAAACCAAACTAGAAACATGGTTTGTGTTGATGAGTAGGGGCCCATAACAACCTACTCTCTCTCCCTCTCGTCATCCTAAGAAAAGACTCTACACTGTCAGAGTCCAACTAAAGAACTCCTCCCATACATAGCCACTTTTGCCCTATATGAGGATGAGTAATGCCAATACAACCCATACAATCCCTTTCAAAATCAAAGCAAAATACTAAGGAGAAACATTTAAGAAAAATCCATTTCAATCCCTCCCAAATATATTCATCAAATACAGGAACATACATATGCAAGAAAACTACTTAAGCATAAAACACAACATGAACAGAATGAGCTTGAGGGATTCCTACCTTCACAATAAGGTTAAGGAAACTAAAAATTTAAAATGACCTTCCCTTCATTTTTTTTCTTCTTCAATCCTGAATTGCTCTCTAAAACTAGAGGTTGGGTGAACACTCTTCCTCTCTCAAATTTGCCTCTAAATAGGATACTAACTCAACCACTTTCAAAATGCAATAACTCAACTAACTCAACTAGTCATAAGGCTAACCTCAAGGTGGAGTTTAACTCATCCAACTCATGGTGAAACATTCAATTTTTGCAATAAAGAAAAAACTGGATATTTTGGTAATCATAAAAGTCAACAAAAGGGGCTAGAGGGATAGAAAATGCCCCCAACCCATAACCATACCCTTTAGGTACTTAGCTTTCATGATTTTTGGCCTCTAGGACTATTTAGGGACCTACCAAAAAGTTTGAAAATTTTGGACTTTCTAACGACCTTCCAAAAATGCAAATTAATCACTAATCCTGATTAGGGCAATTAATCTCGATTACTAACTGATTAGTAAAAGGGTCGCTAACCTAGTCTAACCTTGATCTTCAAGTTACTTGGCTAACCCTAACTGTCAAGCTAAAATGCATATATGAGTCACAAGTTTCAAGTGACACTATAAAATCACTATTACAAAACATTAACACTTAATGATTACAGAATGATACATTCATTCAATTCATGATACAAATAAAATATGAACAATGGGGTCTACTTCTTTTATTAGACTCAACCCTGGTTTCCACATATGGTACATAGGGTTTAGTTCTGATTCTCCATTAGATTTCTTGACTAAAATATCCTACACACTCATTGCACACATCAATAGCTCAAGAAAAATCACATGCATATATAGATAACTCATTAGGATAATCACATAACTCATAACATAATCTATTAATTAATTAACTATTTATCTATTTTCTACTCATATACTTAACCACTAAAATTGCATAATTAAAGTGTTAATCATAGTCCTAATTCTGCATTCACTTTCTATACATCATCATTAGTATACATGTTTATAAAGCATCAAATAGAATAATTAAACATCTGAAAGTAAAACATCACACAATATCAAATAACATAATAATGTTTAGTGTATCTGGTAGTGTCTCGACATATCAAGTCATGAGTGTCAAAATAATAATGTATCAACTATACTATGTCGAGGAGGCCTCATATATTTCTCTCAAAAAATTATAATCTAAGTAACAAAATTTGAAAATGATTGATTGATCAATCATATTGTTCCTAGTATGTTGTTTATATTTTAGTCTATTAAATTGATGTTTTAGAATCTATTTGATCTTTGATCATGGTTACCCTTATAATAGAGAGGCAATCTATGTCACCTATTAATCAATAAGATTTTTATTTTATATCTATTTTGTTGTGGTATTCTATATTCTATTTATTTAATTTCATTATTATGTCATGTCCCCTTTTCAAATAATTAAAAAATAATAATCTTTGCTAAGGCAGGCCAGACCCAAGAAAGTGAAGTTTCAGAAAAAGTGGGTTAATCTTTGGAAACCGTTGGACTAATAAATGAAAATTATTATTAAAATATGTTTCATTAACCTCTCTTGGACGTGAGTTACATTTATGCCCTCTTTTAAGGGGGTTTGGAGGCATTTTGGGCACATTCCAGAACTTGATTTTTGCTCATTCTTTGTTATTCTTCAGAGGCTGCCAAACCTGTGGAGAAGGAGACCCAAGAACGGGAGTTTGCAAGTTTCCAGGGAGACCCAAGAATGGGAGTTTGAAGCCAATCCATGTGCATGCTCATACAGAGTTTGCCTTTGTGCTGAACAGTGCAGATTTGTGAGTTTTCGGGTGTGTTTTTGTATGAGTTTGGTGTTTATAGTTGAGTATTTCATATCAGTTTGGGTTGCTGCTGTATATCAGACTTTTAAATGTTAAAATAGAGCTGAATATATATATTGGGACGTGATTAAACTTCTGAGATAGATTATTAGTGTTTTTGTGGTGTTTTCGGGCATATTTTGTGCTATTTCGGGAGCCCGATGAGCATAGTTTTGGTCCTACATTTTTAAGCTATTGTGTAAAGGCTATTTTGGTCCTAGTTTTGGTCCATACCCTTTAGTTACTTAGCTTTCATGTTAGTTCTTGGAGAATTTTGTGGTTGTAGAAGTTTGCATGTCAGTTTTGACAACCACCCAGATCTTGCATGTCAATTTTGACAACTACCCAGATCGTGCATGTCATAATTGGGTGGTTGCATGTTGCTTCTAATCAGTTGCATGTCCAAATCTATGGTTGCATGCTACTTCTAATAATTTTCATGTTAGTTCTTGGTGTTTGAAGAAGTTATATCCTATTGGAGTTACACTCTACTTATCCAGAATGGACAGGTATAGTACAGAGTCTCAGAGGGAACGATCTTGGACAATTGATAGCCAGAGTTAAAATAGTAGAAAGGATGGTTATTTAGACATTCGAGATAAACTTATGAAAATAAGCCATGACATGTCTAAACAGTTGGTTGAGCACCACCGTATAATGAATGACATGTTATCTGACCCAGCTAAGGTGGATAAGTTGACTGGATTTCTATTTGGCATATTTTCTCACAGGACAGATGACACAATTCCCAAGAAGTTGCATGAGGAGTTTGAGAAACTAGCTAATAGCCAGGTAGAGGTCTCAGATTCTACTCTACCACAGGAGGTGGTGGGAAAGGATATCACACAGATTGATAGTAACAGTCAACTTGATACTCAAATTGAGACAATTGTTTACAGGTCGTCAGAGGGTGATGCCACAGGTATTCAAGATGGTATAGTTACAACAGGCAGTGACTACAGTGTAGTGGGTTTAGATGATGATTATGAGGATGTTGTTGTGCAGGATGGTGAGATACCTGGTAGAGATGAGCAGACATTGAGCATTCATGACTTTGCTCAGAAAGAGTACCAGGCACAGTTAGATGCTTCATCACATGAGGTTGAGGCTGGTAGTACTTCACATGATTTGTCCAGCCAGCTGAAGGTGAACCAAGATAGTATTGTGACTTCATTATCTCATCATGACAGGTATGTGGAGTTAGTTGGTATTGGTCATATTACTCAGGTGAGGAGTTTTCTTGAGTTACCAGTTGATTCTAGTTTACGGATATGGACTCGAGATTGTTATATTGGCATTTGGGATTCAGTTGACTGGAGATCTTTAACACTTTTTGGTAGCAGTGTTTGTTTGGGTGCTATCATGGATTTGATTAGCAGATTACATGGTGTTGTCTTTTCTTGTGCTAGTATCTTGTCTGATGTTGGTATTAGTTTTTATACACCGATGTTGGGCTTTGTTCATATATTCGGTCGACCATACTTGTTGGAATGTGTTGATGATCTTTCATATTTGGCAGTGTGTACAGATGAGTCCCAGGATCATTTTGGCATTGATGACATACAAGAGGATGCAGTGGGCAATTTTGAAGACTTAGTTTCCTTGGGTATAGAGGAGTTGGAAAGCAATGCTAATGTTTTTGATACTCCATATATGAGCTTTAGATTTGATTCACATGATATGGATGGTAATACTCTAGAGACTAGTAACTTTGAGGATACTCCTTTAGATAGTGCATCAGAGGAGGTTTGTAGGAGACAGTCAAGCCAGTGCCATCATGTGTCTAATCAGTTGAGAGTTAGTGACTGAGACATTGCTATCACTTGCCAGCATTTCGATGCTGCTCGTTAGTTGTTAGTAGTTTATGGATGGGGTTCTCCTACTAGTGATGAGCAGGAAGGCATTTATGTTTCCTTGACAGAGATCCACTCTTTATGGGAGGCTATTCGGATTTTGAGACAGAATTATATGTAGTTGGTAGCCGACAGAGATTATCTTATGGAGTGGGGTAGTACAACATATGATGCATTGTTGGCCAAGGAAGATGAGGTGAGTGAGCTTACTAAGCAGCTTGAGGTGACTTTTGAGATTCTTGAGAGTACACAGTTGGCTTTCAAGGAGTCACAGTTTCATTTGGCTGAGGTGACCATGGAGTTAGAGCGACTACAGTCTTTACCTAATTCTATACAGTCACAAGCTATGGTGTGTGGTGATCCTAGGATGTCCATGGCCAAGATTGTTAGAGACAATGGAGATGTGGATGCATCCATCCTTGATACTAACATTGGCATATCAGGTTCATTCCCACTAGAGTCAAGTTCAGTTGAGTTGGGTGTTGTAGCAGATTGTTGTATGCTTGACATGGTGGTGGCCTCTAGTAATGATGGCACAGAGACTAGAGATGTATCAAAGATCATGTGTGATGTTGGTGAGTCAGCAGTTGGCATGGTTCCTGCTAGTAATACTACTCCCTTGGTGATATCTTCAGAGGTAGGAGTCAGTTCCAACATGGTTAATGATTAATTGCAGTTAGTTTAATCTAGATTACAGTCTGAGCCACTGACTAAGATTGGTGAATTCTATGGGCATTACACTATGAGGTACGCTCATCAATTTACCTTTGATGACCATGTTGATGAGATTATGATACAGAGATGTACTTTGGTTCCTAGTGCTTATCATCAGTCATGGAATAGTTTGATGCTTCGGGATGAGAGTTGTGATTGTCATGACATGGCGATAGGTCTTGCAGTTGATAGCTTGATAATACATGACTTAGAGTAGGAGTTTTGGAGTGATGCTTCAGCAGGTGTTGTTATTGATTCTACTCCTTTGGCTATGACATCTCCTGAATTAGCTAGTGATCAGTCACAGTGGGTTATATCACTTGTTCATGGTGAGCTGTTGAATGAGGTTGGTTTTTTTAATCAACATTATATTGCAGGCTATGTACATGAGTTAGCAATTGATCCTTGTGTTGAGGAGTTGATGGTGGGAAAATTTGGTTTGGGTTCCATTTCTTGTTGTTTATCTTGTGATGGCTTTTCAACATCAGGGGTGCATGGGAGTTATGGTTATGAGACAGTGGTTGATGATCTACAGAGTTGTGTTGATTGCAGGAGTTGTATAGTGTGTGGATTCTCCATACTTGGTATAGTTTCATTTGAGAGCATTCACCATTGTTGCAGAGTTGGATTGTACATTCCATATAGGCCAGTGGAATGCGTTGATGGTATTTACTATGTTGGTAGTCCACTTTACTTGGGTTTTGATGTTCTAAGAGTTTGTGTCTCGTGGGTTTCTAACTGTGGAAGTTCTGATTTTGGAGTTTGGTTGAGCTATAATTTTCAGTTTGATTATGGATTCCTCTTGGTCATATTGCAGAGGATATTGCAGGAGCCTGAGTTAATTGGTAGTAGTATAGTTCATGACTACATTTGGGATCTAGGTGGATTGATTGGTTTATTGTTCAGCCATTGCTTGAGGACAAGAAATGTTTGGGAGGGGAGTACTTGCCATGTCCCCTTTTCAAATAATTAAAAAATAATAATCTTTGCTAAGGGAGGCCAGGCCCAAGAAAGTGAAGTTTCGGAAAAAGCGGGTTAATCTTTCGAAACCGTTGGACTAATAAATGAAAATTATTATTAAAATATGTTTCATTAACCTCTCTTGGACATGAGTTACATTTATGCCCTCTTTTAAGGGGGTTTGGAGGCATTTTGGGCACATTCCAGAACTTGATTTTTGCTCATTCTTTGTTATTCTTCAGAGGCTGCCAAACCTGTGGAGAAGGAGACCCAACAACGAGAGTTTGCAAGTTTCCAGGGAGACCCAAGAACGAGAGTTTGCAGGTTTCCAGGAAGGCTAAGGATGGGAGTTTGAAGCCATTCCATGAGCATGCTCATACAGAGTTTGCCTTTGTGCTGAACAGTGCAGATTTGTGAGTTTTCGGGTGTGTTTTTGTATGAGTTTGGTGTTTACAGTTGAGTATTTCATATCAGTTTGGGTTGCTTCTGTATATCAGACTTTTAAATATTAAAATAGAGCTGAATATATATATTGGGACATGATTAAACTTCTGAGATAGATTATTAGTGTTTTTGTGGTGTTTTCGGGCATATTTTGTGCTATTTCGGGAGCCCGATGAGCATAGTTTTGGTCCTACATTTTTGAGCTGTTGTGTAAAGGCTATACGGATCTGGAAATGTCAATTTGTAGGCTATTATGCTGCTGAAATTTCTTTAAAAATGTCCACTTTCAGATTTATTAATAATTGGTGAAGCTGTGAAGCTTTTGGCACAATTTCTGGCATACCCGATTTGGGGTTTCTTGAGAAATTTGGAGGATCCTTGTGATATTAGTTGTTTGATCTTAAAGATCTGATTAAAGGTTGGAAATATCATGTAAAATCAGAAAAGGGACATTTCATATTACCACAAGTACTATTATCATTTTGACCATGCTTTTACTCTAGAATGGACTTTATCTTGTTGAATTATGGAAGAAAAAAAAGAAATAAACAATAATTTTTTATAAAAAATTAATAAATTACAATTGCATTCATACAATGTAGACCATTACATTTTTCTATTTACAATTCTCAGAAGCTGGAATAAAATATATATAAGGAAAACTTATTTAATATATAAAAATCATAACGCCAATAAAAATAATAGAGTCTTATCTACAAAAATATATTATTTAATTTCTTCTAACCACAATATGAACGAGATTGCATTGCTAACATTGAACATGACAATTTCATTGAAATCCAAGTCAAATCTAAAAATGATCTTGACCTTTAATGCTTGGTATGCCTGTGAAATGGTAGACTTCAAGCTTCTACTCCATAGTCACATGGCTTATGCACTAAAACTCTGAATATTTTGAATATTGCTTTATGTGGTATATCATTTTGAGAAAGTGGATTTAAGCTATGAAGAAGTAATTTCATAAAGCAAATAACAAATAGAAGAAAATAATAGTACTACATATGAATTTGGATGAGAAAATTTAATTCTTAAAAGTAGAAGGTTCTAATAACATTCTAAGCTCCCACATAAAGCCCATTGGCTTAATAAATTAATAAACTATTAAAACTAGCAGTTGCACACTTTTGTGCATGCAATGGTGAGCCTGTAGGAAGATTAATTTTCTAAGAATGTATAATAATTTGCATAGAAGAAAATATGAATACATGATTGAGTTGAAAAGTAAGCAAGGTCAAAAAAATGAAAGTTTAAAATCTACTAAAGAGAACTTTAGATTATATTTTTACAGAGCTAAAATATCTATTGAAGAATAAGTTAGTTTTTAGTTTTGGAAGTTTCTACAAGAATGTTTTAGACAATTAGCTCCAAAATTTGTAATATATAAATAATACATTCTTTTAAACTTATAAATATGCTACAAAATCAATCATCACCTTTTGAAAACAATTGAGTGTTGATTTAGGCGATGGAATGATTTTGCAATGAAAGTGGTATTATTTATCTTCAAATAAAAATTGCATTAGAAAAAACAACAATAATTAGTTTAAATTATAATATTAAAGAAACATCAATTAATCTTTCATTTCTAAATTAATTTTACTCATGTGCATGTAAAATAATATTTTTTACCTATTAAATTAGTAGAATAAAATGTTAAAACAATCATTTAGTGAACTCTTGTTAATGGTAATTGATAACATGATAGCAATATTAATTTCATTAAGAAAGGACATGAAAATCAATATCCATTATCTTTGTCTTTTTCCTCTTTTTACTTTTAAATTTATTTTTATCTTCTATGGTTTTTATTTTCGAACTCTTATTTTACTTTCTAATTTCAATTTTACTTTCTAACTTTAAATTTTTAAGTGAATATCAGATATTATATGTAAACAATACAAAAAAAATAGAAATTTTAAAAATGTAATATTCAATTACAAATGACTTAAATATGTTTTATAATTAATTTAATAAAATTTAGATTACATTAAAATTAGAAACATTTATAAAAAGATATATTATTTTAAATTATTCATTATTAATAACTTATTAAACTTTATAACTTTTAAACTTAAAATCAAACTTCTTAATATAATTAAATAAATTCAAATAAGTGAGGAAATATTGATGTAGTTTAATAATAGGAGAAATAAAAGTAAATTGTTTTTATTGGATACTTTTTTTAACAAGGGCCATGTAGTGCATGTACTTGTCGTAAAATGAAAGTATAATAGTTATTGAATAGTATAATAATTAATAGATATAGTAAATGAAAGACTAAAACATAGACTTATAATATTTATTAATTATGTATTATATAATAATTTAGTATCATAAGATATCTTATATTTTAGTAAAAAAAATTGATATTTTATTATAAGTGAAATCTATATATGACTTCATTTTTTAAAATGAAAGGTGTATTTTATTAAATAGATTTTTTTGAACATGTATTGAAAGTTTAAAAAAATAGATTTGAAATAGTAATGTACATTGAAAAAAGTGGAAGTATAAATTAACTATTTAGTAATAACTTATAAATAATTTTATTTAAGGATAGAAATATTAAATAGTAATAAGACATAATAACTATCAAAAAATATAGCCAAAAAAAATCAATACGGAGAAGCATCCGAAAAAAAGGAGTCCTATAAGACCAAATTAAATGAAACAATCATTGTTGAGACAAATAGTTATAATAATAAATTATATTAATGAATTCATATATAAACTTAAGAAATATTTCATCAATAAAAAAAAGTTCATTATGATTGGTTGATAGATTATAAACTAATTTAGTAAAAGTGCAGAACTGAATGAAATAGTACTAACCTACGACAAGTACAATAACTCTAAATTATTATCTTAAAACACATGGTAAATTGTATAAGTTGAGGGTAATTCTATGTAATGGATATATTATTAATAAAAATATGAAAAATGGGCCATCATGTCTAAATTTGAAATTGCATACTTTCAATCAAAATTTTTGTACAAATTAAACTAATGGATTTCGAGAAAATAATACTCAAAACAAAACACAATTTACTAATGGATTTCAAGAAAACAAAACACAATTTTTTATAGAGCAGAAAATTAAATGACCAAAATCCAATTACATTGTTAACTTAGTAATCAAATGCAGTTGAGAAACAACAAATAACACAGTAACATAAAATAAATCAAAATAGAACAATCAATAAAGAGGAAGAAGAATTAAGAAACTAAAATGAAATCTCTAAATTTAAAAAATTTGTAATAAATATCTTAACACAAGATGATAATTACAACTTCATGACATTGAGAATTACCACAATCTAACCAAGCACCAGCCATTAACATTTTCAAAGTATGCAGATTTACAAACACCTTCCAAAAGTGATTAAAAAATATGATCGCCTTTATTCATTTAGTTTTTGGCTTTGATATACAAAAACACGCATCAACTGATGGATTTCAAAAAAACACAACTCAAAACAAAACACAATTTACTAATGGATTTCAAGGAAATAAAACTAAAAACAAAACAAGTTTTTTTACAAAGCAGAAAATTAAATGACCAAAATCCAATTACATTGTTAACTTAGCAATCAAATGCAATTGAGAAACAACAAATAACACAATAAAAAAAAAAAAATCAAAATAGAACAATCAATAAAGACGAAGAAGAATTAAGAAACTAAAATGAAATCTCTAAATTTACAAAATTTGTAATAAATACCTTAACACAAGATGATAATTACAACTTCGCAACATCGAGAATTGCCACAATCTAACCAAGGACCAGCCATTAACATTTTCAAAGTATGCATATTTACAAACACCTTCCAAAAGTGATTAACAAATATGATCTCCTTTACTCATTCAGTTTTTGACTTTGATATACAAAAACACAAATCAGATAGAAGAAAAAAACAATGAAAAATAAAGAACAAAATCTCTTACAAGAATTCCTATTTATCTATATTGCTTGATGCTTAATCTAACTCCCCAAAAACTCTCAAATATTTTTCAAAAATGATAAGATGATGAATGTGATATATATATATATATATATATATATATATATATATATATATATATATATATATATATATATATATATATATATATATATATATATCAAAACCAAGAGTAACTTACTATTTCAACATTGATTTTTTCTATTTTTTCATTTGAAAAAAAATGGGCAGAAACACATAAGAATTTTACAATGCCAAAAAAAACTACTCAAAAAATGGTCTTACAACTTTTCCATCAAAAAATATAATTTCTAGGAGCAAAGCTCCCACACAAAGCCTATCGACTTAATAAAAATTAAAACAATTTTAGAAAATTGGACAAAAATTTAGAAAGTAAATCAAGTTCTAGAAACAATATTGAATTTTAGAAATAAGTCAAACTTTACAAACTAAGTCAAACTTTTAAAATTACAATCAAAAGATGGTTTAGAAATAAATTCAAACTTTAAAAGTTAAGACATGCGAGAGAGAGTGAGACAATGTAATGAGGGTGAGAGATCAAGTAGAGGGGGCGGGGGGGGAGTAAGAGGCATAAGGTAGACATAGAGAGAGTATGGGAGATAAAGAGATGTGAGGGAGCGGAATTGAGAAAGAGTGAGATAAGGGGATATATGGCTACAAACATTAGGTTGACATAGAGAGATATGATGTAGATAAATAATGGGGATGGGGAGACATATGAGGTAGATAAAGAGAATAATTAGGGTATAGAATGCATGGACATGGTTATTAGGGATGGAAGAGGAGGATGGGGGACAGAGTGAGAGTGAGAGAGTGAGAGTGGTGACACATTTTGTTAAACAAAATTAATTTCTAACAATAATAAATGAAACTAAACTCAAAGATGAAACTAAATTAAATCATGGCACTAAAATAAATTAAATACCATTGGTAAACCTGACTGGCATATGAAAACAAATTGGTGGTTAGATTTTCAAAGTTTTACAAATTCAATATTATATTTATTAGTTAAATTATTAAAATTTGTTAAATTGAATTGTTTTAAACTATATTTCATTATATATATATATATATATATATATATATATGTATGTATGTATGTATGTATGTATGTATGTATGTATGTATGTATGTATGTATGTAGTGAATATGTTATATACTATTTTGAATAATATTGTGTTAATAAGATATTACATTTCAATTATTTTGATTTTAAATAAAAATAATAAAAATATAAAATAATTAATATTATATAAAATATATTGAATTAAAAGTTAACAACTACCTAATTGGGATTTGAACAACCACTACTTCACTGTAAACATTTATGAAAGGTGAGAATTCTCAAAGCTTTAGACTTAGTAACTCTCAGCTTCCACACACACACACATAAATGTATTGGTAAGTGCAAGAAGTTGGGTCTCACTTTTGAGAAAAGAGTGGAAATGTTAAATTTTGTATTTTTGAAATTTCTTATCAATTGATGTCAAAATTTGATACATTTAGAGATTGAATATAAACAAACTTTAGAAATAAAGATTGTAGTGATTGAAATCTACTTTTTGAATATGTAATTTATTTGTGAACCCATATGATTTTATTTTTTTTAAAATTTATTTGTATGGATCTTTAAAAATCATTTTTTAAAAATGTTTGTTTTAGGACCATACTACACTTGTGTACAAACACCATAATTTGATAGAAATAAATGTAGTTTTGTAAATCTCTTTAAATGAAGTTACTTAACACACCAAAGAATGATGGAAATATTTTTCTATAATTTTTAATCGAATTAAATTTTTATTATTAATTTTGAATTGGCTAAAAAGATAAATTTTAAAACCTCTCATGTATGGACACCATAATTTGATCAAATTTTCATTTTTTTCAAAAAGTATTATTTTTAACTTCAAAAGAATTGTATGTATATTAATGACATATAAATTAATTTAAGAAAAACCATAAAATGAAAAAATCTATTCAAGTTTTAGTGAACCTTGCTATTTTACTTTTAGGCACCATCTTTGATTAAAACAAATACAAAATTAGTAAATAAAATCATAACACTATAAAATTTATATTTATGAATTCAGGATAGTGAGAACTCTAATGGATTTTTATTTCATAAATTTTTTTGATAGGGAAGATCCCCTAAAAATTATGGCATAGCCTTAATTTGTCAATTCAATGCCTTAGCCAAATCTTGAGAGGTGAAGGCATAGGCTTGGTCTCACCAAGCCTATCCGGAACTGAAGTCTGAGGTAGGATGAAAAAATCCTACCCCATGTTGTAAGTAATGACACCCATTTTGAAAAAGTATTTTTCAAATTTAAAATGCATTTTAAATCTCAAATAAATAAATTTTTAAAATAATAGGCACCCATTATCAAAAAATTATTTATTTATTTATTTATTTCAAAAATAGATACCCATTTTTTGAAAATAAAAAATGGGCACCCGATTTTTTAAAAAATGGTTGCTTATTTTTTGAAATTTAGATCAGGTATCCAAGCCTAATACAAATGTCTGTTTCTAGAAGAACATTATCTCAATCCACGAAATTAAGACTCATATATGTATACTTACTCATATATATATATATATATATATATATATATATATATATATATATATATATATATATATATATATATATATATATATATATATATATATATATATATATATATATATATATATATATAAATCATACATTAAAACTTTCTTTTTTTTTAATAAAAAATAATGATTTCCATTTGATATTTCTTGACATGTTCTGCATAAATTATATCTGTAAAAAAAAGGTTGAGATTGTTTTATCATAACATATTTCAAACTCCAAAATAACAATTCTTCCAATTAATTAAATCAATCTAATTTTTTAGATACCTTTCTTAGAATAAGAAATATTGAACCCTACTCCTTTCTTTATTCAAACAATCCAATTTGTAGCAATGTTGAAATGTTGAAACCTGCACCTTTCTTTATTCAAACAATCTAATTGGTCAATAAACTTTTCTTACATCAGTAGCAATGTTTAAAATAACAAATGTTGAAAACTTGAACTTTTATTAGATCAGACTTGTACCTTTTTTATTTAATTATTAAAAACCTTTATCTATGATACTCTCTCTATATGACATAAAATTTTCCACAATTATCAAATATCTTTGTTTATAAGAACAATATAATTTTCTACAATTATATCTTTGTTTATGATAATAATAGAATTTGTAGAATTTTCTACAATTATATCATTGTTTATGAAAATATATTGACATAATTTTTCACAATTATCAATTATCATTGTTTATAAGAATATATGTGAACGTAGAATTTTCCTCAATTATCTAATACTTTTTTTATGAGAATGTCCAAAATTATGAAATATCTTTGTTTATGAGGGGATATATATGGACATCTCGCTTTTGTTTCTGAGAGTGAGGAGCATAAGTAAGTGTAGGAAGAATTAGGTGATTTGTTTAGATTAAAAAACTATCATGTTTAATTCTACCTTGGCATAATATCCCTCTGATGGAACTTCAAAAAGATTTTCAATTCCTATTGTTCAGGAATTAGCATCCCAGAATCTTGAAAGCCTCCCGGAAAGGTATATCAAACTAGAGGAAGAGCACCCAAATGGATTCCCTCCTCCTCAAATAGACATCCCCATAATTGATATTGGCATGTTTGTGAGTGATTCTAATGATCTCTCCAGGCAAAAGGAATTGGAGAAACTTGGTATTGCATGCCAGCAATGGGGATTTTTTCAGGTGGGTACTTCAAAATTTACTATCTACTAGACTAATAATTGCTAAAAATTATGATCTTGTAGCTTAAATGACCCGTCCTCTATACAAGGCTCTCTTCCTAATCATTTGTATTCTCCTATATTGCTTGTTTAAGTAAGATGGTATCTATTCCTCTATATTGTCAGGCTGTGAATCATGGAGTCCCTCTGTCTCTGATGGAAAGAATGAAGGAAATTGTTAGGAAATTCATTCAACTACCTCTGGAGGAGAAATTAAGATACAAAATACAAGAGTCAGAAGGCTATGGGTAGGCCTTTGTAGGCTCTGATGACCAAGTACTAGACTGGGCAGATATGATGTCCTTGAATACTCTGCCACCAAGAAACAGAAAAATGGATTTGTGGCCAACAAATCCAGCAGATTTTAGATACCTAATTCATTGTGAGGATTATGTAAATTTTGTTTTCTCTTTTTGCTTTGTTATAGATATGTGAAGCATATCCACTTCAAATTTCTGTCCATCTGACTTCCATCAAATTTTAATTTTTAATCTGATTGTGATGCGGAGACAGGTATGATTGAAGAAATTATTTTCTCGGATAATGGAGATGTTGACACAAATGATCAGGAAGGAAAAGATGTAACACAAAGATCAGATGCTGAGGAGAAGACTATTGATGACAAGGAAGACGTATTTGTTGATGAATGTGATGCTCTAGAGATTTACAAACAGGGAGAAGATCATATTGTGGATCCAGCTGATTGGTATGCAGGTGATATGAGGCTGACTAAGGTATTTTTTCTAGGATTCAAAGAAGGTAGCACTACACTTGCCAAGAAAAATATTTACCATGAAGAATGGAATCAGCATGTTATGGCGAGTGGCATCAATTCAGTCATTCTTATGGTAACATTATAACCTTCATACAATTGGAAGACTCAGAAGAAGATCACAACAATTCAAAGGGACTTCAAATTTTCTGTCCCCAGGAGTATGATGCAGGGACATCACAAGATTCAAACTATTTCACACATTATATGCATTATAAATGTTTATTTTTCAATGTCAATGTAATTAGTGGGGTAAAGTCGGGTAGATGTTAGTATTTTAATCGAATAAGTGTTTTGTATGAACGAGTCGATTTTGAGATTATTTGATAGTTATCAGTATTCGGTTTTGGGAAGTTCTCTATTTATGAAAATGAGAAACTGATAGCAGAGGGGGGAGGTAGTGTAGAATAGAAGGGAAATGGATCGATCAATGGGGAAGAAAAAAATAAAATGTGGATTGAATAATGACGAGGAGGATCAAATTTCCTGTTTAGATGTTTGGTTCTTCGATGTTTGTAACTTCTCTATTCTTAAATCTTTGAATTGTCTAATCAAATGAAGGATGGATTAGTTGAAGAAATGTTGTATTTGAAACCTATATTATAGTTATTAGATTTCATGGAGAAAGTTTAATAGTGTGGTATCGTATTTTATTGAACAAGAAAATGTTCTAACGAAAAGAGGGATAAAAATTTATTAAGACGGAAAGGAATACAACAAGGAGAGCTCAACAAGGAGCTCGATCCTGAGCAACAAGATCATCAAATTCTTGCACCATCTCAAAGGACAGTTTCCTCCTATCCCTAATATTCCAACCCGGATCATGACTAGAAGCCTATTTGGCTAAACAATCAGCAGTTCTATTCCATTCACAAGTAATATACGTGAACCTAATGAACTGAAAAGAGGAAGAGAAGAAAAGAATCTGCTTAACAACAGTGGCCAGCTGCCAACTAACATCCTCAAGCTCTTGTAAAGAAAGCATGTTCACCACCACCTGGGAATCAGACTCACAAATAATCTTACTCCATTCCCACAAGAAACACTGTTCCACAACATATAAAATAGCCTGAGCTTCCATGAGATTGTTAGTATAATCACCCTTATGAACTGAGAAGAAAAATTTAACATCCCCAGAACTACAACGAGCCACTCCGCCAATACCAGCCAGACCAGGATTCCCATGGGAAGAACCATCAGTGTTAATTTTTAGAACTCCATGGGGAGGAGGAGTCCAGTGCCCATCCCGGTTAACTCGACCCTTCCTTTGATGTTGAAGCTGCCTGGACATAGAAGGAAACCTATGAGCTGCAACCCCATCCTACAGATGAAAATTGAGGTGATTATAGATAGCAAGATCAACTGGATCCATACCCCCATCAAGCTCACACTTCACAAGAATAGTTTCCTGAAGAGAATGTGATATTTTCCACCAAAGATGCAAAACACCAAGCCGAACATCTTGGAATATGCGATGATTCCTCTCCAACCAGATATGCCAAAGCATGAAAGATGGGCCAGCAATCCAAGCAGCATGGAGAGAAGAAGAGTTGGAGGGAGCACTACCCAAGCGAGCCCAGAACTCAGGCAAAGAGGAAGCATGCCGACAAGAGCAACCCCAAGCGCTCCACCAAAGGTGCCATATCTGAGTAGAATACGAGCAATGGAAGAACAGATGGGAGACAGACTCCTCTCCATTACCACACAAAACACAATAAAATGGGCCCTGAAATCCATGTTTACAAAGATTATCCCAGGTAAGACAACGGTTGTGAGCCACTAGCCACATGAAAAAATTGCACTTGGACTAAGAAACTTTATTCGAAACTTGCTTCCACCAAGGGACCTCAGCATCCCCAAATAATTGTCTAGTTATCTCCTGATACCCAGTAGAGACATGATATTTACCAGGCAAGGTACCGCCCCAAGCCAAAACATCTAGACCAAGCAAAGAAGAACACTCTCTAGAGGCTAGAATTTGAGAAAGTTCCTAACGATCCATGTCTATACCTCCAGGAGGCCAATCAGAAGAATGCTTCCATTTGTAACCAACAACAGGTCCCAATTGATAAGGAGTCTTGTAATGAGCCACTTTATCCCATCCAACGGCAAGAAAAGAGTCACAAAGAGGCTGCAGATGAGGGTATATGGATAAAATGGAAGGGAATCCATCCTAAGCATTAGACCAAAACAAAGCCTGAGAACCTCCTTTACATATCTAGAATAGACCCCTCTTCACCAACATCACACCTGTCTTCAAAGTATGCCAAACCATTGAGCCATGACCTTCAAGAGGAAGTGCAGAAACAGACCAAGGATCAGCACCATGAAAATATTTATGAGTGATAATACGAGCCCAAAGTTGATGTTGTCCAGAGCACCATCGCCAATAAAGTTTAGCAACCAAAGCTTGACTACTCAATAGAGCAAATCGAAGACCAACACCACCCTCCTTTTTAGGCCTACAAATAGTTGCCCAATTAACCAAGCTCCATTTAGTACTATGAAAATTACCACTCCAAAGGAATTGTCGAGAAAGAACATCAAACTCCTTGAGAAAGTAAATAGTTGCAGCATGAACCATGCTTCTATAAGTAGGAAGAGCTTGGATAACAGCTTGAAGAAGAGTAACCTGGGCAGCAGTAGAAAGCCATCTATGAGTCCAATGATTTACCTTATCCTGAAGCTTGGTAATCAAATTTTGCCAGAAGAGATGTGGCTACTTGGAAATAGCAATAGGAATGCCAAGATAAATCAAAGGAAATGAACCTATTTGAAACCGTAAGATACCAACAATCCTGTGCTGAATAGAATCAGGAGTGTTAAAAAAGTAAATGAAAGATTTGTGCTCATTAACTTTCTGGCCTGAAGCTGCCAAATAAATGTCCAAAGCATGTCAAAAGGCTTCAATTTCCTTGATCCTAGCAATACCAGCAAGAGCATAATCATCAACAAATTGAAGATGGGAAAGAGAAGGTAAGCCATTACCCCACCGCCACCCTTGAATAGAATTCTGGGACACCTGATGCTTAATGAATCTGCCCAAGCCTTCAGCCATGATGATGAATAGATATGGGGAGAGAGGGTCACCCCGGAAGAGGCCTTTAGAAGCACCAAATAGTTGAGAAGGTTGACCATTAATAAGAATAGAAAGAGAGGCAGAAGTAACACAACTCATAATCCAACTCACCCATATCCAGCTTAACAAACATGGCTCTCTCCCTTGAAGTAGCCATAGAGTGAATAGCCTTAGTAGCAATAACCACCCCATCCAAAATTTGTCTGCTAGCAACAAAACCACCTTGTTCTTCTGAGATAATAGTGGAAAGCCACCTTTTCAGTCTCTCAGCAATCAACTTAGTAATAACTTTGTAAACCACATTACATAAGGCAATTGGTCTAATAAACTCTAATTGATTAGCACCCTCTCTCTCTTAGGAATAAGAGTCAAGAATGTAGAGTTCAAAGCTCGAAGCATCTGCTTGCTAGCATAGGATTCTTTAACCACCTCCAACAAATCATGATTAATGATGTCCCAAAATTTCTGAAAGAATTCAACTGGAAAGCCATCAAGACTAGGAGCCTTCCCCTTAGGCATGCCAAAGACCACCTCCTCCAGCTCTTCCAAAGAGATAGGATGCATGAGATAATCATTCATTTCCTGAGTGATAAGAGAAGGAATACAGGACAAAATAATATTTTCTTCATTATGAGTAGGAGGAGAGTCCTCAGAGAAGAGGGTAGAGAAGTACGAAATAGCCTCCTGGAACAAAGCTGGCAAGGAAGTCAGTTGGGTACCTTGAGAATTAACCAGAGAAGAGATAGTGCTCTGTTTCCAACAAGATTGCATTGTTTTATGGAAAAAGGCAGTGTTTCGATCACCTTCTTGGAGCCAATCAACTCTAGCCTTTTGCTTCCAAAAAATTTCCTCTCAAAGTTCCCATTCTTCTAGAGCTCTAGAAGTAAGGGATTCAGCCTTGCCAAGATCCTCTAAGAAACCTCGATCTCTAATCTCCCTTGTTATGACATCAAGATCTTCTTGAGAAAGCCTCTTCATAAAGTGAAGGTTCCCAAAGCATTCCCTATTCCATATCTTGAGCTTCCTTTTAACATATTGAAGCCTTTTAGAAAATGAGAAAATTGCAGTACCATATGTAGGAGCACCATCTTTCCACCAACAAAAAACAAAATCATGAAGAGAGGAGTCACGAAGCCACATCAACTGGAACTTAAAAGGAGGATGCTTCGGAACATAAGCCCCTATAGCAAAAAATTTGATTGGCCAATGATCTGAACCCCTCCAATCAAGGATTTCTGAAGAGATAGCAAGGGTTCCACTAACCTAGAAGCAAGAAATAAAAAATCTATCCAGATGTTCTGAGATAGCAGCACCACCAGTCCTGCGATTATTCCAGGTATAGAGACCATTAGAAGGCTTAACATCAGAGAGAAGAAAAAGAGATATGTGTTGTCGAAGAAGAGCAGAAGAAGGCCCCAATCTAGCCAAACCACCATGCTTCTCCTCCAAACTTAAAACTGAATTGAAGTCCCCTGCTAACACCCAAGGATGATAAGGATGACAATTTCTAACATATTGAATATGTTTTCAAAGTTCCTCCTTTCCCACAAGATCAACAGGTAAATACACATTAGTAACCATGATTACCTCTCCTGAGTATAGAGCAAAAGCTACCATAGAGAGAGCTGAGCGAGAAGACATCCAACCAAGAGGAGAAATTTTTTGAGGATCCCAAAATATAGCTAAACCACCAGCACTGCCTGTTGCCCCAACACACTGGCATTGGCCACGAGACCAAATACTAGAGGCATGTTGGACCATAGACTCCACAGAGAGCTTAGTCTCTTGGATACAAAAAACATCAGGACTATGATCAACCACCAAGTTATGAATAGCCTTTTGTCTAGGGATGCTATTCAACCCCCTTACATTCCATGAGAGAATAATCATCATTGGGTAGAACTGGAAAAATGAGAATCCAAAGGTTTCACTGAACCAGACTCAATCAATATATCTCCTATGAGTTTAATCTTCTCTTGGTCTATTTTGTGCTGACTCCTTAGAGGGGGAGTAGAAGAAGCTCGCTTAAAGGGTCGAGGCAGCAACCCCAAGGGGAGAGGAGATCCCTTGCCTTTACCTGATGGTAGCACATCCTTAACCAAGTCAGCCAAAACAACATCATTATCTTCCAACACTACATGAGTCACTAGAGCCTCTATCACAGGAGCTACAGGAACCTCATAGTTCTGATATACTACAACTTGAGATGCCCCACAAGCATCATTAGGAGCAGATCTCTCATCTGAGCAAACTGGATCAGAAGAGATAGGAGGAGGAATACCCTCCTCTAGAACCATACTATCTAGCACCTCAAAGCAGTTAAAACTTGAATCAGATACTCTTTCTTTGAAAGGCCTCTTTTGACCACGTCCCTTAGCTCGAGGGCGAACAGGGGTAAATCCATCCTTATCCTGCATTTGAGCCTTACCCCTACCTGTAGCATCTTGCGGATTCATCCCCTTGGTAGTATTAACCATTTGAGATTGTCCTTTCCCTGTAGTATCTACCAAACCACCAGCATTGCCAGCTGTAGAACCATCCACTCCTTTGAAACTCGAGTTACGAGGGCACTGACGCTATAAATGACCATACTCATGACAAATCCGGCAACGAAAAGGGAGGGATTCATAATCTAACTGCTACACCCAAGAAGAATCCCCCAGACAAATTTCCAAAGAATCTCGTAATGGGTTATTTAAATTAATTTCAACACAAATTCTAGCATAAGGAATAACCTTTTTATCGAGGGATTGATGTGCGATCACAACCGGCTTCCCAACAAAGCAGCAATTTGTCGAAGGATGTCTTCACGCCAAAATTCCAAGGGAAGACGAGGCAAGCGAACCCAAACTGGCACTGTTGAAGGGAGATCCTCAGCAGAATTAAAACCTGAATGCCAAGGTTTGACAAATAGCCCCACATGGTTGTAGAAATAAGGGCCTCCTTCAAAAACATGATCACGATCAGACATGCAAGAGAATACAACAAAAAAATAACTATTCCCTGCCAACATAATCTCCATATCGCCTTCCACCTGCCAAGAGCGGCGGATCCATGCCTCAAGAGCGGATAGGGAAATCCGGATTCCAAGAAACTTGCATATCAAAGCATGCTTGGTCCAATAATCAATGTCCTCCATTACAACCGTTGGAGGAATAACCAGAACAGGGCGATCATGGCTACGTGGAAAACAACTATTAACTTTTTTCAGCTTGGAGCTCTCCCCTGAATAAAACGATTCAGATCGCATTGCATGCATAGTTGGAGAAGAACCATCTGTTCTCACCAACGGAGAAGAAATCTCAGGCCCTGCCATGCAAACAATAAAACCCCAATCCAAAATTGACTGCAGAAGATTTTCAAAAACACTGACGCAAATTATGTCCAGTAGCTAGCAATCCAAACAGAACAAAAAAATAGTAAAGATCAAACACCAAGAACAGGGTAGGGGAAAAACCCTACCCAGCCGGCAGCCAATGCTTCTCCACATCCTCGATCCTGATCATTGATTATATAGAAGAAAATGTTTCTTTTGTGTCGGGTTTCCTTTAATTTGCCTCATCCATATTCGGTTTTGAAGACATGAAACACTGTTTAGTATCCAAATTTTTTCATTAACGTGTGTGGGAAAATAGCAGAGAGGATGCGAATGAATTACTACCCACCCTGCCCAAGACTAGATCTGGTTCTAGGGTTAAGCTCTCATTCAGATGGAAATGGTTTGACAGTTTTGTTGCAGGACGATGAAACAGTTGGACTACAGATCTACAAGGATGATCAATGGATTCCTGTTCAACCCATCCCTGGTGCCCTGGTTATCAATATTGGGAACATGCTTGAGGTAATTAAGATGAATTTCAAGAGTCTTTAGGCCTAAACAACCTGCAGGAACCATCAATTTATGTTAACTTGTTTTCAAGAATTTTTCTATGGGTGTATAATTCAGAGGTTTCATGTATTCAAGATTACAAAAGGCTTTCCTCTACAATATTGATTTATTATTTGGGTTTAATTAATGGGGAGTAATGTTTGATTCTAGCAAATTCTTATCAAATCTAAATTTTTCTTTTTGTGTTTAATTTAGGTACTGAGCAATGGAATTTACCAGAGCGCTGAGCACAGAGCAATCACAAACATGGACAAGGATCGAATCTCCATTGCCATGTTTTATGGTCCAAGTATGGGAACAGAGGTCGGCCCTGTTCCTCAGTTCATAGATCAGATGCATCCCTGTCAATATAGAAGATTTCATTCGTGCAGAGTATATGCAGAATTTCTAATCTTAAAAACTTTAAGGGAAGAAGAAGAAGATTGAATTTGTCAAAATGAAGTCGTAACTTTCTTGATTCGAATCTGTCCAATGAAGGCATAAGATATACACTTACAATTTGTTCAGCTTAGTTCTCTCATAAGTATTTTTAAATTTTTAGTTTAAGAGTGGTCAGTGATCACTAACGTCGTGAATTGCATGATTAAGTAATGTCGATTTCCTCCAGTCCTAGTTTTTAACATTGGGAAGATTCTCTGCATTGTAAATATATTTTAAATATAATGATTATAAGATTTTAGTTTCTGCATTGTAAATCTGATTTCTCTCTCTGTATGTTTTTGGATTTAGGAGAGATCGGTAATCTTAACAATGGAAGTGCATTCTTTACTCTATAATGTCCCTTTTGTCCCAAAGTTAACAAAATTATTTGCAATGGAATTCATACAATGGTTAATACCACAGTTATCATAATTTACAGTATATAATGCTCTCTAAAACCTATAGAAATAGTATTGCATATATAATTTATACTCAATCTACTGTCCCTTTTTTTAACCTTCAGTATTTTGAAGAATGTTTTTTACATGATATTTTCTTCTAATAGAAACACAAAGAGTTTGTGCCTAAATTTGGTCATTTGATAGACGATAAGTTGCAGCTTCTTTATGCAAAAATCTATTTTCTCCTGGAGAAACTCTTTGTTACTCTTCCCTTAAGCCAAAGCCCATCCTACTTGCTCTTTGGCAGGAACTAAACTAAACTACCGAGTAGCTCTTGTTTGATTATAAGAAAGTTCCAAATAATTAGAAGTTCCCTAGTAGATTAAGGCATATCATTTAAAATTGTGCATTGCTTTCGACACTAGAATAGTTACATTATCAAATTAAGAAATTAAAATACATACAGTTGAAGCATGTGGACGATTCCATCAAATATAAAATTCAGCAGCCACTTTCCCATTTCATTTTATTTTTATAGATATAAGTTATGTAGAACATGTCAAGGAATATTAAATTTCACAAAAGAAATTGGTATTCATAAAGAATACAAAATGCATCAAAATAATATAAAAAAGAAATCATTATTTTTTATTAGAAGTAAAAGAGAAAGTGGAAGTTCAGAGTTATCAACGCTTTCATTTTTATAATATATAATCTTTTAATCAATTATCAATTTAAAACTTTCAGAACTCTTACCTTTCATAAATGTTTAGGTGAAGTGGTGGTTGTTAACTTTTAATTCAATATATTTTATATCATATTAATTATTTTATATTTAAAGATTATTTTTATTTAAAATAAAAATAATTGAAATGTAATATCTTATGAACACAATATTATTCAAAAATAGTATATAACATATTTACTTTTAAAAATTTATATTTATATTGTCTTGGAAGATATAGTTTAAAACAATTCATGAAACTTTGAAAATTTAACCACCAATTTGTTTTCGTATGTCCATTGAGTTTAGCAATGGTATTTAATTTGCTTTAGTGCCATGACTTAATTTAGTTTCATCTTTGGGTTTAGTTTCATTTATTATTAGTAGAAATTAATTTTGTAGCTATCTATTTAATGGAGGTTCAACTATGTACATTTAGAGTTTTATTCTATTTAAGATTATGACCCAATATGAATTTTTACTAAGGAATTTTTTTTTTCATGTTTACGCCTAATAGTAAATGTGGTCTAATTCATTCTTATGGTTAGAGTGTAGTTTGGTTCAATTCTCAAATATGATTATTATCAAAAATTTTTGCATATAGGATTTAAATTGGTTTATAATAATGGTTAGGGTTTAATGTTTACTATAGTTTAATTTTAAAAATAGTTTAATATCTTAATTTAATTTTGTTTGACTAGAATTTCACTCTTAAAAAAATTGATTTACCATTTCTTTTACTATTTACCCTCTATCTA
Organism: Cupressus sempervirens; assembly: GCA_028749045.1. Classification (NCBI taxonomy): domain Eukaryota; kingdom Viridiplantae; phylum Streptophyta; class Pinopsida; order Cupressales; family Cupressaceae; genus Cupressus; species Cupressus sempervirens. The sequence continues at coordinate 773,660,032 of CM053787.1, read as the reverse complement.
TCACAAACATGCACATATATATGCCTCCATCTTTTACTTTTCTCCCTTTATAATTCCTATCCTACTCTCTCTCTCTCTCTCTCTCTCACACACACACACACACACACACTCACACACACACACACACACACACACACACACACACACACACACACACACACACACATCTCCACTCGTTCCCCTTCTTTTTTTCTCCCTTTCTTCCTCCACTATTGACCATCTCTTCTAAGTAAGTGCGAAAGTTGTTGTACCAAAAGGGGGTTATAAGATGCCATTTTTTTTAATGAAATCAGCAATTTCTAAACTTTGATGAGATTTTGAAGACAACTACACAAAATTTCAAGCTATGACAAAAACAAAGTCGCAACCCTCTGAATCTACTTTCTAAAATACTATTTTTTTTAAAAATGGTGCAGTTTAAGGCCCTCAAAAAATGGGGCCAGACAAAGTGGTATTGTTTGTTTAGTAAAAATTAACATAGTGTCAGGTTTGGTCACCCTAAAATGTTAACTTTTAAAAAAAAATTCTTCAATGACTCTAGTCATAACTTAAAAAACATCATATAGATTGCCCCATATTTTTCAAGTTTTTTTTAATGTATTTTTATTTTTTTATGAATTTTGTAATTGGGCACTTCTCAAATACATGAAATTTTTGTGTGTTCTCATGAGAAATCATTGAAAACTAATAAAAAATCAAAACTTCTTTCCATAAAGTGTGTAGAATGGAGTCCAATTTCTTTAACAAAGTAACTCATTTCAAAATTTGATGAATAAGCCAAAATCTAAACCCCAAATACTAATGTTGGTTTTTGAGAAAAAAATGGACATACATTCAAAAGAAATTATATTTGAAAGGCTTAAAATAGTCTAAATTAAAAATAAGGTATATGATTATATAGCTAACACAAAGATATACAATATCATGTAACCTGATTTTGTCAATATTCAACCATGACAAAACCTAATGGAGAGCACACAAGAAAAATTATGCATTTATTATATCCTTGGTGGAAAACACATCTGAGGCTTGTTTGAGACTACCAAGCCTTTGAATTGGATCTGCATGGAAAATTAAAGCCTTGGGCTTTGTGAATTCCAAAGCATTAAAAAGTGTGCTAGCCCTAAAGTGCGAACACACTATAGAGGGAGTACACTACCAAAATATAGTGGATTAAATAGTTCATACTTACTAAAGGGCACATGCACTATAGTGCATACGCCTTATAGGGCAGCAAGGAAAAACTAGAAAACCCTTCTACTAGGGCACATTAATGTCAACTTTAGCACTAGGATCACAAACATCAAATGTAACATTCAAGTATAACTATCTTATACTTGAGTTACATTTTATGTATATACTTTTGAGATGTTTGGGAGTGATTTCAGCATCATAAAAGTTAAGATGAAGATTCTGATTTTAGGATTTAAACTAAAATAGACTTAGCCAAATTTTGTGAATAAACACATTATCTTTAGCATGATTTCTAGTAAACTATTATTATAAACTTGATCCCTTGACTTATGCGTGATCATTTTAAGATTATTTCTCATTGTATTATTTATCACTTTTGAGTGTGTGTGCACATGCATGTGTGTGTGTGTGTGTGTGTGTGTGTGTGTGTGTGCGCATGTGTGTGTCCATGTATGCATGTGCGCGTGCATGCGTGCGTGCGTGCATATTTCTTTGTTTCACTCCCCCTTCCTCCCTCCCTCCCTACCTTCACACACATTACTATATATCTTATGGTTTGTAAAGGGTTGAAAGTGGTCATAAGGTATCCTAGGACACCTTACCATACACTAATGTATGGTACTCAAGTGTTCCTAGAATACATCAATGTGTCTTATGACCCATTCAAACCTCTTAGGACCCCTTAAGACCAATGTATGACTAAGTGTCTTAAGATGTTTCATAGGACCTTATATGAACCATACTATGCATTAATGTATATAGTAAGAGATTGTAAGGGGTCTTACAACACATTAATGTGTCTTAAAACCCCTTAATATCCCTTATAGAACCTTACGACCCATTTCCATACATTTTCTATGGTAAGGGGTCTGAAGAGTCACAAAAGGTCCTAAGACTCCTTAAGAACTCATAAGAATGCTACCATTTGGAGAAACTTGTGCTAACAAGTCATATGATGTCTTAGGATAGACTAATTTGTCCTAGATGCCCCTATAGCACTATAGGACCCCTTACCATATATTAGTACATGGTAAAGGGTCGTAAGGGGTCCTAGGATACATTATTTTTTCCTAAGTGCCCTTGGGACCCTTTAACATGTATGATAAGTGGTTTTAAGGGGTCTTAAGGCATCCTAAAACACACTAATAATTCCTATAACCCATCAAGAGCCCTTTAGAACACATTAAGATTGCTTTCATGTAGTAACTTATATGACATATAGTCCTAAAGGGTTAAAAGTGGTCTTTGGACTTGTTTGAGTTTGTAGAGTGCCTTCTTGAGCTTATAAACATTATTTTCATGACCCATAATTTCATACATAAATTGATGGTCCACTATGCAATTGTCTCATACCCACTTATATTGATCTACTAAGGTTAATATCATCCTCATGATTTCTAAATGATTTATTGGTGCAAATATCTCATTGTATTCTACAATGGGCTATTATGAATAGCCCTTTTCTATAATCCTTGCTTTGTATTTTTCAACATTACCATTTGCATTCAACTTAGTCTCATAGACCCACTTTACTCTGATGACATATTTTCCTTATAGAAGACTCACTAGTTTCTATGTTTGGTTCTCTCCTATGGCAACTATTTCTTCATCCATTGCATGCATCCTTTTTTCTTCTTTAATTGCTTCTTCAAAGTGAATTGAGTCATTAACATGTGAATATAATGTGAAAAGAGAAGTCTGAGATACACTAGATGTTAGCATTAATTTTGATGATATTTCTATGGGGGAGTATCCTAACATTGTTGGAGACATGACTAAGTGATTTTTTATTGCATTCATGATAGTGTTTGTCATTGATGTCAAGATATTGGTTATTCTATGAGGATTTGTAGAGAAAAAGATAGAGATTGGGGTCATGCAGCTTGAGGATTGAAGCTAAGGTGATGCCCACTTAACTGGATATTTTATAGAGTGTCTTGATGATATGGAAGCACACATGTGGAAGTACAGAGACAATTGAAAGGTATTCAAAATTTATTGAAGAAAACATTCAGAGATAGTCCCTGTGAAGTAGTTGTTGATGTTTTTATTATATCTCCTAACAAAGATAGAATCTAGTTAAGATGACTTGTACAGAGGTAGAAGACATGATGATGATGCGGAAATCAAATGTGCACATCTAGATGAACATTGAGTAAAGATTTATGAAGACTATGACCCTATATTTTGGTTGTAATTGTCAAAAGTTGCAATATTGTAATGTAACATCTATTGTAATATCTTAAGATGGTCGTATATTCTAATTGTAAATTGGGAAATCCTCAAGGGTGACTCAATCATTAATTTTAGTACTTCGTATAAATGAAGGTTATTTTCCTTGTGATAGAGTGTGGCATTGTGGAATTGTAATTTAGTGTAAATATTTGTGTAATATCAGTATGTCAACTTGTGAGTGAGATCTAGTGAACCTTATATTGAATATCTTTTGATCGGAGAAGTGTTTGGTGTGGTTAAGGCATGATGAGCAGACATAGAGACTATATTTGGTAAAGATGTTACTGTGAACTATGTTTATTAGTATTATTCTAAGAAGGATAGTACTAATTCCAATTGGGAAGTGAGTTTGGTGTTCTTTCCCTTGATGTTAATTGGATAGTGTGTCCTTCGTCCTTCCAAAACTTCTAACAGGGTTGGAATCTCCTAACATGGACTAATATGTATAGAATGTAATTCATTGAATCCTAACAAGGTCCATCCTCTTAAAAGGAGCTTATATATTTGTACATCATTTTTTAGGTACCATTCCCACCAGGGTTTTCCATCTAATCAAGGGTTTCCCTAGCTAACAAACTTAGTGTTATTATGTGTGGTTATCCTCTTATGGTTGTTGCATTTGTTGATTACATGTCTTGCACTTAATAAAGTTAATCAGAGTATTTTTATTTATATTACATATATTTTGTTTGAAGAAAGTTTAGGGATTAAAACTTTAAATGCCCAAATCTTAGATGTCAAAACAAATTTTCATCTTTTGTTTCTACTAGAAATATTGTTTGTGTGGTTTCTACAAAAAAATATCTCTCATCTTGTGTGATCATCATAGGTTGTGCTTGAGAATTTTTCAATTCGAACCAAGCTTTAACCTTAAGGGAAATATTCTATTATTTTCCATTTGGACTTTGGCAATGAGTTGATTACTTGGAAATTTTTCTGAGAATGTGCACATTCCATTTTAAAATCATAATCTATATCCCTTTTGAACAAGCTTCCCAATACTCATTAAATTATGTTCTAAATTGGAAATACAATAGATGTTAGATATATGTTTCTTCTCCCCCTTCTTGGTTAGAATTTTGTTATTCCCTTTTTGTTTGAGTTCTATTATGTTGTCATTGGCTAATGTTACATTAGATATTAGACTTTCATCCAAACTACAAAAGATTACTAAGTTCCTTGTCATATGATTGTTCGAGCCTAAATCTAAGAACCATATATCCATTTAACTTTCTTGGGAAATATTATAAGATAAGAACATGATATCCTAATTTTTATTTTCTTTGGTAAATTTTGCATTTTGTTGTCTTGAATAATATTGCCTCTTTTGCATTCTTTTAAATAATTCCCAAATTTCTTGCAATAATGACATTGGATTGGAGATTTGTCATGTCATTTTCATTGAGGATGACTTTGAGACACATTTTGTATTTTATTATGACTATTACCTCTTCCACTTAAACTTGTTGAGTTGCATTTTCCACTTCTATATGAGTGTCTTCCTCTACCTCTAAAATCTATTCTCCCTCTACCTCTATCATGACTCATTGAAACATGTGTCTTGAAGGAATGCTTGAAATTTATTTGTTTTGGCCTATTTAATCTATGCTCATGTGAAGTAAGAGATGCATGTAGCTCATCAATTTATATTTATGAGAGATCTTTTGACTTTTGATGGCCACCACACAAATAGTGTTAAATCTTGGAGGAAAACATCTTAAAATATTTTTCACCACTCTCTCTTCCTCATGTGTATCATCATGAGATCTAATTTGATTTACTAATCCAAGGAGTTGAGTTAAGAATTAATACATTTTATATGATTCCTTCATCTAAATGGTCTCAAAATCTATTCCTAGTACTTTTATTTTGCCTATCTTCACTTTTTCCATTCCTTGGTAGGTTGTTTGAAAAATATCCCATGATTTCTTAGACTTTTCTATTGCTTCAATCCTTGGAAATATACTTCCATGCACCCCTTGAAAGATAAAAAGTAAATCTTTTGAATATTTCTTTCTATTATCCTTAAAAAATTCTTCTTCTTGAGAGAGTGCATTGTTTCTATTATCCTTAAAAAATTCTTCTTCTTGAGAGAGTGCATTGTATGCTCTTATATTTATTGGTTCTAGGTATCCATTTTCAACAATATTCCAAAAATACTGTGAAGAAAATAAGGTATCATTGTCACTGCCCAATAATCATAAGTTTTCCCATTGAATTTTTGTATTTAAGGATTTTTCAAGCTTATACTTTTTGCCATATGACACCATATGTTACTAGGGTTACTACAACCCCTAGGGACATACATACGATATTTGAATGGATTGAAATGCATCGTAGGGTATGCTATGACCCCTCTTGACTCCATCTCTCCCTCTCCCTCTCCCTCTCACTCTCCCTCTTCCCCCCCCTCTCTCTCTCTCCCAATGTTGCTCATATTTATAGGTAATATCTCATCTTCTAGCATTATCATTTAAGTGGTATTTAATTACCAATTTTCTCATATCTTCTTGAATTTTTATCATCTCCCAATTCTTTCTACACCTTCTTTGGGGCTTCTACAACCCCCTTTTGGGAACACCCTTTGGAATAGTATAACACGCAGTCTAATGTCATATGAATAACATAATATATGATTCTCTCTCTCTCTCACACACACACACACACACACACACACACACACATCATCCTTGATCCATAATGTTGTCCCCTCCTTCATATATCTCTTATTGTCTCCCTCTTATCTCAATTTCTCTCTCACATGTCCTCCTGTGATTAGTTCATCTTTATCTCCTCCTCCTCTCCTACCCTATTACTTTACCTATTAGCAACTCTATCTATTTAGATTCCTAATTATACTCTTTACCTCATGTCTCTCCCCCTTCCCCTTCTATTTCTCCTATCTTCTCCCCTTGTGTTATCCCCTATTTCTCTTTATCTCATGTCTCTCCCCCTTTCCTTTCCCTCTCTCTCTCTCTCTCTCTCTCTCTCTCTCTCTCTCTCTCACACACACACACACACACACACACACACACACACACACACACACATTATCCTACTCATTCTCTATCTCATATCTCTACCTCCCCTTGCTCTCTTTGTCTCTCCTTTCTCTCTCCACTGCATCTCTTCACCACCCATTTCTCCCTCACTCTTACCATGCATACCTCCTTATAATATTAAATCATGTCACACACTCTCTTTCCCTCTCTCACTGGACCCTTAATTATCCTCCTCATTCTTGATCTCATCTCTCTCTACCTCATCTCTTTAGTGTTGACATTAAGGTCAATTTTTCTATTAGTGACTTAACACTTAGTCAGTTGATTACATTGCTACTAAGATTATCATTTATTCAATAGTGTTAACCAACTATTTGAGTTGCTATTGAGCTAAGTAGTTAGAATGTAGTTCATGTCAAGCTTCACAATGCCTATTGAGCATCTAAGATAGTTTACAGTATAGCCCAAGCATAGAAATGTTTAATGAGCTATCTAGTAGAAGTAATGAAGATCTTAGTGTTAACCAAGCTCTATAGTGTTAACCAAGTTCTATAGTGTCAACCAAGCTTGCAATGTTAACAAAGTAAAGTCAGTGTTGACCGACTTATGTAGTGTCAATTGAGTGATTTTGTATCTATCATGTTTCTCAATGTTTATTGAATCATATAGAGTTGACCGAGTTCATGATACTTGAAGTGATCAGTATGAACTAAGCTTCAACATCAAAAAAGTGCCAAAGTTTTTTGAGCATTCATAGTCTTTGTCGAGTGTTAGAACATCACTGAGTTTGTCTTCTGAACACAAGTTATAGCAATGGGTTGACTTTGTGAATTATGATGAATTTGGTATTGTAGCTAACTCTAGTAAGTAATTAATTGGATTGATATATATGTAATGTATTGTAACATATCCAAATGTAATCAATTAATCAAGTAATGAAAAAATAGAAGATGTGTGTGAATTAAAGAAGGCTACAAGAAGTATATGGTAAAGTAGAGACTTATCTATCAAAGCTAGGTGATCATTGAAATTCAAGAAATCTCATTTAGAAAATCATAGTTACAAATCAGAGATCAGCCATTGATTCATTCCAACAGGTGTATCAGTCAAATTCTTTAACTAATTGGACTTAACAATCTTTTATTAAATCTCCTAATAGAGTGCATACTTCATTGTATGTTTGTAAATCCTTTTACAAGGTGAACTTATCAGTCCTTATTGCTCCTAATAGGGTAGATCACAAGAAGTGGTCAATTTTAAGCCTTAATAGGCTAACTTTATACTGCAATACTAAAGCTTGTGTGTATCCTCCCCACCCTAGTTTTACTTTCTATTTGGAAGGTTTTTGGGTCACCATATCTTGTGTCAAAGTGTTATGAATGTTTTATTGCTTTCATTCTTTCATGGATGCAATTAGATTATAATAATGTACAAATGATTAATTGTTGAAGTGAGTTAAATTTTTATTGGTTTTTAATTCATCCCTCCCCTCTCAATAACTTGGCCTATCTTATATTTCCAACAATTGGTATCAAAACACTTGGTTCTCACATCAAAAGTTTAGCAGCTTGAGATAAGATTAGAGACAATAGAGGTATACAAGCTAGAAAAGGTTGTTGATAATGAAAATATGGATTGTGAATTATCTATTAAACAACTAAAGAAAGAAAAGGAGCAACTCTCTCAATCATTACAAAGAATGAAAGCTGTTGCAGCACAAATGGATGACAACCTGTACATTGGAAAAAGAATTGAAGACTTATGTCAAGAAAGAAATTAAAATGAAGTTGATGTAGCAATGAAAGACCTACTTGAGAAAAATTCCAATCTTCAAGAAGAAGATAGAAAGTTGAAAAGAGAGCATGAAATTTAATCAGTAAGGAAGATATCTAAAAAGTTAGGTTGTTTTAATTAATTGGGAGAATTCTTATTTTGGAGTTTGAAATATGTTATGATAAAAAAAATTAAACTTATAAGTATATATATAATTTCTGTAGAACATGTCAAAAAATATCAAATTTCACAAAAGAAATTGGTATTCATAAAGAATACAAAATGCATAAAAGTAATATAAACAAGAAATCATTATTTTTTATGAGAAGTAAAACAAAAAGTGGAAGCTGAGAGTTATCAACACTTTCATTTTTATAATATATAATCTTTTAATCAATTATTAATTTAAAACTTTCAGAACTCTTACCTTTCATAAATGTTTAGGTGAAGTGGTGGTTGTTCAAATCCAAGTTAGGTTGTTCTTAACTTTTAATTCAATATATTTTATATCATATTAATTATTTTATATTTAAAGATTATTTTTATTTAAAATTAAAATAATTGAAATGTAATATCTTATGAACACAATATTATTCAAAAATAGTATATAACATATTTACATTTAAAAATTTATATTTATATTGTATTACAAGATATAGTTTAAAACAATTCATGAAACTTTGAAAATTTAACTACCAATTTGTTTTCGTATGTCCATTGAGTTTAGCAATGGTATTTAATTTTTTTTAGTGCCATGATTTAATTTAGTTTCATCTTTGAGTTTAGTTTCATTTATTATTATTAGAAATTAATTTTGTAGCTATCTATTATATGGAGGTTGAACTATGTACATTTAGAGTTTTATTCTATTTAAGATTATGACCCAATATGACTTTTTACTAAGGAATTTTTTGTTTTCATGTTTACACCTAATAGTAAATTTGGTCTAATTCATTCTTATGGTTAGAGTGTAGTTTGGTTCAATTCTCAAATATGATTATTATCAAAAAAAAAATTTGCATATAGGATTTAAATTGGTTTATAATAATGGTTAGGGTTGAATGTTTAATGTAGTTTAATTTTAAAAATAGTTTAATATATTAATTTAATTTTCTTTGACTAGAATTTTGGTCTAAAATAATTTGATTTACCATTTCTTCTACTATTTACCCATCCTCTCTCTCTCTCTCTCTCTCTCACTCACACACACACACACACACACACACACACACACACACACACACACACACACACACACACACACACACACAAACACACACACACACATTGCTCTCACCCTCTTCCCCTTCTCTAACTCTCTCTAGGTCACATGTCTCTCATCCTCCCCCCTTATCTAACTCTCTACATCACATCTCCCTTGTCATAATTACCATGTGATAAATTCTCTCCCTTACCTACTATCACACTATCTTCATTTTAACCTCATTCTCTACCTCATGTATCTCACTCTATCCTAACTAGTTACTATCTTTCGTTATGTCCCCTCTCTCACCTCAATATCTCTTACCCCTCATTTACCTCTCTCTTTTCCCACATTACCATGTTCATCTATATCATGGCATAATTATTGTCTTTTTCTCTATACCTCATATATCTTCCCATCCCCATTCTCTCTCTTATTTGTCTCCTCCTCATTACCCTCTTTCACTCTCTCCCCTCCCTCCTCCTACAATCACCTCTCCATGTATACCACCTATCTCTAGATCTCGTATCTATCACCCTCTCCTCCTCTAATTTTCTAGATATCATATCTCACCCCTTATTTACCATCTCTCTCTCTCTGTCTCTCTCTCTCTCTCTCTCTCTCTCTCTCTCTCTCTCTCTCTCTCTCTCACACACACACACACACACACACACACATCCACTCCTTCCTGTTAATTGTTTCTCCCATTCTTCCTCCACTATTGACCATCTCTTCTGATTAAGTCCAAAAAATTTTTGTACCAAAAGGTGGGTATGAGATGCCATTTTTTTTTATGAAATCACCAATATCTGAACTTCAATGAGATTTTGAAGATAGCTACACAAAATTTCAAGATATGACAAAAAAAAAAGTCACAACCCTCTTAATCTACTTTCTAAAATACTACTTTTTCTAAAATGGTGTAGTTTAAGGCCCTCAAAAAAAGGGACCAGACAAAGTGGTATTGTTTCTTTAGTAAAAAATAACATAATTTTAGGTTTGGTCATCCTAAAATGTTAACTCTTTTTTTAAATTCTTCAATCACTCTAGTCATAGATTTTCCACTATGTGGTGAACCATTATTGAGCCTAAAATTGTGCATTTTACCTAGTGTATTCTTTTTCGAGGCTTGCCTTTAGGCCCCTGGCTATGGCACTTGGGAGTTTCTGACCCCCACTGCCCTTTATGTGGTTAACTAGAGACTTTTTTGCATATTTTATGGTTCTATAGATGGGATTAGTGTTACTGGCAATGGATCCATGATCTTTTTTTCCCCTTCCACCCATAACCTTTCTCTTGGCATATGGTTACTCTAGGAGACAACCACAGATTCCCTTCAAATACTCTTAGATTTGGCATATTTTCATATTGGAGATCTTATTTACCATTTGGAAAGATCGCAATGTTGTTATCTTTGCTAATAACACTCTTGACATTAACGTTGCTATGTACACTAAAACATGCATTGATAACAATTTCATGATGCAAATTCAAGTACAAATATATAAAGTGGCTCTAGAGGTGGCTCACCTATAAGAGCTGCTAGCACATTTGGGAAATTCCCACTATACAGTTGCTCATGTTTTTTTGGATTCTACCTCTAACAGCCATGCCCCTCCTTGTAGTTGTCATCGAGGATGTAGTAGCTCTGCTTGCTTCTCACACATACCTTGCTCTTAGTAATGTCACTCTCCTAGCAGTAGTACTTTTGGTTAGTGCCACTCTCCTAGAGGCTCTAGTGGTTGGCACCGCTCTGTCTTGCCCCTACGAAGGTCTAGATCAGGGTAGTCCCCTATGCCTCCTCCTACTATCGGTTGGCCCACTGCTCATTCAAAGCCCAAGTGGGTATTTTCTTGGTTGAATTTATCCATTTTTCCTACCAAACCTGAGGGAGAGAAAGAAGATGATAATGATGATGCCTCTAATGGATGGGCTCCCCCTAAGCCACCAGCTCATCCCATCCCTGGGTGGGGATCTGATGATAAGGATCCTCCTTCCTTGGTTGGCATTATGCTAGAGACCAAAGCCTTTTTTTTTCTATGATTTTTTTTGATGAATAGTTGATCTCTGGCCTTGGGTCGTGTGAACTCATGGGGTGATCCTATTTCCCCCCTACCCCTTTTTTGTGAATATGTAACTTTATTGTATTTTTTTTTAATATAAGGAAGGGACTATTGATTTAAAAAAAGGTTACCAAGCATACATTAATTTACATATAGAATATCTCAATATTTCTATATGATGAAAATTGTTGGAAATAATCAAGACTAGCTAGGTTACTGAGAGGGGAGGGGTGAATTAGTAACATCAAAAACTTTAAATTCATTCAACACCTAACTCATTCATCATTTATTCATCTAATCTACTTTATGCATGAGAAAAGATAAACATTCATAACACATGAACATAGTATTTTGGTGACCCAAAAACCTTCCAAATAGAAAGTAAAACTAGGGGTATGTGCAAGATCATGGTGTGCCAAAAAGTGGCAATCTAAAAAATCTGTAGTTTTGAAATATCTCAAACTGTTTCAAAATATATTCCAACTTTTTTCCCACCCACCATGATACTAAATGAAAACAATTAATATCTTTATAAGGTCTACTATATCTTTTGATACCAAACCTATATGGTCAACTTTAAAAACATCCTAAAAAATGTGCTTTTGGCCTATTTTAATGTGATTTTTACTTCAAACATGTAGCTGATGAAATTTTTTTCACCAAAATTTGATGAAATGAAAAGGGTTTCTTAAAAATGTTCTTATCTTTCCATAAATGTAAGGTTTGTCAAATTATGAGTTTAGTAAGTAATTATTACTTATTTTGTAATGGAGTTACGTATAAAGTGATGTCTGACACACTACTTGAAAAACAACTATAACTTCCAAATGGTACAACATTTTTTAAATCCAAAAGATGCATCACATTCTATGTTTCTTCTACTATAAGAGAAAAAAAAAGAAAAATTGAATTTTGTAGAGTTTTGAATTAGTTAAGGTTGTCAGACATAAGAGTTTTTTTATTCCAAAAATACTAAATTCAAAAATTAATTATTTATTATTTATTTAGAATAAAAAAATCCAAAAATATGTGTCACATCTAGGCATGAGTCTACTACTTATACCTAAAATATTGTTAAAAAATATTATCATTTGATTTTGATTAAGGTGGTCAGACATACGTCTACTTCTTTTTTCTGTTCTGAAATTTTTGTAATATTGCATTAAAATTCAAAATTTTGACCAATCAATTTTTTTTTTTTGATATAAGTCCTAGTAGTTTAGAAACTAGATTCAATTTTCTAGAGATTCTTTTCTCTCAACTTTTTGATATAAAGTTAATAAAAAGTAGAAAATTGCATGTCAAGTTGACATGACCCTGATTTTCTAATTTTTTATTGCCACTTAAGAGCATAGTTTGGTTGACCATGATCCTGCACATACCCCTAGGGTGGGGATGATAGCCACAAAAATTTACTACTGCGGTATAAAGTTGGCCTGCTAGGGCTTACATTGACCACTTCTGATAATTTTCCCTATTAAGAGCAATTTGGATTGCTAGATCCATGTTGTTAGAGGTTTTAAAAACTTACAATGAAGTATGCAGTCTGTTAAGAGATTTAAAGAAAGACTGTCAAGTCTACCCTATTAAAGGATTTAGAAAACTGATTCACCTTTCAGGATGAAATAGTGGATCTGACTTACAACTTGATTTCTGATTAGATCCTTAAAGTACAGATCACCTCTTATGATTGATATAACTTTACTACTCCTTGTAGACCTTGCTAAATACTCTACTCTACTGCTGATTTTCATTCACTCTTCTCAAAACATTACATATCCATTCCTTGATATTCTCATACATATCTGTTTATTCATACATTGCAAATGGTAAATACATTATGTATATACCAATTCCAATATTTACAAATACAAAGTTAGCTAAAAAACAAGTAAACAAAATATTACCAAGTCAACCAAATAGTAGAAACTAGGGTTTTGTAAGCTAACTTGGTGAACTTCTAATACTCGACATCCACTACATTACTCGACATCATCATGCACTTGGTAGAAGTAGAAACTTGGTCCATACTAATCACACAACATAGCTTTGAACTCAATAACCATTAGAGACTTGGTAAATATAGTGTCACTTGGTAGATATAGTGTCACTTGGTAGATACTAAATCCTTCATTTACCTTGCATGCACTTAGTAAACACTGGCTTCTCAAACATCCATCACTTGGTAGACACTGACTTCTCATCACATAAATCGATGACACAATAAATACTATGAAACTCAGTGACCACTATGTGCTTAGTGAACATTGTCTGCTTAGTAAACACTATTGGATTGCACACTTACTCGGTAGCTTCAAGAATACTATATGTGAACTGCTTAACTGATGAACTTACTTGGCAACCACTAAATGCTTGGTATAAACTGTAGAATGAGTGATGAGCTTGGTAACCATATAGAATTGAATAAGTATTTTCACTAGTGACAAATACAACATAATGCCAAAAATCTCCCCATTTGGCATTAGTAACAAAAACACTTATAAGCCAAGACTTATGTACACTAACATACTGAATTTTGATTTTTCAAAATTGATCTTTGTAAAACTATTATATATATATATATATATATATATATATATATATATATATATATATATATATTCTCATATCTCCCCCATCTATATGACACAATATATACATAGTCTTTCTTTGCACATATATCAATCTATTTCTCCCTTATTGTCTCCACATTTCTCTTATCATCTCTTGCTGCCCCTTTTTGACAATAATTCCAAAGAGTTATGCAATGTTTTCAAATAGAGACACCAATATGTGAGAGAAATTCATACTATACCTTGAGAATAAGAGCCAATGTCTTATCCCAATTGTCTTGCAAAATTTTGTAGGTGGAGAGTACCACTTGAACTTCTGTTAAAATTTCAATCATATGATCTGCTATGGAAAAATTGTTATCCTGGACCAATGCTTTTGAATATGCAATATGTTTCTACATTTAGTCCATATCTAGAAGGATCATATTTTGTATATCTATCAATGTGGACCTAATCTTGGCTTCCTCTCTTAGTAATTCTACCTACATATCTGACAAAAATCTCACCTTGATGTGATGTGATGAGCTTGAACTAGGGTCAAGCTGTAGCCTTTGAGGACTTTCTTTCATATCTACATCAATCTTATTCAATTTCTCCTTTATCTCCTTGGTGTACTTGGTAACATCACAAATCTTAGCAAAAAGTGATGTCAAATTGGAAAAAGAATGTTCAAGATTGCTCAAAATTGAAGATAGTTCTACTTGGTTTATAGCAATATACTCAAGTAGCTTATTATCAAACTTTTTCTCTACCTTTTCAATTAAATTTTCTTGGCTAGATGTATCCTCATTGAACTTATTGACTACTTCTTCCAACTATAGGAAAATGTATTGTGATGAATCCACATCAACACCTATAACTTCTGTTATTATATTCTTAGCATTCTCAATTATTGTAAACTCTTTATCTCTTTTAGCTATTAACTTCTTTTTCCTTGCCTTTTGTTCCAAAAGTTGGCTAACCAATCTCATTTCATCAACTATAGCAATATCTAGATCCAAATTGGGAATGACAATTTCCTTGTCCAAATCAATATCATCATCAATTTATTTCCCAGTAAGTAGAAGTTTTACGAGTGTCTTTGGTTCTACTTCTGACCTCACTATCTTGGACTTAGAAATAGAGACAATTGTAGAAATAGTCGGACTTCAGTAAAAAATTGAATGGGTCTAACTAAAGGAAAACTCAAAGAAGTGCTAGCTAAATCCAAAATTGATGTGCTATCCAAAATTAAAGTAACAATAGGTGGAGCACAAATTGGAGTACTTACAATAGAAGAACTAACTGGAACAAAAGTTGGTGCTATCAAAGCTGTAGTAGTCAAAATTGTAGAACATGATGGTGAACTTACTATACATGTTGCTGAAGAAGTTGACAAAATTGTGGAACTGGATTCTTCACATATTGTTGTTGTAGATGACTTGAGAGCTGATGAAGAGGGTTATAGCTTGATAGATGAAGTGGTAGACACTTCCATTGCAAATACCTAGAGCTGTGAGGTAGCAAATAATGATTGAGAAGATGATATATCTAAGGTTGTTGCAATCATACTTGCTGAAGCTAATTCCAACCCTAATGATGTAGCAGACTTAGGTGGAGAATGAGGAAGGGAGGCTATGACTTGTGCTACTATTCTCATTGGATCACTTTCTTCATCTCCTTCCTTATCTTCCTCATTAGCCTCTTCCTCTTTCTCTTCATCATCATCCTTCAATGCCTAATAATCTTCAACATCAAAAGTGACACATGGAGTGTTGTCCTCTTCTTCATTGTCACTATCATCATCATCATCCTTGATCTCTATTGGATCTTCACTGGGCTTGTGCAGATGATAGATGTTTTCCCAAATAGATGTGGCATCCTTGACCACATGCTCAATTTCCTTTATCAAAATTAGACAAGTATGAAATCTCATCATCATTTTCTCTTCATTCTTTTTCAATGCTACCTTAACCTCTACATTTGAAAGATTTGGTAGAAGTTTTCTCAAGGTTTGCTCAAATATGTCTTTAGCTATCTATTTAGCTAATTGCCACCTAACCTTGACTTTGTCCAATAATACTATAGGGATTTGTGAAGAAAACTGATCAGGAGAGAATTTCCATCTTCCTAGTTTATCCATGATCAGATCTTCAACTTTCTTTCTTTCTGTTGGAGTTCTAGATTCATATTTGAGTGCTTTGAATTTATTGATTCTAGGACCTACTTTAAATTTATTGAGTCTTTCTTTAAATGTGGGAGGAGGCTTAACAAGCACAACTTCACTATCTCCTTTCCTTTTAGATTTCCTTGTGAATATAGTTATGGAGGCCTTGGGTGGCTTGGTAATGATTACCCTACCATACATTTTCACTGGCTCTATCTTCATCTTAGATTCCTATTCTTCTTCTTCTTCTTCTAATTCTTCTTCATCTTCTCCTTTTCCCTTGGTAAGCATAAGAGGGCCACTAGCAGTTTTCAACTTGGCTAGCTTCCTCTTACCTTTCCTTATTGCCTGGGGTAGCTTGATTTCAAGCTCAATTCTAGCTTTGGCCTCTTCATAGGTTCTAAAAATAGCTAGCTTAGGATCTACTAGCTCATTTACCAATGCTTTAATGATATCTTTGGTTTCATCAATGTTAACCTCATATGGAAGAGGTTTCATCCATGCAATTCTAGGCCCAACTGCCTAGGTATACACTCTATCACAATCAACCATAAAACATACATCATCTTTGTAGTCTTCAACAAGCATGGGAGGAATCCTGAACCTATTGTTCATCTTCTCCTTGAACACTTCAAAGTAATTATCCATAATGCCATCAAAGTTTTCACCCATTTCTACAATAAATTCATTTAATCTGATACAAAATTTGAGTGTCTTTCCTCCCTACTACTAAACCTTTTAATGGGAAAAACTTTTGAACATAAAAGAAAAGACATATTAACAAAGAACCAAATTTATAGGGGTTGTTCTTTGATGTCCTAATACTGTCCATATTTTTGTTCAACTACTTCAACAATAATTCGGATAGATCAAATTCCAAATTTTCTTTACAACCTTATATGCCAAATGAAATGCCTCACATGGCACACTATTCAAATGACTAGAGCTATAAATCTTGTAAGAAATTATGTGAATGTCAATCCTTAATTCCACATTAGGAACAATGCTAATCTTCAAGCCTCTACCATCCCTCTCAGCTAGGGTTTTCTTTTGAAGGTCTTCCTAACCAAGGGTTTTTGTAGTTTTGGCTTTGCTCAGCATGGGGAAACCCATAATCTTATGAATCATTTTCTTGGTGATCAAAGAAGGCTCCTCTAACCATAATTGACCATTATGCACATGACTAAGAATATACCTAATCCACTTAATCTGGAAGTTCCTTGGCATATGCAGGATATGGGTTAATCCTTTGGTCTCTAGATGCTTATGCTCAAGTTTCAACAAACCATCAACACACATTTCTCCTAGGGCACTATCCATCTCTAGGGTTCCAATCTCTTGAAAAGAACACTTAAAATGAGTGTGAATATTTTTAAATAGGAGTACTTTGAGAGGAATTTTTGATTGAGCTCCATTAAGATCCAATGACTCTGCAACTGCTGGTACTAACTTGAAGTTTGACACTTTTCATTCCACATCTTTTACCAACATCCCAGATCCTCTTTTTGCCTTGCTACTACTACTACTTCTAGATGCCATGGTTACTTGATAAATGAGAGAAAATTTTTGAACAAATTCTTTGCTGCAAATTTGCTCAAAATTTCTAGAATCACTCTGCTCTATGGATTCTAAAGTTGTGGTGAAAAATGAAGTCAAATTCAATTTTTTTGATGAAAATTCTCCATTAATACTAGGTACCATAATGATGTAGTGTGTGAAAAACTATTATCCACTCACTAGCTCGGTAGAAGCTTGTGACTTGGCATCAAAACGAAATTTTTATTACTCCCAACCTAGCTTGGTGGAGTCTATGACCAAGATTTCTTAGTATGACTTGATTTCATGTAATCCCTTTATATCTAAAATACTGATTTGAATTTTCTATTTTCTTTCATTTGGAACTACTCGAGATATAACTTGAAGATATAGTTCTAGTTCCTCCTTTAAGAATCTAGTTGGAAATGGTGGAGTCACCCACTTCTTGAGTGAGATGGCCATCATTTGAACTAGCTTGCTCAGTAGATTTGGAAATCCACCATTGTCTCATTTTCTTCCTAATGTTATCAGCTTTAGCTTTCTTCTCATCTTCAACCTTTCCTATGTTCATGCAGTTCTTTGCTATATGACCAAGTTTAGTGCATGTATAACATCTCACTATTGTATCATTCTTTCTCAAGTGATGCCATGCATAGTTTATGCCAATGTGTCCATATTCTCCACAATAGTGACATCTACACCAAATATTGTAATCCCAACCAAATATTGCCTTTACAAGTTGTTAAACTGGATTGAATGGTTTAGATCTACATTCAGATGCCTTATGACCTTGTTTCTTGCATTTGTGACATTTACCTTGAAATTTTGGTTTCTCCTTGCATTCATTAGCTTTATGACCATGCTAATTGCAATTGTAGCATTTTTCATTGAATTTTTCCTTTCCATTGCTCCAACATTTTTTTTATGTATGACCTAACTTAGCACAATGATTGAAAGTAGGTCTTTGATTCCTTTGGGCACCTTGCTTGGAAGATTCACCTTCTTCTTTATATCCAAGTCCTACTTTGACTTTTTTTCAATAGAGATTCTGATCACTTTGCTGATTCAATTGATCCATGTTTGCTTGAGATTTCATTATCCTTTCATTGAGTTGCTTTTCAAAAATTAGATCAGCTTTTAGTCTTTCACTAATTTGTCTTTCAGTGATTAAATCATTCCTTAAACTTTCATTTTTAGATCTCAAATTTATGATTTCCTCATTTGCATTGGAGAGATAATTGAAAAGAATTTCTTGTTGAAGGGATTGATTTTAATTTTCATTGTACCTTGCCTCCAAGTCTTCACTTTCCTTATTCCTTTGTTCCAAGATTTTACACATTCTTATTGACTGAATTTCTTGTTCTCTTTTCAATTTTCTTACCTCTTCTTGCAAAGAGCCATTATTCTCTAGGAGCCCTTTGATTGCCTCATTTGCTTCATCTGAATTGCTTGAAGGGTAAAAGTCTTCAATTTTTTCTTCAACATACTAATGGTCATTTGTTTCTTTTGCAAGTTCCTTCCTTCTTTTCAAGGATTGAGAAAGATGCTCTTTTGCTTCCTTGAGTTGAGCTATGGCCATCTCCAGATCTAGCCTCTCATTATCAATAGATTTGTCAAGTTTGAGTATCTCCATTTCCCTTGATCTTTTGTCATGTCCCCTTTTCAAACAATTAAAAATAATAATCTTTGCTAAGGCAGGCAAGCCAAAAAAAGGTGAAGTTTCGGCAAAGGGGGATAATCTTTGGAAGCTAATGGACTAATAAATGAAAATTATTATTAAAATATGTTTTATTAATCCCTCTTGGACGTGAGTTAGGGTTATGTCCTCTTTTAAGGGGTTTGGAGGCATTCTGGACTCATTCCAGAACTTGATTTTTGTGCATTGCTTTGTTGTTCTTCAGAGGCTGCCAAACCTGTGGAGAAGGAGACACAAGAATGGGAGTTTGTAGGTTTCTAGGAAGGCTAAGGACTGGATTTTGAAGCCTTTTCATGTGCATGCTCATGCAGAGTTTTCCTTTGTGCTTAACAGTGCAGATTTGTGGTTTTTTGAGTGTGTTTTTTGTAAGAGTTTGTTGTTTCTAGTTGAGTATTTCATATCAGTTTGGGTTGCTGCTATATTTCAGACTTTTAGATGTTAAAATAGAGCTGAATATATGTATTTGGTCATGATTATACTTATGTGATAGATTATTAGTGTTTTTGTGGTGTTTTTGGGCCATTCTATGTTGTTTTCAAGAGCCCGATGAGCATTATTTTTATCCTTCGTTTGGGAGCTGTTGTGTAAATGTTATACAAATCTGAAAATGTCATTTTTTAGGCTGTTATCCTGCTGAAATTTTTATAAAAATTTCCACTTTCAGATTTACTAATAATATGTGAAGCTGTGATGTTTTTGGCACTATTTTCTGCACACTCGATTTGGGGTTTATTGAGAAATTGGTGGATCTTTGAAAGATTGGTTGTTTGATCTTAAAGATCTGATTAGAGGCTTGAAATATCATATAAAATTAGAGGAAGGGAAATTTTAGTGGTATCAGAGCTATGATCTTTCTAGCCTGAGGGTTTGTAGAAGTTTGCATGTTAGTTTTGACAACTACCCAAATCTTGCATGTCAAAATTTATGGTTGCATGTTGCTTCTAATCAGCTGCATGTCAAAATTTATGGTTGCATGCTACTTCTAATCATTTTCATGTTGATTCTAATTAGTTGCATGTCAAAATCTATGGTTGCATGCTACTTCTAATCATTTGCATGTTAGTTCTTGGTGAATTTGGTGGTTACATGTTGCTTCTAATCAGCTGCATGTTAAAATCTCTAGTTGCATGCTACTTCTAATCATTTGCATGTTATTTCTTGGTGAATTTGGTGGTTGCATGTTGCTTCTAATCAGCTACATGTCAAAATTTATGGTTGCATGCTACTTCTAATCATTTGCATGTTAGTTCTTGGTGTTTGAAGAATGCATGTTGCTTCTAATCAGCTGCATGTCAAAATCTATGGTTCCATGCTACTTCTAATCATTTGCATGTTAATTCTTGGTGTTTGAAGAAGTTATAACCTATTGGGGTTACACTCTACTTTATCCAGAATGGACAGGTATAGTACAGAGTCTTAGAGGACATAATCTTGGACAATTGATATCCAAAGTCAGAATAGTAGAAAGGATGGTTATTTAGACATTCGAGATAAACTTATAAAAATAAGCCATGACATGTCTAAACAGTTGGTTGAGCACCACCATATGATGAATGACATGTTGTCCGACCCAGCTAAGGTGGATATGTTGACTGGATTTCTATTTGGCAGATTTTCTCATAGGGAAGATGACACAATTACTAAAAACATGCATGAGGAGTCTGAGAAACTAGCTTATAGCCAGGTAGAGGTCTCAGATTCTACTCTGCCACAGGAGGTAGTGAGAAAGGATACTATGTAGATTGATAGTAATGGTCAACTTCATACTCAAACTGATACAATTGTATACAGGCCATCAAAGGGTCATGTCACAGGTATTCAGGATGGTATAGTTACACCAGGCAGTGACTACAGCGTAGTGGGTTCAGATAATGATTATGAGGATGTTGTTGTGCATGATGGTGAGATACCTAGTAGAGATGATCAAACATTGAGCATTAATGAATTTTTTGAGAAAGAGTACCAGGCACAGTTAGATGCTTCATCACATGAGGTTGAGGTTGGTAGTACTTCACATGATTTGTCTAGCCAGCTAAAAGTGAACAAAGACAGTATTGTGACTTCATTATCTCATCATGACAGGTATGTGGAGTTAGTTGGTATTGGTCATATTACTCAAGTGAGGATTTTTCTTGAGTTACCAGCTAATTCTAGTTTACAGATATGGACTCAATATTGTTATATTGGCATTTGGGATTCAGTTGACTAGAGATCTTGAACACTTTTTGGTAGCAGTGTTTGTTTGGGTGCTATCATGGATTTGATTAGCAGATTGCACAGTGTTATCTTTTCTTGTGCTAGCAGCTTGTCTGATGTTGGTATTAGTTTTTATACACCAGTGTTGGGCTTTGTTCATATATCCAGTCGACCATACTTTCTAGAATGTGTTGATAATCTTTCATATTTAGCAGTGTGTACAGATGAATCCCAGGATCATATTGGCATTGATGACATCCAGGAGGATGTAGTGGGCAGTTTTGAAGACTTAGTTTCCTTGGGTACAAAGGAGTTGGACAGCAGTGCTATAGTTTTTGAACTCCGTATGTTGATATGAGCTTTAGAGTTGATTCACAAGATATGGATGGTAATACTCTAGAGACTAGTAACTTTGAGAATACTCCTTTAGACATTGCATCAGAGGAGGTTTGTAGGAGGCAGTCAAGCCAGTGCCATCATGTGTCTAATCAGTTGAGAGTTAGTGAGCAAAACATTGCTATCGCTTGCCAACATTTTGATGTTGCTCGTCAATTGTTAGCGGTTTATGGATGGGGTTCTCCTACTAGTGATGAGCAGGGAGGCAGTTATCTTTCCTTGATAGAGTTCCACTCTTTATGGGAGGCTATCCAGATTTTGAAATAGGATTATATGTAGTTGGTAGCCGACAGAGATTATCTTATGGAGTGGGGCAGTACAGCATATGATGCATTGTTGGCCAAGGAAGATGAGGTGAGTGAGCTTATTGAGCAGCTTGAGGTGACTTCTGAGATTCCTGAGAGTACATAGTTGGCTTTCAAGGAGTCACAGTTTCATTTGGCTAAGGTGACCATGGAGTTAGAACAACTACAGTCTTTACTAGATTTTGTACAGTCACACGCTGTGGTGTCTGATGATCTAAGGATGTCCATGGTCGAGACTGTTAAAGATAGTGGAGATGGGGATGCATCCATCCTTGATACTAACATTGGCATATCGGGTTCATCCCCACTAGAGTTAGGTTTAGTTGAGTTGGGTGCTACAGTAGATTGTTGTGGTATGCCTGACATGGTGGTGACCTCTAGCACTAATGGCATGAAGACTAGAGATGTTGTATCAAAGATCATGTGTGATATTGGTGAGTCGATAGTTGGCATGGATCCTACTAGTAATACTACTCCCTTGGTGATGTCTTCAGAGGTAGTAGTCAGTTCCAACTTGGTTAGTGATTGATTGTAGTTAGTTACATCTAGATTGCAGTCTGAGCCACTAACTGAGATTGGTGCATTCTATCAGCATTACACTGTGAGGTATGCTCATCAATCTACCTTTGATTACCATGTTGATGAGATGATTATACATAGATGTAGTTTGGTTCCTAGTGCTTATCATCAGTTATGGGACAGTTTGATGCCTCAAGATGAGATTTGTGATGGGCATGACATGGCAATAGGTTCTGCAGTTGATAGTTTGATAATATGTGACTTAGAGCAGGAGTTTGGGAGTGATGCTTCACTAGGTGTTGTTATTGATTCTACTCCTTTGGCTATGACATCTCTTGACTTAGCTAGTGATTAGTCACAGTGGGTTGTATCACTTGTTCATGGTGAGCTGTTGACTGAGGTTGGTTTTTTTAATCAACATTATATTGTAGGGTATGTACATCAGTTAGCATTTGATCCTTATGTTGAGGAGTTGATGGCAGGAAAATTTGGTTTGGGTTCCATTTCTTGATGTTTATCCTGTGATGGCTTTTCACCATTAGTGGTGTATGGGAGTTATGGTTATGAGATAGTGGTCGATGATCTACAGATTTGTGTTGACTGCAAAAGTTGTACAGTGTGTGGATTCTCCATACTTGGTATAGTTTCATTCAAGAGCGTTCACCATTGTTGCAGAGTTGGATTGTACATTTCGTATAGGCCAGTGGGATGCGTTGATGGTATTTACTATGTTGGCAGTTTGATTTGTCCACTTCACTTGGCTTTTGATGTTCTAAGAGTTTGTGTCTCATGGGTTTTTGACTGTGGAAGTTGTGATTTTGGAGTTTGGTTGAGCTATAATTGTTAGTTTGATTATAGATTCCTCTTGGTTATATTACAGAGGATATTACAGGAGCCGGTGTTAATTGACAATACTATAGCTCATGACTAAATTTGGGATCCAGGTTGATTGATTGGTTTATTTTTCAGCCATTTCTTGAGGACAAGCAATATTTGGAAGGGGAGGACTTGTCATGTCCCCTTTTCAAATAATTAAAAATAATAATCTTTGCTAAGGTAGGCAGGCCCAAAAAAGGTGACGTTTCGGCAAAAGGGGATAATATTTGGAAGCTAATGGACTAATAAATGAAAATTATTATTAAAATATGTTTTATTAATCCCTCTTGGATGTGAGTTAAGTTTATGCCCTCTTTTAAGGGGTTTGGAGGCATTTTGGGCTCATTCTAGAACTTGATTTTTGCGCATTGCTTTGTTGTTCTTCAGAGGCTGCCAAACCTGTGGAGAAGGAGACCCAAGAATGGGAGTCTTCAGGTTTCTAGGAAGGCTAAGGATGGTATTTTGAAGCCTTTCCATGTGCATGCTCATGTAGAGTTTTCCTTTGTGCTAAACAGTTCAGATTTGTGGTTTTTCGAGTGTGTTTTTTGTAAGAGTTTGGTGTTTCCGGTTGAGTATTTCATATCAGTTTTGGTTTCTGTTATATTTAATACTTTTAGATGTTAAAATAGAACTGAATATATGTATTTGGTTGTGATTATACTTTTGTGATAGATTATTAGTGTTTTTGTGGTGTTTTCGAGCTATTCTATGTTGTTTTCGGGAGCCCGATGAGCATTGTTTTTATCCTCCATTTGGGAGTTGTTGTGTAAATGTTATACAAATCTGAAAATTTAATTTTTTAGGATGTTATGCTGCTAAAATTTCTATAAAAATTTTCACTTTCAGATTTACTAATAATATGTGAAGCTATGAAGTTTTTGGCACTATTTCCGGTATACCCGATTTGGGGTTTATTGAGAAATTGGTGGATCTTTGAAAGATTGGTTGTTTGATCTTAAAGATCTGATTAGAGGCTTGAAATATCATATAAAATCAGAGGAAGGGACATTTCATATTTTCTCAAGTTGTCAAACTTTATCCTAAGAAGCACAATGATCTAATACCAATTGTTGGAAATAATCAAGACTAGCTAGGTTACTGAGAGGGGGCGAGTGAATCAGTAACATGCATTTGTAACCAAGGTATGTGGAGACAACTACTAATTTGAGAACTATAGCATGAATTTGTAAGATGGTACGATACTATATTATTTAGCCATTCTACGTATATTGGAGCTAGGAACCATTCCATATATGTCATAGCTAGTGTTGGGATAGCTTAGAAGGTATCATCAAGTTCCTCTCCCTATCAGTCATGAATGTCTGGCATAAATGCCCTACAATGTAAGGTCAAGGGTTACATCATTCATTTCTAGCTCAGCCTAGCTTAAAGCTATTATCCATCTATAATCACTCATTTTTAGTCTAGTAAACTATAAGCCCTCCTAAGCCCTCTTTCTAGGTATCTTTAAATCTATATACTAAACCTTATTAAGAACTAAAACAGTAGACATAACAAAACTTGTCATATATTGGCCAAAAGAGGAAAGACTACATACCAAACTTGGCATTCCAATCAATATCCCATATAGTATCTTTCAATTATTGAGATAAGGTCTGAGTAGGAAGTAAATAAGAAGTTATAAAATTGGAATAATTTGTATATAATTCAAACCTAGTTTTTTTTTACTACCACTTAATCCATACAAGATTTACCCCTGAAAAAATGGTCTTATCTTTTTTATAACTAATAAATGTTGTAACTTCTAGAAATCTAGGTTACATGTTGTGGATTGTTAGCCATTTCAGAATTCTTTATAACCACATTCCTACCAAATGTATGACAAAATGCCAAACATTACAAAAAAATTTCTTTAGAAATTGGGGAGATTATTATGCATCTCCAATTTAGTCTCTAAGGTAGAGAAATTAGATATATTACAATATGAGATATGATCTTTAAATAAGCTTAGTAAACATAGGCAATTATTTTATGTTAGCAAAGTAATAATCACATACTAGTTATTTCTACAAGTATCAAACATATTTTTCTAAAACACAAATGAAATAAGCATTAAAGGCTTTCCTCTTTAGGGTATATGGGTTTTTGGTCCTTCATTTATTCTTTCGTATTTTTGGTTGGAGAGGAACAAACAAATCTTTCAAGATGTATGGACTAGACCTATGCAAGACTGGTGGAAGATTTACCACTCTCTGCATTCAAAATAATTTAGGCTAAGGGTGTGTTAGATGGGGGTATGGCTCCTAGTGACCTTACCATCTATAATTGCCTCAATATTTAACTTCACAAAGGGCTCTAAGGAATTGGAGGTCAAAGGTTCCATGGTCTTCCCAGACATCATAGGAAAAATATGAAGAGTCAAGTGAATTTTGAAGGGCATTGAACTCCTCCTCCACCTAGTGTTCTTAACACCAATGGTTGTTCCTTGGGGAATCTAGGTCCTTCTAGCATTGTGGGAGTGTCTCATTGTAGTTATGGTGGTCTAACTTCTTTTCTTGGTGCATAACTTGGGTTTTCATACTAACAATCTTATGGAGGTGATGGTCATCTTACATGCTATGGAAAAAAGTTGTTTGGGGGGATAGCGTAGAATTATCTATGAGTCTGAGTCCCAAGTGGTTACAAACTTTCTTACTTCACAATCTCTTTAGGATGTTAGTTGGCCCCTATCTTTAGTTTTTAATCAAACTCTTCTATTTTGTAGAACTCTTGAGTTAGTTTGTTTTACTTACATCCCTCAAGAGTGAAATGGAATTGTCGATTACTTGCATAAATGAACTTTTGATAGTGTGTAGGATTGGACTGCTATAAATAGGGGGTAATTACCACATGAATTATCTCATGAACTTTATGAACTTGTTGATTTGAATATGACTCCTTGTTGAGCTCTCCCTTTTTTATTTCTTCTTCTCTTGATTAATATTACCCATCATTTACTACGAATTGTTAAGCTGCATCAAAATTGAAATACTTTAATTTTATCCTAAAAACCACAATTCGAAGTGAATTAGTTGGAATAGACAACACTTCAACTTCTAAAATCAAGATAAAATTAAACTACTATATATTGTTATAACTGCAAAATATGTTTAACAATGCATAAATACAAATGTCATATGAGGCCTATTGTTAATGAGAAAGGTGAAATTGGAATCTATCTTGTTTTAAAATAGTCACTTGGAATTTGAAAGTAAGCTTTGAAAAATAGGGAGTAAAAAATGTGCAACAATTGTTTATGGAAAAAAAAAGGACAATCTTCATTATGTTTACCCTCCCTTAAATCATTTAATTTCCCTTTCTATTAAATTAAAAACATTTTATGGCCTTCAAAGATTGAAGTAGCTATATCAGCATAGGTATTTTTATTGGGTTTAGATAAGGGGCTTCAATCTAGGAAGTAGTTGATTTTTTCCAACTTTAGGAAGAGATCTAGTACAATAATTATGATAGTTTTCTTATAGCTATCCTCAAATAAGAGCACCTAAAACTAAAAACACATGTAGTAATTATCTACTTTAGTGATTGACCAATTTTTGCACCAATATTGTGGCATTTCTTGAAGATTACAATAATAGTTAACCACAAGTATCATTGTCTTTTTATTAAGAAAATATTGTTGCGCAAACATAGGGGTATAGGCCAAGCATTTTGAAATGATACTGTTGACCACTTTGCACTCCAAAATCCCTACAATATATCCATGAATACCCAAAAGTTTAAACCTTAGCTTTAAGCTTTCTATTCACTAAAATATACCCAAAAAATCAAAATCTGACTTATAGATTAGGAGCTCTAGGTGATTAGGTGCGCTAAGTTAGCTTAGATGATTACTAGATCTTTCCCCCTACATATAAACTTATATTCCATATAACAATCCCATTAACTCATTTCAAAAATTCTAACTTTAACATACCATGTGCAAAGGGATTGTTTTATTTTATAGGGTCAAAGATTTGAATAAATTATCTAAAATAATTAGGTAATAAAACACTTTCATTGCTCATAATACCTTAGATACATTACTTTATAAAGAATCTAAATTATGGTAGAAATCACTCTAACCCTTATTTAATACCTCCAAATATTTTGAAAAGTGGAAATAACATCAACATTAGCTTGAATTTCCACAATCATCAAAAATTTAACATTGGATGGAATTTCTATTTTTCCATTCTTAACCACTTCAGAAACCTAGATCATATTTCCTTTTCATTTCTTTTATTGCTTTCCATGGAAGATTGTTTTTATAAGTCTAGGAGGAAATAAGAGGAGGGTAAAACCTTTTATCTCATCCATTAGGGGTTCATGAACAAACTATATATCTACCATCTTGCCCAAAACCTGCTGCTCCTGATCAACCCACTGGCTTCTATCACCTCCAAGTCCCATTGGACCCTGGCTCTAGTCCCAACCACAAAAAAACCAAGAAAACCCATGGCCTTGAGGTTAAAATTAGCCCCATTGATTCTCATAAAAATGGTAGGAAGAGTAAGTAAGGTGTCAAGAGAACTAGAAAATGCCTCTAGCTGCAAGAGAACTAGCAAATGCCTCCAGCTGGAAAAGCTCAAGTTCCCCGCCCCTCCCTCCCCCCCCCCACCCCCGTGCCTCTCCCCCACCCTCCAAAGCATGATTCCAACTTTGAATCTACCAAAAATGATGATAAACCTACAAAAAGGAAGAGACTACCCCAAGACATGAAGCATGTCCCCAATCCCTTTAGCCCCTCTCACAGTTCTAACACCCTTGAAGCTACCTTGACTAGAAGCATGGGGGGAAGACATCATCTCCCCTAGAAAAGATAGTACTAAAGGTGGGGAGAAAGGACAAGCATATCCATGGATAGAGCCACAACAAGGCTAGACTGGATAGCCTAGAGTAGTCAATGAGGGATCAAACAAATAATCACATTGGTATCTACCAAAAATTTGACACTCGAGTGGAATTCTCCTCCAAAGTCATGTATTATGTGGCCATCACACTTTACTTTTTGGAAGTGAACAAGGATGAGAATGATTTTGGTAAGGAGAGCAAAACAACTTGATCCATTTATGGGTTCCTAGTAGAGGACTAGTTGAAGATTCTCCTCGACAAACCTGTCAAGGTAGAGGGGGAGGACATGAACAAGGACGCACCTAAAGAGAATAAGGATGAGGATCCTAGAAATGAGGGTACCTAGACGTAGGTCTATTTTTTTTTTCTTTAATTATTGTTATGTTGTTGGTTACTATGAACAAAATACCTTATGGGGTTTTACATTATATGTTTATGTCGATATGTGGGACTGATAGCAACAATTTGTTTGAGTGTTGTTGGACTGTTTTTTAGTTTTTCTCTTTTTACAAGTTTAAGGACTAATGGTATTATTGATTTGGTTCTAGAAATTATATATTTTTTGAAGTTTAAAGTTGGTATCAGATAGATGACAAAGAGGTAACCTTTGACTAACTTTTCTTCCCTTTTGTACTTTGAGGTCAGCCCCCCATCCTTTTGGCTACTATCTAATACTTCAAAAATATTGGATATAATTTTCCAAAATCATCAAATAGTTTAACTAAATAGAATTCCCCCAAAACAAATAGCTGTGCATATAGAATTTTCGACAATTATCAAATAACTTTGTTTATAAGAGTATATATGGACATACAAATTTCTATAATTATCAAATATAATTGTTTATGAGAATATATATAGACATAGAATTTTCTACAATTTTTTACCTTTGTTTGTGAGAATATATATGAATACAAAATTTTAGGGAATTATCAAATATCTTTGTTTATAATCTAGTATATATGGACATTTGGCTTCTGTTTCTGAGAGTGAGAAGAGTTAATAAATGTAGGAGCATGTCAATGACCTTTTTAGATTAAGAACACCATCATGTTTAATTATGCCTTGGCATATAATCCCTCTGATGGAACTTCAAAGAGGTTTTCAATTCCTATTGTTCAGGAATTAGCATCGCAAAATCTTCAAAGCCTCCCCAAAAGGTATATTAGACCAAAGGAAGAGTGCCCAAATGGATTTCCTCCTCAAATAGACATCCCCATATTTGATAGTGCCATGTTTTTGAGTGATTCTAATGATCTCTATAGGTAAAAGGAATTGAAGAAACTTGGTATTGCATGCCAGCAATAGGGATTTTTTCAGGTGTGTACATCCAAATTGATTATCTACATGAGTAATAATTTCCTTAAAAGATTTTTTTTTGTGTATTAGGAATTTTTGACAATTTGAAAAGAGGATCTTGTAGTTTAAATGATCGATCTTCTCAAGGCTAGGAATCAAGATTAAGCAAAAACTTTGCTTTCTTAGATTATTGTTGTTGCAGGATATGGTCATTTATCTATGTGATGAGGAATTACTCTCTAGTGGATTCCAGTCACCAAATCATCTTTGTTCTCCTATTTTTTTTATTTTACTAAGATAGTATCTATTCCTCTATATTGTCAGGTTGTGAATCATGGAGTCCCTTTGTCTTTGATGGAAAGAATGAAGGAAATCGTTAGGGAACTCATTCAACTACCTCTAGAAGAAAAACTCAAATACAAAATGAAAGATTTAGAAGGCTTTTCCATGCCTTCGTAGGCTCAGATGACCAAATACTAGATTGGGCAGATATCATATCCTTGACTACTCTACCTCCGCAAAATAGAAAAATGGATTTCTGGCCAAAAGAGCCAGTAGATTTTAGGTACCCAAGTATTTGTGACATATTATTTTCTCTTTTCACTTTGCCATAGATATTTGAAGCATATCTACTTCAAATTTCTATCCTTCTAACTTCCATCAAATTTTAATTTTCAATCTGATTGCACCACCCATTTGTTACAGAGAAACTGTGGATCAATACGCTTTTGAAACTCAAAAGCTGGACAATGTAGTTCTTTGCCTCTTATCAGAGAATGCTGGGCTGAAACTAGATTGTTTCATTAATGTGTGTGAGAAAATAATACAAAGGATGTAAATGAATTAATACCCACCCTGCCCAAGACCACATCTGATTTAGGGTTAAGCTCTCATTCAGATGAATATGCTTTGACAATTTCTTTGTAGGACGATGAAATAGTTGGACTACAAATCTGCAAGATGGTCAATGGATTCCTATTCAACCCACCCCTGATGCTCTAGTTATCAATACTGGGAACATGCTTGAGGTAATCAAGATGTGTTTTAACAAACTTTGGACCAAAACAACCTGTAGGAACCATCAATTTATGTTAACTTATTTTCAAGAATGTTTCCATGGGTGGATAATTTTGAGGTTTCATGTATTCAAGATTACAAAAGGCTTCCCTCTACAATATTGATTTATCATTTGGGTTTAATTAATGGGGACTAATGTTTGATAATAGTAGATTCATATCAAATGTAAATTATTCCTTTTGTGTGTTTTTTAGGTACTAAGCAATGGAATATACAAGAGCTCTGAGCATAGAGCAGTCACAAACATGGACAAGAATTGAATCTGCATTGCTATGTTTTATGGTCCAAGTATTGAAGCGAACGTCGGCCCTATTCTTGAGCTCATAGATGAGACGCATCCCTATCAATATAGAAGATTCATTCGTGTAGAGTATATGGAGAATTTTATTTTTGGGAAACTTGAAGGGAAGAAGAAGATGATTAAATTTGTCAAAATTAAGTCATTACTTTCATGAATTGAATCTGTTCAATATGGTTAAGACAAAGGTCAGGAAGGAAAATGATATACACTTACAATTTGATGAGATTTTTCTCTCATGGGTATTTTTGGATTTTTAGTTTAAGTAAGTGTTCAGAGATCGCTAATGTAATGAATTGCATGATTTTGGAAAAAGAGGGGTAAAAATTTATTAAGAAAAAAAGGAATACAACAAGGAGAGCTCAACAAGGAGCTGGATCCTGAGCAACAAGATCATCAAATTCTTGCACCATCTCAAAGGAAAGTTTCCACCTATCCATATTATTCCAACCCGGATCATGACTAGAAGCCCATTTGGCTAAACAATTAATAGCTCTGTTCAATTCATGAGGAATATAAGTGAACCTAATGAACTGAAAAGAGGTAGAGAAGAGTATAATATGATTCATAATAGTGGCCAGCTGCCAACTTACATCATCAAGCTCCTGCGAGGAAAGAAAGTTCACCACCACTTGGGAATTAGACTCAAAGATAATCTAACTCCATCCCCGCAAACAAAACTATTCCATAGCATATAAAATAGCTTGAGTTTCCATGAGATTGTTAGTGTAATCACCCTTATGGACTGAGAAAAAAGAATTTAACATCACCAAAACTACAACGAACCACTCTCTCAATACCAGCAGAGCCTAGATTCCCTCAAGAAGAACCATTAGTGTTAATTTTCAGAACTCCATATGGAGGAGGAGTCCACTACCCATCCTGATTTACCTGACCTTTCCTCTGATGCTGAAGCTACCTGGACACGAAAGGAAACCTTTGAGCTACAACCCCATCCTGAAGATGAAAATTGAGGTAATTGCATATAGCAAGATCAACCAGATCCATACCCCCATCTAGCTCACACTTCACTTGAATAGTTTCCTAAAGAGAATGTGAGATCTTCCACCAAAGATGCAAAACACCAAGCCGAACATCTTGGAAAATTCGACGATTCTTCTCCAACCAGATATGCCAAAGCATGAATGATGGGACAGCAATACAAGCAGCATGGAGAGGAGAAGACTTGGAGGGAGCACTACCCAAGTGGGCCTAGAACTCAGGAAAAGAGGAAGCATGCCTACAAGAGCAACCCCAAGCACTCCACCAAAGGTGCCATAGCTAAGTCGAATAGGAGCAATGGAAGAACAAATGGGAGATAGACTCCTTCCCATTACCACACAAAACACAATAAGAGGGGCCCTGAAATCCATGTTTACAAAGATTATCCCATGTAAGACAGTGGTTGTGAGCCACTAGCCAAATGAAAAAATTGCACTTGGAACAAGAAACTTTATTCCAAACTTGCTTCCACCAAGGGACCTCAACATCCCCAAATAATTGTTTGGTTATCTCTTGATAGCTAGAAAAGACATGATATTTACCAGACAAGGTACCTCCCCAAGCCAAAACATATGTACCTAGCAAAGAGGAACACTCTCTAGAGGCTAGAATCTAAGAAAGCACCTGATAATCCACGTCCGTGCCTCCAGGAGGCCAATCAGAAGAATGCTTTCATTTGTAACCAACAACAGGTCCCAATTGATAAGGAGTCTTGTAATGAGCCACTTTATCCCATCTAGTAGCATGAAAAGAGTCACAAAGAGACTGAAGATAAGGGTACATGGATAAAATGGAAGGAAATCCATCCCAAGCATCAGACCAAAACAAAGCCTTAGAACCTCCTTTACATATCCAAAATAGACCCCTCTTGACTAACACCACACCTATCTTCAAAGTATGCTAGACCATTTAGCCATGACCTTCAAGAGGAAGTGCAGAAACAGAGCAAGGATCAGCACCATGAAAATATTTATGAGTGATAATAGGAGCCCAAAGTTGATGTTGTCAGAGCACCATCACTAATATAGTTTAGCAACCAATGCTTGACTACTCAAGAGAGTTGATCGAAGACCAAGACCACCTTCCTTTTTAGGCCTACAAATAGTTGCTTAACTAATCAAGCTCCATTTTGTACTATGCAAATTACCACACCAAAGGAATTGCTTAGAAAGAGCATCAAAATCTTTGAGAAAGTAAACATGAGCAGCCTGAACCATGCTTCTATAAGTAGGAAGAGCTTGGATAACAAATTGAAGAAGAGTAACCTAGGAAGTAGTAGAAAGCCATCTATGAGTCCAATGAAACAACAATAGGAATGCAAAGATAAGTGAGAGGAAGTGACCCAATCTAAAACCGCAGGATACAAACAATCCTCTGCTAAATAGGATTAGGAGTGTTAAAAAATTAAATGGAAGATTTGTACTCATTAACTTTCTGGCCTGAAGTTGCTAAATAAATGTCCGAGTTATGTCAAAAGGCTTCAGCTTCCTTGATCATAGAAAGACCCACAAGAGAAAAATCATCAAAAAATTGAAGATGGGAAAGAGAGGGTAAGCCATTACCCCACCGCCACCCTTGAACAGAATTCTGGGACACTTGATACTTAATGAATCTACCCAAGCCTTTGGCCATGATGATGAATAGATATGGGGAGAAAGGATCACCCTAGCAGAGGCCTCTAGAGGCAACAAATAGCTGAGAAGGTTGACCATTAATAAGAATAGAGAAGGAGGCAGAAGTAACACAACTCATAGTCCAACTCACCCAGTCAGAGCTAAATCCAAAAGAAAGAAGAATACACCTTAGAAAGCTCCATTTAACTCTATCATATGCTTTAGCCATATCCAGCTTAATAAACATAGCTCTCTCCCTTGAAGTAGCCATAGAGTGAATAGCCTCAGTAGCAATAACCACCCCATCCAAAATTTGTCTTCCAGCAACAAAACCACCTTGTTCTTCTGATATAATAATGGGAAGCCACTTTTTAGTTCTCTTAGCAATCAACTTATTAATAACTTTGTAAACCACATTACGTGAGGCAATTGGTCTAATAAAATCCAATTGATTAGCACCTTCTCTCTTAGGAATAAGAGTCAAGAATGTAGAATTCAAATCCCAAAGCATCTGCTTTCTAGAATAGGATTCCTTAACCACCTCCAACAAATCATGATTAATGATGTCCCAAAATTCCTAAAAGAACTCAACTGGAAAGCCATCAAGACTAGGAGCCTTCCCCTTAGGCATGCCAAAGACCACCTCCTCCATCTCTTCCAAAGATATTGGACGCATGAGATAATCATTCATTTCCTAAGTTATAAGGGAAGGAATACAAGACAAAATAATATTTTCTTCATTATCAGCAGGAGGAGAGTCCTTAGAGAAGAGGGTAGAAAAGTACTGAGTAGCCTCCTGGAACAAAGCCAGCAAGGAATTCAGTTGGATACCTTGAGAATTAACCACTATTTTATGAAAAAAGGCAATGTTTCGATCACCTTCCTGGAGCCAATCAACTCTAGCCTTTTGCTTCCAACAAATTTCCTCTTGAAGTTCTCATTCTTCTAAAGCTCTAGAAGCAAAGAATTCAACCCTTCCAAGATCGTCTGAGAAACCTCGATCTCTAATCTCCCTTGTGATGACATCAAGATCTTCTTGAGCAAGTATCTTCATAAAGTGAAGGTTCCCAAAACATTGTCTATTCCATATCCTGAGCTACCTTTTAACATATTGAAGCCTTTTAGAAAATGAGAACATTACAGTACCATATGCAGGAGCACCATCTTTCCACCAACATAAAACAAAATCACGAAGAGAGGAGTCATGAAGCCACATCAACTCAAACTTAAAAAGAGGATTCTTTGGAACACAAGCTCCAACAACAAAAAAATTGATTGGCCAATGATCAAAACCCCTCCAATCAAGGATTTCCAAAGAGAGAGTAAGGGTGCCACTAATCTAGAAGCAAGAAACAAGAAATTTTTCTAGAAGTTCTAAGATAGCATCAACTCTAGTCCTTCAATTATTCCAAGTATAGAGACCATTAGAAAGCTTAACATCAGAGAGATGCAAAAGAGATATGTGTTGCCAAAGAAGAGCAAAGGAAGGCCCTAGTCTAGCTAAACCACCTTGCTTCTCCTGCAGACTTAAAACTAAATTGAAGTCCCCTACTAACACCCAAGGATGATAAGGGTGACAATTTCTAACATATTGAATATGGCTCCAAAGTTCCTCCTTTCCCACAAGATCAACAAGCGCATACACATTAGTAACCATGATTACCTCTCCTAAGTCTAAAGCAGAAGCTACCATAGGGAGAGCTGAGCGAGAAGACAGCCAACCAAGGGGAGAAATTTTTTGTGGATCCCAAAATATAGCTAAACCACCAGCACTGCCTATTGCCCCAACACACTAGCATTGGCCACGAGACCAAATACTAGAGGCATGTTGGACCATAGACTCCATAGAGAGCTTATTCTCTTGGATACAAAACAAATGGGGACTGTGGTCAACCACCAAGTTCTGAATAGCCTTTTTTCTAGGGATGCTATTCAACCCCCTAACATTCCATGAGAGAGTAATCCTCATTGGGTAGAATTGGGAAAATGAGCATCCAAAGGTTTCACTAACCTAGACTCAATCAATATATCTCCTATGAGTTTAATCTTCTCTTGGTCTGTTTTGTGCCCACTCCTTAGAGGGGGAGTAAAAGAACCTAACTTAAAGGGTCTAGGCATCAACCCCAAAGGGAGAGGAGATCCCTTGCCCTTTCTTGATGGTAGCACATCCTTAATCAAGTCAGCCTGAACAACATCATTATCGTCCAACACCACAAGTGTCAATAGAGCCTCTGACATAGGAGCTACAAGGACCTCACAGTTCTGATATACCACAACTTGGGGTGCACCACAAGTGTCATTAGGAACAAATCCCTCATCTAGGAAAACTGGATCAGAAGAGATAGGAGGAGGAATACCCTCCTCTAGAACCATACTATCTAGCACCTCAAAGTGATTAAAACCCGAATAAGATAATCTTTCTTTCAAAGGGCTCTTTTGACCATGCCCCTTAGCTCGTGAGCGAGCAAGGGTAAATCAATCCTTATCTTGCATTTGATCCTTACCCTTACCTGTAGCATCTTGTGGATTTGACCCCTTGGTAGTATTAGCCATCTAAGATTGTCCTTTCCCTATAGTATCTGCCAAACCACCAGCATTGCCAGCTATAGAACCATCCACTCCTTTGGAAGTCAAGTTACAGGGGCACTGACGCTGTAAATGACCATACTCATGACAAATTCAATAGCAGAAAGGGAGGGATTCATAATCTAATTGCTACACCCAAGAAGAAGCCCCAAGACAAATTTCCAAAGAATCTGGTAATGGGTTATTCAAATTAATTTCAACACAAATTCTAGCATAAGAAATAACCTTTTTATCAAGGGATTGATGTGCAATTGCAGTCAGCTTTTCCACCAAAGTAGCAATTTTTCAGAGGATGTCTTCACGTCAAAATTTCAGGGGAAGGTGAGGCAAGCAAACCCAAACTGGCACTGTTGAAGGGAGATCCTCAGCAGAATTAAATCCTGAATGCCAGGGTTTGACAAATAACCCCACATGATTGTAGAAATAAGGGTCTTCTTCAAAAACACGATCATGATCAGACATGCAAGAGAATACAACAAAAAAATAACTATTCCCTTCCAACATAATCTCCATATCACCTTCCACCTGCCATGAGCGGTAGATCCATGCCTGAAGAGCAGATAGGAAAATTCGGATTCCAAGAAATTTGTATATCAAAGCATGCTTGGTCTAATATTCAATGTCCTCCATTACAGCCGCTAGAGGAATAACCAGAACAAGGTGATCATGGCTACGTGGAAAACAACCATTAACTTTTTTCAACTTGGAGCTCTCCTTGAATAAAATGATTTAGATCTCATTGCATGCACAGTTGGAGAAGAACCATCTGTTTTCACCAACACAGAAGAAATCCTAGGCCCTGCCATGCAAACAATAAAATCCTCAATCCAAAATTGACTACAAAAGATTTCCAAAATCACCCACGCAAACTATGTCTAGCAGTCAGCAATCCAAATAGAACAAGGAAAAAAATCAGTAAAGATCAAACAACAATTACAGGCTAGGGAAAGAGCCCTAGCCTAGCGGGCAGCCAACACTTCTATATTTTAAGAAAGATAAATGTTTCAATTGCATGATTAAGTAATGTGGAGAGTCCTAGTTTTTAACATTGACAAGACTATTACTCATTTAAAATGTTTCAAAATTATTAATGGAAGAAATTTAACTTTAAGATCTATATTTTGTTTATAGATTTTTCAACTTAAATAATTCTTAATACTGTGTATTTTGTTATCTTTAGATATATTATTTGATTTGACACTATTTTTACTCCTTGTTACTATTAAGTAAAGTAACAAGAATCGAAATCAGATCGGCAATCATGAATTGGCCATGAATCCCAACCGAATTGGCCATGAATCAGCGAATTTAAAAAACCTTTGAAATTTAGTAACTTATTTCATAAACCCTTTATCACTGATATCATTCACCAATTCAAAAAAAATCGTTTGACTTGAATCGAATCACCGAATAGCATGAATTGTGTGAATTGCAGTGATTGATGAAACTAAGTCTATGCTGACAACTATGCTATATTTAGAATCTTTGATTTAGAGAGAAAATGTTGAGACTTGTTAAATTATTCTACTGTGTATATAATAAGACCAATGAGATTGAGATTCGTTGAATTAGCTACACAGAGATGTATATAATAAGGCCAATGCTGATGAACATTAGAAAATGTAGTAGCGGGTTTCAAATTTCTGATTCATTTAATCTCAGAACATTTAGTTGCCCTTTATTATTCATTGACTTAATAAAGAAATCAAATTATCTTATCTGTCCAGGCTACGTAATCTGATTTTCAGATTGGTTAAACTGTTACATTATCTGTCACAACCTGATTCCTTATGTATGTACCGATTTAATCGGCAATAAAATTGAAATGAAATTATTGGAGATGGTGGTGAACTTTTAATAATGTCAAATAATGCTAAACCATCTGCAATAACTAATTTTCATAACTTTCATATCATGCCTATCTTCTTGAATCATATTTGTGGAGTAAATCAGTTGAAGGTAGTTATATCACCTTCTTTCTTGTTCTATTTTGGGGGAAATTTTGGGGAAAAATAGGAGATTTGTAGCTGGAGAAGCCCATAGAAACACTTTTTTTCCCTCCTACAATAGGAGGCCTTGAAAACCAACTATCTTTATCTGAGTGCGGGATCCACCTTGTATCAAAAGAAATATCCATGATATGATAGATGGCTATAGCAAGAGATCATGATTAGACCAAACCACGACATTGTAGATGGTAGTACTTGGCAAATGAAGCTTTCCAAGGCTCCAGCCATGCCTCACAACAAAGATTGGAGTACAAAGCCATCTTCCTAAATAAAATAAAAATAGAGATATTTTCCATTAGATTAGGTTTTACCATCTACAGAACACGGAGATATCACTCGGAGCTAGAGAGTTGGAGAAGAAATGAGGAAAGACAAGAAATGATATAGGAGGAAAATGAACTTGAAGTCGGTATATATCGTCTGACATTACAGGTTCCCATTCTTGCATAAATCCATTTTTTTTCCAGCGCACTCAAATTATTGTCTATATATATATATATATATATATATATTGCAAGAAGATATTCTCTGTGCATTCAAGCTTGTTCATATTGAATGATCATGCTCTCAGTATATTAATTTAAAAGAAATAGGATAATGTTTATAGAAGGAAATCGTTTTTTGCTATATATATACTCTTATATACAATAAGAATCTATGTCATTCTGAGTGTCAAATGTCATACGGCATTAATAACCCATTTTCAACATGCTTACTGATTTCATATCCAGTTCTTGGCTGATGAAATCTTGATTGGGATCAACTATATTCTATGTATGCTCTAAACCTTGTATCAGCTCATGAGCTAGTATGAAGGATTGCACAAGTTGCACTATTTTCTTTCTTGTGTGGATGGATATATCTACATGTGGTTGCACAAAGGTTGGGTCATTTCCTCGATTTGGTCATTTCCATGTTGTGTTGCTCTAATTGCTTGTAAAAAGTACAAAGTTGTGTCACCTTTTAGGCTGAGTTATCAGAATGACTAAATGTGAGTATTTCTATCTAAATATCAATTTGGTTCAAACATATGATCTAAATAAATTCATTCTAGCTAAGTTATATATGGTCTTATACTTTTTCAATTAGAAACGTCTATTAAATGCATGTTTGTATCCAATTATTAAATAAATAAAATTATTTGAGAAAAGTGGTGCTTCAATAACTCTTACTATTTGTGATGATATATATTTAATAATAAACACCATTTTGTATAACTCAGAGTAGGGACTATTCTCATATAGACTTTATAGTGTTTTCATTAGTTATAGTATATTATAGTTAAAAAATTCTATAACGATGCAATTTAACACTCAAAAAAATGTCAGATTTGAGAAAGAAAAAAATATTAAATCATATTAAAAAAATTTAAAAAATTATATGACATTCTAGAGGAGAGAGTTCTCTTCTAGAATGTATAACTTTTCTCCCTGTTAGAATAGATTTATTTTGAAAAACGTGGTAGGAGATGAAAACTACCAATTTTAAATGAGTTGAAATTTGAATTATTATAAAAGAGAAAATATAGGTGTAAAGCTGATTTTAACTTTTTGATTGTTCTAGCTATATATGTTATCCATAACATAGTTTGAGATCAAAGGGAAATCAGTTTATTTCCATATGGTTTTGTGGTAGGAACTAGACCCCTAATTTTTAGTATTTTTTAGCAGCAAAAAAATTATATATAAAAATTAAGAAAATATATCAATTCTTATTCCAAATAATTATTAAAAATTATAATACTAAACTTCCTCCATTTCTACACATTTCATTAGTTTACTTCATTTTCAAATTCAAAATAATAATACCAATTTTAAGTCATTCAATGTGAACAATTATACTTTTATTAGTCTTTTCCTTTACAAAAGGGTGACATAGGTTTGTGCTTTGACTTCACTATCTCTGACTATACCCTACTTAATTAATGTTTCCACACAAGCAACCAGCTAGAATAAGGTGCTCAAGAGCTCTTTGTTGCTATTCTTATTTAGTTCATTCCTCCAAGCAGTCCACAAAGATGTATATTTGGGACCAAAAGCCAAATTGTAGACAATTCCCTTGTGATCTGTGAAACTTAGATGGAATTGAGCAATTATTATTCAATTGAGAACTCCATTGTCTCACTTATTGTGCCACAAGTTTCTTACTTATTGTTTCTTGCATTAAGTAGGATTGAATTAAATTCTAGAAGTTTACTGGATCGCTTGGAGCACCACTTTCACTAGTCGACCAAATGAAACATATATGTTATGTTATGGCATGTGGTGGCATGCATGTTTGAATGGTCCTCTAGAAATTTATGTCTTTGACATTATTAAAATTACTTTTTGAATCACACATTGAGACTATAAATGTGTGTTCTTAAATTCATTCAAGCACATTGAGTACCTTAGTACCTAGGATTATTATTGTGATATAGTAAAACTATGTTATTTCAAATGAGTACTTACAAAATTATATTTGAAATGTGTTCTTGCACTGTGATATATTCTTTTTATTGAGAAAGGCATAATAGACACCTTTATCTATTGATATAGAACCTTAGATCTTTATGAGAGTAAATTTGTAAGTGTAAGTCTTGCTTTCATGACTATGTAGATTAATGGAGTGTCCTAGGTAAGAATTATATCCAAAATATGAAGTCATTATTTGTTTTAAATTGTAGGTTGGATCATAGGGATAGTAAAGACTCTCTGTTTTATGTTTCTTCCAACCTCTTAGTGGTCTCTAGAATTGGTGTTGCTAATGGTGCTACTACAATTTACTTATAAATTGAGAATATCTCAGTATCCATGTTTATTGTGTAATATGTTACTAGTACACATCACAATTATTTTACAGTGAGATTGTCTTAAAATGCATATTTTTATTGAATTCATGCATATGAGATAGCTTAGACAATACATGTTTAGTGGAACCATGCTCTATTATGGTAGACTTTCTTATGTGATTAAGAAAAGTAAATGAGATTACTTCATGGTGCATTTGAAATTCAAATATGACAAATGAAATTACTTTATTAAAGCTTCTTATTCTCTTAGTGATGTTAGAAGTAATCAAATGTAGTCTTTTTAGTCATTAATATTTTCATACATTCGATTATGTAGTCATTTTATCCTTCATTCTAGTTATCATATAGATTGCATATATGATTTGATGATGATATGTTTCGAAGAAGTAATTTGAGAGTCTTATACTAATTGAGTGATGGTTCTATATGATATGTTCAATGATGTCACATTTGAAATTACTCATGATGCTTATCTTCCATGTTTCACATGCATTTATGATGGTTATGATGTGAATTGGAAATAAGGATGATAAATTTATATTTGATTTTGTTAAGTTGGATACTGACTTAATTATGTGTTTTGTGAGTGTCTCAATGGTTTTAGAATATGACTTCCTTGACCACACAATTCAATTATCACTCTTGATTTTGCCTTCTTAGACTTTCTCATTTCCAGGCTGAGCATCTTTCATGTTAGGAAAGATTCTAAGGAAGCTTAATAGCTTTGTGGTAGGGTGGTAAAGCACTCATACAATATTCTTGTCCCTCGTGTTCTTAGATAGGGTCTAGAGCTCATTTCAACTTGGTCATAATGTTTAGACCATTTGGTATCTAGTATATGTATTCTTTTAAATTTGATGTTAATTAAATATTAATGTTGATTGGTAAATATTCAAATTACCTTGACTCTCTTTGACCTTTTGCATTTTATGGAGATCGTTGATGTGGCATTCTAGGAAGGTCAGAGACCCTCCTATTTCTCTATAGATATGAAAATGCTATAATTTAATTTCTTTTCCTTTTGGGGACAGCATGTCTATGACCAGACTTTAGTGTTGTGTAGAAAAATCATTTGTAGAATCAAATCTAGAATCATGCTTGACATACCTGCTCTATAAGGTTTTTGTTTGTGTCCATCAGTTTTCTCCATTATTAGGTCTTTCATTTGACCGTTGATTGAGGTAAGTGAAATTTCTTAGCAAACAAATAAAAGGTAGCTTTTATTTTTTCTTGGCTTCAAAATTATATATTAAGGTTTTATTATTAGACAAAAAATGTTAAATTGTAAAAAATGTCTTACCTTTTTTATACTCACATTTTGGAAAATTATAATAGGTTGCTATCTTGAAAATAACAACTTCCTACTTCTTTGTCCATTTATACTTTACAAAATTTTGACACTATTATATTATATAATGAATGGCTCGCATAGAAATAGGTTGCTATCTTGAAAATAACAACTTCCTACTTCTTTGTATATTTAGACTTATACAAAAAATTTGCACTATTACACTTTATAATTAATAGCTTTTTTAAACATCACATTAAAACTTTATTTCTGAATAAAATTATCAAATAGTCAAATATGTAATTTATAAAGGTAGCACCCACATAAAGGTATATTAATTCCAATCAAAAATTGGATGGAAAAAAATGTTTTCATTGGGTTAACTGGACGATTGTGTATATTTTGTTCTCAAATTAAAGAGAGGCTTAGTAGTTTTAAAATGTTCCCAACCTCACATCGTGATTGAATGGATGATGACTCCATCCTCTTGCATTGAATTCAAGCCTTGCTATTTCATACCTGAAAATATTGTACTTTGAATTTTGTTCTAGGTTTTTGTAGGCTGGATCAAACTATATTTGAGCATAAGAAGAGAAAATAAGATGAATAAGGAGCTCTTCCTTGCTCTAGAAATTGGAGATGTCACCAAAACTAAAGTGATAGATAGGCAAGTTCTTCTTGAAGTTACTTTTGAGGGAGATACTCCTCTACATATTACTGCGAGAGAAGGCCATCTGCATATTTTTGAATGGATTATTTTAGTGAAACTCTCTCTAGATTGAAAATTAAATTAGTTATCAATTGTATTTGGTTGGCACAGTTGAAGCGCTGGCCAATAAGCTCAATCGTCTTCATCGCCAATGTCAACCACTTATCATTAATATTTTTAGTGAACTTCATGACATAGTGAAATAGCATTTATTATGTAGCATTTATTATGTATTTTCCTATAAATATAATGAATGGGGCATGTGTTTAGTAGAGCCCATTGTTTGGGTTTCTCCTTTGGCTTCATCTATGTGATATTATAATTGGGTTTCTCTCCTATATTGTGTTATGGTTTTTAACTTCTGGCATAATCTTGAAATAAGATTTGGAATTTGTCATTGCATGAAGCTACTAAATACGGTAATCTAGATCTAATAAGATATCTCCTTTAGCAGAGGAAATATTTTGTGTACAATTACAATATGTTCGAAGAGACATCAATGTTAATAGCTTGCAAGTATGGTCTAAGATGATGGATAGGCAGAGGAAAAAAAAAATGCATAGAATAATATGATGTGATGCTGCACAATAAACTATGTTATATTTCATTCCACCGTAATATCAAATGAGTACATACAACCTTTTATAAGAAAGCATACAATATTCTAGAGAAATCTA
Source organism: Cupressus sempervirens (assembly GCA_028749045.1). NCBI lineage: Eukaryota > Viridiplantae > Streptophyta > Pinopsida > Cupressales > Cupressaceae > Cupressus > Cupressus sempervirens. The sequence continues at coordinate 773,616,118 of CM053787.1, read as the reverse complement.
TTATTAGCCGAGAAGATGAAACATCTACAAAATTCTAGAAAAAATATTACAACTGACTCTTTGGAAAAACCCTAAACCTAAACCTAATGATGTAGAAGCATAGTTTAAAATGAGAGATCTAGAACTCTCGATGAGAAGAAGCAATAAATGAAGTAGTTGGAGTAGGTAAGGGCAGGTAAGATTAAACTGACAACTAGAAGCCTACATCACCAACACTCCCCCTTAATCTTCACTGCCATGTATGTCTATAATGCCAATACTTTCTCGAAGATGTTCAAAGACATTCTTTGCAAGAGGCTTTGTGAAAATGTCTGCTAGTTGTTCTTTGGACTTGCAAAACTTAAGACATATGTCACCATTGTTCACTAATTCATGAATATAATGATATCTTATATCTATATGTTTACTATGTTGATGAAAGACATGAGTTTTTGATAAAGCAATTGCAGAATTATTATCACAATATATTCTTGTAGGTTCTTCTTGTGGATGCTTCAAGTCTGAAAGTACTCTTCTCATCCATATTGCTTGACAGGCTGTTGATGTTGCTACAACATATTCTACTTTAGCTGATGATAAGTTCACAATTGGTTGCTTCTTTGAAGCCCAAGAAATAGCTCCTGACCTTAGGTGAAAGATATGTCCTGAAGTGCTTCTTTTGTCATCAAAGCTACCTACCCAGTCACTGTCTGTATAGCCAATCAGCTTGTAATGATTTGAATGTGCATATAATATCCCAAAGTTCTTTGTTCTAGCTATATACCTCAGAATCCTCTTTCCAGCTTTCCAATGAGTTTCTTTTGGTTTATCCATGAATCTTGAAATGAGACTAACTCCATGCATTATATCTGGTCTTGTAGCTGTCAAATATAAAAGGATGCCAACTAATATTTTGAATAAAGTTGATTCTACATTAGCACTTTCATCATTCTTGCTAAGTTTTATACCCAACGCAACTGGTGTAGGGGCTGAATTCACATTTGACATTTTAAATCTTTTCAACAAATCAGTAGCATACTTACTTTGACAAATGAAAATGCCTTAATCATTTTGATTTACTCGTATCCCAAGAAAATATCTCATGAGTCCCAAATCTATCATATCAAATTCATTTTTCATGGTTGCCTTGAAATTGTTAATTGACATATTACCTATGAATATCAAATCATCTACATATAAGCAAACTATTAATATTTCTCCTTCATTGTTCACTTTGACATACAAAGTTTCTTCATAGCCACACTTACTAAAACCATTATTCACAAAATAAGAGTCTATTTTGTTGTACCAAGCTCTAGGAGCTTACTTCAAGCCATATAGTGCCTTCTTCAGCTTGTACACCTTATGTTCTTCTCCCAAAATTTCATATCATGGTGGTTGTTTTATATACACTTATTCTTCTAAAATTCCATTCAAGAATGCTAATTTCACATCCATTTGATAAACTTTCCAATTATTTTGATCTGCAATGGATAAAATCATTCTAATAGTGTCTAATCTTGCCACAGGTGCAAATGTCTCATTGTAGTCTATACCTGGTTGTTGTGTGAAGCCTTTGGCTACTAGCCTTGCCTTGTGTTTCTCTACTTTTCCATCAGCATTATATTTTTTTTTATATACCCACTTAACTCCAATCACATCCTTGCCTTTAGGAAGATCTACTAAGTCCCAAGTATCATTCTTTTCTATTGACTGAATTTCTTCATCCATGGCTGAAATTCATTTGTCATCTTTAATAGCTTCTTCAAAATAAATTGGATCAACATGTGCTAAGAGTGCAAAATTAATGCTTAAGTCATCATTTTCAGCCTCTTGTAATTCATCATATATATCTCTAAGACTTCATGTCTTCCTTGAAGTATTTATAGTTCTTGATCTTAATGAAGCAAGTGTTGGATTAGATGATTCACTGCTATTAGTGCTTGCTGGAGTAGTAGTGTTTTGAGTGGTAGGTGCCCTTGTAGGTGTTTTAGTAACATTTGTTTGTGTTGTAGAGTGCACATCTTGAGTTTCATTTTCCTCATTTGCTTGTGGAACACTAGTTGCAACTGTAGTTGACTTATCCAAGCTACCATCCCATGCTTCTTCTTCTACAAACTCAACATCACGACTTATTATTAACTTCTTTGTGATAGGATTGTATAGCATATATGCCTTGGATTGTTCACTATATCCCACAAATATGCACTTGTCTCCTCTATCATCTAATTTTTGTCTCACTTCTTGAGGTACCAATGAGTATGCCACACAACCAAACACTCTCAAATGTGCTATATTGTGCTTCCTTCTGCTCCAAGCTTCTTCAGGTGTTTTATTTATTACTGCTTTTGTTGGAGATCTATTTAGTATGTATGTTGAACATGCAACTGCTTCAGCCCAATACTCATTTGGCAAGTGTTTTTCCTTTAACATACTCCTTTTCATCTCCATAATTGTTCTATTTTTTCTTTCTGCTACTCCATTTTGTTGTGGAGTGTACCTTGCTGTAAATTGTTTCCATATGCCATTTTCTTTGCAAAAATTCAAAAAATCATTTGATATGTATTCTCCACCTTGATCAGTTCTTAATGTTTTAATAGAGTATCCACTTTCTTTCTCAACTTTTGCCTTGAATTCTTTAAAGACAACAAATACATTTGATTTATACTTCACAAAATAAAACCAAACTTTTCTGCTGAAATCATCAATAAATGTCAAGAAATAAAGTTTTCCACTTAAGGATGGTGTTTACATTGGTCCACAAAGATCTGAATGGACTATCTCAAGTGGATGTTTTTCTCTATAAGACTTTCTAACTGAAAATTTTTCTCTATGTTGCTTTGCCAATTTACAACTCTCACATGTTGTCTTAAGTGGCTCTATTGATGGCAACCCATAGACCATTTGTTTCTTACATAAGAGTTGTAACCCTTTAAAGTTTAAATGACAAAACCTTAAATGCCATAGCCAAGATTCGTTTTTATGGAAAGCTTTGAATGCAGATTCAGTTACTTTTTACAATTCATTTGGCTCTAAGAATAATTCACTTTGGATTTTAAGTGGGAACATTCTATTTTGAGTCATTTCAACTTTTGCAATCAACCTATTGCTTGGTCTTTTATCTAGAATCACACATTCACCATTTTCAAAATTTATTCTATATGCCTTTTATACTAGTTGTCCAATGCTTATGAGATTGTGTTGCAATTCGGGAACATAATATACATCAGGAATTTCCTTTTCTTCACCTTTCTTAGTTCTTATGCTAATTGACCCTTTTCCCATGACTGAGATTTGATGATCATTCCCCAACTTAACCTCTGATTTTACTAATTCATCTATTGTTGAGAATATCTCCTTAGACCCACTCATATGGTTACTACAACTACTATCTAAGAGCCATACTTCTTTAGAACTCTCTTGTGCAACATTGCATGTTATCAAGATGGTGTTTTGCTCACTAGTGTTGGGCCGAATTTCATTTGTAAAATGTGCCTTTTGCCTATTCATGTCATATTGTCTTCTTCTACACTCAGATGCAAAATGTCCAAATTTATTACAGTAATGACATTGGATGTTAGATTTGTCATACCTTTCTCCTTGATGGTGGTTGCTCCCCCTTCCTCTTGTTGATGTGAAATTGGTTTGTGAGCTTGACGTTGGCCTTCTACTCTCAAACTGTGGATTTTCTCTTCCTCCTCTTGGTGTAAAACATCCTCTACCTCTATTGTGATATGATCTTCCTCTAGTTCTTCCAAATGAAAGTTGAGTCTTGAAAGCATTCTCCAATGATGAAGTTCCCGAATGATTCAACCTTTGTTCATGTGATAAGAGAGAAACCATTAACTCATCTATTGATGGCAAGGAGAGATCCTTAGATTCTTCAATGGCTGCAACTCTTGAATCAAACTTATTTGGTAGACTTCTAAGTATTTTCTCTACAACTTGTTGATATCCAAGGGTTTCTCCATATGATCTAATCTGATTTACTATCCCCATTGTTTGAGTGAAAAATGAGTCTATTGAATCTGAATCTTTCATTTGCAAATTTTCTTAATCTCTTCTAAGATTTTGTAACTTTGAAGTTTTTACCTTTCCTGTGCCCTGGTATGTTGATTGCAACTTGTCCCATGCTTTCTTTGAGCTTGTGGTAGAAGCTACCTTTGAAAATATTGCTTCCACCACTTCTTGCTGAATAAAGAATAGTGCCTTAGCATCCTTTTTCCTATTTTCTTTTAATAAATCCTTTTCAGCTTGTGAAAGAGCTTGATATGCTTGCTGGTCTGCTAGTTCAAGGAACCCACTTTCAACTAGATCCCAAACATCCTGAGAATGAAAAAGTGTTTTCATTTTGATGCTCTAATAATCATAATTTTTGCCATTAAAAGTAGGAATTTGTGGCTGTGAAATACTTCCACTAGTTCCTGCCATGATTTGACAGTAAAACTTTCTGACTTGTAACCACTACAAACCCTTTCTCTTCGTTCCTCACATAGAAACTATGATCTCCTCCTTAGATATTTTTGCTCTCATTTGCCCTTCACCCATAATGACATCTACCCATAAAAACAATGCCCAGAATTTCTACGGCTCTGATACCAATCTGATGGATAGGTAGAGGACAAAAAAATAAACGCACAGAACAATACGATGTGATGCCGCACAATAAACTATTTTATATTTCATTCCACCGTAATATCAAATGAGTACATACAACCTTTTATAAGAGAGCATACAATATTCTAGATAAATCTATTATTAGCGAGAAGATGAAACATCTGCAAACTTCTAGAAAAAATATTACAGCCGACTCTTTGAAAAAACCCTAAACCTAAACCTAACAATCTAGAAGCATAGTTTAAAATGAGAGATCTAGAACTCTCGATGAGAAGAAGCAATAAATGAAGTAGTTGGAGTAGGTAAGGGCAGGGAATATTAAATCGATAGCTGGAAGCCTACATCACCAACATAAGACTCGAAGGTTGCGTGGGATATTTAGGTTAGCATGCACCTTTTTGTTTAAAGTTATAGAAAATATTATGTATTTATATTATCTATGTAAGTTAGTGACCATTGGGCTATGTGATTCATATGAGGCATGTTGGAAGCATTCATTTCTCTACCAGCCCCTCCTTCCTCAGTTGTTTACAACCCATTTTATGTATTCAATGCAACAGAGAATCCAACTATTTTAGTCTTTCATCGCCACTTGACTTCTAGCCTCCCTATCAGCCCATAATAAATTCAATGCATTGATAGAATATTTTTAAATATTTTTCGATAGGCTTTCATTTGTGGGCGAGATCAGCCCCTTGAATTCCCTCACGCTACAGCTTCCAAACTAGAAATTTGTCGTTGAAATGTTTGTTGCCGAGCAGTGCTAGCAGATGCTCTGACTCACAACGTCCAAACAGGTTTGCAGAGGAAATATTGTTCTTTGTGAGACATGGAGATGCTTTCAAAATTCGTGGCGTAGTGAACAGATAGTGATCGCCATTGCGTTCTCCATCAGGGATAAAGGCAAAATCACTGCTTCCAACGTATTATCCTTGAAAATTTCTAGGTACATCGCAGTATGTATATTATTATTTCAAGTAAATTGTATGGCTATAGAGGTTTTTTTTCTACAATAGTACATCAATTCATTCCACAAGGCATGTTAATAGAATGTGGATGAAGCTACAGGATATGGTCTTTGCAAATAAATTAGTTGGTATTTGAATATGGAAACATCTTACACATCTTCACCTTTAGTTTCCCATGAAACAAATAAAAAAGAAAGATATGAAACCGCTAATGAAGAAGAAATAGGCCCACTAACCTCTAATTCAATAGGCATGTTTTTAGCTTTTGTTTCACCCATTCTATGTGAAACCGATCTTGGTCTTGCTACTGCTATGTTGGGGATGCCATTGAATTTATGGTGAACACATTACTACTTCACCACCACTACACCCATTACAAATTGTAGGAATCAATTTCAACAAAATGTCATTTCTCCATTAACTATTAGTTCATGATTAATTTATTGCGCTTTTAGGTTACTATTTTTTATTATTGTATTCCAGACCCAGTTAATACATACTTTCAGATCATACTGTAAATACGCTTGCAAATGTAATTTGGTCTCTTTCTTAACCTTCTTGGTTCACCAAGGTAAGGGCCACATGGGTGAGTTCGACATGGTAGTCCCAATTTATCAAAACTTGTATGCTACTTCAATGTCTGATTTCATTTAAACATGCAACTTGAATTTGTTTGTGTGATGATAGTTCAATGATTTTCCAAACACCGTTTTCAATTCAACACCAACAATTGCACTAATAATTGTAGTATTTCTAGACAATACACTACAAGTTCACAAAGCAAAGAAGGATAGGGGAATGGCTTGGTGGCTTAAATTTTGAACATTCAAAGAGGATGGCCATAGAGAGGAGTTCTACGCACTTCCATTCAATTTCAATACATTCTTCCCTCCTACATGTGAAAATATTTGTTATCTTTTATATATTTGAGTGTACAGAGAAAACTGGAATGATTTCATCGCAAACATGAGAGTAGATATGAGGTTGATATGAATTATGGTAGCTCATTGATCAGTGCTTGTGTTGTTGGCAATTAAAATGCATCTTTCCTCAATTGGACTTATGAGATGGGCTTAAATTGTTTTTTGGTTATTTTGTTCATCAAACTTACATCCATTTTTAATCAAAATGAGTATCTCATTTAAAATTGAATTACAATTGCAATATATCTACGATATTAAATTATTTTATGCGATTCTTTTCATCTATAGTATCTCAGTAGTAAAGCTTGGCATGCTTGCTTCAGTAAGTAAAAACTATTTTTTTCCAGCTCCTCTTGTTGCTTCATTTGTCATCACCCAATCATCTATCCCCGAACCCAGACTAGTACTTTACCTTAACCTAGCCAATGAACCCATTCCCTTAGTAGCAAAGAAAGCATAGGAATAATGGGATGGCAATCATAAGAACTCGAGGAATAGGGTTGTTGATGTGTTGACAGAGAAACAGATGGAGTAGTGCTCTTGCTAATTTTTACAAAACAAAATTGCCTCAAAGTCGCTGCAACTTTTTAAATTTATTTTGCCAATTTTCTATTGTTTCTTGCAATTCATGTTGATTTAGATTCTAGATATGGATGCCTATCGGCTATACTCTTGGACCGTCCTGGGTTACAAGGGCTAGTTGTATTAATCTGTTTTTTATTCAAGAAGGTTCTCATACCTCTATAAATAGAAGATTTATATAATGCATTTTACAAAGCAATGAAATCATTTTTTCTTTGTTTAGTATATATATATTCTCTCTCATTTTCTTCAAATTAGTATCAGCACATGAAGAGTTGGGCCTAGGAAGAAACGAAATATTTGTTGATATTTATAACTATTGTAGTACTGAATGGATCTTCTAATGTTTTATTGATTGTACGTCATAAGCTTCTAAAGTTGGAGATTAGTGATTGCGAAGATCTAAAGAAGAGAAGATGTCACTTTAATATTTGAGAGGTGTGAGTTTGATTTCAAAGACTAGAGTCTATTGAGAAGATATTTGTTAAAAGGGGAAAATATGTATTGTATTGTTGTTTGTTTAAGCTATACTTCACTAGCTTAGAATTTCTTTGTGTTTTATCTTTGTAAAGAAAAATTTAAAATTGTTTACTATGGTTGTTATTGCAAGTATTAATATGACATCAGGGAGTAGTATAGTTCAACTAGAAATTCTAATATTTTCTGGTAATGATTATGAGTTTTGGGCTATAAAACTCATAGTTTTAATGAACCACAAGATGAGTCTGGTTTATCACAAGAAGAAAAAGAAAAATTGCAAGATAACAGGGAAAAGGATGCTAAATCATTATTTCTAATTCAACAATCTTTAAATGTATCATTTTTTCCTAAGGTTTCTACAACTAAAAAGTCTATAATTGCATGAGATATTTTAGAAACAACATATCAAGGGACATCAAAAGTTAAGATACCTAAATTGCAAACTTTAAGACATGATTTTGAAAATTTGTGTATGAAATATTTACACTAGTTCGATCAATTTCTAAATCAAGTAATGAGTGTGATTAATTAGATTAGATCATATGATGATGATTTGACTAATCAAAAAGTAGTTAAAAAGATACTTCATAGTTTGTGTAGAGAATTTGATGCCATTATCATTGGCATTGAAGAGTCTAATGATTTCACAATACTCTCTATTGATAAGTTAATGGGGTATCTTTTATCTCATGAATCTAGAATGAACAAAAATGATAGTTCTTCTTTAGAGAATGCTTTTAGATCATGGGTATCTTTTGGCTAAGGAAGAGGAAGATCAAACTACAGAGAAAGAGGAAGAGGTGGAAACATAGATGGATGTATAAGTTAAAATCAAGAAGAAAGGAAAACTCAATCCATCCAAAGTTTCAACAGAGGACATGTGAGAAGTTCATTCCAACATTCATCATCAAGGTTTGATAAATCTCAAATTCAGTGAAATTATTGTAAGAGATTTGGTCATTTTGCAAGTGATTGTAGAAAGAAACAAGAGAAGATTGTAAAGAATGGTGTTAATTACTCGGATGTATTTGATAACAATTAAGGATGTTTATTCATAACCTGTAATGTTTCTCAAGAAAGTTCTAGTGATATATGGTTCCTAGATAGTGGATGTAATAACCATGTGATTGGAAATAATGATTTATTTACTAGTTTGGATGATTTTGTAAAAATTGAAGTAAAGATGGGAAATGATAGTAAAGTCTCTATAATGGGTAAAGGTGTTATAAATGTCTTGACCAAAAATGGAGGAAAAAGGTTTATTGCTGATCTGTATTTTGTGCCTAGAGCAAAGCATAATCTCATGATTGTTGGTCAACTATTGCAAAATGGGTACAAATTTTCCTTTGATAATGATGTTTGCACAATTTTGGATAGAAATCCTAGTGCAAGATTAATTGCAAGGGTCAACATGACACAAAAAAGAATATTCCTACTCAAGATTAATTGCATTCAAGGAGAAGAAGTTAGTTTCAAGATGATATTTTTAGACCATTCATGGCTATGACACTTGAGGTATGGTCATCTCCATTTTGATGCTTTGAGCTTGATACAAAAAAAAAATATGGTGAAAGGATTACCTCAAATAGTGCAACCACCAAGTTCATGTGAAAGTTGTATATTGACAAAATAACATAGAGAAAGCTTTCTAGTAGGAGATTCATATAGAGCTAGAACACTATTGCAATTAGTTCACACTAATATCTATGTACCTATGCAAACTCCATCATGAGGAAGTGTATGTTTCTAAACATCTATTGATGATGTTGGCAGGAAGAGTTAGATATACTTTCTGAAACAAAAGAGTGAAACTTTTGAAGTATTAAAGGAGTTCAAGACTTTGGTAGAAAAGAAAAGTGGTCTATACATCAAGGTATTGCAATCTGATAGAGGTGATGAATTTAGTTCTAATGATTTTGTAGACTTTTGCACATGTTATTGAATTAAAAAGAAATTTATGACATGGTTCACACCAAAACAAAATGGTGTAGCAAAGAGGAAGAAAAAAGCACGATGGAAATGGTCATGAGTATGTTGAAGGCCAAAACTTTATTGAATTATTTTTAGGCAGAAGTAGTAGCATGTGTTGTATACATCTTGAACATAAGTCCTATAAAATGTGTTAAGAGCAAAATTCCACAAGAAGCATGGAATGGTAAGAAACACAATGTATCCCATTTTAGAGTTTTTGGATGTGTTGCATATTCATCGATGCCATCTGAATTAAGAAGGAAATTAGATGATAGAAGTGAAAAATGTATCTTTATTAGTTATAGTGAGGAATCAAAAGCTTATAGATTGTATAACCTTGTTTTAAATAAATTGAATCAGTAGGGATGTTAAATTTGATGAAGAAGATTTATGGGATGGAAATGATAATAAAAAATCAAGAAGAGGAGCACCAATATTTCAAACTAAAATTGAATCAAAGGAAGAAGGTACTCAAACACCACTTAGTACTCCACCAAGACACTTTGTGCAAGGAGCATTACCTATAGGTTCAAATGTAAGTGATGAATCAAATGCTACATTCTTAAAATCAATGTATGAATGTAAGAAATAAAGAAGCTTAAAAGAGATATATGATCAAGAAGAAGAGAATGTAGACATATGCTTAAATTTTACTTTATTTTCTTGTGATCCATTGTATTTTGAAGAAGCAATCAAAGAAGATAAATGGATTGAGGCAATGAATGAATAATTTGACTCTATTGAAAGGAATAAAACACAAATTAATGGATTTAACTAAAGGAAAAGAATGTATAGGAGTGAAATGGGTCTATAAAACTAAATTTGATGCAAAAGGTGAAATTATTAAGCATAAGGCAAGCCTAGTTGCTACAGGTTTTTCAAAACAATATGGGGTTGATTATAAAGAAAAAAATTCTCTAGTTGCTAGACTTGATATAGTTCTAACAAAATGATTGGAAAGTGTAACAAATGGATGTAAAATCATCTTTTTTGGATTTTTTTGTTAATGAAGTGTATGTCAAATAACCACTTGGTTATGAGGTTTGTGGGCATGAAAATAAAGTATATAAAGTAAACAAGGCACTTTATGGTTTGAAACAAGCTCCTATGGATTGGTATAAGAGGATTGATTTATAGATGATAAGTAATAAATTTAATATATATAATAGTGAGAGCACATTGTATGTTAAGACTAATAATGAAGATTAGAATTTGGTTGTGTGTTTGTATATTGATGACTTGATATTGATTAGAAATAAATTAATAGACATGTTTAAGTAAAAAATGATGAAAGAATTTGAAATGACAGATTTAGGGTTGATGAGATACTTCTTAGATATTGAAGTTATTCATTCTAACAAAGGTATCTTCATTTTTGAATCCAACTATATAAAGGATATTTTAAAGAGATTTAAAATGACAAATTGCAATGTAGTGCTAAATCCAGTTGCAACAAGAACAAAAATTAGTAAGTAGGAGAGGGCTCAATCTTGATCCAACTATGTTCAAAACACTTGTTGGAAGTTTAATGTATATGATAGCTACAAGGTTAGACATAATTTATGGTGTATTTTTTATCTCAAGGTTGATGGAATCACCACAAAATTGTCATTGGAAAGTTGGTTTAAGGATATTGAGATATGTTGTAAGAATAACAGGCTATGGAATCCTACACTCCAAATCTAATGGATTTGGTTTGGTTGGCTATAATAATAGTGATTTTGCAAGTAGCATTGATGATAGGAAGAGCATTTCTAGATATATCTTTCACTTTTTATCAGGAGCAACATCATGGGAATCAAAGAAGAAGCCTATAGTGACAATTTCATCAGCTGGAGCAAGATATGTAGATGTTGCTGCTATTACATGTCAAGTAATATGGATGTGTCAAGATCTCATAGATCTGCAACATAATCAAGAAGAACTAGCACCAATATTTTGTGATAAGAAATCAGCAATTACATTATCCAAGAATCATGTATTTCAAAAAAGTAGAAAACATATTGATACAAAGTATCACTTCATTAGAGAAATGACCAACAATAGAGAAATCTACCTTGAGTTCTATAAATCTAAAGATCAATTGGTAGATATTTTCACTAAGGTATTACAAAAAAGTAACTTTGAATGTCTACGAGAGAAACTGGGTATTATTGATGTAAAATATGTTAATGGTACTGTCATTACCAAATATTATATGGCAATGTCATTACATGTGCATCAAACCCTCAATCCAAAATTTAATATGGTATTAGATTAGATACAAATTCTTGGGTTATGATATTTATGAGAAAATATAATCCATTTTGATTTGAATATTAATTTATTTGACCTTTCTAAGACCAAATATTGGACATCTTTATTAATGATAACTGAAGTTTTTAATATCTACCACCAGTGTCTTCAAGCTTCAATGAGGAGTTTCAGTTCACAGGGGAGAATAAAAAGTACTTTAAATACTATTAATGGATCAAGGGTAGATATCTTGGGACATTACTCTGAATAGGGATAGTAAAGATAGAAAGGTTTAGATTCATAAATTGTGAATATATGGTGAAGAACAAGAACAGCAACCAAGCATAGAGAATGGTGTTGTAGAGGCTATAATTTTTCCCTGTGTAACAAGAAGAAATTTTTAGGAAAGAAATGGTGTAGAAACACTTTTTGAATGCCAAATGATAGGGAAATAAGAATTTAAAAAAATTACAAAAATGTACAAATTAATAAACTATCAAAAAATGTATCGGACAAAGGACACAAAGAAAACATAGATTTAAAATGGGAAACCATTCTAGGAAAAACCCACCAACCAAAACCTCGAGCAAGCTTTTGTATTACAGTAAAAAAAATTTACATACAACACTCAAAATTTTCTTAGGCTCAAACTGCTTTTATAGTCAACCCTATTTGATCAATATATATTCAAATGAATTCTTGCAGCCATTAAAACACCCTGCAAGTTTGTTACAGAATACCACAAATGATTACAGGAAAAATAGTCTTTCAACCATTTGTCACACATGGATGCCTTCAGTGAACATGGATAGCTTTAATCACATAGATGCTTCAGTTAATCCATCATTTATTGTACTGTTTGGCACCATGACACCACTGTACTATCACACCACTATACTATTTGACACACAACATCATTCACTATGTGTCGCACCACTGTACTGTCTAACACCACTATACAATATGATGTTCACATCCAATGTACACCTCTTTACATCTCTAATTATTAAAAAAATATTATCACTATACATTAAAAAAATATAACTATCATTGTATAGTGACTTACATCCACCATACAGTTGACTCACTGTATAGTGCACTTCATCATCATAACAATCTCCCACTTGACAAAGTGCAGAATCACTCTCTTAGTATGTTTAACAAAAGTCATGGGTATTAAGCCACATGGAGTTTGTGCGCCATTTGAACTTAGTTGTGTTCACTAGCTTTGTCAGTGCATTTGCAACATTTTGTTGAGTATCAACCTTTTCAAGATTTACTTTTCCATCTTGACCATGTCACGTACAAAGTAGTATTATACATCAATATGCTTTGTTCTATCATGAAAGTAGGATTTTTCACCGAACATATTGCACTTTAATTGTCACAAAGAATTGTAATTCTTCTTGCATTATAGCCAATATCTGAACTTAAATGCTTAAGCCAAATTGCCTCCTTCAATACATGAGTAGATGCCATGTACTCTATCTCCATTGTTGACAATGTAGTTACACTTTTTTGTTTTCTCATCCAACTGATAGCAACACCATTCGCCATGAATACATATCCACTGGTGGACCTTCTCCTGTCAATGTCCCCAGTCTAATCTACGTCAAAATAACCTTGAATGCTAACTGACCTATTAGATCCCACTAAATTACCTTGATAACATAACGTGTAATGTGACATACCCTTCAAATATCATAGAACTCTTTTCACAACATCCCAATGTGACTTGCCTAGATTCACCATAAACCAACTCAATATTCCCACTACTTGTGTAATGTCTAGTTTCATACTAACCATTGCATACATAAGGCTTCCAACAGCCCTTGCATAAGGTTCTCACTTCATCTCTTCAACCTCATTAGGATTTTTTGAACTGTCATTAACTGGTAGCTTTGTTCCATGTAATACTGGAACTACCTGTTGCTTGTAGTTAGTCATATTAAACTGCTCCAAGACATTGGTAATATATTTTCTATGGCTGAGCCAAATTTTTCTCCATACCCTGTCCCTTATGATTTCCATCCCAAAAATAAATTTTTTTGACCCTAAATTTTTCATTTCAATCTTCAGGGATAACTGAAATTTTAATTCTGAAATCATTTCCTTACTATTTCCTATAAACAACATATCATCTACACATAGAGCAATAATAAGTATCTAATCACCTTCAACTTTATAATATGCATAGTGATCTAATTTAGATCTTCTAAAACCCAAAGACAAAACATATGTATCACATTTTTGGTACCACATTCTGGGTGATTGTTCCAAACCATATAGAGATATTTGTACACCAAATGTACTTTACCTTTTTCTACAAAGTACTCTAGTTGGGAGATATATATCTCTTCTTCGAGATCACCATGAAGAAATTTTGTCATCACATCCATTTGCTCAATTTCAAAGTTATGTGCCACTACAAGTGACAGTAGAAATATGATAGATGTTAGCTTAGCTATAGGAAAAAATATTTCTCCATAATCAATCCCTTCTTTCTGAGAACACCCCTTCGCAGCCAATCTTGCCTTGTACTTGTCAATCCTTCTTTCAAGATTGTACTTCTTCTTAAAAACCCATTTACATCCTATGGGTTTCCTCCCATAAGGTAAAGGTACTAGATCCTAGGTTTCATTCTTTTCCAAAGATTTCATTTTATCCTTCATGGTTGGCAATGAGGAATCTAAATTTGGCATATTAATTGCTTCTTTAATAGTCCTAGGTTCATCAACATCTATAAGCAAATCATAGGCATAATTAACATTCAACATGGAATACCTAAATCTCTATGGTGAATAACCATACCAATCAGGTTGTTGCCTCTCCTGAGTAGAACTCCTCACTTGTTGTGGTAAAACTTATTGTTCTTCATCATCATGTTCAAGATCATGTTCTTCTTCAATTGCATGATCTCTCAAACTCTCCTTGTTCTCATTCTCAACTTCATTTCGAGTCTAAAATACCTCCTATTTGGAAGCTAAAGGGATTTGAACTGCTTCCTTTATCTTCCTAGTTTTCTCTAGTTGATCAAGTGAGTTAGGTTTCATTTCATGAAACATAACACTCCTACTATACAAGACCTTTTTAGTGAGAGGGTTCCACAATTTTTATCCCTTCACACCAATTTCATACCCAATGAAGGTACACGTCATAAATTTGTTATCCAACTTTGACCTTCTCACTTCATGTACATGAGCATACACCTTATACCTAAAAACACACAAATGCCTTAATGAGAGATTCTTACTAGACCATGCTTCCATAGGCATGTTGTCAATTAGTGCTGCCATAAGAGAATGGTTCAACAAGTAACACACTGTTGCCACTACTTTGGCCCAAAACTTTTGTTCTAGACTAGGACCTCCCAACATGCTCCTTGCTCTTTCCATCAATGACCAATTCGTCCTTTCCACTACTCCATTTTTTTGAAAAGTATAAGGCATCATCATATGCCTCTTGATGCCATGATCTACACAAAATTTTTCAAAATCTTCATTGTAAAATTCTCCACAATTATCTGTCCTTAGGCATTTAATCTTTCTTCTAGTCTAAGCTTCAGCAAGGCTTTTAAATTCCTTAAACTGACTAAACACTTCTAATTTGTTCTTCAAAAACTAAACAAATGTTCTTCTTGAATAATCATCAATAAATGATACATAATTTCTTGAATTAGATAGAGAAGGAACATCCACATGACCAAACACATAATAATGAATAAAGTCCAACAAACTAGAAGATTTTTGAGAAATGGAATAAAATTGAACATGGTTTTGTTTTCCATAGATGCAATGTTCGTAGAAATCAAATTCAAGATTACAATCAACCAACCCCTCAACCAAGTTTTTATTTTTCAAGGTTTTTGAACCTTTCTCGCCAATATGGCCAAGCTTGTGATGCCAGAGCATTTTTTTCTCTATAGGAAGTTTAACTTCCATAGCATTTGCACTATGGGTTGTGTCATTACTTCTACAAGACTTTATAGAGATACTATTACATCATACAGGTTTGGCATCTAACTTATATAGTGTTCTACTTTGTTCACCATTAGCTAAAACAATAGAACCCCTAGTCATCTTGCAACCACCATGGACAAACATTACCCGAACTTTGACATCATTCAACTTGCTTATAGACAGAAAGCTTCAAGCTAGTTTGGGAACATGAAGCACTCCATCAATTCCTTTTATTCTGCCATTAGGAAACTAAATTCTAGCTCTTCCTCTACCAACAATTTCTAGTGTAGAATCATTCACCAAGAATACCTTTCCACCATTGTATGGTTCACATTTTGAGAACCATTCTTTATAAGATGTCTTGTGGAATGATGTTCCTAAATCTACCAACCATATGTCATCAGACATGGGCACTTCCAAGGCTGTTACAAAGGCATCAACATCACTTTGAGAAGATTTAGTGTTGGAAGTAAAATTTTTCTTCTTCTTTTTCTCCTCCTTATAGTCCTTTTGAAAATGACCTTTCTGCCTGCAGTTCCAACACTTCACCTTGGACTTCTTTCCAAGAGTGATAGATCAATCCTGAGACTTCGACTTCGTGTCCTTTTTCTTACTCTTTTCCTTAGATCATCCTCTGACATTTAGAGGTTCTTTGGTTTCCTTACAGAACTTCTTTCACATCTCCTCCAATAGAAGTGTAGCAAATATTTCGTCCATTTTCAACTTGGTAGTCGTACATCCGAGGGTTATTACCAAATGATCCCACCAATTAGGCAATGAGCATAACAGTAATATGCATCAATCTTCTTGATCAATAGACACACCAATAGATGTTGACTATGCAATCACCATATTAAATGAGTATAGGTGATTTTCCACAGCCGTTCCTCTATCCATCTCCAAGGAGTTAAGTTTCTTTCTCAAGAA
This sequence comes from Cupressus sempervirens, assembly GCA_028749045.1. NCBI lineage: Eukaryota > Viridiplantae > Streptophyta > Pinopsida > Cupressales > Cupressaceae > Cupressus > Cupressus sempervirens. The sequence goes on along the minus strand of CM053787.1, from coordinate 773,599,477 downwards.
AATCTTGTTTACCAAGGATTTTCCCTGATAAATGTCTCCTAATTTTTTCCACAAGGAATTGTGGTTTTCTCTTCATGGACATTTAATAAAACTGAGTCTACAAGACTCAATCTTATCAATCCTCTAGCCTTTTGATCAATTAGTTCCCAATCTCCCTATTTCATGCCTAAAGGCTTAATGCCCGACATGGCATTCCATAGGTCTCGATCAACTCACAAATCTTCTACTTTAGGTTTCCACAACTCAAAGTTTGTGACATCAAACATTTTAGTTTCTACTCATCCTGATGTACATTTCATCTCAATTTACAAACAAAAAAAATGGAAAATCCCATTGAAACCAAATTGGCACAAAAAACCAAACCCTACCTAAGAAGGATAACACAACAAGCCAAGCTTTGATACCACTTGTTAGGAAAGTGATGATGTGGAAATGCTTTCCAAATGCCAAATTAAAAGGAAATAAGCATAAAAAGTTTTATAGAGATGTGCAGATTAATAAACTATCAAAAACGTATCGGACACAAGACACAAAGAAAACACAAGTTTAACATGGGAAACCCTTCCAAGAAAAACCCACCACCCAAAACCTCAAGCAAGCTTTTGTATTATAGTAAAAAAAATTTACATACAACACTCTGGATTTTCTCAAGCTCAAAATGCTTTTACAATCATCCTAATTTAATCAAGATATATTCAAATGAATTCTTGCATCCATGAAAACACCTTGTAAATTCATTATAAAATACCACAAATGGTTATAGGCAAAATGGTTTGCCAACTTTTTGTCACACATGGATTCCTTCAATGAACATGGACATCTTCAATCACATAGATGCTTTAGTCACTCCATCATTCATCATATTGTCTGACACCGCGACATGACTATATTGTCACACCACCATTTTGTCCAACACACAACATCATTCACTGTGTCTAGCACCATCGTAGTGTCTGACACCACTGTATAGTACAATTTTCACATCCACCATACAACTCTTTACATCTCCAATTATTAAAAAAAATATTATCACTGTACATTTTTAAAAAAAAACTATCACCGTACTATGACTTATGTCCACTGTATGGTGCACTTTGTCACCATAACAAAAATCACATATGATGTATTGTATAGTTTGTGGCTATAAATTATCCAACCTGAGTGGTGCATCATGAAGAAAGGAACTCATAATAGGAATTTATATGTTGATAGAGGATCAAAAATATAAGAATAGCGACTTCATCCAAGGGAACCATGGATACCTTCAATTTAGAAGTGGAATTGATAGATAACACCTGGAGGAATTCATTGTCATTGATTAGGAATTTATTTATGTGTGGTACAAATTTGAACTAGAGGATTAAACTCATATTTGAAAGAAAAACATGATATTATGGACCATATTGTCTGCACCACCATGCCAAAAACTATGTATGTCAAAGAGGGAGTGAATGTCAAACAACAGTCTACATGGATAGTACCATACAAGGGGATGTGAGGCATAACTAAAGAAGAGGGCATCAAAGGAATTGGAAAGAAAATGAGAGGACTAATTCATTTTTATATTGAGGAATGCAACCAAAGGACATCCATGATCAACTCTTTGTAAATGAGAGGAATAGATACACTGACTTCAAATCTCAAATAGGGTGCTAACATAGTCAAAGGTTACAAAGGTGGCAATAATAACTGAGAAATGTTGCATTGAGACTTTGGTATGATCATAGACTAGTAAGATGAAAAATATGAAGACATAACAAAAATTGCTTTCTTTTGACAAGGGATGTATCAACTACCAAAAACATCAATTACAGAGTGTTAGATTTATTACATTAATCAAGCTAGTTTCTAAGTTTAGTTTAAATAAATAAATTAGTTAAATGTATAGTTGCTGGAAGTTATTCTCATAACTAGTTTTTGTAAGGAAAAATAAGGCTATATAAAGATTCTCAGACATCAATGTATATAATATTAAGTATCATTTTAGTATCAATTATGTTTATATCAGAATGTATCTAGAAAATTTAAATCAAGTAAATCAGCATTTTATATTTTAGCTCTTTCATTTGATATCGATGGGGAGAAGAGTGCTTTTAATGGATTTTTGATGACCATAACCTAATTTTTGTGAATAAATAAGGAGGTTGGAGGTAATAGAGGTTGGAGGATTTTTATCATGTTGAGCTAGCTTCTTGCTCAGAGATGATTACTACATCGGAAGCACCTATTTGTGTCCTTATAAAGTCAAGGCTTGGCAAACTCATCCTTGAAGATAAGAAGGAGCTTGATAGATTTGTGTCCTTCTATGAAGTGAGGAGAGGTAGGATTTGAAGAATGGCATTAAAGACACTCGGAGGAGATGTTGACTTTTAGAGGAAAGGCATCCATGACATATTAGTGGTGATTGTTTCTACAACACTTGAGGAGGTGTTAGACACACTCGGAGGAGATGTGGACTTTCAAAGGAAAGGTGTCTCATGTGCAACACCAGAGGAGGCATCAAGCACACTCTATGGTGATGTCAAATTTTGGAGGAACTATGTCTCCCTATGTAAGGGAGGTGGAAACAATGTTATTATGAGGACAACTTCTGGATTTGTAGTCTAAAGTTGGGATATGAGGGCAACTTCAGGATTAGGATTTGCAATCTGAAGTTGCAAAGAGAGATCTACTTTCAAATATTGGTGAATGAGCTTCATCAAAGTTTCTAGAGAAATAATATTGGTAAAGGCTTTCACTTTTATTCGATTAATGTAATAAGGGGGAATGTTGGACTTATTACATTAATTAGGTTAGTTTCTAATATGTGAGAATGTTGGATATATTGGATTAATGTAATAAGGGGGAAATGTTAGACTTATTACATTAATTAGGTTAGTTTGGGAATGTTAGATTTGTTGGATTAATGTAATAAGGGGGAATGTTAGATTTATTACATTCATCAAGCTAGTTTCTAAGTTTAGTTTAAATAAATAAATTAGTTAAATGTATAGTTGCTGGAAGTTATTACCGTAAGCAGTTTTTGTAAAGGAAAATAAGGCTATATAAAGATGCTTAGACATCAATGTATATAATATTAAGTATCATTTTAGTATCAATTCTGTTTGTATCAGAATGTGTCTAGAAAATCTGAATCAAGAAAATCAGTATTTTATATTTTAGCTCTCTCACAAAGGACATCAAATCACCATTTCTATATCTTGCAAAGTGACCACTATTTTGGTCAGTGATAACTGTCAAATGAGAATGCAAGTCTTATGAATGAAGATAGCCCAAGCATGGACTAAGTAAGGAACAATAAGGGATGAAGTGAATATTATAACTATGTACAATTGATCATTTCTAGTAGAGAAATATAGTAGCAACGATTTCATAGCTTGGTCATCAACGAACATTCTAACAAATATTATCATTCATACAACATAGGCATACGACATCAAGCATCTCACAATTATCATAACTAACATATAATAACCATAATGTCATCAAAGGATTAAGATCACCATTCATCACATCCTACGTGAATGTATATTAATGTGAACGAAGACTTATACAAGGAGATAGAAGCTTTAGGAATAAATATTATGGACGTGATTTTAAAAGGTCCCAATATAGAAGCAAAACTGTTAGATACCTCCCTTGCCATGAAGATTAATTCCATTAGAATATCTCCAAGTGGACATCATATGGATATAATGATATGATCATAAACTGATGGCTCATTACCGTATGCTATAATGGTAGATTAAATTTAGATAAGGAATGCCAACAGACCAAAAGGTAGTGAGCAGATTTACAATCACACAGATATATTGAAAAGGCGACTAGATTATTATGCATCCATGTATGCCATACCAATCAGGCTCCGCATGCAAAGGTGACAATAAATCCAAAGTTGTCATTCTACATGGAGTGTGAAAATTCATAAAATAATAGAAAGAATTATTTTTTCAAAAATTGAGAGCGATGTGAGCAAGAAGACCGAGCACCTCAGATTAGGTGAGTTGAATGTGGACCCAACAATTGACCAGACCTAATGACAAAAACATTTTCAAATCATCCAACCTACCCACTGCGCGGAAATCCTATAGACTGACCACTCTAAATTGAAAGACTTCCAAGACAGTTGAAGGGACGGTCATGAGCAAGCCATGTGACGAAAACATTATCTTTCATGCCCAAGGACATTGATTGGTCTAGGATCAACATCGGTGAATAACCAGACCTCGCACATAATAAGTGATCCTTAGAAAATAAATATCGTATCATTAGAAAAACAAATTATATTTTCCAAAAATAGAAACATTGTAAATTGTCTATTCGGGCCACGTAATCTGATTCCATTCAGACTGGTTACAGTATATTATATTGTACACAGGACAGAAATGTAGCGCTCTAGGAAGATGTGTAAATGATATTTTACTTTTTTCCGTCTGGGGACAACGTGTCTGTGATCAGATTTTAGTGCCGTGTGGGGACTGGGTAAATCACTTGTGCGATCAGATTTAGAGCCGTGGTTGACAGCCAATGGCTACGGCGGCATCAAAATGGCACTTCCCTGTTTTTAATAATTAAATTTAAAATTATTTTAGAACTGTATCTTAAATTTAAATTTAATTATAGATTACTGTTTTGATGCCGTCCAATGATTCCAAAAAGTCGGTGAGAATAGTCTTACCGATCGACTGTGGACATTTCCTAATCGATTTTAAGAGATGCTTACCGACTGGTGCCTGTAAAATGTTCCCAACTTCACATCCTGACCGAAATAGATGGTGATTCGATCCTCCTCCCCTGAATTTAAGTCTTGTTGTTTCATCCACATCTCTCAAAAATCAACTTTTGTTCTACATTAGTAGTTATTTTGGGCGGGCATAAGAAGAGATAATAAAATGAATAAGGAGCTCTTTCTCGCTCTAATAGCTGGTGATGCCTCCTTCATTGAAGGGTTAGACAGGCAAGTTCTGCTTGAAGTTACTTTCGAGGGAGATACTCTTCTGCATATTGCTGTAAGGGAAGGCCACTGGCCTATTGTTGAATGGACTTATTACATTAATTAGGTTAGTTTCTAATATATGAGAATGTTAGATATGTTGGATTAATGTAATAAGGGAGAAATGTTAGACTTATTACATTAATTAGGTTAGTTTGGGAATGTTAGATTTGTTGGATTAATGTAATAAGGGGGAATATTAGATTTATTAAATTAATCAAGCTAGTTTCTAAGTTTAGTTTAAATAAATAAATTAGTTAAATGTATAGTTGCTGGAGGTTATTACCGTAAGCAGTTTTTGTAAGGGAAAATAAGGCTATATAAAGATGCTCAGACATCAATGTACATAATATTAAGTATTTAGTATCAATTCTTTTTGTATCAGAATGTGTCTAGAAAATCTGAATCAAGAAAATCTGTATTTTATATTTTAGCTCTCTCACAAAGGACATCAAATCACCATTTCTATATCCTGCAAAGTGACCACTATTTTGGTCGGTGATAACTGTCAAATGAGAACACAAGTCTTATGAATGAAGATGGCCCAAGCATGGACTAAGTAAGGAACAATAAAGGATGATGTGAATATTATAACTATGTACAACTGATCATTTCTAGTAGAGAAATATAGTAGCAACGATTTCATAGGTTGGTCATCAATAGACATTATAACAAATATTATCATGTCTTATGAATGAAGATGGCCCAAGCATGGACTAAGTAAGGAACAATAAGGGATGAAGTGAATATTATAACTATGTACAACTGATCATTTCTAGTAGAGAAATATAGTAGCAACGATTTCATAAGTTGGTCATCAATAGACATTATAACAAATATTATCATTGATACAACATAGACATATGACATCAAGCATCTCACAATTATCATAACTAACATATAATAACCATAATGTCATCAAAGGATTAAGATCACCATTCATCACATCCTACGTGAATGTATATTAATGTGAACGAAGACTTATACAAGGAGATAGAAGCTTCAGGAATAAAGATTGTGGACGATGATTTTAAAAGGTCCCAATATAGAAGGAAAACTGTTAGATACCTCCCTTGCCATGAAGATTATTTCCATTAGAATATCTCCAAGTGGACATCATATGGATATAATGATATGATCATAAACTGATGGCTCATTACCGTATGCTATAATGAATGATTAAATTTAGATAAGTGACGCCAACAGACCAAAAGGTAGTGAGCAGATTTACAATCACACATAGATATATTGAAAAGGCGACTAGATTATTCTGCATCCATGTATGCCATACCAATCGGGCTCCGCATGCAAAGGTTGCAATAAATCCAAAGCTGTCATTCTACATGGAGTGTGAAAATTCATAAAATAATAGAGAGAATTATTTTTTCAAAAATTGAGAGCGATGTAAGCAAGAAGACCAAGAACCTCATATTAGGTGAGTTGAATGTGGACCCAATGATTGATCAGACCTAATCACAAAAACATTTTCAAATCATCCAACCTACCCATTGCGTGGAGCCCGTGGCTAAACAGAATAAAATATGCATCTGATATGACTGTTTCTGCATTTTATTAATTAATTTATAAATCACTTAACAATAGTTCTGTGATTTATAAATTAATTAATAAAATGCTCCTGCGTGGAAATCCTATAGACAGACCACTCTAAATTGAAAGACTTCCAAGACAGTTGAAGGGATGGTCATGAGCAAGCCATGTGACGAAAACATTATCTTTCATGCCCAAGGACATTGATTGGTCTAGGATCAACATCGGTGAATAACCAGACCTCGCACATAATAAGTGATTCTTAGAAAATAAGTATCGTATCATTAGAAAAACAAATTATATTTTCCAAAAATAGAAACATTGTAAATTGTCTACTCGGGCCACCTAATCTGATTCCATTCAGACTGGTTACAGTATATTATATTGTACACAGGACAGAAATGTAGCGCTCTAGGAAGATGTGTAAATGATATTTTACTTTCTTCCGTGTGGGGACAATATGTCTGTGATCAGATTTTAGTGCCGTGTGGGGACTGGGTAAATCACTTGCGCGATTAGATTTAGAGCTGTGGTTGACAGCCAATGGCTACGGCGGCATCAAAACGGCACTTCCCTGTTTTTAATAATTAAATTTAAAATAATTTTAGAACTGTATCTTAAATTTAAATTTAATTATAGATTACTGTTTTGATGCCAGTCAATGTGTTACATCTCAATTTTTGCCCTAATTTATTTTTAAAGGATAGTCGTTGTGATCATGTGAAATGAATATGGTTTATAGCCGTTGTGTTCATGTGAAATGAATATAGTTTATAGCCGTTGTGTTCATGTGAAATGAATAGAGTTTATAGCCATTGTGTTCATGTGAAATGAATATAGTTTATAGCCGTTGTGTTCATGTGAAAATGAATATAGGTTATAGCCCAAACGAATATAATTTTTCTTTAACCATTGTTCAATCAGTTATTATGTATGATGAAATTCCTAACGATATTATTTAATTATGAAATTGACGTTTTGGCGAGGATGATTGTTTTTGAAGGTTGCAAGATAAAGACTCGAAAAGGAGGGGAAGCATTATGAAATGAGGTCATACGGAAATGGAATGATCATATGATATAGTTATCAAGAATATCAGGGTTGATCAAAAGTCGCCATGGCAGGACTGTCAAAGCTTGACAACAAATAACAAAGTGAGAATTTTCATGAGCTAAAAATAATATAAGATTTTTTTTAAAAAGAACTAAATAAGAAAATTCTTACTTTTATTTAATAGTAATATCATTTAATAATATATCATTATTTTGATTAAAATCATAATTAAATATTTATAAAGTGGCACTATTATATTAGATTTATAATACAATAATGTCACCTTATTTATACTTAACTATAATTTAACCAAAATAATAATACAACATTAAAATTTATATTAGCAAAACCTTTATCCACCTCTTGTTCCAAATTTTTGTATTCCAATCATTGGAATTTCAAAAACGCAATGCATTCTTGTAACGGCCGAAGATGTAAAGTCGTGCATACGAATTTATATGTTGTCTTGTCATTTTCAAGAGATAAGAAGGAACATCTGCCTATTCATGTTCTTGCCTTGGTCTGAGTTTTTGTTTTCTCTATAACCCGAGCTAGTGCATGAAGAAGTCTATTTCTCTCTGCTGCGAGTAGCCAGCCCTGGGTCTTCCACCCAAATATCCTTTGACCTCTCTGATCAGTCTCCAACATATTGTTTTAAGATCTGATTCCATTACCAAGCATTCAACAGTATTTACGTGAAGCATCCTTGCATACAATTTGAGCTACGAATTTTAGTGTGGGCGGTAGACTTCCTCAATCTGAATGCACAGTATATTACAGACAAGTAAGAGTGAACTAAAACATTTACATTTTCTTGCATACGATTCATTTTTACATCTCATTTCCTGTCCTCTTTTCTGAGCCGAGTTGGATCACTGTGAATAAGATAAATATATAGATTGAGTCATATTTCATCACTTGTGCTTATCACGTTAGTTGTTCAGCAATAACAGTGAGCAGTGTCTTAGATTGAGTTGATAAAATTTTATAAAACCTTTGATCTCTTTCAATGTCCGACTCTGCCTCAATGATATTTCTTTCTTGTGTGAAAATTTTACCAATATCAATCCATGACATAAAACTGTGAAGTTATGTTTTAAATTGTTCTGTAATAAAGATCAAGTCTGAATACTAAGGAAGATCTAAGTAGGTAGAACCAAAAATCTTATAATTAAGATGTAATGGATTCAGGCACCAAGGAATCACTGATCTAACGATCTGTTGATGATAAAAAGTGTAGACGAATCTATCACAAGACAAATAAGAAAGGTTATCAGTAATTGTTATTAAGAATATAATTTGATTTAGCTCATGTAAAAACCCACTTTGAAGAATAAATTGTCAAGCTGAGCGGTGGAGATCGGGTTATAGAAACCCACCTCTAAAATTTCTGGCCAGGGCGATAAAAGGGCAAACATGCCACAACAAAATGATCATGGTGTTGTCCTGATACTTCAACTATTCAATCGAATAGTTTTTGGGACCTCAACCCACCTGAGTACTCCGATGACTGGATCGATAAACATCCCAAGCCTGACCTCAAGGTAGGGAGGGCCATTCTATTTATTTAGAACTTGTGAGGATAAGTAAAAAGGTCCGTGGTTGGGAGGTTAAGCCTATGTTAATGCTTCTCCTCTCTCCAAAGTCAGAGCTTGGTCAATTCATTTGGAAAAGTCTTTCAAGTAAATCAATACGTATCTTTGTTTCATTCTTTCTTTCTTTATTTCTATAACTGATAGATTCTTCCCTGTAATTAGATGTTTTATAAATTGATTCTTAAAGTAGAATGGATATAGTTTCCTGTCAATAATTTAGAATAAATTTGATGATCAGTAATGAAATTAGATGTAGAATTTTAGGTTAACTTCAGTAATAGTTTAGATATTTCTTATCAGTTGAGTTGTAATTGTAGAATACTCCAATGTAAGATATGGAGGTAGAATACTCTGATGTTACACAATGATTCCAAAAAGTCGGTGAGAATAGTCTTACCGATGGACTGTGGACACTTCCTAATCAATTTTAAGAGATGCTTACCGACTGGTGCCTGTAAAATGTTCCCAACTTCACATCCTGACCGAAATAGATGTTGATTTGATCCTCCTCCCCTGAATTTAAGCCTTGTTGTTTCATCCACATCTCTCAAAATATAACTTTTGTTCTACCTCACTAGTTATTTTCGGCGGGCATAAGAAGAGATAATAAAATGAATAAGGAGCTCTTTATCGCTCTGATAACTGGTGATGCCTCCTTGATTAGAGGGTTAGACAAGCAAGTTCTGCTTGAAGTTACTTTCGAGGGAGATAGTCCTTTGCATATTGCTACAAGGGAAGGCCATCGGCCTATTGTTCAATGGATTCTTTCAGATAAATGTTGTAAGGCTATAAGGGAAGGCCACCCGCCTTTTGTTGAATGGATTCTTTCAAAGAAATATTGTATGGCTGCAGCGAAGAACAATGATGACAATACTCCACTGCATGAAGCTGCTAAATGCAATAATTTAGATCTAGTCAAAGATCTCCTTCAACACAAGAAACAATCTGTCTACTGTTACAATAATTTCGGAGAAATAGCCATGGTAATAGCTTGCAAGTATGGTCATGTAGAAACAGTCAAACTCTTGTGTGATGCCAAGAAATATATTGACACAATGGAGATGCAGAAGTGTCTTAGACTGGCAGGTTATATGGAATATTCAGGTCAGTTCACACTTTGATTTTTGTGTGTTGTATGAAATATTATATTTGTAGGTTGTCTCCCAAGTTACTAACTATGGGCAATGTGAATATGAGGCAGATATAGTGACTGCGATACTTGATAAATCAAAAGTCCCTCTGTACTCTAATTCTTGTCATTGGTTACTTGGCTTTCTAATCAGTTTATTGAGTGGTTCACTTGTTGAATATCAAGGTAAATTTCTACATCATTTGCACATATTGAATTGTACTTTTTAGTACTATAAATAAATATATTGATTTTAGGTAATGTAAATGTGAGCAGATGAAGCTAGTATTGAAAATAGAAGGGCAATACCAAGTTTGGTTGCAGCCGTCCATGGAGGAAATCTTGAGACTGTAAAGGCGGAGCTAAAGTTGGTTTAAAGCCATCAGGATTTAATGATAGAAAAAGATGAATTCAAAATGTGCGCAATTCATGTAGTAGACATCAAAGACTGTTCGGACATGATAGAGGAATTTATATCGACATGGCCAGATTGTGATGAAATTCGGACTTCAGATCATAAAACAATTTTCCATATTGCGGTGGACTATGATAAATTTACGGTGGTGCAAAAATTACTAGCATATAAAGGAGGACTGCTTTCACAATACAGCACTACATTTGGCAGCCAAAAAAGGAGTCGATCCCCAAGTTTCACAGCCTCAGCTTCCTTATCTTTCTGCTTCTTGCTACTTACCCTTGCTTAATTAAAAAGGTTTACTATTGAAAAAACGTTGACAACCACATATATATATTTATTTAATGTTTAAAATAAAAATAAAAATTAAATAGTTCATTTCTATTAATAAATTAATAGACTAGTTACAAATTTACAAAAGGGGGCTGGTGTATACAAGATCACCCCACGAAAATTCATATGGCCGAAGCCGGAATCAACAACTATTCATCAAAAAATCATATAAGCAGCTCCTTCAGGCCACAAGAGTGCTAGCTGAGGGAGGTGGGTCATCACAATTATTATATCCCTAGGAATATCTAGGATTGACATATGGATTAGGAACAATCCAGCCATCAGTAGCGCCATCATCAACAGCTTTTTCTTTGTCTTTCTCCTCCACCCACAGCGGAGAAATAGTCAATCCAAGTGGGGGAAAGATCACTTAGAGCCACCAAAGCTAGGAGGAGCAACAAGAGGGGGAGCCACAGGCAATAGGGACCAGCCAGAGCTGCGATAAGGTGGGGAAGCCAAGTGTTGCCACCAACCAACATCACCACCACTTGGAGAGCACTAATGGGGAGCTTGCAAGCCCAATGTATGCGAGTGACGAGGAGAAGAACTGTGACCCTGATGATGGCCTCAGGGTGGAGTATGGTTAGTCGAGGAGTTAGTAGAAACTTTGGTGACCATGCAAGGCACATGTTACCCTAATGATTGAGCAATTCCTAAAGGTGGGCCACCTTGAATGCCACCTTTTTGGCTTAGACCTAAATCTACAACCTAACATTACTAAAAATGCATGCTTTAGTGTACATAGCAACATTGATATGAAAAAAGTTGTGAGTAAAAAGAACAACATTCCTATCCTTCCACAAAGTAAACAAAATCTCCATCGTGAAAGTGTGTCAGATTTGGGTAAATTGCCTAGGAATCCTAGGGGAATCACCTAGTACAATCATGTGCCAAGAAACGAATTCTGGCCTAAAGGGCTTAAATTTTTTTTTATCCATTGCCAATAATTTTGAGCATGCCTACAGAACCAAAAAAATGCAAAAATGACGTAGGATGCCCACAAAAAGGACACCAAGGATCTAGAACGCTAATATGCTTGAGCCATGACCCAAATGGAAGCCCTTGAAATAATAGGCACCAAGAAAAATAGGCAATCTTAGGCTCAGCGATAGCACTCCAAATAATATCAAATCACATCCTCCAATGATAAGTAGAAGATTGAAGATGTCAGCATTGGTTGAGAGTATCCAACATAGGGAGATGGGGAGACTGCCATTGATATCCTACGTTGAGCTTGTAACTAGTGAAAGGTGTGGCAGGATACCACTTCTAGTCTTTCCACCAAGGTCGCATAGACTGGATTCCCATGTTGTGAATAAAATGATCTGGAATTGCAGAGAGCAGAAGATCAAAAGTCTGTCAATCTAGATAGGCAAGACAAAATTGGACCCGCATATCCTCCCAAGATCTAAGACTCATAGAGATCTTGGAAAAAGGGTTCTTAGGAGTCTTCATGCTGCGTTTGAAAAAACACAGAGCATTGATGCCTTGAGTCTTGTCCAAAGAAACACCCTAAATGGAAAACAACAAGGACCACCAAAGGTTCTATTGATCTAAAGAAAGCCCATCATGAAACCCATCACTATCCTAGCAAAGCCAAGGCTTCACAACTTCCCAAGCTTTCCAAATGCTCTTGATAACTAAAAAGCCTTGGATATGAATAGGTTCCCGCATGATGAGAAGGGTCTAAAGACCGATCCCCTTCCACACAGGTCTGTTAATAGGAAACACATAAGAGATAAAATGTTGAACCAACAATTTCCAAGCTTCAACACTAGTGAGAGCACGAAGAATCCACTTGGCACAAATTGCAAGCCCATGCTTTTGAGTGAAAAGAAGGCCAAGACCTCCAAATTCTTGGGGGAGAGAAGAAAAATTCTAGGTGACCTTGCGAAAGCCACGATGATCAGAATTGGAAGCCCAAAGAAAGTCATAGAGAAAATGTTCTAGCTTGAGGTAGGAGGATTTGGAAGGAGCCCAACAAGAGTAGCTACCAGCACCTTCGAGCAAATATGGAATTTCCCCAAAAGAGAAAGGGGTTTAGTAATCTAGTAGTCAAGCTTTTTCTCAATTTTCATGAGCACATCATTCCACAATTCCATTGGAGAAGCTTGAAAGCCAAAGGGGATGCCCAAAAAGTGGATTATATCACCACAAGTGACCCATTTCCACTCAAATTGAGCAAGCCAGGGTGGAGCTGAAATAAAATATTTCCTTTAATAGAGCATCTTGTGCCATTGAATAGCCAAACCACAAGCTTGACAAAAAGGTGTCCAAGCATTACAAGGCATTGGTGATATTCTCCTTGTCCTCTAGCAGAGTGAGAAAAGAGTTAGCAACAAAGTGACCATTGACAAGCTAGGAAGAAGACTCGGGGAAGGAAATGCCATGAACTGAACCAGAAGAAATAGAGTGGGCAAGTAAGTAACCAAACTCTTCAAAATCAAGAACATACAAAGCCGAAGCCAGAGGGCAACCCTAGCAGATAGATCGAAAGAGCTCAAAGGTTTTAGATTGAGAACTATTAATGGTAATGATACAAACATTAGCATCTCCAAAAGGAATCTCCATAGACTAAAGAAACTTAGGGCCAAAACCCAAAGCTTGAAGCACAGCCAAAAGGAAGGGTCATTCAATTACATCATAAGCTTTGACAAAATCAATTTAAAAAAATAATCTCTATTGATTGGACTTGCGAGCCAATTCCATGCCTTCCCAAATAGCAATAATGTTGTCAAAAATATACTTGGACTTGATAAAACTAGTTTTCTTTGGTTGCATAATTAAGGGAAGAAGATGCAAAATTTTGAGAGCTAAGGCCTTAGCAATAATCTTGTATGACACATTAAGCAAGGTGATGGGCTAGTAGTTGCAAATATCCTCAAGGTCATCAGCTTTAGGTATGAATTTAATGTTTCATTTTTTAACAATGGCTCCAAGAATCTTACTGTGATAAGCTTCAAGATTGACTTTGTGTAGGTCTTGACCAATAGACTCCCAGAGGTTCTTGTAAAATTCATAGGGGAACCTGTCACACCCAAGGAGCTTGTCATCTGCCATAGAAAAGACAACCTCCTTGAGGTCCCTAATTGTGAGAAGCTAATCATAGAAAGCTCATTGCTCGACCGTCAGGCAATTTGGAGTAACATAAATACACTTTCTAAGAGCTCCCTCTTGGGAAACTAAATTTCCCTACGAAGCAAAAGCATTTTCACAATGATGCACAAAAGCTTGCAGGATGTCAGGGAGATTGGAGAGAATAGTATTGCCCTGTTTAATCTTTTTAATCCAAAAATTGGTATGATGGGCTCTGAGAGCCTATAAGAATTCTTTAGAAGCTTTATCGCCAACCTCCAATCAATGGAGGTGAGCGTTGATTTGGGCACCTCGAGTAGAATAGTTATCAATAATTTGTATATCATGATGAGGCTTGGCAAGCTAGACTTGCAATTCAAAATCAAATAAGTTTAGGGTAATAGCTTTAAAAGCCTTCTTGAGAGCCTTGGTATTGGTTTCACTAGACCTTTTTTAGAAAACAACCAATTGCCTCCCATTGATGCGAAGAAACCTAGTAGTTTTGGTAACAACATCATTCCACCATTGAATCCAACCTATTTGAGAATGGGGTCATGGCTCCAAATTCTAGACACGTCGGATATCAAAAATAGTGAAAGCATGCATCAACACTGACATGTTAAGGAGAAATTGCATTCTAATAGATCATTATACATTAGTTTGCCACTTGAAATGGTAAAATTAATGGGATAGTGGTCTAATAGTGTCACATCCTATAGAGGAATGACATGTAATTCTCAATCTTTAGAAAAAGGAGAGAAATGATTGTGTAGTAATCATGGTATGATTGAGACATTTTAATAAACTATCAGAGCTAGCTAAAAAATTAGACAAAGTGTACATGACCCCACTTTGCTAGTGGCAGTTAGCATTGGGATAAAAAAGGCCCAATTTATTGCACATAACTTAGTACCACACTTCCCTTTTTGTAGTTGTCCAATGAAAAGGCTAAATACCTTCCTTGTTAGAAGCCAGCTCAAATATATTAAAATCACCACACATAACCGAAGTAGCTGGAGGCAAGTTGTCATCCATCCAACACTAAAGTTGAGATCTTTCCAAAGCATCATTGGGGGCATAAATAGTAACTATACCAAAGGAATGATTATTGATAGAAAGAAAAATCCAAACAATTTTTTGCATGGGGTCATAACCATGCAAAATAATAACAGAATTAAGACGAGATGACAAGAGAGTAACTACCACCTCTACTAGCTTTGTCTTGAGAAGAAAACACAATTTCGTCTGGCCAAATGGTGCGACATGAAGATGAAAGCATAAAACTAGAGATTTTAACCTCTTGTATACAAAGGAAATCTAGATTACCAAGTATATGATGGATATCCTAAACATAGTACTTTCTAGAGAGGTATGTAAGACCTCACACATGTGCCATGATAAAAAATTAATGAAAACTCTTCCATATATGTTTTGTCCTCAAGGGAGGAGTAACTATTTTGCAAAAAGGTAGAAATTGGGTTGAATCCAGAGGGAAACCCTTCAGGTGTGATGCCCTGCTGCTTCTCTTTTGGTTTCTTAGCATGCTTGGGAGGATTGCGAGAATGTTACAAATTGTGTGTCTTAATGGAGGATGTAACAAGCAGAGTGTGAACCACTACAACAGTGGTGGCCCTCGCAGCCACCTTGATCCCCTATGAACCGACATAGTTTGAAACATGTGAAATAATAGGAATTGACTCCTATGGAACCATCATCAACCTTGCAATGGCCGAGGTTTGCACTCCATTCTACATAGGAGGAGTGGATTTATTTAATGTTTAATTAGTGCATATTGTTAGAATAGGTGAAAAACCAATCTCCCAAGAACACTTGCATGCATAAACCTGTCACATGGATGAAGCAAAGAACAAAGGCAAGGAAAAATCAAGGAGGCCAAAAAGCCAGATCCATCTTATGGACATGCAAAGAGCAATATCTCATATAATCCAATAAGTGAATGTATAAAATACAAAGAGGTGAATCCTTATAAAGGAATCACGAAACCCGAAAAGGGAAACTAAAGCCTAAGAAAGCTAGGGTTGCACAATATAATTAATAAAATATTAATTATATGCACCTACAAGATAGCTTAAGAAAACTAGAGTAATAGGAAACTTAATTAATTAAATCAAAGTGATTTAATTAATAAGTTAGAACAAATAATTACTCTAACACCCCCCCTTAAGTTAAGCTTGGGAGGAAGCTAACCTAGCATAGCTATGAAAGAGAATTGGGTCCCGGCAACAAGGCCAGATTAGGTACCCAATCACAACAAAATCTCTATAAAGAGGAGAAATAGAGAAAACCACATGGGAAAAACCCTACTCCAAAAAGAGATAGCAAAGAATGTTCCAGAAGAAGGAACAAAGAGATCAGAAGAGAATCATTGAAGCATGAAGAACCGCAAAACTCTGTCAAAATGCTGATCTGTAGAACCTCCATGGAAATAGAAGGCACGAACCATCAACCAAAGGAACCTCCACGGAAATAGAAGGCACGAACCATCAACCAAAGAAGCATAGAACAGCAATATAACCTCCCCTTAAGGCAGGTGAGGTGACAGGCAGCTGAAAAGATGGGCCAAAAATCTCCTACAACACAGGAGCCAAACACATCGAGAGTGAGGTACAAACACAAATAAAGGCATGTATCATCGACACTGCATGAGGAATTAGAGAAAGAGGGCCTATAAGCGGCAAACAACTATCCCCCCCATGGCACTTTATATAATAGTGCGAGTACAACGAATCACAATGATGAAAAGGATCCCGAAACGCAAGAGTGGCACTTTATCTCAGTGCGTTGCATAAAAATGCTTACAATGAATATCAAAAATGATCAGAAAAGACATAAGGTTGAAACAATAGAAGGTAGAGCCCAAAACGAAGCAACTGAAGCAACAAAATCGATCTCCGGACCTGAAACAAATAGGATATCCACCAGAATGCTAAAATGCAAAAGACTGAATAAGATGTGCCTGGAACAAAATCTGGAACAACAACCAGCATCACTGGAAAGAGCACAGAAAGATCTTTCCAGTGATATAAAGAAGTCCAAAATCGGAGATCGGAAGCTCAAGATACGCCTCCCGGAGTGCAAAATAGAACATCTGGCTTTGACTGCCAAAATAGGCAACCAAACTGTATCAAAAGTCCAAATAACTAGCACCATCATGACGGGCTTGGAAAGAGCTTTCCGACGATATAAGATTCATCAAAAAATACCTCCGTATGACAAAGATATGGCCAAAAAATCACAAACAGCTTTTAAAACAAAACAAATTATAGAAATGATGATTTGAAAGCCGTCAAATTTCAGCCCAAAGATGGATGACATCAGCACCTGCGGCTGTCAGACCTGCTTCAGTACCTTGCTGATGTCACTTCTCTGTCATACTTTGCTGATGTAGCGTCCTTTTTTGGAAGATTTTGAAAATGTTTTTTTAAACAAAAAACAAAAAACTTTGAAGAATTTTTGCAAAAAAAGCAAACGCTTTTTTTAATAAAAAACCATGAGCCTTTTTTTAATAAAGCCTTTTGATTTTATGATTTATTTTTTTAATAAAAAAATAAATCTTTTCTTCAGAAAGCGTGCCCAAATCTGGTAACAAATTTTTGCATCAAATTTCAACTGTGTCCAAATTGGACAAATTTTATATGGAAACAGGGGTTTTTGGGTGCTACGAATCCAATGGTGAGGTCCATTTGGGCTCAAAATGCACTGAAAAAATGACCCCTCCAAATCCAATACAAAATAACTCTAAAAATTGAAACTCTCTGAAAAATGCAACTTCTGAAATGCTTCAACAAACTAGGAACAGCGAGCAACAAGCTTGCTCTGATACCATGTTATAATAGGTGAAAAACCAATCTCCCAAGAACACTTGCATGCATAAACCTGTCACATGGATGAAGCAAAGAACAAAGGCAAGGAAAAATCAAGGAGGCCAAAAAGCCAGATCCATCTTATGGACATGCAAAGAGCAATATCTCATATAATCCAATAAGTGAATGTATAAAATACAAAGAGGTGAATCCTTATAAAGGAATCACGAAACCCGAAAAGGGAAACTAAAGCCTAAGAAAGCTAGGGTTGCACAATATAATTAATAAAATATTAATTATATGCACCTACAAGATAGCTTAAGAAAACTAGAGTAATAGGCAACTTAATTAATTAAATCAAAGTGATTTAATTAATAAGTTAGAACAAATAATTACTCTAACACATATATCATTCTTTGTAGAAAACAAAAAAATTGATTCTCTTAATCCTTAATCATCTAATGCTTCATGGATTAACTACAATCAACTCAAAATAATGTAAGAGCCTAACATGGTTATATGTTGCTTTCTTTCAGTATATATAATCAAATTGATAAGCCACATTAACCTGTATATATCTATTTATGTGTAATTTTAAGTTCTCAATTTGTTATACTTGTTTAACAATGTGTATAAGAGCCTGAGGTATTTAGAGAGGGTAAGGAAGAGGGCTATTGTGACCATAATTAGAATTTGATGGTCACTCCTATTTGCCATTTGTGTTTTTTATAATGATGGGTTGGCTATGATACTAAAATTTTATTTAAATTTTAAGATAAATATTTATCATAAAAAATCAACACTATATAAGTATAAATTGGTAATATTTCTAAGAATCTTTCATTACATGTTTTTAAATTCATACTTTTATAAAGTAATATAAAATCCTAGAAAGTTGTTATAAATTAGTAATTTATAGAAACTTAATTTTTAAAAATTATGGAGGATTTATACCTAGGAAGTGACCCATCTAGGCACAAGGCAACCCATCAAAATATGAGACCTACAAACTACCAACCAACAAAGGACACCACTAAAATGATTTAGGAACTCGATATGGGTCCACTCATCCCTAAAACCTCTTTTGACTAGAGCCAAGGGCTAGGGGACATCCACACCATCAAAATCATCCAAGGCATGATCATGACTTCATCCCTTATGGTGTCCAAGCCTTGCACTTAGCAAGACTTGAGCCTTGGTGGCTCTTTATGAGCCATTCAACTTCACTTGTAGACAAAGGGTCCATTGACATTTCTAAGTTTTTTTTTAACTTTTCATACTTATATTATAAATTGTAAAACTGTTTAATGGACTATGTTTTAAAAATATTTTCACATACTAATTTTTTATAGTTTATTGATA
This sequence comes from Cupressus sempervirens, assembly GCA_028749045.1. Taxonomy (NCBI): domain Eukaryota; kingdom Viridiplantae; phylum Streptophyta; class Pinopsida; order Cupressales; family Cupressaceae; genus Cupressus; species Cupressus sempervirens. The sequence continues at coordinate 773,580,150 of CM053787.1, read as the reverse complement.
AATGTAAGTATAATATTGATGGTTTTATCAAAAATTACCTTGTCAATCAATATGATCCAAAAAGCCAATGGGAGCTAAGTAAGATTGATGTCATAAAATGATCGACATGGTCCCATCATCCATTAATTGAATCTTGGAGGGAAAGTATCTCAAAAAGGAGAGTTCTTATAAGCTGAAGATGATTTTCTAGATGGGTTGTGCTTGAAAGTATCTATGTTAATGCAGTAGAAATTAAACTTGGGCTTCTATTTCTTGTATTTTTATGTAAAAGAAGTAAGGTATCTATATTTTTTTTTGCTATTGTGAAATTTTCTAATTGATTCCTCTATTTATCGAATTGAACATGTTGAATAGCATTTCTTTATCTTCACTTTCTATACAAGTTTTGTATTTACTTTTATAAGGATATTGAGCCTAATTATAGGAGAAAATTATAAGGTAACCATTTTTTTATAGTAATGATAATTGAGAAATGGTGGTTTATTTGTATGTTATTTTTTAATTGATACTGATATGTAAAAGGTATCTTATATTGGTATTTTCCTTCCAGAAGTAAGGCTTGTTAGAAAGAATAAATAAAAAAGATTCAAAGATGTTTTCACCTAGGTGGGGCATATTTCAATAAAATCAAAAGAAAGTGTTGGATTTATTGATGGTTATTGCTGAACCAATTGGAGCTTTCCAAAGTCTATGCGGGTATGTTTGATTGGTCTTGAGTATATAGGGTAATAGAGAGTAATTAGAGCTTTAGTTATAAAATTTTACATTTATAATGTTGATATTATTTTCAAAACATTATTCACCACATTTACAAATATGACTATTACTAGTATATTAGCATGTTAGATCTAATGTTGTTCCAATATTTCAATCTTGAAGGTCTACAAACTATCTTCAAAGGGGTGGTGATTGGCATATTTCTACTAGACATTTAACATTCACATTTGATTGGAAATTCTTTGGCAATTTGAGTTGTATTTTTATGAGATGGTTATATTCATGTTATTGGAGATAATCATGCTATGGATGACTCTTGATTCAATTGTTGGCATGATACATGTTCTATTGACAAATTCTACTTTTTGAAGTATGTGGTCTTCCTTTGCAGATATGTTAGGTTATGTTCTAGATTATGCAAATGTGTATTGGGAGATCCCAATGGTGGTTATAAGAATATTAGTTATTTCGTTATGCGGTCTTCCTTTTTGAAGATGTTCAGCCATGAATCTCCCATATGAAATTAGAGCCAATTCTAACAAGAGATGCAACTGTGCACTTTATCCCATAACCCCTTCTTTCCAAGACTCAAGAGTGTTGGCCATGTTCTCCTCCCATAACCTTTTCATCCTTCCATTTACATATATTCTCTTCATCCTCCTATTCCTCATAATTCCTCCAAGTGGAGCTTTGGTTCTATGTTTAGGGCCAATTTTATTTCCTGAATTATCAATGGACTCAAATTTTTCTGGTTTTTCCTTACGTAGCAAAGGTTTTCTTCTCTCACAGTCTTTTTCTTGACCTAATATTTCCCTACCTAGTAGTGGTACTAGTACATCCAACATCTAGGATACCTTGGACCGGGACTTATAATCGGCGAGAGGGCTCAGATCAGGAGAACAATTAGGTGTCGTCCACGTGGCACATTATGGCCTACCTTAGTCCTATGTGGCTAGGGCTAAGGTCTACCTTCTATTTCATCAGCACCGGCACTACCGTTCGTTCGGGCTTCTCTTACCCCTACCACTTGGGCCGCCCACCAGGTTGCTTTTTCAGGAGGTCCTGGGGAAAGTGTAAGTTACGGGGAAACCAGATTAGAGCGCGATAGCGCACAAGAATGTGATCTTGCAGTATGTATAGGAATGCTCTACCTTCTAGCAAAACAAATATGAGCACACCCTATGAGTAGGAATTCTCCAACAATTGCCAATCTCTAGTAAAAAATAATAAAGTATTTAAATAGTTTTAATTACTGGGCTACCAAGAGTTTAGGTGAAGGATTTCATTTTTGCCGTGTTTGATCATTTTACTAAGTATTCCCATTTCTTTGTCATTTCCACCAAATACCAAGCATCTAAAGTGGTAGAGTTGTTCTTCCATGAGGTTTTCCATTTACATGGTTTTCCATAGAACATAGTAACTGACAGGGAGAGTCATTTCCTTATCACTCTTTGGATGGAGTTATTTAGGCTAGCAGGAATAAAGTTGTCACCAATTATGAGCTACCATCCATAATCAGATGGATAGATAAAGATTGTGAATAAATGGTTGGAGGGCTATCTAAAGAACTATCTTTTAGCATAGAAGAAAGCATGGGTGTCTTGGTTATATTTTTGTGATCATGTTACAACACTACTTATCGTATATCAATAAGCATTGCACCCTTCCAAGTATTGTATGGTTATGAACCTTCATCTATAATGACCCTTTCCAATAGGCCACTAAAAAAAACCCTAAATTTAATACACTGCTAATGTATATTGCTAAAATAGGGAAATAATAGTGCCAATGTATTCATTCAATGAAAACCAAATGTTTTTACAAATGATATGGCAATTTTCAGCACCAAAACATTATGACATGGCACATTAAAAAAAAACCCTAACTGGTTGTACACAATTGAAAACTTGTTACAACTACAAACTGAAATGAAGAACCTATATTGATCAGATATCAGAGACTGAATTTTGAAAATGATATGGTGAAAGTGCAACTCCACTTGAAACTCCAAACCAACAATTAAGCACAAGTGAAAGGACTAAAATATCCTTCCCATAGCTACAATAATTTAGGTGATCTTTCACACCCTCAAAATTGTGTACCAATTGAGAATTTTCGTTCTCAATGGCCAATTGTGACTACTTGTAGAAACCCTAGGCTCCACAATGCACATCAGCAAAAATCAATAATAAATCTCCATGATAGGAAATGAGCCCTCAATGCCTATTTATTATTTTTTCCTTGATAGGTCGGGCTCTTTTTTTAATTATTTCTCTACTCCTTCCAGCAACCTCTAGAACATTATTTTATTTAATGACTTTATAGGATATATCACTTAATTAAATATAAAGTTACGTTGTAATTTTATTTTTTATCGATAACTTTATAAATAATTAACTCCTACAAAATGGGGAAATTATAGGTCTACACCCCCTAAAATTGCTTGGGCTCAAGCAATCTTAATGCTGAATGCTGCAAAATCACTTCTCCCTCCCAAGTAGCATCTTCAATAGGTAAATCTTTCCATTTAACTAGATACTCTTGGATTACTCTCTTGCGAAGCTGCTTCTCTCTACTATGCAGAATGGATTCTAGCACTAAGATCAATTTTCCCTCATCATCCAAGAGAGGTAATACTGCAAAAGGCATCACATTCTGACCCAACACTTTTTTGAGGCATGATACATGAAACACATTATGCACTCTACTATCTACAGGAAGCTCCAACTCATAAGCCACCTCACCAACTCGCCTGATGATCCTAAATGGTCCATAATAGCATGGCTTGAGTTTCTCTACACCACTCTACTTGAGAGTGGACTACTTATATGGATGCAACATGAGGTAAACCATATCATTTACCTCAAAGCTACGCTCAATCCTCTTCTTGTCTACATACTGCTTTTGCTAGTTCTCATCTCTAGCAATGTTGTCTTTGAGAGTAGCAACTATATCCTTACTTTCCTCTAATAGTTCACCTACATCGAGTACCCAACTGCCTCCCAAAAACAAATCTAAGAAACTAGATGCCTCATAACTGTAAAGTGCCATGAAGGGTGTCATTTGTATAGTCATATGGTATGTAGTATTATAACAATACTCACAGAGATATACCCATCGGACTCAAGCTCATTGTTTATTCGCCACATAATTCCTGAAATACCCTTCCACCCATTTGTTTACAATCTCTGTTTGACCATTAGTCTATGGATGATAACTAGCACTATGTGTAAGCTCAGTACCACACAACCAAAATACCTCCTGCCAAAAGTGACTCATGAAGTGGCTATCCCTATCACTCACAATGCTCTGAGGCAAACCATGTAATTTGAAAACCTCCCTAAAGAAGACCTCTACCACCTGAGCTGCTGAGTATGTAGTAGCGATAGGGAAGAAGTGAGCATATTTTTTCAGCCTAGCCACCACCACATAGATACAATCACACCCTTGGGCCCTGGGAAAGCCCGTAATAAAATCCATAAAGATGCACTCCCACTTCCTATCAGGAATAGGAAGTGGCTGTAGGAGCCCTTTGGATAAGTGTGCTCTTGTTTGTTCTACTAGCAAACATGACACTCATGCACATACTACAAAACATCAGCATTAAGTCCCTTCCAAGTGAACCATTCTTGTAATAACCTATAAGTCTTGAAATGCCGAGGATGGCCTGTTGTAGGTGAATTATGGAATGCTCTCAAAATTAACTTCTTTACTTTTGATCCTGGGACTAAGTAAATCTTGTTCTTGTAAATGATCAAATCATCTATGAGAGTGTATCTGGTGTCGATTGTTGTTCCCTCCACTATAGCAAAAGCACACGTGTCTTTGGCATTTTCTACTACAATCAAGTGTTGCCAATCCTCTAATGTCTAAATCATAGAAGTGAGGTGTGGCCTATGGGATAAAGCATCTGCAACAATATTCTGTCTCCCCTTAACATATGTGATATCAAAATCATATACCTGTAACTTACCCACCCACTTCTGCTGACAATCATTCAGGTCTCGTTGTCCCAAAAAGTGCCTCAAACTATTATGATCAGTTTTAATACAAAATTTTCTACCCACAAGATACTGTCTAAATTTGGCCAAGGCATGCATGATGACCAACATCTCCTTATCATATATGTTGAATAATCTCTCAGGCCCTCTAAGTTTTCTACTCTCATAAGCTATAGGATGCTTTTCCTGCATGAGTATAGCACCAACTCCCTCTCCAGAAGCATCACATTGAAGCTCAAATGGCTTCATGAAATTAGGAAATGCTAATGCTAAGCATGTAGTCATTATTTCCTTGAACCACATAAAACACTCCTATGCCTCTCGAGTCCACACAAATGCCCCTTTCTTTAGAAAATCTATCATGGACATTGCATTCCATGAGTAGCCATTGACAAACTTGCGATAGAATCCACATAGACCAAGGAACCCTCTTAACCGTGTCAGGTTCTCTGGTGGTGGCCAATCAACAATGGCACGAATCTTTTTAGGATCCATTCGCACTCCTTTTGCACTAATGATGTGTCCAAGATACAACAATTCTATCATCCCCAAATCACACATACAAGAACTCCCTCTATAAAATTCTCAATACTATCTCCAAGTGCTCTAAATGTTCCTGCCATGTCCTACTATAGATCAAAATATCATCAAAGAACACTAGCACAAATTTCCTCAACTAATGGTGGAAGACCTTGTTCATAGTGGACTGAAAAGTGGCAAGTGCATTAGTCAAACCAAAAGGCATGACTACAAACTCAAAGTGCCCACAATGACACCTAAAAGTAGTTTTTTCAATATCCTGCTCTCGAACTCTAATTTGGTGATAGCCTGATCTCAAATCAATTTTTGTGAAATAAAAAGCCCCATGCAATTCATCTATCAACTCATCACTGTGTGGGATGGGATACCTATTCTTTATAGTTCTCTTATTCAACACCCTGTAATCAATACACATTCATAGAGTACCATCCTTCTTTTTTACCAAAATAACAAAAGATGCAAAAGGTGACTTACTTGGTTTGATGTGTCCCATTGATAGCAACTCCTTGATGGTCCTCTCGATCTCATCTTTGAGTCATTTTTGGTGCCACTATGATGTGATCATGACAGGCTTAGTGCCTTCCTCCAGCTTGATAATGTGATCAATGCCTCTATCTGGTGGCCTACCTAGTGGAATTTCACTAAAAACCTTCTCATACTTGATTCTCAATTTTTGAATATCTAGATGATATTCAGTCTTATGCTACTCTTCCTAGGTAGGCGTCAAGGCACATATTTTTGCCCACTCTATATTATTATGCCTAGCTAATCTCTCCATCCGTCTAAGTGAGATAGTCCTGACATCACCATTATGAATGGCCTTCAGCACATGAGTCTTGTCATCCACCTCAAACCATATCTCCATATCCTCTAGTCTTAGAGTAACCTCCTTCAAAGAATTTAGCCATTGCATCCCAAGTACTATGTCCATGTCACCCATGTTGGCCACATGATAGTCCACCTTGAATTTGGAGTTGTTTAAGGACAAAGGTAGATCTTGCACCATCCTATTACAGCGAAGAGTATATCCATCAACTACCTTGACTCTCAATCCTTCAAACTCCTCAGCAATGAGTCCACACCTCTCCGAAAATTTTGCATCAATGAAATTATGTGTGGCACCTATATCCAATAGAGTAATAACCTTCTACCCTACCAAGACTCCCCAGAGCTTGAAAGATCCCTCTCTTTGAATACTAGACAGACATGCCTCCTGTAAATGTAGCTCTGGAGCCTCTTTTTTCTCAGCACTATCTATCTCCTATTCACCCTATACCCCATTAGGATCCTCATCATGGTACTCTTAGCTATCTAAATCTGAACCATCATAATAAGCCCACATCACCTAGTTAGCCTTCCCCTTAGGCCTCATAGGACAATCATGACCAAACTCATAGGGACCTTTGCAAAACAAGCATAGCTTCTTCCTACATAGGTCATTAAGTGTTTCCTTATCCAAGGGTATAACTAACTTGCCTTTTGAGTCACTAACCTTCTCTTTACCCTTGCTGAATTTCCCTTTGTTATCTCTAAATGATGAAGAACCCTTCGAACTAAACCGGTTTTTTGGAGCAGCAAGTTCCATACTGTGGGCTTTCTTCATGGCTTCCTGTAATGTAGGAGGATCAAAAGCCTTTACCCACCCCTTGAGTGGTTCAATTAATCCCTCTGTGAATAAAATGACTAGCCTCCATTCTGAAATGTCAGGCACCATCACTCTAAGATTATAGAAGTCATTGATAAATTATTCTAAGCTTCCTGACTGTCTCAACTGGGCTAACTCCTAGAAATAAACTTCAAGATTTTTTTATCAAACCTTTCTATCATTCTATCCATGAATTCTTGATAAGTGGTTATCTAATTGTGTTGCAATGTGATCATGCCATGTGTCCACCAATCATGTGCCGCCCCATCTAAGTGTAAAGTGGCATACTTGAGTGCTTTAAATTCTGTCATAGTCTTCAGAGATAGGAAAGTATCCACCTTATGAATCCAAGCACGAGTAGTCATTTTTCCACTACCATCAAATGTGGGTAATACCAACTTGTTGGTGACCTATTGCAACTCACTATGTTTATCTGTCTACTTCTACCTGGCAGCTCTGTAGTTTAGGTACCTATCAAATGTCCACCCATCCTATACATATGTTGGTAATGAATCACACTCATTCCTTTCTTGTCAAAGTTCATCTACAATATATGTTACCATAGTATCAGGTGTGCGTGCTAGAGTTTCTTCCTTGAATGTAAGATCTGTGGGTCTATCAACTATTCCAGACTGTATCTTGTGTTGTGATCCTACTATGCTCCTATCATCTTGGTCAGTATCATGATTATTTCTCCTATTTTCCCTAATCAAATGCTGCATCATAACCATCATTTCCTATGTACTTGCCTCTATTGATAGTAGAAGCCTCTCCTGATGCTGTAAATTCTCATCATCTCGCACACTTTTGGATGGGCTTTGAGAATGTCTCTCAGCCATATTCTTACTTATGTTGGTTCCCTGTGTAAATTGGCTAGATAAACCCTATCAGGCTGGTAGGAAACCTTCTCTGATACCACTGTAATGACCCTTTCCAATAGGCCAGTAAAAAAAACCCTAAATTTAATACACCACTAAACTATATTGCTAAAATAAGGAAATAATAGTGCCAATGTATTAATTCAATGAAAACCAAATGTTTTTACAAATGATATGGCAATTTTCAGCACCAAAACATTATGACATGGCACATTACAGACAAACCCTAACTTGCTGTATATAATTGAGAACTTGTTACAACTACAAATTGAAATGAAGAACCTAGATTGATTAGATACTGGAGACTGACTACTGAAGATGATATGGTGAAAGTGCAACTCTAGTTGAAACTTCAAACCAGCAATTAAGAACAAGTGAAAGGACTGAAATATCCTTCCCACAACTACAATAATTCAGGTGATCTTTAACACCCTCAAAAATGCGTACCCATTGAAAGTTTTCATTCTCAATGACCAATTGTGACTACTTGCAGAAACCCTAGGCTCCACAATGCACATCAACAAAATCAATAATAAATCTTCATGATAGGAAATGAGCCCTCAATGCCAATTTATTCTTTTTTCCTTCATAGGTCGGCCTCTTTTTAAAATTATTTCTTTGCTCCTTCCGGCAACCTCTAGAACATTATTTTATTTAATGACTTCATAAGATATATCACTTAATTAAATATAAAGTTACCATGTAATATTTTTTTTTATCGATAACTTTATAAATAATTAACTCCTCCAAAAAGGGAACATTACAACATCATTCTTGAATTTGGCATTGGGTCATTTCCATGTACTGAGGGCTAAAGATTTTCTATAGGAGAGTTAAGATATCATGAGATCTCTCAAGGAAAATCTATAAAGGGCTGAAAACCAACAAAAGATGTATACCAACTGACATCAGGTTGAGAGAAGGTTTTAGGTTGGTGATCCGATATACCCTTCACAATAACCAAATAGACAATCCTCCATGAAGTCATTTGGTAAGGAAAAACTAAAGCCCTACTTGTATGGACTGTATGGAGTGGTTTAAAAGGCAAGAGAAGCTGCCTACAAGTATGAGCTACTTGAAGGGAGCTGAATCCACAATATTTTTCAAGTGCCATGACTGAAGAAGGCTATTGAACAATATGTCATAGTGTACAAGGAATTGCCTCCCATTGAGAAGAGGGGAAATGTAATGTCCCCACTTTAGTAGTTAAATTAATTTCTTATAAAGTCATTAAATAAATTAAAAATTAAAAGGTGACTTTATACTTAATTAATTATTGTATTATAAGGGAGAAGCTTTTAGAGTGTGTATTAATTATTGGAAAGGGGGAAGCCTCTAGTAATTTAATTTTCTAGAAGCACAATTAATTATTGTATTGCATGGGAGGAGTTTCTAGAGAGTGCATTAATTATTGGAAGGGGGAAGCTTCTAGTACTTGCAATTAATTAATATTTGATTTCCTTCTAGAAGGTGTAGGAAAAGTATAAATAGAGGTAGGAGAGTCATTGTTGAGCATCGTATGATTGTGAATTGCATTTGATAAGAGCTTGGATGTGTGAGTCACATATCTTTCTTGGCATTACAGGACATTCATCCTCTCTTGTAACATTCTAGACGTCATTCCCTTGGGGTTTAGTCTTTGGAATACATTTCTATGTACTTGATTTTATCATTGTGAGAATGATTCCCAAGCTTGATAGATTATGCTATAGGTATGACCAAGACGAACCAGTAGGGATACTTCAACCACTACTAGTACCTATTCAATCCTAGGCAAGTGTAAGAATGGACTTCATTACACAATTGCCCATTGTTAAGGATTATTCAAGCATTATGGTCGTAGTGGAAAAATTCAGCAAGTACACTACATTTGTTCAATGTAAGACCCCCTACTCAGCCAAGGATGTGGTCGAGCTATTCTTTAAACATGTTGTAAAATACTGGGGTATTCCTCTATGCATAGTAAGTGACAAAGATCCACGATTTACTTCAATATTTTGGCAAGAGTTATTTTAAATTGTTGGTACTCAACTATTGATGAGCTTGGGCTTCCATCCCAAAACTAATGGACAAATAGAGAGGATAAATGGGATTCGTGAAGATTATTTGAGACATTATATGGCATCTGATCAAAGGAATTGGCCCAGACTATTGGATGCAACCCAATTTTTTTATAATCTTTAGAGCGAGTCTTCTCAATACAGCTCATTCGAGCTTGCCACAGGATAATAGTCTATCACACCTCACACTATCTTGCCTGGTTATCAAGGTCTTGATAAGGAAGTGACTAAACTCCTTTCAAGTTGGAATGAAAGGGTCAACCTGGCACAATATCATTTAACCCAAGCTTCCGAGAGGATGAAGAAATTTGCTGACAAGCATAGGCAGAAAGTTGAGTTCAAACGGGGAGACAAGGTTATGTTGTGGATAGATCAAAATCAATTCAAATCTCCAAAAGGACTAAGGGCGTCAATGGTAAGGCATTGGGATGGCCCATTTGAGGTGGTTCAAAAGATCACCCCTCTAGCCTACAAGATCAACTTGCCTTTGCATATGAAAGTGCATCTGGTCTTTTATGTTTCTCAGCTAAAACCTCACTGCCCTAATGAGGAAGACTTAGTGAGAAATATTTCAAGTAGAGGACCTGCTAATTTATTGGACAATCTAAATCAGTGGGTAACCCAAGTATTGGCTATAAAAGTATGAGTTGGAGGAAAATGAGGTATCATAGAATTTTTGGTTGTGTTCCATGGATAGGGTTGAGAGACTGCAACATGGGAAGGCAGAGAGACCCTGTGGAAAGATGAAGAAATCATTATGGAGTTCCTTCTAGGGAGGAACCCCAACCATCCTAACTGATACTCAATCTCCTAAAACTCCCAGTGTGAACAGGCTGAATAGGCATCGGGATTGTACCACTAGGTAAGTGGGAGAGGATGTAAAATACTTGCACTAGTTCCCAACTCAGCCCTCTTATTTTTCCTTCTGTGTAATGGCTAACTGGGCCAACTCATGTAATGATGTGATGTAATGGCTAACTTGGCTAACTTAGGAATTATGCTTAGGAGGGTATCATCTCATTGGGCATTGTTGTAATATCTAGGACCATGTGGGCTAAGCCAAAATGTGTGGTATCCTTAGTTGAGCCCTATTTTATTAAAAGGGTTAGAATGAAGTCGACCCCCTTATCCATTGTTAGTGCTACCTTGGTGAATGTGATTGATAGGTCAGAACCTATCCTGATAATGGCTATTTTTGGGATCACTACTGAAGGAACTCCACTATAAAAGGAGACCCAAGGCATTTCATTTGGCATCATCCAATATTTAGCAATCAAGCTCAAAGGTGAGGCAATGAACTTGGAAGCTTTACTTCTTGGAGTAGACTTTGGAGCCCTTGGACAAGGAGCAAATCCAAGCAAGGAAGTGCAAGGTGGAACTTGTCACCTATTGTGTTGGGGCTTCTTGTATCTGAGGCATTTGAGTTATTGAGCAAGGAGCTCTTTTTGTAATAACGGACTTGTCAAGATCTTTTGGCAACACCATATACTCGATGGCAATCCATGTTTGTGAACATGGCATTCTATCTGGTATCATTGTAATTGGTTTACAATATATATATTGGATTTTGGGGAGCTCACCCCACCAAAAATCTTGGTTCATGTTATTGCAACATTGTGTTCATCATGGTTGTTTAATCTGACTTGAAACATAATAATTTGGAAGATCTTAGATCTGGATACACTTCTACATTGCATGTTTGGTAGGCATAGTTTGGTATTCCTAGTTGAGCTTGGCTACTTAACCATTCTGCAAGGAATAGTCAGTGCCACATAGGCTCATCCCAAAGGTCTGTGCCAGTATGCGTCAAGTTCTCCATACCGGTTTAGATGATCCAATCCGAGTTTCTTGGATGAAATTGATCATGTAAAGCCTACTTCAGATCTACCCAAGTCGTAATCTCCTTAACAAGTTTCCCAGCACATTCATCAGCATGATGTGTGTACCACCACAACTTAGTGCTCCCAGTCAAATGTGTCGTAGCCTCCTTGACTTGAGCCTTAGGGCTTAAGTTTGGTGTTCCTGCAAGATACTCTTCTACATCCCAGAAGAAGTTGTCCAAAATGGTGTCATCTCGATCCCCATCATACTCTCCAATCCTAGAAGCCTTAGATAACTATCCACCTCCCTGAATTAGTGAGTGATAGACCTTCTAACTTTCTTGTAGAAAATGCATGCTCTCTTTCAGTGTGTTGGTCTACTTAGTAAGAGAAGCCAACTCCCCATTTAGCCTTTCATCCATTCTTTCTTCAAAGTTGAATGCTTCCAAAGCATCCTATCTTTAGTCATGAAGTAAAAGCCAATCCTTGCATTTAAGGCTCTTATTCTTGTTATCATGGGCCTAGACCTATTCCATCTTAGCTTGGCTGTGAGCATCTTCCATGCTTCCACTCGTCTTAGATCTAGTCTCCAAAAATGATGATCCAATATCTCCAAGATCGCACTCACTCTGATACCAACTATCACAGACCTTTGGGATGAGCCCATATGACACTGGCTATTCCTTGTGAAATGGTTAAGTAGTTCAGCTCAACTAGGAATACTAGACTACGCCTACCAAACATGCAATGTGGAAGTGTATCTAGATCTAAGATCTCCCAAATTATTATGTTTCAAGTTAGATTAAATAGCCACGATGAACACAATGTTGCAATAACATAGACCAAGATTGTTGGTGGCGTGAGCTCCCCAAAATCCAATATATAGATTGTAAACCAATTATAATGATACCATACACTTGGTGAAGGTTTTGCAAATGGGGTTGCAAGCTTTGGGTTTAACTGTGGAGGAAACTTCGTAGTTAAGCGTGCTCAGGCTAGAGTAGTACTGGGATGGGTGACCTCCCAGGAAGTCCCGGTGCTTCACCCCTGTGAGCATCACCTAGATCCAATGAGTGCTAAGTGTTCCATTTATTCTCATGAGAGATGGATTCATGTTGAATCACTACTCATGAAACATGGGTCATCGAGTTTGACTCAAAATCACACAGTTAAATCCTGATATTCACATCACAATTTGACTAGCTGTGGAAATCATCTCCTACTTATCAATTGATGAGCTTAAGGGGCTTTCTAATGAATGGTTCATAAGGCACAACACTTGGTGAAGGTTTTGCAAATGGGGTTGCAAGCTTTGGGTTTAACTGTGGAGGAAACTTCGTAGTTAAGCGCGCTCATGCTGGAGTAGTACTGGGATGGGTGACCTCCCGGGAAGTCCTGGTGCTTCACCCCTATGAGCATCACCTAGATCCAATGAGTGCTAAGTGTTCCATTTATTCTCATGAGAGATGGATTCATGTTGAATCACTACTCATGAAACATGGGTCATCGAGTTTGACTCAAAATCACACAGTTAAATCCTGATATTCACATCACAATTTGACTAGCTGTGGAAATCATCTCCTACTTATCAATTGATGAGCTTAAGGGGCTTTCTAATGAATGGTTCATAAGGCACAACACTTGGTGAAGGTTTTGCAAATGGGGTTGCAAGCTTTGGGTTTAACTGTGGAGGAAACTTCGTAGTTAAGCGCGCTCAGGCTGGAGTAGTACTGGGATGGGTGACCTCCCGGGAAGTCCCGGTGCTTCACCCCTGTGAGCATCACCTAGATCCAATGAGTGCTAAGTGTTCCATTTATTCTCATGAGAGATGGATTCATGTTGAATTACTACTCATGAAACATGGATCATCGAGTTTGACTCAAAATCACACAGTTAAATCCTGATATTCACATCACAATGTATAAGGGGGTTGACCCCATTCTAACCCCTTTTATAAAATAGGGCTCAGTTAAGGATACCACACATTTTGGCTTAGCTCGCATTGTCCCAATTGTTACGACAATGCCCAATAAGATCATATCCACCCAAGCATAATTCCTAAGTCAGCCAAGTTAGTCATTACATCACAACATTACATGAGTTGGCCCAGTTAGCTGTTACACCAAAGGCTAAATAAGAGGGTCGAGTCAACCAATAGTGTAGGTACATTACATCTTTAATGACTTTATAAGAAATTGATTTAACTACTAAAGTGGGGACATTATAGGAAATTACTTTTAGTGCCAGTTTAGATCATCGATGTGACCCAAGAGAAGAGGCTTAGGTCCTGCACCATTAAGTAGTTTCTTGTGCGATGGAAAGATTTTCTAGTTCTGGATGCCACCTAGGAAGGTGAGAAAATTCTAGAGGATCCAAGTTTACAATTACTTAAGGGTAAGAAAATTGCATGCATGGAGTACTGTGATGTCCCCATTATTATTAAACATTATTGTTTGCTTATGGCCAAAAATGAATGTTTCTATCTCTCATGCCTCCTCTTTATTTTACTTTTGTTGTGACATGTCAGCCTGTTAGTATTTTTGCAATCCTTTAGGAAGCTTCCCCAAATCCCTTTATAAGGTCATCTTGTAGGTTGTTTTAGGAATGTGATTTGGATTATTTTATTGTATGTCAATGCTTGTTGGACTTCAATGTTGTTCATTATTTTGGAAGTGAGAGATCTTACCTACTTGGCTCTTGTGGTTTCAGTGGGAATTGACCCTCACCCTATTTCATTCTTTATACTACTTATTTGAAATTGGCAATTCCAAGTGCCATCTTTGTCTGCAATATAATATTGAAATTTGTCTATAATTTATTACATCACTATATGTGTCTTGCTTTTGGTATTTGGTGAATATCTGGTATCAAATGGTTCATAGTTGTCTTCAAATAGTTGAATCTCAAATTAATATCTTCCTTCCCTATGGCCTTCGCCTCCCTTTTCATAACCTTTAGATTCCTCTAGCACACTTTCAAATCCCTCCCATGCAGCATTAGGTTCCCTCTAGCATGGTATCAGGCTCCCTCTAGTGCAACCTCATCTCCCTCTAACACAACCTCGGGCTCCCTCCTCGACTACCTCCAACACGGCTCCCTTAGGTAGTTTCCCCTAGGTGATTTCTATCATGGAATCTCCCATGGGTGAATCCTTTTTGTTGGTTTCCCTTGGCTAGTTTCCCTTAGGCACTTTCTATTGGGTGGTCTCCCTCGAGTTCACTCCCTTGAGTAGTTTCCCTTAGACACTTTTTTGTCAGGTGGTTTTCATCAGGTACTTACTCTTAGTTGTGTTGTCTAGGATATTACACCATAAGAGATACATAAGTAGCTTTTATTTATTATAATGGTCACCACAAACTACACCAAATGAAGGATACTCTTAGTATAATGAGATGAACTAGCTTAATTTTCAAGTAGACCTAATATCTTTCCTCTACTTCAATAATTAGTTCGAAGGCATATTTGTAAGCGTAGTATGCTTTGACAGAAATAACTATACTAGGACTCACTTGAATCAAAAGTATCAAAAATAAAATTGTAAAGTTTACATTCTCATGTTAATTTATATTCCTTTACATGCCCATTTTGAGATAATGGATTTGATGACATTGCATATTAAAAAAACTCTAAATAGTGTTGAGTTGATTCTACAACAATGCAATTGATTTTTAAATTTTTAGAAACAATTTTATGTGGATTGTTTTACTCATTGAAAGATCTATTCTAGGTTGGTTACACTAATATTTGCAAAATTTAATATTTGTATTTAAATATTTCAATTGCATTGTTTTTATCTTCAAACTTATATCTAGACAATATTGAGTATTATTTGTAAAAAAAAAATCATACTATAACCTTTTACTTAAAGCACCTAAAAAGAACATAATTGTATATCATATCATTCTATAAGATTGTTTTGGCCTCAAGATATTTCATAATTATAAACTCATTCCTCTTCATAAGTTCAACCTAAGAGAACAAATTCTTATTTGACAATCTCCCATAGTTTTATGAGAACACCATTAGTCCTTAACATTATAATACACATAAAAAATTAGACAAATAAAAATATAAGATTATGCATTGTACTAGATCAAAATCCATGAGTTATAGATCATATAGAAATGATTAAAAGTTTTTAAAAAAGATCATCTTTATTCAATAACTTTCATGATTTTAAATTCAGTCCTCCTAATAAGTACAACGTAAGGGAACAAAACCTTATTAAACATACACAAATAAAAATATATAAGATCATCCATTATATTAGATCCAATGAGTAATAGATCATATATACATATCTAGAAATTAGAAATGTTAAAAAAATCAACTCCTCACATTTATAGATTATTTGGTTAATGAATATATTTAGTTTAGAAATACAAATTTTAAAAAAATTAGTTACTGTCATTTAAAAAAAAATCGGGCATTCATGCAATCATATTTTACAGTGTAACACTTAATTGTTCAATTAGCTAAAATCAAAGTTGATATTCAAGAGGTTGTACGAAAATTTTCTAGATTTTTGAAATTCTAATTTACTTGAAATAATTGATTTATATTAGATCATGAAATTAAATTTGACATTAAAGAAGAAGTATCAAATGTTAAGCCTGTATTTTCCCATTGCACAAGTCCAATATTCCATTTTCAACGATCATCCAAAACATTTTCTTTTACAGTTGTACATTTTCATCTTGATGATAGACGATAGATGAGCTCGATCTAAAATGATAGTGGAAAAGTTTTTACACAATCGATTCCCAGAACGTTTTATGCAACAACTTATTTCGTTTCCTTTGTATAATTATTGATTTTGAATATTGACAAGTTTCTTCAATAATTGGATCGATACAAATTCGGTGGTAGCTGAAGCATCAATGCTGGTTCTCGGTTATATGTACTAGGCTACTTCATACGCTACTGACGATTGTTGATGTCACATAAGTTGAGTAGGAACAAAGAATAAAATAAGTGGTGTCTAATCAAATGAACAATGTTTGTACTTTAATATCTTCTTTCAAGAATTATATTTGAATAGTTGGAGATATAAAGTAGTATCAATTGAATCCAACAAAAATGTACTGAAGAGAAATGCAAATCATAAAAATCAAATGGTAAAATTTTCAGAAAAATTTATGTTGTACTTTTTGATTTTTTGAGAAATGGTCAAATGTATAGTTTGTAGGGAGGATAGCCATGACCCTATAATTTTAGGTCACTTTTAAACATCACACACTAAGAAATTCAGTTTTGAAAAATAAGTCAACATTAACTATTAACATTTTTAGTGTAGGAATCAAGTCTTAATGTGTGATGTTTATAAGCAGTCACATAATTTTGTGGTATGTGCAGCTCGTAGAATACCTTATCTCATTTGAAGGTGTAGACGTGAATGGCGTGAACGGTGATGACATGACTGCACTTGACATTGCATCTGCAGCAACCAATGACAACCCCAACTCCAATTTTGCCAGTATTGAAGAACTATTGGAGAGTGTAGGAGGCATTCGATTGAGTCACAAACCAAAATATGATGGAAAAATTTGTGATTCAGAGAAAAAGGAAGACAGAGATATCATAAAATCTAGGACCGCCTCTGAATCGCGTCGATTGCAATATAAAGATATTGTGGATACACACACGGTAGTGGCAGCACTGATTGCTACCGTCACATTTGCGGCCATCCTTACAATTCCCGGTGGAATTGAAGATGACAAAAACAGTGTACACCACGGAGCTGCGAAAATGGCATTTCATCATCTTTTCATATTCTTTCTATTCTCTAACACCGCAGCATTCACCACTTCCTTTGCACTGGTTGTTGCATGGTTGGTTAGACAGCTTATAGGAGACAGTTACTTTGAAAGAAGATCGATTTTATCCCATATGTTCGTGGTGACCTTGATAGTCTCCATATGTTGGACGACGGCATCATTCGTGAGTGCTACCATTATCATCATACTGCCTGCTAATTATGAGGATTTGAGAAGTACTCATAAGGAAGCTTTCTCCAAGTATAAGTCACTTTGGCAACAAGAGATCTATTTTGCATTCTTATCGTTTCTTTATCCCTGCATACTGCTTCTATGTTCGATATTGACCGTTAAGAATAGGAAAATTTTGATGAAGAATAGGAAAATTGGAATACGGTTTCGTTTCATACAACATAGAAACGAGATAATCGGCACGACGTATTTAGCATTGTTTGCGATCACCGCCATGATTATTTTTTTAAGTCATTCCACCCTTTCAAGCCTCATTTTTGAAAGACAAACTTTCTCATCTATGTATAGCCAATAAAACATCTTGTGAATCATGTGAGCTACTGCTTTTTTATACTTTGCCTGTAGGTTATAAAAATATTTGAATACAATTTTTTAAATTATATTTAATATTTTTTTGAATTCAGTGATGTTATTTTAGTAAAATATAATTTTATTCATAGAAAGTATACAATTGTAATAGTTTGAAATACATGTTTGTAAAAAGTTATATTTAGAGGTTATATGTTTTTCTTTTAAAACATTTTTAAAAAAAAATCATAATGAATTACAAAATTTAAATATAATAATAATAATTGAATTTTTTTTTTTTTTGAAAAGCTTATATTTAGAATTACATTGTTGTGGAACACAAATTTTAAATGAATTCATGCACTTCTATAAGATAACATAAAAGTTATATTAGTCATCATTTAGATAGGTACAAGATTCAGTGTATTGGAATTATGATTCAAGACTACAAGGATTCTATCAAACATTTATAAAAAAAATTCACCATGTCATAACCTTGTGTCTCCTACATTTTACGGTCTTGAATGTTACTTCAATATTTTTCATTATGTGTTCCTAGTCAAAGATCTCAGTTGATTATGCCTATCTATTTGTTTGACTACTTGATGATGTGTTTTTTTCTCAGTTACACATTTATGAGAGATGCTTATTCTATGTCATGTTGTTTCGACCTAATTTATGATGAACGTTATACTCTAATTAAATTTTTTATTCAAACTGATGCATTAATTGTTATGTGTACACATCATTGTTGAATACAATGAAAAGTTGTTTAAAATACATGTTAAAGAGATTTGGGATATTTGCAATGGACTATGATGCAATTTGGATTTTGGATATGGTTTTTAGTACAAACCTATGATGCAAAATTTAGAAGTTGAGTTGATTTTTAGGTTGATGTGAGGGTGTTGCCCACTTGAAAAGGGTTAGCTTATTAGTGGTTAGCTGAGATAGACTCAACACACACCAAGTCATATACATTTGCAAGTTAGATTTATGTGTTTTGGTTTTGAATATGTCTCAATAAGGCTAATGTGTATTCGATGATATTTATTTCATTTTGGTCACCAAAAATGAATTAGGTAAGTCATAGTTAGATCTCTAAGTGGATCAATGAAGCATAAGCATTTATTTACCATATTACAAATATATTTTCTTTACAAGATTTTTTTTTGAATGAATGATTTTTTATTTAATATAACATATATGTAAGAGTGAACTCAATAGCCTACATCAAAATAGTAAATTGTGAATCTTTCAATTATTTTAATTTACACTTTTAAAATGGTATTTATATAATTTTATTCTTTGAGACACTCAAATTTATTTGTATATGCTTGTATCTTTTTTCTTTATGACATCTGAATTTAGACAATAATAAATGGATAAATCAATATTATCTTCATTTCTTAAAATTTAGCTTTCAATATGAACACTTCTAAACCTTATCAAGTGTGAAGGTATATGATTCTAGATGTTGTTTTGGTATTAAATTTGAAAGAACATGTGAGGTATAATTAATTCACTAGTTTAGGCTTTAGTTTATTTTTTTCTCAAAATATAAATTCATTTTATTTTTGAAGGCTATAATAATAGTGCATGTAAGAAAATCATTGTGAAAAATCCTCTTTTCATGTTCATTTATTAATTTTTTCTCAAAATATAAATTCATTTTATTTTTTAAGGCTATAATAATAGTGCATGTAAGACAACCATTGTGAAAAATCCTCTTTTCATGTTCATTTATTAGTATGATTCATAACATTTGGGATAAAAAATCATACGTTACACAATGCGTATCTACACAAACCTGGTTGATTTGGAGATTTTTACTAGCAATTTTCCTTTAAGAGTCGAGTACTACAATTTGAGATGTTTGCCTACTTGTTTTTTATTAAAAGAGAAAGGAAAAGGGTCTTGAACCTAGGGGACAAAAACAATACAGAATATTTTTGTGCTTGGCAAGTGCAATGAAGACATGGAAAAGACCATCACTAACACAAACTATTATAGAATCACCACCAACCATAACTTAATAAAAAACCGAAGTTATAACTACTAATACTAGATTCTTACTTATCGGCCAAAATGTTGTTGATAATCACAAAAATAACTAAGTCTTGGATTATTGTGGATTAACATAATTTAGTTTTAAAATAACAATATTAAAAGTGTATCCAAAAATTACAAGTAGGAGCACAATAACCCACACCAAAGCTAAAGAGAATAAAGAAAATATAAAACCAAAGAGAACAACAAACCCAAGGCTAAGAAAGCTATGTTGGCTATATATTCTCCCAGTCCTTGATCAAGTACCTAAGATCTTCAGTCCAATTATGAATATCCTTTACGCTTTTAATTTCCACTTAAATATTGTTCTTATACATTATAGATTTTTTAACTTTTCTAGGTCCAGTATTAGTACCAAAGATCATAGCCCTTTGCATCATCTCTTTCTGGACACTGCATAAAGTGGAGATGGCCATGCCCATGGCATTATTAAAATTTTTACTCAAAGACACCACTTTTTTTTTTTATTAAGGGCCTCAATTTGGTCTTCTAGGTTCTTTTTTATCTTTCAAACATTTCCTTCTTCATCAGTGGTAATAGTCTTTGAGATTTATATATTTGCCCACGCAGAGTTGTCATCATTAGGGATCTCAACTTCAAGCCCTAAAAAAAATTCAATACAGGCTTGTTGAGAATCCTACTCAGCCTCATCTGAGTCTTCTCCATCACTTTTGGCTTCGAAATATTCCTCAACTACACTATTTTCAAATTTCTTAGGCATTTATTCAACCTCACTATCATAGGTGTCCTCCTCACTTTTATCCTAAGTTTCCCCTCTACTAACTTCCTCATACTTCTTGCCCTTTTCAAACCCTATTCTATCTTACTTTCGTTCACAAGAGTTGGTCTCAATATGGTTCCCTTGAGATTTCAAATTATTATCACTAACTTCCCTATCAAAATCTTTAGAATCCTATTCATCCACCTTAATAACTTTTCTAAGGACTTTTATTTTTTTAAGGGTACCAAAAGGGCTTAATTTAGTGGCATTTCTTTGTTTAGCTAGGGTTTCAAAACGAAAAGGATTCTTCAAGCATTTTGGTTTTACCCTAGGGGTTTATAGATCTTTTCTTGGGATTAATCTACTCTCTAGGCTCAAGTTGAGGGGCTTCTTTTTCATTATCTAGCTCAATTTCTTCAATAAATGTAGATCTTTTAAGGGTTTTGGAGAGCTCTCTTTACAAGTAAGAAACCTAGCTAAACCCAAGTGATGGAAAAACACATGGTGGTAGAGTATGAAAATCAAATCTTGGCGAATGGGAGCATTATCCCTACTTTTAATACTATTGGCCTGAGAGGAAAATAAAAGGAAAGGAATGCCAATATTTCAACCATGTCTTAACATGTTTAGGAGTGAGAAGTGATATCCATGATAAGTAGTAAAATTTCCTTCTAAGTTGAGATAAAACATAACCCAAAAGAAAAAAATTACAAAGGGGCAAGGGAGAGAAGTGCAATAGTAGCCATTACCAAACTAAACATTGACCAACTATTTCGTACCTTCAAAAAACTAGTGCTTGAATTTTCTATAATCTCTTGTACCTTATCCCTCCACCTTCTCCCTTCATAGCTCAATCCTATCACCTCACTAATCAGTTTGCGAGTCACCACAAACTTAACACTACCTATGGTGACCTCACCTTTGTACCAAGAATTGGAAAACTTAGTAGAAAGCATGGACTAGTGACCTTTCATCACTTCAATGTAACTGCTCAACCACACCTTCACAAAGTAGTTCCATATTTCCTCATTTTGCAACAAATCCTTGCCTAGTTATTGAGTTTCTTTTAAGGATTTATTATAGTTATTGGCTTTTTAAAAGGATTTAGTCTACATATTTTGACATATGTAATTAAATTTGTCTTGTATACAAATTAGTGATCTCTATTTTTCCCTCTTCTCATTTTTTTAACAATTTATTCTCTATTGGTAAAAATGCCATAGGTAAATTTATTTTCTATTGGTAATTTACATTACAAGTAAGAAATATTCCAAAATGTCATTCGTATATTTAAGTCTACTCAATTGATTTGTGCATACTCTTCCATGAGTCAATTTGTCAAATAGATTGCATGCCCTATTCTTAAGTCCATGTAATAATATATAGTTGTGGCATACCTGATGAGATCAAAATTTGCCTTTATTTTATGATGTTTAAGATACTTTGTTGATACTATGTTTATCTTTCTTAAAACATTTGTGGACCTATGTTACTGAACCTATGATAAACCTATGGGGTAGAAACTATGCCATCTTTTGCTAATATTATATTAGTATGTTGTATTTCATATAGTTATCAAAATATTCTTTCTTATATTTGACTTTAATTTGATAAATGTTTATTTGAAAACACGTTTTGTGTTATAACTAGTTTGTTAATGAAGATTGAAAGATGATTGGAGGAATTCAAAAGAAAAGCATCAACAACATTTAAGGAGAAGAGAGTGCCAAGGAGCAACCATGGTGGAGGAAGTTGTAACAGTTCCAGAAGACACGGTAGCAAGTAAGGAGGAACTATGAAGACTTATTACCTTCTCTACATTTACTCTATGGCGAGCGAATGTTCAGACTTTATTATTCCTGCCATAAGTCATTATTCATTCTTCCCACATTTAGTTGTTATCTTCCTATTTTCTCTCTTGCAGATTTTAAGCTAGGTCATTTACTTTTCTATTATGGAATAAATGGTGATTTCCTATATATATAGGAATTGACCCAAGTGTGTTAAGTTTTAGAACTAGTTAGAAGAAATAGTTTCTAAGAATAAATTGTTAACTTTTACAGTTGTGTTTTTACAATTCTATGTTATGTAATGAATTTCTAAATTGAATGAAATGGTTTTCAGCTTTTATCTTGTGTTTGTAGTTTAGAGAAGTCGACCAAGGGGCCCACTTGGAAGGTGGACTAGGTTAGGATAGAATAGATCTATTTCCAAGCATTCATAGTATCTTAGTTAAAAGTTGTGAGTTCCTTCCTGTAGCATCACACTTTTTGAATGTTCCTACAACATATGTGAGAACAATTTTAGTGGATGAGCCAAGTTAGAATATTTGTTATCCTTTTATTGTATTTCTAGTATTCATAGAGTTAAGTGTGTTAGTTTCCTGTAGCAATAGTGTAAGTTTGTTTCCTTGCATTTTTACTTTCCTGCAACATAAGCTTAGTGACTCATTAAGAGACCTAGTGCACATACTTCACTGACCATTTCAAGTATATGTCCCTAGGTTGATAAGATTAAATGCACCTCATAGTAGGAAAAATAGTCCTTAGTTTGAATATATTATTCCTAAGTAAGGCCTAGTGCATGACTATGATACACCTATTGTGAGGCAGTCATTTTTGGCACCGTTGTCGGGGATGGTGTCAAGCTAGGAGCATTTTTGAGTCATAGTTCCTAGATAAAGTGTTTTTAAAATCTCTAGTTTGAAGTTTCTTTCACTAGTGTGAAAAGTTTAATTGCATGCATCGAAGAGGAAGACAAGGAGATGAATATGGAAGATTTCTTCCATGAGGATCTGTTAATTTGAATGAAGAAGTTGAAGAAGAAGTTTAATTACCTTTTGAAGATGCAAGCCTTGTTTTTCCTATAGTATCATTATCAAGAACTGAACCAATAGATAGATCTAGTCTTCAATCCTTCACTGAAGTATTGGCCAATTTTCTTGACAATACTGCTTTGAATCCACTAGTTATTAATTAATCATCCAATATCCAATGTCCCTTTTTAACAACAACCTCATAATATGATACCTCTAGTCATGACACAACCTACTTTTCCATTTCCTTTTCCAAGTCTTGTAACCAATGCTAATTTTAAGAACATACCTCCCACTGATCTTCCAAAGTTCTATGGCCTTGCAACTAAAGAGCTTGATACTTTCCTGTTTGAATTTGATATCTTTTTCCATAGTTTTGACTACAACATTGATTCCTATAAGCTTAATTTGTTTCCAGCAACATTGAAAGAATCAACTTTACAATGTTTCATGGGCTTAGGAGCCAATGCAGCATGAAGTTGGGATGAAATGCAAGCTCTATTTTTGGATAAATATAAAGAATATTACAAAGAATTTGGTTCAAGAGAGGATGATATCTTCAGGATATTAGAAAAGGAGGAAGAAATATTGGAAGACTATGTTTTAGGTTTCTTATACACACTGCAAAAGAACCCTCAGCATATATTGTCTAAAGATTCATAAAAGAAAGTTTTTCTGAGAGGTGTGAATGATGACTGTTTAGAAGCATTGGACTTGATGGCTAGTGGTGATGTATATCAAGCTTCCTAGGATGATCTTAAGAAGATCTGTTAGAACTATTCAAGGTCAACCATGAAGAAAGGCTGAGGACCTCATTCCACAGTCACTAAAGGAATCATTCAAGGCATTCTGAAGCTTGAGATATCTAACCTATTGTCAGATTTCAAACAAGATATCATCAATGATGTTGCTACACATCTAGATACAATGATTGCAAAGAAGAAAGAAGAAGAAGCTGAATTACAACTAGTTGAGTGCTATCCTCATTGCCAAAAGAAAAAGAAGGATTGCCAATGTAAACTAGTCACAAGCATGGAGAACTAGCATCTTCCAACTGAGTACATCAACATAGATGGAGATGATGAGAAAGTATTATTTGTTGCCCAACGTCAACCATGGGCCCAACATCAAGGCATGCCTTAGGACCCCTTGCAAAGTTCAAATTCATATGCTAATCAATTAAAAAACCATAATTTCCAAGGTCCTCAACAAAAGCAATCCAATTGCAACAATGCTGGGCAAAATAACCCACAACAATCCCAATGGCCTCAGAATTCCCAACCACCCTAGCCTAATAAATAAACCAATGGCCACAAAACTAAAAGAACTATTGGAAAAACCAACAAAACCAATGGCAACCACCCCAAGGGAATTGGCAGTCTACAAACCAATGGAAGGGATCTCAACAATGCCTAACCAAAATACTGGTGCTCCACAATTACCCCCTCCAATTCAACAACCTACTTTAATGCCACCACCTATAAATCCTAGACCTCAAAAGAAAACATAATTACCAGCACAACCTCAGTCAAATCTGAATAGTCAACAACCACAACAGCCCATGTATAGTGTTGATGCTCAGTAGTATCTTTTTTACACCCTAAATGTTGTTGATATATATATGAGATCTGGTACAACATTACCAGCACCTAAACCACCTCTTATAACTGAAATACCAGATTCTCCTGCAACATCATAACTTTCAGTTGCTGAACCTATTGACTCACCTAATGTCACCATGTCAACCCAACTCAACCAGTAATAGAACCTCCTTTTCCGAAAAAACTAATACAAAAGAAACCTGAACAAACTAAGGAACAACCTTTTGACATTGTTGATCAGTTGAAAAATATACATGTCTAAATACCACTATTTCAAGCTATTAAGGACATTCTAGTCTATGGAAAAGCTATTAGGGAAGCTTTCTTGAAGAAACCTAGAAGGAAGAAGAACGACCCCACCACAGTCCATGTTGTGGGACAATTGGCTGACATCATGCTAGGGAAAGTGATTACACCAAAATATTCTGATCCAGGAAGTTTAGTAGTTAATGTCAGTATAAATGGTCAGTTTGTTAAAAATGCTTTAATAGACCTCGGAGCTACTATAAATTTAATGACCAAAGATAACATGAAGAAGTTGAAAATAGAAGGACTAAGGGATACACCAACAATTCTATAGCTTGTAGATAGTTCTATTATCACCCCTGATGGGATGATAGAAAACATAGCTATAACCTTAGATTCTTTGGAGTATCCTGAAGACTTCATGATTTTGTCCCCTAAAGTTAATCTATTTGGTTATCCTGTCATCTTAGGTAGACCATGGTTAGCCATAGCTGATACAAATATAAGTTGCAGATTAGGGAATATGACTATATCAAATGGCCAAGGATCAAAGCAATTTGATTTATATCCTCCAGCCCAATCATTACCAGATTTGAGTACATCTATTTGGCTAGATTTAGGAGATGAAGAAGATGACTTAAATTCTATACTACAACTCATGATGTTGCATAGACAGTCTTTTCTAAAATTTCAAGAGGAAGATTCAATACTTTATAGTATCCTCACTAACACCTGTGTGGTAGAAAAAGATGTATCTAAAAGTTCTGTGTTAGAATTGATCACATATGAAGAATGTGATAAGAACTGTACTTTTCTCAAACAACCTAAAATTCTTTATCCACTTTTACCTTGTGAATTAGAAGCAAGTCCAATTTATGAAGCTACTATTATAAACTCCATTACTACTATTGAATTGACAAAAGGTCACAAACTTCATGTTAACCCTAAATTAACACCCACATAGATGGAATAGTTAAAAGGATTGCTTCAAAGGCATGAAAAAGCCTTTGCATGGGATTATAGTGATATGAAAGGGTTGAGTCCTACATTATGCACTCATACGATATACATCAATGAAGGTAGTCTACCACTCCATCAACCCTAGAGAAGGATAAATCCAAGCCTTATAGGAATAGTTAAAATTGAATTGCAGAAATTGCTTGATGTTGGTTTAATTTATCTCATATCAGATAGTAGATGGGTGTCACCCCTAGTTATAGTGCCTAAAAAGGGAGGAAAATGGAGAATCTATGTAGATTATAGAGAATTGAACAAGGCTACTAAAAATGATCACTTTCCTTTACCATTCATAGACCAAGTTTTGGACACACTAGCTGGAAAGAAGTATTTCTCTTTTCTAGATGGGTATAGTGGTTATAACGAAATTAGTATTGCTCCTGAAGATCAAGATAAAACCACATTTACGTGTCCATGGGGTACTTTTTTATACTCTATTTTACCATTTGGTCTATGCAATGCTCCTACAACATTTCAAAGAGCAATTATTAGTATTTTGGCTGATATATCACATGCTTGTATGGAAATCTGCATGGATGACTTCACAACATTTGGAGTCACTTTTTAAGAAGCAATGGTGAATCTTGAAAAGGTTTTGGTAAGATGTCAAGAACATAATTTGGCACTTAACAGTGAAAAATGTTTCATGCTCATTTAGGAGGGTGTCGTACTTGGTCATTTCATATCCGATGAAAGAATAGAAGTGGATCCAGCTAAGATAGAGGTAATTCAAACATTGCCCATACCTACAAAATCAAAAGATGTAAGATCCTTTCTAGGTCGTGCTAGATATTATAGATGTTTCATAAAAGATTTCAGCAAAATAGCTAGTCCTTTGTATAAGTTACTCACAAAAGAAGCTGAATTTAGTTGGACATCTAAATGTGATGAAGCCTTCTTGTAGCTTAAGAAACTTCTAACCACAACCCCATTTCTACAAGGCCTTGATTAGAATTTACCTTTTCACATATATACAGATGCCTCTAATTATTCCATAGGTGCAGTCTTAGCACAACAATCCCAAAATCTTGAAAACACCATCTATTATATTAGTAAGAGCCTTCATGGTCCAGAGCTAAACTACACTGTGACTGAAAAAGAATTGCTAGCAAAATTTTATGCCCTCAACAAAATTTGGCATTACATAACTGGCTATTCCATATTTGTTCATACTGATCATGCAACAATTAAATATCTCATGAACAAACCTACTATAACAGGTAGGTTAGCAAGATGCTTACTATTGTTGCAAGAATTTGGTATAACTATTGTTGATAAGCCTAGAAAAGCCAATGTTGTAGCTAATTATTTATCAAGAATCTATCACGATGATGCTAACACTACTTTGGTCATTAATGCATTTCTAGATGAGCATTTGTTTCATATTGGTGTTCAAACTCCATGGTATGCAGACATTGCTAACTACATTGCAACCAATAAAATACCAACACATTTTTCTTACAAGGAAAAGAAGCTGCTTGTAGAGAAAAATTTGCATTTCTCCTGGATAGACAATCTCTTGTTTTACACTAGACCTAATCAAGTTATGAGAAGATGTGTGAGAGAAGATGAGACATATGAAATTTTATATGCATGTCATAATGAACCATTTGGAGGACACTTTGCAACAAAATGAATAGCTTTCAAAATCTTGACAACTAGTTATTATTAGCCTACACTTCATAAGGATGTAGTCAACTATACAAGAAAGTGTGACCAGTGTCAAAGAATGGGCTGACCATCTAGAATAGATGAAATGCCTCTTAATCCTTAGATGTCATTAGCACCATTTGACAAATGGGGAATGGACTTCATTGATCCAATTGATCCTCCATCTAACGAGAAGTCCTATATTCTAGTGTGCACTGACTGCTTGACAAAATGAGTTGAAGTTAAGGCTATGAAGCATACCCGTGATAAAAAAGTTGCTGAATTCCTGTATGAAGAGATTTTTACTCACTATGGTAGACCCAAAGAGCTACTCACTAATCAAGGTGCACAATTTACCTCTAATATGATCTTAGAATTGATGAAACAATATAAAATCAGGCACCGAAAATCCAGTCCTTATCATCCACAAGCTAATGGACAAGTAGAAGTTACAAACTAGGAGCTGGAAAATATTCTAACAAAAATAATCTATTTGCACCATCAGGATTGGACCAGCAAATTACAAGAAGCTTTTTGGGCTTACAAAATAACCTAGAAGACTACAATAGGATTCACACCATTTGAGCTCCTGTATGGAAAGGTGGTCATGCTTCCAATTGAATTTGAATATAAAACTCTAAGGACAACCTTAGCATTGGATATTGAACTTCCTATAGCACAAAGAGAATGTTTTCTACATCTTAACTCTTTGGATGAGACACACAAAGTTGCTTTGGAACATACTTAACTAATATAAAAATAAAGGAAACACTGGCATGATTCTCATATTATCAGTAAATAATTTCAATATGGTGATTGGGCATTATTATATGATTCCTGATTCAAGGATATACCAAGGAAGCTATAGACAAGATGGCTAGGACCATATGAAATTAGTCATGTGTCTGATAATGGAACTATTCAACTAACTATCATTGATCCGATACCTTTCAAATTGTTAGTCAATGGTCACAGAGTCAAGTTATACAAACATCTACATACAAAAGTGGATTTCCTGTAGCAGTTTCAACCATTTTATTCAAATACAACTCAAGTAGCTCTTCCTACAGCCGAAGGTGTCAACCTTCCGACTACTGCTCTTCAACATTAGTTTTTTTTTTTTTAGTGCATGCTCATAATAAAAACATTATGTTCACATAAAATTCATTTTTTTTTCTATTCACCTTTTCTTTCCATCTCATCTCTTTACCTTCCACCCATCCACCTCATCTTATTTCTTTATCTTCCATCCACCCACTTTCCACATCATCAAATTTTCCATGTTTTTAATAAAATTCTATGAAATGCCGATGGATGCTACTACTGATTTTTTTTGCCACCTTTTGGTATGTGTGACAATCAAATTGATAGGTATAACATTTTCAAATTATATTTCATTTATAGTCCACAAATTTTTTTAATTATTAAAATACTGCTTAATCTATATAATGGTAGCATTATGTCAATCCCTTACCTATACTAGGTCTTACAAGTGAGGACACTTGCCTAAATTTAGTAGGGGGTAGGGAAGGTCATAATATCCAAAGGTGTGTCTATTTATCTATGATGATTTTCTAAATCTTTGCATTACCCTTCATTAATAAAAATTTATTTCCATAAGTACATAAAGTGAAGTGTTGTACTCCCTATTTTTGAATGATTTTCTATGTCAAGCTATGATGTGACCTATGTTTAAATATTTTTCATCATCCAAACCCTATTTCTGGATTATTCTCACACAAATTTATGATTTACCTTCATTCAAAACTTAATTATTGTGCATAATAATTTTTTATGACAATTAATTACTTCCTAAAACAAAGAAGTGTGATGAGCCTAAAGAATAATGCAACAGTTTGAAGCTTCAATCCAAAAAGGGAGAAAATAGAGTAAATAGAGGAAGTGCTAAGGAAATGGGTGGATAGTTGCAAAGGAGAGAGCCGATAGAGCACACTGTGTTTCTCTCAGACATAGAAGCTATAAGAAGGACTAAAGCATGTGGATGGCTAGGGTATTTCTTGAGTTTAACCACATATGATGAAGAGGTGATTGCAAAATTTACAAGGAAATTCAATGAGGAAGAAGCTTTTGTTTGGGGCTTAATAGTAGTTGCAATAGAGGAGTGCATCACTCTTGAGATAATGGGTGTTGCACACATTGCATAATATTGTTATTTTATTATTTTAATTTATTATGTAATGTTGTACCTAGATGGACGTGCAACATGTAAAGATTCCCATGGAATATTCTTTATGAGTTGTATTGTAACATTGTAAAAATATTTTATGTAATTATTTAATATTGGGGAAAAGAATTAAATGCCCAATATTAAATGTGGGGTCAGTGGGTTAGGTAGCACATGGTTTATGTAATACCACTTGATGGTTTTGTGGGACTTGCTACTATATAAGCAGCCACAAGGGTAGTTGTTGTATAAAGAGTGAGAGAGAGTGACAAGGAGTAGACAAAAGGCAAGAGTCGAGCGGGACAAGGCTTGACAGGTTAGCCAAGGGAGCATTTGTGAAGCTTGAAAGCATGGCATGGGATGTGTGGATTCATGCTTGTTCACATAGTTTGCTCGGTTGTGGCTATGGCCATGAAGGCTTCCATGGTTGTATGGCAATGGCTATTTTGCTGAATAATACATGGTGATGGATGCTTTTGGAGGCTAGGTTTTTTTCCCTCAATGAGGGTTTCCCAGGGTATATCTTGTGTCACAATTTTGTGGGTATGTTGTCTATTCTCTTGCATGTGGATTTTAATTCCATATTTATTTTAGATCTATTATGGGTTATGTGGAAACGGTTATATTCTTTGTTGTCAAGTTTCCTTACAAGTGGTATCAGAGCTATGGTTTTATTATTGTAACCCTAGGTTGAATCCATGGGAATGCATGAGAGGATAAAAGAAAGGGCAAGATATATGAATGATTTATTGCAGATTTGAGGGGTTTTGGATTTGCTGTTATGATGGGATGTTAAAATATTTGGGCATGGGAAATTGTTGGACAAAAAGATTTTTCGGATGTTTCATTTAAATGAGGGTTTTGGGGGGTAGCTTGCAAAAATGACCTCTTGGGTAAAAACAAACCTCACCATTGGATCCGAGTCAACATTTTCATAAAATTTGATATATAATATGCCCTAGTTTGGCCATGTTCAAAAGAAATGAAAGAGTTTTTTGGTTTCAGCCCATGATGGCCGTCAAATTTAATCCTGTCAGAATTTTCGTCACTGAAAAAAATTAAAAAATGAAAAATCATACTGAAAATGGTAAAAAGACTGTCTTAGTAAAATGGCCATAACTTTCTCTCAGAATATCGGATTTCAGAGTTCTTATAGACGTTGGAAAGCTAATTCAGAGCACTACAAGATGGTATAGGTTTGGTTCTATGATTTTAAAATTTTGTTAGGTTTTCAGAGCCCTAATGTAAGATATTTTTTATTTTGAGCACGGATTGGGGCATAACTTGGGCATACGGAGTCGGATTTTGGACTTCGAGTAGTCAACGGAAAGCTCTTGGAGAGCTCTACAAATTGGTTTAGATTTATTGCAAGTTTGGCATGATTTATTTGTTGATATATTGATTTGAATAGTTTATAGGTATATATTTTGACTATGGTAACATTGTGAGTTTATGGCATTGAAAATTTAAGATTTGATGTCATTGTATACTCAGTTCATATTTTAGTTTGGTCTCATGATGATATGGTTATCAATGTTTGAATTTGGATATGCATGATGACTTGTTGGGTCTACAAGTTGTGCAGTGTTGTAAGCGGTCTATACTTACAGGTTGCATTTATAGCTTGGTTATGGGTTGTCTTTGCCCATTGATCTTTCATTATTGATGCATATTCAGATTGGTGGCTTAGATTTGGGTTGTCTATGCCCTAAGTCACATGATTTTATCTTCATGTAGAAGGGATGAGATGTTGTTACCAGGTACAATCATGGCAGAGGATTGTGGTTGACTATGCTGACAGATTGGACACTTTGAGAACCAGATGCTCGGTTCATGGATGTGATCATGGTGCCATAGATTTTGGCATGACATGATTTCTTATATAGGTACATCCTTGATGTTCATTAGCTTGGATTTTCTAATTTGGTTATGGTGGTACATCTTCTTGGTAGAGGATCATGGTTATTTGATTTCTTTTAAGGAGCTCATGATGTGCACTTTGAGTTCTTTGATGGTTTAATGCCTTGGTTGATTCTCATGGTTAGAGGATGGATTTGTTCATCATATGTCATGGATAGCTTGGATACACAGTTTAGTGGGAGCTTGTGACAGTGATGGGGTGACAGTGCAGGATTAGTTCCTGGTTTGGTTTATATCTTCTTGGTTTGGAGAGGATGGATTTTATGATGCCATAGGTGACTTGGTACCACGGTTGAGTGGGAGTTTTGTTGGCATTGATATATTTATTGAGTGTTTACAGATGTTGGAGGTTTGTCTTAGATCCTGTTGCTGCAGAAGCGTCTTTGACATTTGCATGGTGCACTTGTTATCTTCATGGTGTGTGAAGATGGTTAGATCTTGAGGACTCATGGAGTTCTTGTTTATCTTCATGGTGTATGGAGATGGTTCTTCATGGTGTGTGGAGATGGTTGCATCTTGAGGACTCACAAGGTTCTTGGCAAAGGTGTGGTTTATGCTTTTATTTGGCATGTTATCCTTGGTATGAGGATGGTTTCATTATTATGTCATGGTATACTCTTGATACGCATTTAGAGTTGTGACATGTTATAGTGTGTTCATATGGAGCATGTTATCTCTTTGGTTGAGATGGTAAGATCATGTTGTCATGTTTATGTTCCTAAGGCCATGGTTGGAACTTTGACATTGATCTTGGTTTAATTTCTTGGTATTGAGTACACTGATTATAAGCTGGATACTTCATGATATTGCTATGTTGCATTTGGAGTTGGCATGGATTGATCGGTTACAGGTGCTCATGGATACTTAGAGACGGTGGTGATGCTGATTTCTCTTGGATTAGAGAAGTATTTGTTGGGACGGTTGATGGTTTCAGCAGGAAGTCCGAGGGGCAGTCACCTGATATGGACTTGAGAGGAGATTGTTCTTAGATGAGTCTTGGTTGGAGACTTGGGTATCTTGATGAGCATTCTCATTCCCCACTCTTGGTCTACTCAGTTGTTCGCTACTTGAGAGGTATAGCCCATTGTTTCTCTCAGTTGCATTATATTTATGCTTATCTTTCATGGATATGGATCTTGAGCTATGGTACATGAGTTAGTTCTAGAGGGTTCATTTGAGAGATGGTTTTAGCATTGGTTATCTCCATGTGCATACGTTGTTATGCTGGTTTAGTTTGAGAGATGGTTTTATATTGGGCATATTCCTTGGATTAGGAATGGGTTTATATGAGTTTGATCTTCTTGTGAGAGGCTTACATCCATGATTAGTTATATGGTATGGTTTGGGTGTTGTTGAGGCTTCTCGTTGGGGTTTTATGGAGGAGATCATACTTGCACAGTTTACATCTAGAGGTGTGTGTAGAAGGACATGATACAGGTTATGATTTGCATGGTTTCTCCAGTCTTGGTTATCTTCCTGGATGTTTAGTTTTGCTTACATTGGATTTGAGATTGGTTGGAGATTGTGATCACTAGTTTGTGCTCATGTATGTCATGTGAGAGATGACATGGTTATTTCTCTCTTTCCTCTGTTGGTTGTTGAGAACTTGGGAGAGCATTGTAGATTTGTTATGAGAGTTGTTCTTGCAGGATATTAGTTTATGTATTGTGGATGTCCTTGTTACTACATAGATTCACTTCTTTGAGATGTGTTGAGTGGATTGGTTATAGAATTGACATTATCTTTTGCAGTGGGAGCTTCTTGGTATATATGTGGCAGGTATTGCTCTTGAGGCTTGTGATTGCAGGTTGCAAATTGGATATGTCGATGATATGAGATTCACTTGTTATACCTTTGAGGTATGGATAGTTGGATGGGTTTGGCACTTGCTGTGGGTGCTATTTCAGCTATGGATATTTTGACAACTACGGATACATGTGATTACCTTTGGATCAGGTTATTTGTGCTTGGAATTTCAGTTGGTACAGGATTTTATGATCTTCTAATGCAATAGGTTGGGTGGCTTTCTCTTTGGATGGCTTCTATGTATGTCCAGTGGGAGTGGCATAATAGGAGGTGAGATCATTCATGTTTGAGATGCTGGATACTTTGATTTTGTTGTGAGTACCAGGATGGAGCACTTGGTGTATTTTGATCCATGATGGTGGATGTGCTGGGAGGGATTGTTCCCTTGTTCATTTATGTGGCTACGGATTGACCCTATGCAACGTATACAACAAGTGGGAGATTGTTGAGATAATGGGTGTTGCACACATTGCATAATATTGTTATTTTATTATTTTAATTTATTATGTAATGTTGTACCTAGATGGACGTGCAACATGTAAAGATTCCCATGGAATATTCTTTATGAGTTGTATTGTAACATTGTAAAAGTATTTTATGTAATTATTTAATATTGGGGAAAAGAATTAAATGCCCAATATTAAATGTGGGGTCAGTGGGTTAGGTAGCACATGGTTTATGTAATACCACTTGATGGTTTTGTGGGACTTGCTACTATATAAGCAGCCACAAGGGTAGTTGTTGTATAAAGAGTGAGAGAGAGTGACAAGGAGTAGACAAAAGGCAAGAGTCGAGCGGGACAAGGCTTGACAGGTTAGCCAAGGGAGCATTTGTGAAGCTTGAAAGCATGGCATGGGATGTGTGGATTCATGCTTGTTCACATAGTTTGCTCGGTTGTGGCTATGGCCATGAAGGCTTCCATGGTTGTATGGCAATGGTTATTTTGCTGAATAATACATGGTGATGGATGCTTTTGGAGGCTGGGTTTTTTTCCCTCAATGAGGGTTTCCTAGGGTATATCTTGTGTCACAATTTTGTGGGTATTGTTTATTCTCTTGCATGTGGATTTTAATTCCGTATTTATTTTAGATCTATTATGGGTTATGTAGAAATGGTTATATTCTTTGTTGCCAAGTTTCCTTACAATCACTGAGGTAACTAGGTTACCTAAGGTTAGAGAACACTACCCTAGCATGCATGATGCTAGGTCAGTGAGAGCCCAATTTACCAGGCCACGTGATCCTCAATTGGACATCACAAAACAAGGTTGCAAGAGAATGTCACTACCGCCACCATACAATGTATTAGCCATGCACATAATCACGTATTTTACATGCGAAGGAAGATTTTCATACCTACATGCACATCATTTCAAGCTACTTAATTGTGTAAGGAATAATCTTACTGTGAACATTCAAAATTTCTTGTATAATATCCTTTGCATTAGTGCAGAAGAGACTCAGAAAGGAAAAGAGAATTTTGTTACTTATCCTACTTTAATTAAGTTTTTAATAGAGTAGTCACTTAGGGATGTATCCCCCTTAATGTGGGATGAATTTGTGCAACATAAAACCCTACAACCCCAAGCTTGCCCTAGTGAACAACATAGTGAGAGAAATGTAGCTCCCACTAGTGAGCCTGCCAAACAAAACATTCAAGAAGCTAAAACTGAAAGGACACAAGGAAATGAATAATAAACTACCCCTATTCAAGAAAAAGTGCCTCCACCTGTATAATAAATTCCTAAACTTGCTACCAGAAAAGTTAAGAGGAACTGAAGATTGCTAGAAGAAATTTATATTCAGCAAGAACCAAGCACTACAATTGTAAAACAAAAGAGAACAAAGAAGGGTCCTACAGTAACTGCTCCTGCAACAGAAACAACCAAGGGGAAAAGTAGGCTAAAGGTTGTCACATAGGAAGAAACCCCTATAAGGAGAAGCCCTAGAATGAGAGGGCAAGTTTCTAAGGATCCTATTCTATCTAAAACATCCACTAGAGAATCCCCTATGCAAATTGTTTTTGATCATTCTCCCCCTCATCCTAAGATTACAAGCACTCCTGATAATCCTATTGAAGAGTGTAGGGAAGAAATTAAAGAAAATCTAGATGATACCCTAGCAGACTTACCAGGCACCTCCAACTATAAGGATGAGATAGTTCCTGAATATGTTGATCCAAACACTGCCCTAGTTACACATAGATCAACATGGATCACTGGTTTGGCAGAACATCTATGGTAGGAAAAAAGAAAGAGGAAAAGGGATCATGAAGAAGATCACATCACTATCACACTGTGGAAACTCCTCTTTCAATTGTATGGATAGTAATCTTGTTTGCTGAGGCATTGTGGAAAGAAGAAAAGAAAAAGATGAATAAAATTACAGTATCTCAAAATGGGGAAATTGCAAAATTAAAGGAACAGCTAGAAAGCCAAAAATAGTGCATGGACCATGCTCTTAAGCTAGCTGACCAGGCCCTTGCTTCTAGGCCACCACCTAGAGTTTGTGCTCTCTGCTTGAAAGAGAAATTTCTTTTGTTTCAATTAATGTTAACCCTCAAGAATGTGAATGCAAAGTTTAAATCAGCACAGGAATTTTATGGACTGTATCAGAATCTTCCACCATGGTAGCATAACTTATTGTGTGAATTATATGTTCATGATTTTGTTATTCATTTGGAGACTGAATGGAATCCCTTGCTTTACATAGGAGATGCACACCTAAAAGACCTTATTTCGTGGATGCCCAATGAAGTGAATTATGACAGGCAGTTGAATAGCTACAAGGATGAGGAAAGAAAAAAACCTTTACCTTTAAGAGTAGAAAGTAGTAAGTCAGATGAAATGCTTAGGGATTGGTTCATATTGACCTATGGAAAGAGGGATCCAGAAGTGAGGGAGAAGATATTTGCTACTAGAACTAAGGTTTATGCTGAATATGAAAATTTTCCCTACTTTGCATATCAGAGAGCCATGATTGGTGCTTGGAGTAGGTGGGCCAAACTACCTAAATCTCTTAAAAGGTTAGAACCACATAGCCCTATTAACTTGGAAGCAACACTTCACTGAGTTCCAACATATTTAGAATTAGAGAACCCGCCTAGACTGGAGTTAAGGTGTCCCTTAACAATGCAACCTCCAATGTTCCTATGGCCCTTGTATGACATTAATGTTGATAGACTTGACAAGTTGTAGGAAGATCACATGAGAGAAGTGTGGGAGAGAACTAGAGGATTTTACTATACTTTTAAGAGCAACATAAAGGGAAGAATAGAAATTGGAGAGTTTAGGTCACTAACAAGGAAGTGCAATTCTTGAGGAAAAGCATTAGTTTGGTAGGGGATAGATGATGAGACCCAAATTTGCCTTTATTTTATGATGTTTAAGATACTTTTTTGATACTCTGTTTGTCTTTGTTAAAACATTTGTGGACCTATGTTACCGAACCTATGATAAACCTATGGGATAGAAACTATGCCATCTTTTGCTAATATTATATATAGTATGCAGTATTTAATATAGTTATCAAAATGTGCATTCTTATATTTGAATTTAATATCATAAATGTTTATTTACAAACATGTCTTGTGTTATAACTAGCCTATTAATGAAGACTAAAAGATGATTGGAGGAATTCAAAAGCTAAGTGTCAACAACATTTAAGGAGAAGAGAACACCAAGGAGCAACCACAGTGGAGAAAGTTGTAATGGTTCTAGAAGACAGGGCAATGAGTAAGGAGGAACTATGAAGACTTATTACCTTCTCTGCATTTACTCTATGGTGAGTGGATGTTCAAAATTTATTATTCCTGCCTTAAGCCAGTATTCCTTCTTCCCGCCTTCAGTTGTTATCTTCCTATTTTCTCTCTTACAGATTTTAAGCTAGTTGATTTACTTTTTTATTATGGAATAAATAGTGATTTCCTATATATATAGGAATCAACCCAAGTGTGTTAACTTTTAGAACCAGTTAGAAGAAATAGTTTCTAAGAATAGACTGTTAATTTTTACAGTTCTGTGTTATGTAATGAATTTCTAAATTGAATGAAATAGTTTTCGACTTTTATCTTGTGTTAGTAGTTTAGAGAAGCCGACTAAGGGGGCCCACTTGGAAGGTGGATTAGATTAGGATAGAATAGATTTATTTCCAAGCATTCATAGTATCTTAGTTAGAAGTTGTGAGTTCATTCTTATAGCATCACACTTTGTGAATGTTCCTACAACATATGTGAGAACAGTCTTAGTGGATGAACCAAGTTGGAATATTTGTTATCTTTTCATTGTATTTCTAGTATTCATAGAGTTAAGTGTGAGTGTTAGTTTCTTGTAGCAATAGTGTAAGTTCTTTTCCGTGCATTTTTACTTTCCTGCAACATAAGCTTAGTGACTCATTAAGAGACCTAGTGCACATACTATGCCGACCATTTCAAGTATATGTCCCTGGGTTGATAAGATTAAATGCACCTCATAGTGGGAGAAATAGTCCTTAATTTGAATATATTATTCCTAAGCAAGGCCTAGTGCATGACTATGATACACCTATTGTGAGGTAGGTCAATACCATATAGATTTTAAACATTTCTATGTTTTTTTTTGCATCTGATGTGTGAGTGAAATAGGGATAGAGTGGATAATTTTTATCATTGTGGTTCGTTGCACATGATTGAGAGTAATTTATTTGTGTATGAAACACTAAATGATAGTATTATTTGATATAGTTTGATAGGGATAGTTTGACCATGTCTTCTTTATTTAAAGATAATTTGGGATCGTCATGAGATGAACATACTATTAATTGAGAAAACATTAAACTCACTCATCAGAAAAAGAAGTTCCTTAAAATGGGCACTTCCTTTAAGATGAATGATTATTCTTCTATATCATAGTTCATTAAAGTAACTTAAGTTTTTTAAATTTTTGAAACTCATCTTAAGCCTTCGTACAATTATCATGATTTGTATTCAACTCAAATTAGTAAGAATCCTTTGACATTACTCCATGTCTATTTCAGCATGTGCAAGCTACAAAAAGGTAGATGAGAGAAATTTTAGTATCTTCCTCTAATTACTATTTGAATTTTGTGAATCTAATTCTATCCAACATAGTGTCAAGCATATAAAATCTCCAAATATTAAAGAAAGAATATAGCTTCTAACAAAAAGGGTATAGTGGAATGAAAACAATTGAGAGAATAAAACAATGTTTGGAGGCATGCAAGATTTTCTTTATTGGTTTTGATTAAATCTGAAAATAAAATATTACAAATATGGAAACCATTTCTACAACTTCATAAAAAAATTAATCTAAAAACTACTATTGATGTTCACAAACTAAAATTTCAGCTATCTAAGGTTTCATATAATATATCTAGAGCTGCCCACAACTTAGTCAAAATGACTGGAGCAATCACTGCTCACCAAGATAAACACAAAATTGTTTTTGCAATAAAAATCTCTGTCGCATATAGAGAATTAAATTTAAAAGACTCCCTTTTGTAGCTACTCACAAAATAACTAAATGAGAATAAGAAACATTTCATGCTCCTTTTTCTTAGCTGACACTAAAAAAATTTACGTACATTTCAAAATTCAAACTCACAAGTACAAAAAATAAATACATAACTTTTGGGGCTCCACTGTCTATAGAAATTTTTGGATTACATTCTCTTAAAAAAACCTTTACTTACTTCTTTTTAGCAATAATTATCTGCCCTTCAAAAGTGGGAACAACAGGTTGGTAGGTGCGGAAATAGGCTATGGGGATGAACAAGAATTAAATTTAAAATTCCAACAACCCCCTTTTTCGTTAGGCAACAAAGGACAAGATCAAGGCTGATCTAAATCAACTACTTCTAGATTTTTTCTTAGGTGTAGAAAATTTTCCATGCCCAATGGCTTTGTGAATATGTCTACTAGTTATTTCTTAGACTTGTAGTACTCCATTTTAATTTCACCATATTCAAATTTCTCTCTAATTAAATGATACTTTATTTGAATGTTCTTGCTTCTTCCATGAAATATTGGATTTTTTGTCAAATCTATTGAGAAAATGTTATCTCAATAAATTATGGCTCCATCCTCTTGTTCTTCCTTCAAATTTTCCAAGATTCTTCTCATTCAATAATCTTGACATGTTGTTGCATTTGCTTCTATGTATTAATTATATGTGTAGATTGATAAATAATTGGTTGCTTCTTAGATACCTAAGAAGTTGCACCTAAATCCATATGTAATACATAATTGGAAGTATTCTTCCTATAATCCAAAATTTTGCACAATCACTATCAGTGTAACTAACCAACTTAAAGTCATCTTTAGTGGTATATTAAATACCAAATCCTTTGGTTTTGTTCACATACCTTAGAATTCTCTTTTTTTTTTTACCAATGGGAGTTTATGCAGTTTCTATAAAGTGAGAAATTAGACTTATTTCATGAATTACATCAGGTTGAGTTGTCAAATAAATAAGACTTCCAACCAAACTCTCGTACAATTTTGGATTTACATCATTCCTACTATCTTCCTTACATAACTTCAAATCTATGATTATTGGTTTTGGGGGTGTCTTACTATTTTGAATTTTACGTCTCTCCATGATCTGATTTGCATTTTTTTGTAAGGCATAAAAATTTCATCCCACATTTTTTTTACTTCTATTCCTAGAAAATGCTTCAAGAGACCCAAATATATCATTTCAAATTCACATTTCATGACCTCTTTGAAATCAAAACCAAGGAAATCACAATTCCAAGTAAACATTAAGTCATCTACATATAAAACAGTAATTAATACTTTACCATCAGCTACCTTGATGTAAAGAGTGGGCTAACCATCACTTTTTCTAAATCTATCACTAATCAAATATGAGTCAATCCTATTGTGAGTTCTCTACATATAGCTCTTCTATCAACACTTCATTCAAGAAGGAAGACTTCACATCCATTTGAAATACCTTCCATATGTGTTGGGCTTCAATTGCTATGACAACATACATGGTTTCCATTCTTGCAAAAGGATTATATACCTCATCATAATCTCTACCAAACTACTTTTTATACCCCTTGACTACCAATCGTGCCTTTTTCCTATATTATTTTCTTTCAATATTGTACTTGGTCTCATAAACCCATTTTACTCTAATAATTTTTTTCTTGGTAGGTAATTCAGTTAGCTCATATGTTTCATTTCTATCTATGGCATCTTTTTCCTCATCCATGGCCTTAAACCATTTTTCTTCTTTCACACCTCTCATCTTGGTATATTTTTGTAAACTCTTATTCTTTCTTGGAAATAGGGATGTAAAAGTAGGATCTAAACTCTCACTACTATTGGTATTATTCTATTCAAGCTATTTGAAGAGTTGATTCTCTAACTATATGTGGTTTCTTGTCTTTTGGCCTATTGTGTTTGGGAGCTACCCAAAGTTGTTTAGAGATATGTGTATCTATTACTTCTTTATCTTGGTGATCACAAATCTCTTCTTCTTAAACAATATAGGTAGTTTACTTAAAGCGCTTAAAGTTTTATCCACTGAGTCATCCATGATCTATTTTCATTAAACTCCACATCTCTTGAAATGATGATCTTAGCAACCTAGTTATATAATCTATATGCATAAATTGTGAACTATAACCAGTGGATATTTACTCCACAACCTTTTCATCCAACATTTTCCTTTTTATTTATTGGTATGTGTGCATATGCTACAGGCATAAACACCCTCAAGTGGTCAACTATCCATCTATATCTTGATTATGCCTCAAGAGTAATCTTATCACAAACTTCCTTTGTTGGACACCTATTTATCAAATATACATTTGTTACTATGTAACCTCTTTTTAATATTCAATTTGGAATCTCTTTTCTTTTATTATGCTTCATGCCATCTCAATAATGTTTCTAGTTTTTCTTTTAGCCACTCTATTTTTGTAGAGTATAGCTAATGATCAACTCCTTGATGCCATTGTTTCTACAAAAATTTACAATAAAATTGGAGGTATACTCTTCCATCTATCTAACCTTAGGACCTTTACATAATGGCCACTTTCATTTTTATCACAAGTTGTCTTTACACTCTAAAAACTTATCGAATGCATCATATTTACTTTCTAAACAAATTCACTCATTTTTCTCGCTACATAAACTTAGAAATCTTTGACAAGTTCAAGCTCTTGAAGAATCTTGGAAGTAAAAAATGAAAAATTATATAAAGAGGCTCAAGTGGGTGGCAATGGAAGAGAGTACAACTCAAAAATAGTTGAACAATCTAAATTTGGTTGTGTGTACTGAAAGACAATAGATATCTATGTACAACCCATAACAAAATGGAGGTGTTGAATGCAAAATCCAAGTGCTAGTGAAAAAGAAAGGAATATGTTGAACCATCTGATACTATCAAATATTATGTGGGCCGATGCAGTTGTTATAGCCCCAGACCTTGGAAATAGAGTTCCAACAAAGTCAGTCATTGGAAAAACATAGAAGTAGTTTAATTAGGGATCATACTAATAGAAACCCACCTTTGTGTGTCCAACATGTATGCACATGCTTGATGAGAAAAGAAATATGGAGGCGAATAGTCATAGGTACATCTTTCTTGGATATGTGCTTGGATTTAAAGGCTATAAAGTGTATGATCCTACTAAATGGTCAATAACAACTAGCAAAGATGTCATATCTAATAACAGAAAGGGTGTAACAAATAAAGTGGCAGATAATGAGATTCCTATAGCTACCTTAAATTAGGATTTTGTGCAGCCATTATACCAACAAATTAGTAAATGTAGTGATGAGGGATAAGGCATACAATTTAGAGAAGATGAAGAAGGAGCTGATGGTGCATGCAAGTGAGAAATTGTTGAATTTCCACTATGGCTTCAGAGACTGGTAAGGCTTCAATAACCTTTGCTCATCACATGGTTGTATTAAATTATTTATGATCATATCATTTGATGACATTAGATTTTCACAATATATTATGTAGGTGATTTTTTTTTTTTTGAATTTGTTTGTGTAACAGTTTTTGCATAAATACTCCAAATCACATTTTGAAATCTCTCATTAAGATGACTCATTTTATCCTCTTTCTTATGCACTACTTCATCTTGGTGATGGGTCACATAATACAATCTAAAACATTAATACAAAAGATTGTCACACAACCAAATCCAGAAACAACATATCACCAAACTAAATAATGACCATTCAACTTTTCCTAAGTTTAAAATGAACACTTGCAACTGATCTTTATTGTAGATCAAGTTTTCAAGTCCTAACCAACCATCTTCCTATGGGAACTCCACTTTCAAGTGTTTAATATTGCTTGAGTCCTCTGACTTTTGTTTTCATTTCCCTATTTCATCCCATCAATTATTCACAATTTGATGATATTTTCAACCTATGTTCAAGCATCAATAAATTATGTATGTCTTTTGTTATGCTACTTATCCAAATTATCAAACTGAAAAATTGTCTTAGTTTTGTGTTTAAGTAAGAAATTCAAGAAATTGGCAAAGCTGATGGACCTCCCACAACCAACAAAGGAAGAATATATAACCTTAAGAAATTTCACAACTTCAAACCTATAGAAGGTGTGGCACAAAGTGAAGGAGAACTATAATGTTAACAAGAGGCAAGGTAGTGTAAATTTCCCATGTCAATAGGTTCACGAGTTCTCTGACTTGGTTCATTGGTTCTCCATCTCACAAAAAGTTTGAAGTCCCAAAGACAAAGAGGAAATAAGAAAGGAAACAAGGGCATGGGAGTGGGAAAGAATTTGGGGAGAATGAATTCAAGTCTTGACAAGTTTGTAGGTTTGTTACTTTTTTCTTTCATGTTGAGATAGTTTTTGTGTCTTAAAAACATGTAAAAGCATGAAAAGGGAAAGGGGGAAGGGTAATGAAGAAAGAGAACGAGGAGCATGCATTAAATTTTGCAAACTCAATTCAAAAGATACACTTTTTGACTTAAAAATCCAACTAAATACAAGGACACCACAAAGTGAGAGGAATTAATAAAGGTTTTAAAGTGTAGAAAGAACATATATGTGAAATCATAACCTATTTAAACTATTCCCAAATGTAGGAAGCTAAATTGAATGGTGTGATTTTTATATCTCCCCAGCTACCTAAATTTACTCTTGTTACTCATCATTACTGTAGGTCTTTCATATTACATACAATCAATTCATTAGATCTTCTCTGCATCTCAAGTGCCCATTTTGGGGAAAATTGATTATGGACCATTGATTTAAAACTAGTATAATCTTGTGATTGGAGTTTTTTCTTATTTTTGCTTTTCCTTTTTCTACGAAGTGGACCAGGCCACATATATATGCGAGAGTTGAACTTAAGACCTCCTATATGGAGGGCACCATATTTCTTGTGATTGGAGTTGACACCCTACATGGTTAAAAGGAATTTTCAATTAAATTTTCATGGATTTTCTAATGATTATTCCAAGTGACCTTGGTGTGAGAAGTTTTTAGGGTTTTAATGAGTGGAGCTCAATAGCAAAAAGGTAAAGGATTCTATTGAAGTTTCAAAATAGAGTATTGCAAGCTTCAAAGAGTATTCAATTG
This sequence comes from Cupressus sempervirens, assembly GCA_028749045.1. NCBI lineage: Eukaryota > Viridiplantae > Streptophyta > Pinopsida > Cupressales > Cupressaceae > Cupressus > Cupressus sempervirens. The sequence continues at coordinate 773,535,583 of CM053787.1, read as the reverse complement.
TCATGTCTCTAGGACTGTAGGTACACTTTTGGTTTAGCACAATTGTTTTTATTAGTCTACATAAATTTGATAGATATAGTAGTACTTTGAAAACTATTACAATTTTTATAATGATATTTTTTATTTACATGGATTTTGATAGCTCAGTAGTGGACAACTAATTATATTTTATTTATGTTACTTATCCTTGATCTATGTTCATGTTTTGATCAAATATTCTACCACATCTTACATTGTAGTTCATTCTTGTTAATTGTGATTCTATAACCCATTGATAGGCACAATTCAAAATATAATGATTCAATCAAACAATTAAAAGAACAAATCACCGCGTCAGCTATTCTTGTACAGTCCTAAGGTAGCTAATGGGTTCATAGTGAAAGAGGGATTAATTATTACCAACTTTGCATCTAATCAACTTTGTGAGTCATGCAGCTTGTCCCTAGCTCGTACTCATTGCACTGGTGTTGAAATCAGTTGAATTGCAATGTTAATATAAGAGATCTCTTTGTTGAGTCACAATATTTGGAAATGAATAACAATTTGGGTTTAGCTGCTCTGAGAACATTTTAGAAAAATGCATTTCAATGAGAAAATTGATAAGCACAACTATGGAGAACAGTGTTAAACTAACAGTTTATATGTCTCCACAAGCTACCAAATGAGAAATCAAGAAGGCAAGCAATTATATCGATGTATACTGGCCAGTTTTATAAAATAGTTTGCCTGTCGAAAAAATATGTTCCAACCTTGCATTTGTAATTTTCAATTTAAAACATTTGCATGTCTTCACTATTTCATCATTTGTATATTTTGTCTTTATATAGAAGAGTTAGCATTCCATTTGGAGGTGACATTTTTATTTTTGATGGATCTCATCCCAACATGAAGAGGTCAAAATCACATGTTAAGGTGTCATCTTTTGCCCATGTGTCCACATCTTGTAGTGTGTGTAAGTTCATTATAATGGGAGTTGTATATGACGGATTTGTATGATGTATGAGAGCATGTAAGGAGATGATTAGATTGGAATCTTGACCAACGTTGTCACAAATTTGAACACTTTCCATGACGCATCCTTGAATGGGTTGAATCGGAACAAATTGGTGTTCCCAAGTTTGGATAGTCATATATGAAAGATTATGAAAAATGTAAGAGAATAAGGAGTATCTAAAAATAGATAGAAAGATCAAAACCAAAAGGGAGATTGAATTTCAGACCTGCGATTTCAGACACTGTTATTCTTAGTGTTTTTCAAATGGTGTTTCTAAGTCATTCATGTTTTCTTATTTGAACCTTGCCAATTTATTGGTAGTTGGAAATGTAGTTTGTGTAATTAACTTGTGGAGATATAATTATGCCAATAGAATCATTTCCAGATTATATGTTGGGATATTTTGGTAAAAGAAATAGCCTTGACTGCATTTATTTTTGGCTAGATAAGAGGCTGAAATCAAGATTTTATATTAAATTTTCAAAAAAATAACAAAGAGTTTAAGCATGCAACATTCAGAATATTATCAAGACCAGACCAAAACGGAAAATGACCATCATGACCAAAATAGTATGCGAAATAGTATGACAGTAAACCTAAAATATAGTCTCTAGTAATGCTAAAAAGTATATAAACATTGCAGAGGGCATCCATCATGATACCACATATACAGAAAACAAGAAAGAACTAAATGTAAATAGTCTTATGATCCAAGAAAACTAAAAAATACACTTCTTGAAAGCAAAATGACCATGCCTGGATTCAAATCATCTATAACTATGATCGTGTGATGGTTACATCCTGTCAGGGCTATTCAACCTCCATGGCTTTGGACAATTCTTCATCAGTCCTAGACAATTGCAGCTATGCATTTCAGTTTGCTACCATGCTCCACACCCTCTCTTTCTGCTTCTGCTTTGTTCTGTTCTGTACGAGCTTCTTCTTCCTCCTCTATCTCCATTGAAGAATCTTCACTCCTGAGTCCATCGAGGTTCTCATCATAATTATAATTAATAACCCAATCCTCATCGTTGATAATGTTGTTACTCGCTAACTTGCCTAGAACATTCAAATTTCCAACGACCTATTCCAGAAAGCATAAACTTGTTTTCATGATATTTATTCTCAATTCTTGAAACTCCCATTCCCGTCCAATTAGAACAAAAGATCTTCTAGTCGAGCAACCATAGGTGCTTCTATGAACTCTGCCACACAGGGCTAGAAAGCTACCCCCTGATCTCATCACCAAAGCCCCATGTAGTAGGGCATTGTCTATGAATATTGAAAATAACATTATGTAGACCCATTAGGTATTTCTTGTAGAACGACTTGTTACATATTTCTTTTACTACTATTTTCAATTATTTTTTGGTTATCTGGCCATGAGGATTGACACTAAACCAGCGCAAATATTTGAATCAACCCTATGACGATGGACTGCATGAAGAAAATACAGGTCTAAAATTCTCTAAATTGCATGAACTATTGTAACTTAGTTTCTTAGAAGGTTTTTCCCCGTGGTATATTGATGGAGTGTTTTACATGTATTTCTATTTTTTAAAGTGTAAAGATCTTAAATTTGATCATTAATCTCTTGATATAAATTGTGCTCCCTCTTGCATTTCTTATTTTCATAAATAGGACTTGTCACTACAATACTCTTTCCGTATTGTGATGCTGATTGGCAAGATGATGTTTATAGTAGAAAATGAAAAGTAGCTGAAACAAGAGGTAACTAATAGTTGCTTGTCCAGTATATAGGCTGGATATAGGACAGCAATAAAGCACAAAGATTAACTGAGAAAGTTGTTAGAAGATTTTTTATTAGAGCAGAAACAACCACTATCAATTACTTTGACAATTAAAGTTCTGTAGCTCTAACAAGGGATCCTAACTTCCATGTGACAACAAAACATATATACAATCAAGCACCACTTTGCTGCATATTTGAGAGAAAATAAAAAATTGAGAAGAGGAGCTGAAAGTTTACAGGCCCCAAAAGCATGTATGCTGACATGTTGACCTAAGGTCTTTTGAAGCTCAAACATTAATTGTGTTAAGAGACTGGAATTGTGATAAACCTGAAACTACTGAATGTTGGCTGTGAGTGTGAAGTAATTAGTTGCCATTGCTGACCCTCTAGACTAGTAGAGAATCAGTCAAGTGCCAAATTAACGTTACTGTGTTCAGTCCCATTTCAGTCAATAAAATCCTAATTTGTGACGTCTTGTTTCAGGTAATAAGTCCCTGATCCATGGCGAGATTTGTGGAATCTATTTCTAAATGCCTCTGCTTAATATGCGACGGATCATTTGAATTAAAAAGATGTCCTTTTTCCATCTGTTTGTTTTTTTCTCTTCTCTGTCTGTATTCCATATCAGTGGTGCAGGGTTATATTTTCAAGTAAAGGACGGCACACCTGAATGTTTTACACCTGAATGAGGTAACACCTTCTATAAAGATTATGATATTGCCTAAAATTTCCTTATTTGCAGAAATTACGGTATATTTGCAGAAAATGATCTTATTTGATAACCATGTTCATTTATAAAGAAACAACCTCAAAAGATAACACCGAAACGTCCTCTTATATCAGTACGAAATAGGGGGATGCTACTACAGTCACCCTTCAAGATAACACAGTAAGGGTTAAACTGCAATTATAACAATGATAGTGTAAGCTATAAATTAAAATACATCTGTATATATAAAGAGTTAAAACAAATCCAATTTTATGGTAAAAGTTATATTATTTGTATAAAAACATGCCTCACACAACATTTTGAGAAATGCCAAGTATTATATAAAATACTATCTAACAAATTGTTAGCTTGTAATTAAATTTATAATCAATTTGGACGTACTCACTTGGAAAAATCCCCATTGCTGGCATGCAGTACCAAGGTTTTACAATTCCTCTTGCCTGCAGAGTTCTGAATCTCTTAAAAATATGCCCATATCAATTATGGGGATGTCCAATTGCTGAGGAGAAAAGACATTTGGGCGCTCTTTCTCTGATCTGATATATCTTTGAGGAAGGCTATGAAGGTTCTGAGATGCCAATTCCTGAACAACAGGAACTGAAAATTGTTTTGAAGTACCATCAGAGGGATCAAACACTTTGCGTGTATTAAACATGATATTATTTGTTATAAATATGCGTATGTTCCGCTTCTAAACCCCTAATCAGAAGATATATTTAATGAACTGTGTGTACTGATCATTTCCCCACAATGTTTACCCAAGTGCAGGACACCGGCTACGTAGAAATCTGTGCCCCATAGGTAGAGCATATCATGCAATGGATGGTCGCATGACATCTCTCATTTCTGTAGTTACTATTTGCAGTGTTCGAGGTGTACTGAGATGGCAGGGTAAAAGTGATATCAGCACCCTTTACTTTTCTTTGTAAGCGTTCTAACATTTAAATGATTTTTCATACCTTTTTTAATTTTTTAATTTTTTTAAAAATAAACTAAAAATCAATTTTATAAAAGAATTATAGAAGATATTAATGTAGAAAATAGATGAATGTTATAAATAAATATTTTCCAAAAAAAAAATTTATTTATAGCTCTTATTTGGGAGGTCTTGACTTGGATTATACTCAATCTTAACTAATAATCAAAATAATTTATCATAAAAAATAATAATAATTAACCTTAGCTTTGGGTTCTTACTAATATTTTTTTTTTAAAAGTTAATTATATTATTTTATAATAATAGCTAATATTTTAAAGACAAATAAATACCTTTTAAAAAATAAGCATGATTATTTAATATTAACGTATGTATAAATAGTAAACCAAAAATTACAATTCATTTTTCAATTAATAATTTACAAATTTATATATTTGAAACTTATTAAATTTACATTATAATACAATAGGTAGAAAACATAAGGTAATAAGGTAGTGGACTCTAAAATATTATTTCATTTAAATCATTTTAGTTGTATAAAATCTTAATAAATGTAAAGATAAATAGTTTAATAATATTATTACTTAAAATTTTATCATTTACATTAGAAAAAACTTTATGCTTTAAAAAATTAATTAAATTCTAAAAAGATAATTTTGCACTAATCTAAAATAAGCAAAGTAAAATATAACTAGCTATATACATATTATATATTTATATAATATATATAGAGAAAGCCAAGAGATATCAAGGCTTTAATTTTTTAATTTGAGTATTTGTTTTGTGTAAATTAAAGCCTTGATATATCTCAACTTTCTCTATATATTATACAAATATATAATATATATATAGCTAGTAGCATCCATAGGGGATGTTAAAAGAATAGTATTCTAATAATTATTATATAATATTATATTACTACATAAATTTTATAATATGAACTTGTATAATTATATTATGTAAAAGACAAATTTTTGAATTTGATAAATAGGTTTAATTTAATGTAGGTTTGGGGTTGTAGTTGTTTAGTTTAATACTAAAAAATGTCAATGTTTCTTCATCCTCTCTCTCTCTCTCTCTCTCTCTCTCTCTCTCTCTCTCACACACACACACACACACAACCTTTTTCCCACCTTGTTCCAATTCTATCTTATTTATGCCTTATAATTACTCACCATCTCTCCTTATCTTCCACTCACTCTTTCTCTTACTCCCTTTGTTCACCACATCTTCCCAATCTCTATCTATTATACCTACAAATCTATAGCTCCCCTAGTTAATATCTTTTGTAGTCCCCCCCCCCCCCCATCTCTCTCTCTAAAACTTTGTGTTCTCAATACTCTCACCATATTTTCTCCCTATTTACCTAATGATTAAAATAACTTTTTAAAAATTATTTATCTAAATATATGATTCAATATATATAATTGTTTTAATGTTATAGAGTAATTTTTTTGTAGATAATAGTGTGATTTAAAAATTTGAAGCAAAAATTAGAATACAATCAACCCAAAAAATAGAAGAAAGAATAATAAATTTTTTAACATGATGAAGTTAAATCAATAAATAAATATTTTTATTTAAAAAATTGAATCTAGATCTTATTATGTTAGCAAACAATCATTTATAACAAAAAATAATGAATAATAACTTATAAAATGCATATATTATAGAAAAGGGCTACGAGTTGCAATTTAAAGGAATAAGGGAAAACATATTTATTGAAAAAACATATTGTGCTTAATAATATTAAATTCTATAGTAGTTTATATAATATGAATAAATTCGTTATGCATGAATAAGATCATTTTTTTTAATCAATAATAACTAATTTGGTCAATGTAAAGACCTTATAAAATAATCACTGATGAGATAAGTATTGCAACCTTCATTTTCTTCATGATCAGCTTTGACCTCTTCTAAAACATTTGGAAAAATAGCTATTCTATTAAATGTCTCCCTTACTTTTTCTATAACATTTCTCATTCTTAGATTTTCATTATCTAAGATGAAATCAATTCCTGCTGCTACATTTTCAAAATGTAAAAGCAATTTATAACAACTCTCCAATGTAGATTTTTCACATTTATCAATAACAATTTGAGGGGATCCATCAGAGTTCACTGAGCCCACTGGACTTGGTGTAATGATTTCAGACTCATTGTTAGAGTGGTCCATTGTATTAATATTATATCCTTTAAAAAAATTTTTTAAAAAAGTTATAAATTAAAATATATTACATGAAATTTATCATATATTATTGCCTTAAAAAATATAGATAATGTACATAGAAGAAAATATAATTAACAATAAATAAAAAATATTATATTCATTTTTAATTTAAACAAAAATAAAACTCATCATATAGAAGTATAATACATCAATATTCTTAATCACTTCTTATACATTGTAGAGTGCATGTGGTCATCTAAAAGTCTAAAAATATCTCATAAAAAATCTAAAGTCTTTAATAAATTGTAATTATCAAAATGTGAAATGTGTTGATAAAAAATGAGATATATTAAATAATTAGAAATGAATTTTATATATATATATATATATATATATATATATATATATATATATATATATATATATATATATATATATATAATATGAGTTACAACAAAAGTAAATGCAAATATGAATGGAAAATTTTCCTATTTGAAATTGTTTGATTGAATATTGAAATTACTGTGGAATTATTTTAATACATAGGTAATTGAAACTAATTACAATAGTATCAAGAATCAATCATTTGAATCTAAATTACTAGATTCATTATAGTGAAACATGTTTCTTTCAAGTAAGTCATGTGGATCAGGATCCAACACATCAAACCAGTATAGGTGCTCAAAGGTTCTTTGCCTCATATATGAAGTACCATTATTTGAATTCCTTAGTATAGAAAATTCACAGATTGATTGTTTCCATGTAGGTATATTTTCTATTATAGTTTTTCTTGTTATTTCATGAAATGGAAGATTCAAAAAGACCCCCTGAGGCCCCCATCTGTCAACCACATGTCGATTCCAAGGTGTGTCGTGCAATCCAGCAAATTGTATATGAAAAATTTGGCCATGATAGTGAAATTTCTGTAGACCTTAAGTACTAATTTGTGGACCTTGAAGCATTGCTTTCAACCAGTGAGAACCATTTTCATATGAATCTGTGGGGTAAGGAGCTTGTTCCAAATATATCTTTGTACGAACAAAGTACAATTCGGTGGGATCACACTCCTCACAACAAACCAATTCTTTCATTTAAATCATTTTAGTTGTATAAAATCTTAATAAATGTAAAGAGAAATAGTTTGATCATATTATAACTTAAAATTTTATCATTTACATTAGAAAAAACTTGATGCTTTAAAAAATTAATTAAATTCTAAAAAGATAATTTTGCACTAATCTAAAATAAGAAAAGTAAAATATAATTAAGAATTAGAAAATAGAAAAACTAAAAAGAATAAATAGTATGTAAGTTATAAATTGGAAAATGGAAAAATATAGATTTTACAAATAGAAAAAGATAGATTTTACAAATAGAAAAAGATAGAATTTACAATTATTAAAAATACAAAAGACAAATTTTAGAGTTATTTAGAAGAAATGAAGTAAAATATTAAATATAATAATATAATTATTCAGAAGAGTTAAATAATTTTTATTTTTATAATGAAAAAATAGAAATACTACATTGCACTAGCATTTAAATATGGTAGCTGAAAAGTGGTCAAGAAAATATAAAATAGGAAAAATAAAGAAATGTTGCTTGATTTTTTAAGGTAAATAGATTAAGTAAAATTTATATTTTAATTTATTTAAAATAAATAAAATAGAAATGGGATTGCAAATTTTACAATTGTTTAGATAATATGAAGTAAAATGTAAATAGGAATAAAAAAATAGTATAAGAAAAAGATATTTTTTACAATTGTTAGAAAATATATATATCAAAAATTATAAATTAAAATAATATAATTTTATTTTTAAAATTATCTTTTTACATAATAATTAAAAATACAAATACAAATCTATCTAATCTAATAATAAAAATAAAAATTTTAAAATAAATAGAACGAAAAAAGTTAAAACATTTAAATTAATTTTCAAAATTACTTTTAATATGAACCATTTCATTTATTGATAACATTCATATTTTTTTTAATTAATGTATTTCTACAATTCTTTATAAAATTGCTTTTTAATTTATTTATTAAAAAAAATAAAATAGAAAATGTATGAAATCAGCACTTAAAAGAAAGTAAGAAATCATAGACAGGTGTCAATTTCACCTTTTACCTTGCCATCTTAGTACACCTCGAATAGCTTATAGAAATGAGATACCATCCATCACATGACATTCTCCACATCTGATCAAAGATTTCTACAGTTCAAATAAGTTGCACCGTAGTTGGTGTTGTACCATTCGATGCTACAAAACACTATTGAAGTGACATTTACCTACTTATTATTGCTATCCCTCACGTCATTCTTTATAGTTACTATGCCTCTGCCACCATCACCCTCACTAATTCTCAGATGCTTATGGACAAGAGGAATATTCCAATAAATGGTAAGTACAACTACAAATAACATTTTGTTTCATAGAAATCGATGATGCTATTCTATTTAGGCAATGACTACCTAGCTAGTTCATTTGACATGGCTAGGTATGCCCCATGGATGCCTCAATCGCCATGCATTTCATTGTAGTGCAATTACTATGTCACTTGTAGTAAATAGTACCGTTCTTGTAGTCAATTTTCAAAGAGAAATGTACCAATTATTATTGTGTCATATATTTTAAAATATGGACTAGTTCTTTTAATTTAAAACTTTTTATATGTAAATGAATTTTTATTATGATTTGATGTAAACATTTAATATAAAGAAACATTTCTATGTGATTTATTATGTATCAAATTAGTAAAAAAATATTTTAAATCATTTCTATTTATTTACAAGTTTTGTACATTTATTACTATTTTTTAATTTTAATTTTTTTAAATATTTAAATTAGTTTTAATGCATATAAAAAAATCTATTATTAAAATGATTTATTTTAATTAATGCACATAAAAATTCTTTCTTATTAATTTTTTCTCATAGATAAGAAATAACTTATTAGTTTAACACCTTATTAGTATTTGCTAATAGGCTACATACTATTGTAACGAGTTTTACTAAAGTTGTTATTAAAAAATATTATTTGCACCAATTGAAATTTATTATTTTTACTTTTAATTTTCTTTTTAAATACTAACTAAAGTCTACATGACAATTTTTTAAGTTATCAAATTATCAAAATTATTTATGTAAGTGCTCATTGGCTAATGGATATGAGGTCTTATACAAAATTTTACAAATGCACTACCCACATCTTTAGAAGTTATCATGTAAACTACTTAATTACATAAGCTCAAATAATTATCACTATACCTAAATATCTCCTTTTAACCAACCACCCTACTCTCTTTTACATTTTATTAAAGTACATAATTTAAAAAGTAAAATCACATTATTATTAACCATATTTTATATACTATTAATTTTCATCTTTAATAAAAATAAAAATTTGTATAGTATGTAATTTTAAAATTTTAATCTTTTTAATATAGTATTGTCCACTTATTATATAATTCTAAATACACAAGTTTTATTTTAATTAGTTTTCATAAAATATAAATAATTCACTAAAATCAATATGTAAACAATTTATTAATTTGTAAAATTTTATTAATTTATTTTATATTTAATTATATTATAGTAAGTATGAAACTATATACAAATAATAGGTGTTTGAATTTATTTTGTTAATCTCTTCTTTTTCAAAATTTTGAAATAGATTTTATTATCTTTTATATCAATATAGTTATGTGTAATAACAATAATTTTCATAATATATGTTAATTATATTTTATTAAATTATATTAAATGTAGAACTATAGGCAAATATTGCCCACTATGTGGCACTTGGTTTTTACTCTAATTTACTTGAGAAGACTTATATATTTCAAGGTAATATCATCAAATTATATTTTAGGACACCATCAATGTCAAACATTAATAGTACTCTTAAAACTAGAAAACAAAAGCGTTGGCTGCCGGCTGGGCTAGGGTTTCTCCCCTAGCCTGTTCTTGGTGTTTGATCTTTACTATTTTTCTGTTCTGTTTGGATTGCTAGCTACTGGACATAATTTGCTTCGGTGTTTTTGAAAATCTTTTGCAGTCAATTTTGGATTGGGGTTTTACTGTTTGCATGGCAGGGCCTGGGATTTCTTCTCCAACTATGCATGCAATGCGATCTGAATCGTTTTATTCAGGGGAGAGCTCCAAGCTGAAAAAAGTTAATGGTTGTTTTCCGCGTAGCCATCATCGCCCTGTTCTGGTTATTCCTCCAATGGCTGTAATGGAGGACATTGATTATTGGACCAAGCATGCTTTGATATGCAAATTTCTTGGAATCTAGATTTCCCTATCCGCTCTTGAGGCATGGATCCATCGCTCATGGTAGGTGGAAGGCGATATGGAGATCATGTTGGTGGGGAATAGTTATTTTTTTGTTTTATTCTCTTGCATGTCTAATCGGGATCGTGTTTTCGAAGGAGGCCCTTATTTCTACAACCATGTGGGGTTATTTGTCAAACCTTGGCATTCAGGTTTCAATTCTGCTGAGGATCTCCCTTCAATAGTGCCAGTTTGGGTTCGCTTGCCTCATCTTCCCTTGGAATTTTGGCGTGAAGACATCCTTCAACAAATTGCTACTTTGTTGGGGAAGCCAGCTGCGATAGCACATCAATCCCTCGATAAAAAGGTTATTTCTTATGCTAGAATTTGTGTCGAAATTAATTTGAATAACCCATTACCAGATTCTTTGGAAATTTGTATGGGGGATTTCTCTTGGGTGCAGTAGTTATATTATGAATCTCTCCCTTTTCGTTGCCGGATTTGTCATGAGTATGGTCATTTACTGCGTCAGTGCCCCCGTAACTCAAGTTTCAAAGGAGTGGATGGTTCTACAGCTGGCAATACTGGTGGTTTGGTAGATACTACAGGGAAAGGACAATCTCAAATGGCTAGTACTACCAAGGGGATGAATCTGCAAGATGCTACAGGTAAAGGTAAGGCTCAAATGCAGGATAAGGATGGATTTACCCCTGTTCGCCCTCGTGCTAAGGGCCATGGTCAAAAGAGGCCTTTGAAAGAAAGATTATCTAATTCAGGTTTTAATCGCTTTGAGGTGCTAGATAGTATGGTTCTAGAGGAGGGTATTCCTCCTCCTATCTCTTCTGATCTAGTTTTCCCAGATGAGAGATCTGTTCCTAATGATGCTTGTGGGGCATCCCAAGTTGTAGTATATCAGAACTGTGAGATCCTTGTAGCTCCTGTGATAGAGGCTCTGGTGACTCCTGCAATGTTGGAGGATAATGATGTTTTTTTAGCTGATTTGGTTAAGGATGTGCTACCATCAGGTAAGGGCAAGGGTTCTCCTCTCCCCTTGGGGTTGATGTCTCGACCCTTTAAGCGGGCTTCTTCTACTCCTCCTCTAAGGAGTGGGCACAAAACAGACCAAGAGAAGATTAAACTCACAGGAGATATATTGATTGAGTCTAGTTTAGTGAAACCTTTGGATTCTCATTTTCCCAATTCTACCCAATGATGATTATTCTCTCTTGGAATGTAAGGGGGTTGAATAGCATCCCTAGACAAAAGGCTATTCATAACTTGGTGGTTGATCATAGCCCTAATGTTTTTTGTATCCAAGAGACTAAGCTCTCTGTGAAGTCTATGGTCCAACATGCCTCTAGTATTTGGTCTCATGGCCAATGCCAGTGTGTTGGGGCAACAAGCAGTGCAGGTGGTTTAGCTATATTTTGGGATCCTCAAAAAATTTCTCCTCTTGGCTGGATGTCTTCTCACTCAGCTCTCTCTATGGTAGCTTCTGCTCTAGACTCAAGAGAGGTAATCATGGTTACCAATGTGTATGCACCTATTGATCTTGTGGGAAAGGAGGAACTTTGGGAACATATTCAATATGTTAGAAATTGTCATCCTTATCATCCTTGGGTGTTAGTAGGGGACTTCAATTCAGTTTTAAGTCTGGAGGAGAAGCATGGTGGTTTGGCTAGATTGGGGCCTTCTTCTGCTCTTTTTTGGCAACATATATCTCTTTTGCATCTCTCTAATGTTAAGCCTTCTAATGGTCTCTATACCTGGAATAATCACAGGACTGGTGTTGCTGCTATCTCAGAACGTTTGGATAGATTTCTTGTTTCTTGCTTCTGGGTTAGTGGCACCCTTACTATCTCTTCAGAAATCCTTGATTGGAGGGGTTCAGATCATTGGCCAATCAAATTTTCTGCTATAGGGGCTTATGTTCTGAAGCATCCTCCTTTGAAGTTCTAGTTGATGTGGCTTCGGGACTCCTCTCTTCATGATTGTGTTTTTTGTTGGTGGAAAGATGGTGCTCTTGCATATGGTACTGCAATGTTCTCATTTTCTAAAAGGCTTCAATATGTTAAAAGGCAGCTCAAGATATGGAATAGGGAATGCTTTGGGAACCTTCACTTTATGAAGAGGCTTGCTCAAGAAGATCTTGATGTCATCACAAGGGAGATTAGAGATCAAGGTTTCTCAGAGGATCTTGGCAAGGCTGAATCCCTTGCTTCTAGAGCTCTAGAAGAATGGAAACTTCGAGAGAAAATTTTTTGGAAGAAAAAGGCTAGAGTTGATTGGCTCCAGGAAGGTGATTGTAACACTTCCTTTTTCCATAAAACAGTGCAATCTTGCTGGAATCAGAGCACTATCTCTTCGTTGGTTAATTCTCAAGGTATCCAACTAAATTCCTTGCCAGCTTTGTTCCAGGAGGCTATTTGGTACTTCTCTACCCTCTTCTCTGAGGACTCTCCTCCTTCTGATAATGAAGAAGATCTTATTTTGTCCTGTATTCCTTCCCTTATCACTCAGGAAATGAATGATTATCTCATGCGTCCTATTTCTTTGGAAGAGTTGGAGGAGGTGGTCTTTGGCATGCGTAAAGGGAAGGCTCTCGATCCTGATGGCTTTCCAGTTGAATTCTTTTAGGAATTTTGGGACATCATTAATCATGATTTGTTGGAGGTGGTTAAAGAATCCTATGCTAGCAAGCAGATGCTTCGAGCTTTGAACTCTACATTCTTGACTCTTATTCCTAAGAGAGAGGGTGCTAATCAATTGGAGTTTTTTAGACAAATTGCCTTATGTAATGTCGTTTACAAAGTTATTACTAAGTTGATTGCTGAGAGATTGAAAAGGTGGCTTCCCATTATTATCTCAGAAGAACAAGGTGGTTTTGTTGCTGGTAGACAAATTTTGAATGGGGTGGTTATTGCTACTGAGGCTATTCACTCTATGGCTACTTCAAGGGAGAGAGCCATGTTTGTTAAGCTAGATATGGCTAAGGCCTACGATAGAGTTAAATGGAGTTTCCTAAGGAGTATTCTTCTTTCTTTTGGATTTAGCTATGACTGGGTGAGTTGGATTATGAGTTGTGTTACTTCTGCCTCTTTTTCTGTTCTTATTAATGGTCAACCTTCTCAACTATTTGGTGCTTCTAGAGACCTCCGCCAGGGTGACCCTCTCTCCCCATATCTATTCATCATCATGGTTGAAGTCTTGGGTAGATTCATTAAACATCAGGTGTCCCAGAATTCTATTCAAGGCTGGCGGTGGGGTAATGGCTTAACTTCTCTTTCCCATCTTCAATTTGTTGATGATTCTGCTCTTGTTGGTATTGCTAGGATCAAGGAAGCTGAAGCCTTTCGACATGCTTTGGATGTTTATTTGGCAGCTTCAGGCCAGAAAGTTAATGAGCACAAATCTTCCATTTACTTTTTTAACACTCCTGATTCTATTCAGCACAAGATTGTTGGTATCCTACGATTTCAAATAGGATCACTTCCTTTGACTTATCTTGGCATCCCTATTGCTGTTTCCAGGCAGCCATGTCTCTTCTGGAAAAATTTGATTACCAAGCTTCAGGATGAGGTAAATCATTGGACTCATAGATGGCTTTCTACTGCTGCTTGGGTTACTCTTCTTCAAGTTTTTATCCAAGCTCTTCCTACTTATCGAAGCATGGTTCACGCTGCACCAATTTACTTTCTCAAGGAGTTTGATGCTCTTTCTCGACAATTCCTTTGGAGTGGTAATTTGCATAGTACTAAATGGAGCTTGGTTAATTGGGCAACTGTTTGTAGGTCTAAAAAGGAGGGTGGTCTTGGTCTTCGATCTGCTCTATTGAGTAGTCAAGCTTTGGCTGCTAAACTTTATTGGCGATGGTGCTCTGGACAACATCAACTTTGGGCTTGTATTATCACTCATAAATATTTTCATGGTGTTGATCCTTGCTCTATTTCTGCACTTCCTCTTGAAGATCGTGGCTCAATGGTTTGGCATACTTTGAAGACAGGTGTGATGTTGGTAAAGGGGGGTCTGTTGTGGATATGTAAAGGAGGTTCTCAGGCTTTGTTTTGGTCTGATGCTTGGGATGGATTCCCTTCCATTTTATCCATATACCCTCATCTTAAGCCTCTTTGTGACTCTTTTCTTGCCGCTGGATGGGATAAAGTGGCTCATTACAAGACTCCTTATCAATTGGGACCTGTTGTTGGTTACAGATGGAAGCATTCTTCTGATTGGCCTCCTGGAGGTACAGACATGGATCATCAGGAGCTTTCTCAAATTTTTGCCTTTAGAGAGTGTTCTTCTTTGCTTGGTCCAGATGTTTTGGCTTGGGGTGGTACCTTGTCTGGTAAATATCATGTCTCTGTTGGGTATCAGGAGATAACTAGACAATTATTTGGGGATGCTAAGGTCCCTTGGTGGAAGCAAGTTTGGAATAAAGTTTCTTGGTCCAAGTGCAATTTTTTCATGTGGCTAGTGGTTCACAACCGTTGTCTTACCTAGGATAATCTTTGTAAACGTGGATTTTAGGGCCCCTCTTATTGTGTTTTGTGTGGTAATGGAGAGGAGTCTGTCTCCCATCTGTTCTTCCATTGCTCCTATTCTACTCATATATGGCACCTTTGGTGGTGCACTTGGGGTTGCTCTTGTCAGCATGCTTCCTCTTTGCCTGAGTTCTGGGCCTGCTTGGGTACTGCTCCCTCCAAGTCTTCTTTTCTCCATGCTGCTTGGATTGCTGGCCCATCTTTCATGCTTTGGCATATCTTGTTGGAGAGGAATCGTTGCATATTCCAAGATGTTCGGCTTGGTGTTTTGCATCTTTGGTGGAAAATATCACATTCTCTTCAGGGAACTATTCTTGTGAAGTGTGAGCTTGATGGGGGTATGGATCCAGTTAATCTTGCTATCTATAATCGCCTCAATTTTCATCTGTAGGATGGGGCTGCAGCTCATAGGTTTCCTTCTATGTCCAAGAAGCTTCATCATCAGAGGAAGGGTTGGGTTAACTGGAATGGGCACTGGACTCCTCCTCCCTGTGGAGTTCTGAAAATTAACACTGATGGTTCTTCCCGTGGGAATCTTGGTCCGGCTGGTATTGGTGGAGTGGCTCGTTGTAGTTCTGGGGATGTTAAATTTTTCTTCTCAGTTCATAAGGGTGATTATATTAACAATCTCATGGAAGCTCAAGCTATTTTATATGCTGTGGAACAATGTTTCTTGCGCGGATGGAGTAAGATTATCTGTGAGTCTGATTCCCAGGTAGTGGTGAACATGCTTTCTTCACAAGAGCTTGAGGATGTTAGTTGGCAGCTGGCTACTATTGTTAAGCAGATTCTTTTCTTCTCTTCCTCTTTTCAGTTCATTAGGTTCACGTATATTCCTCGTCAATGGAATAGAACTGCTGATTGTTTAGCCAAATGGGCATCTAGTCATGATCCGGGTTGGAATATTAGGGATAGGAGGCAACTGTCCTTTGAGATGGTGCAAGAATTTGATGATCTTGTTGCTCAGGATCGAGCTCCTTGTTGAGCTCTCCTTGTTGTATTCCTTTCTGTCTTAATAAATTTTTACCCCTCTTTTTGCAAAAAAAAATAATTACTATTCAACAAATTTGAAGTAAAGACTATTACTATAACATGAAAATTATTTATTATAGTTTATATACTGTATACGATAAAATTAATAAATGATATATTGTATAATAGTATATTTATTAAAATAATTTTTTTCTAAAAGTTAAAACATATACACATCATTAAAAAATATTTTATAATTACAAAAAAACATATATTTGTCATTTTATTTATATAACTTTTAAATTATGTTGCAAATAATAAATCAAATATTTAAAATATAAACAAAAATTACAACTTCAATTTTTTACAATTACATTAAAAATTAATTTAAAAACTAATCTATATTTAAAATCTATGACAAAACTAATTTGAAATATTTCTTTGTAAACTTGACTACATTTCTTACTTATTGAACTCCACTACATTTCTCATTTAAAATTAAGTGCACAAACTTTGAGCGAGTCAGTACCTATAGAGTATGATCAAATACATGGTGAATAGGGCATCCATGGGACATACCCAGCCATGTCAAACAAACTAGTTGGGTAGCAGTTGCCTTCTGTTTATCAGGAGTGTTGTGCTTGTGGTACGCGGTGAAAGAGACAAGATGACCCAAAAACATCATGTAAGGAGATTTTTTTTTTTCACAGCAAGTCAATTTTTGATATTGCTATTACGATTTAAGTGTGTCAAAGTTATTCATTCACGATGCAAGCATATCTCTCATGGCAATAGGGTAAGTTCTCATACAACTACTAAGTTTATTTTGGCTAACAACTGCTAGGCTTATGCAAGCGGCCCATGTTTAGGGATTTTGGTTGCTTATTTTTTAATGAGATGATTTAAAAATTATTTAAAATAAGGGAAAAAAAATTGTGCAAGGACATCTTTTTTTTTTCAATTAGCAGTGGATACTTATTTCCATACCCCTTTTACCAATGTTTATATTTTCATTTTATAGGCATCCATTGCTCCACTAAAATGGGAGGAAAAATTGTTTTATCCTTTTCTTGTCATTTAAAATATACATGGGAAAACTATAGCTACTTAAAATTAAGCAAAAATTGGAGTTAGTCACATGGGGACATGAGGTTAGCACTCATTGGATCTAGTCGAACAACTTAAAATATCACATGCTAAGGCTCAATTCCTAGGCTAAAAGTGTTATATAGTCAAAGTCGACTTATTTTTTCAAACTTAATTTCTTCCTTATGTGTGATGTTTAAGGGTGGTTAGATCTAAGTGATGCTCATAGAGGTGAAGTAGTGATACTTCTCAGGAGATCACCCATCCTAGTACTATTCCAACTTGAGCATGCTTGAATAGAGAGTTTCCTCCATGGTTATACCCACTCTGCTTGCAACCCCATTCACAAAACCTTCATCAAGTGTTGTGCCTTATGAACCATTATTAGAAAGCCCCCTAAATGTTCCATTTATTGCCATGAGAGATGGATTCATGTGAATCACTACTCATGAAACATGAGTCAATAAGTTTGACTCAAAAACTATACAGTTAAATCCTGATAACAATATCGCAACCTCATCACTCATTTTTTGAGAAAGATGCTTTGTGGCTAACGGACCTACAAACTTTGTTCCAAGTTCAACACACAACCGATTCAATGTTTTAGGTTATGATGTTCTTCGCATAAATTATTTCTTGAAGCAATCAAAATTTGTACATTGAATGTGTAGTTTGTCTTCATGACTACTATTTATTTAAAAATGGAAATGATGTGTTACCTTGTCTTTAAGTTTTTGGGTTATTGATTAGGCTATAAAGGTATTAATATTTAATTTCAAAATAAGGCTTTCCATTAAGCAGCATTCAAAATGAATGCCAAAGGATTTTACAATGCAACTATGTTTTCTTTTTAAAGGTCATGATTGTTAGACTTCCAAATAACTAAATTGTTCAATGGCACATCATCAAACTATTTTTGGATTTATGTAGTTGTGTACAATGCATATTTAGGATCACATAGAAACTAGAATTAGAAATGAGGATTGAGAATAAGAATTAGAAACTGCAATTTCTGTCTTGTTTGGTTTACCTAAAATTTGATTAGAAATATGTTAATCCATGTTTGGTTGTACAAAATTAAATTTAGAATAAAGAATAGAAATTTAATTTATTTAAACTTTTTTAAACAAATAAATATAATCATGAAAATGTTATACACAATGTCATTAAACAAATGTGAAAATTAGTGCACTTGGACATAGAAATGTATCAAGGTTTTTCTATTTTAGAAAGCTTCGGGTCTGGGTAAACCTTTGAATTTAATGGAAGCATAAGGGCGAAGCTGTATAGTGCATGCACGATACCACAAGTCTCGAAATGATCACCTCCGCTCTTTTGAAGTTACGCATGTGATAGAAGACTTGGATGCCAACGTTATCCATGCTAGTCCAGTCAAGAACTAGCACCCGATTCAACCGTCATGTGAACCGCCATGTTTGGACCTGGATTTATACAACGCCACTTTGCACTGTATTATAAATGCAAGTAAAAGCACTCATCCTAGAAAGTTGATCCAAAGAAATTGTGTGATAAATAGAACACAATGAAAATTTGAACTTAACATTTCCTTTGACACTGAAAATTAAGTAGGATATCCTGAATTCTTCATTCACAACAAAGGAATAAACTTTCATTGCCAAAGCACCAGTAAAATACATGAGTTGGCAAAGAAATTAATCATCTGAATTCAACAGTACACTTCTCTCACTCATTATAATGCTCTTTCTTGACCAACAGCCACTGCAAATTAAAATGAAACGTTGCCAATTATGTCAGTGTTGGAGCATTCAAAAGCATCGATAAAAATATTAATTGCTTTTTGCAATGATACGGTGATTACTGGTGCTAGAATGTGATAAAGAGTATTATCTCTATTCTTAACTCTTTAAAATATTTGTATTGAAAAGGAAGGCTCATCTAGTCAGAAATGGGCACAATGATCGGGCGCCTCTCTCAATCTCTGTCATTGCTATCACAGGCTTTTTGTTAAATCAACTACCATCTCACTCCAAATCGGGTCATCCCTGCCCTGGTTTTGATCCAAGCTTGCACTATCAATCCATATTAGCGCCAATATGGGCATTCAAAAAAAAAAGTTCTCCCTCTTCTCAACGAAGCGGCTTAAACATTTGCTTATCGACATAGGAATAGAAAATTAGAATGAAAAATTAGAATAGGAATAGAAATGTGGAATGGGAATGGAAAAGAGCAGTCCCATTCTTGTTTGGTTAACCTGGTATTTGATTGGAAATATGTTACTCCCTTGTTTGGTTGTACAAAAATGGAATAGGAATAAGGTTAACTTTTGTATTTTTGAGCATTTATAGGGTGCCCATTACAAAAGGTTATTTAGATCTACATTTTGCACTCTTTGAATGCTTGCAAATATTCAACAATAAAGAATCATTCTCTCTACATGTCATGATTTTGGTTAAAAGAAGATAGCAACGAACGTATATCAATTGAAGATCTCAATGCCAAAAAAGTAGGCCACACTTTCAAAAGTGACGTGATGGTCATGTATAAGGTTATATTGGATAGAGAAACAAAGATGCATGAGGTTCTAGATGTAGATCTTACAAACTCCAAAGAAGAGCTAACTATCACACTAAATATCATTGGTAGTGTACTTAAAATAGCATATTTCGATATTGCACCAAAAAATATATGATTGCAATTGTATCCTAATTCTAAGATATTCTATTGCAATTGAAATAGTACCAACTATATTACATGACTATAAGTTCATCCTTGGTATGAGTATAAAGCAGCTAGTCACAAGTACAATTGACTACCCCATTGGAACAATTGTTGTTGTTGTAGCAACATATAGAAAATGTACTCAAAATGTGCTTGACATACAAGATGGGTATGATGACATGGACAAAGTAGTAGTAAGGCCATCCACATAACTTCAATACTCAACTTTTGAAAACAATTCTATAATCCACTCTTCCCATTATCTTCTAATTTCACACTGTCAAACTCAAAATAAAAGTACTAACTCTATTGCTTATAAACAGTTATATATACATCCAAATTTCATGACCCAATACATTCAGCTACAACAGCAGTTTGAAAAAGATGAAATTCCAACCCTTTTGTTTAGAAACATAGTTAAAAAACAAGACCAAAAAGTGGCTCTTTGGACAAGCCTCTCTACATTTAACTGCAAGAGAACAACATATTAATTCCATGGGTTATTCTAGACTTCATTTGAGGTAAATTCTTCAAAATCTTCTCTTATTTTACTTCACTATTGTATTTCTTTGACTTTACAACATATTAATGTTGGCAAATTGTATATAGGTTTGAGGAAGTTTAACAGTGGAAAATGTGTACTCAAATCCATTCAATTTTTTTTGCCCAAAATGCAACTATAGATTTGAAACCTATAGCACATTAGATGGAGAGAAAGCCCACTACAATAGATGCGATGAACAAGTTACCTACAAATATTCACTATATCTGAAAACACTTATAACAAGTGACAACCTACAAACAATTCATTACTTATCTGTTGAAAAGCACATTGTAGAACAACTACCTCTTGCTCTTAAAAATATGGCTTATAAGGATTATAAGGAGTTTGTCAATGACAAATCAATAGTGATATTCATGCTTCAAGGTTTTATAGCAAGTGGCTAGTTCACCCTCAACCAACATAACACCATCACATGGGAAACTCTCATGGATCAATAAACATAAAAAAATACACATCAAAGGTACATGTTCTTCATACAAATACTTAATCTTCTCTTGTCAAATGCTATTGCACATTATCTAACAATGTTAACAATTTTGCAGGTAGAAGATCTAAAGAAGAGAACAACACAACTACACATTACATGTCACAAAAAGACTATTGTATATGCATTCAACTAGTACTTAAGAGATAGGAATTGTTAATAATTTTAGTTATTATACTTGCCAGAGGCAATACTATTACATTCACCTCTATTCCATTAATCAATAGTTTTGCACTCACAAACCAATCAAAAAATTGTATTTTTTTATCTTTGATTATTACTAAAGTTGTCATAAATATTTATTAATTTTAAATGTTATATAACTGATTTATTTCAATTATGATTGGCTCAATCAATTTGGTCTTATAAGATCCCTTTTTCTCGGAGGAGTAGTCCATATCCAATTTTTTTGGCAAGATTTTAGGATTGCTTAAATTTTTTAATGTAGTCTTTCAATTAATACATTGATTTAAATTTTTTTTCAATTAGTAATATAATTGGGTTAAATGGCACCACCCTCATAAGGCATGGTTCGTATAAATAAATAATTTTTAAAATATAATTTACTAATTTTAAAGATAAGAAATGTTTATGTTAATAGAAAATACATTAGCAAAAGTCATTTTTCATTTTCAAAAGTATATTCAAATAGTATTTATTTTTATTTTTTATGTTACTATTATTTTTAATCAAGAAATTATTATTATTATTATGTAAAAAATAATGAAATTAATAAAATAACTATATGATTTTTATGTCATCATTCTATTTCTAATACAAAGTTGTATTTGTAATTATAAAAATAATAAAAAGTCAAATAATTTGATATAGTTATACTCTTATTATTTAACATATTATATAAAAGAATTGTAAAACTAAAAGTTTTCATTTTAAATATATATTATACTTAATTGTTGTAAATTTTTGGAGAAATGTTGGATAATAAGTTTCATCTTTTAGATTTATATAAAGCTAGATCTAAATCTAATAGAAAATTGAAAATGTATATTTCATCATTATAACATAAAATATCTATACAAAATTTATATATATTAAACACTTTTATTTTTTAAAAATATCATATTTAAAATTATGAAGCATCTTGTTGACCTAAAATTAAACTTGAATATCATTTAAACAATAATTTGAAAAGAGAATTATAACAATTCTATTTTATTTCTTTTTTGAATTAAATTAAATTAAATTTTAAATTAAATAAATCATGAAATTAATTTTAGTCCTAACCTTACATTCTAATTAATTTCTAATCTATTACGACAAATATACACCACCATTTAAAATGATCAAGTATCTTGTTCTAACATAACATCATATTTAAAGAGAATTACAACAATTCTATTTTATTTTTCTTTTATATTAATTTTTTAACTAAATAAATTATAAAATTAAATTTAGTCCTAATATTACATTGTAATTAATTTCTAATCTATTACGATGAGTGTGGTACCTGTTATATATACTATTTTGGCTAGTGCAATAAACTATAACATTTTTGTAATCATTGCATGCATCTACTAATTTTGCTCACTCTACAATGTCTCTCTATATAACAAACGAAATACATTCTCATTTAATATGGATTATGTTGCTTCAAAACATACATAAACATTGCTGTGGACAAATTTTAGTTAAGACGAATCTTTATGTTTGTTGAAATTGTTTATTGAATAAGTTAATTTTACTAAACAACTGTTCATAAAGCTTATATTTATTGTTTATTGGATTAGTCACTTTGATTGAACAGCTCATTAAATGTTAATACATGGACATTTAATGCACATGACATGGACTTTTATTTTCATAAGTGCTCAATATTGTTCCCTATCTTGTGCATTGCTAAATGACACAGCATGTCGCTTGTTCAAAACGTCGACCCTGTAAAATAAAAGAAACCCAACTCGTAGACCATGGTATGTTAAAGTTTGAATTTTTTACGATATGAAATTTAAGTCGGTGTGCAATTATATTTAAAGAGCTATGAAAAAATGCAGATTTCATGGAGCCTTAACGACTTCCAAGATTGAAACCTCGTTGATAATATGTCTATTATTTTGGGAGTTAAAACTAGGTATTTGGTTGGGTGGTTCGATCTTACAAAGCTATAAAATGATTTCAATGTAATAGAAGAGAAAATTAAAATATTAAAATACCATATTGTTGTCTGTTTATGAAAGTAAAAATTTAAATTAAAAACTTTCTTAATTTTCTCATAGAAAGAAAATAACAATATTTAGAAATTTTTTTATTTGATTTTTTAAAATTTTATAATTGAAATTTACTTTGATTAGGTTGAAGCACTTGTAAAACTTGATTTCTGATAAGTTCATTAAAAAAAATCAACTTCATTTAAAGACCCATCAACAAATGTATACTTTTCTATATTTAACTTTGAAGAAAATTAGATTAAAATAATTAACAAAATAAACAATTCTTAAAGCCTTCAAAATTTATATGATTTGAAAATATTTCAAGACAAATAATGATTAGAATTTTAAAAATGTTAGTAACCTTTAGAAAAGAAAAATAATAAGCAAACCCCATGACAAGTATTTTTTTTTTGTTTTTTTTCAAGTCGCCTTTTATATAATGCATGCTTTAGTTCATATGAATTATTTTTCCACATTTCTATATCAATTCTATGATATTTTAAATAATTATTGCTAATAAAGATAATATTCATCTCTTCCAATTTTTATCTTCTCTCCAATTTATATTACACAAACTATATTTTTCTATTGGTGTAACTAATACATCTTGTATTAATATCTTCAATATTTTGTACAAGAAGCAATTTTAATTAGTTTGACATTCTATATTTTTATTTTGAAATATAAGAAAAATAGACACATGAAAAAAACAAGAGGCCAAAATAAGAAAACGAACTAATATGACTTGACATTCTACTTACCTCAAACTTAATCGTACATAAGTACTTACTTTTTTCGTTAAAATATTGTAGCATTTTATTTATTAAATGTGATAACTGTTTAGCTTTGTGATCGTACACAAGACATCTATTTTATAAATATTTTTGACATTTCATAATTGTGTCTAATATAAAGAAAACATGTTAAAAGATTATAACAAAATGTTCCTCAAAAATTTGTTAAAAATAGCTAAAACAAGAATAGCACTTTGCTAAATGTCACTTGTTTAAATTTTTTTATTTGTTTTTATCAACTAAGAAATGCATGATAACCTATTATTATGATATTTAAGCAATTTAGAAATGGACAAGATTTTAGTAATGGAACCAATAACACTGTTAATGTCCATGAATAACTCAATAGAGAGTGGATGTAGGCAGTTGTCTTTTCAAGACATTGTGTCTATATACAATTGAAAATGTAATGACATGAAATAACAAAAAGAACATTTTGCTTATTAAATGTAATAGATTATCACTTTTGTCATCTTTAAGTTCTCAGTAGCAAAATTTAATTAGGCGTTGGCTAATCTCTAGACAACAAGATAACACGTGTTCTATATAAATTTGATATTTTTGAACATGTTCTATATATATTATACTTAAAAAAAATAGATTTTCTAGATTTGATCATTATACCACTCTAAAGTCCAAATACTATTTCATACAATTTAAACAATATTTTTAAGAATTCTTCCAATTAATTAGAACAATGCAATTATTTAAATGCCTTATCTAAATAAATAATAATAAATATTAAAAATCTACAACTTTATTTATTTAAAGAGCACAATTTTTCAAATACTTCTCTGAAATTGAATTGTTTAAAACAATAAAATAATAATAATAACAAATCCTGAAACTGATTGAAGCAAACTATGGATTACTTTGTGCTTATTGCTATTAATATGCTAGTTATTGCTATATTTTTAATGATAAAAACAAATCGTAAAACTTTGCACCTTTAAGAAATACATTTTTCGAGATAAGGAATATTGAAAACTTGGGAGGTGGCTATCCTCCAACAAACTGTAAAGTTGACCAATTTTGAAAAAATCGAAAGCATCGTAGATTTTTCTGAAAATTTCAGCATTTGATCTTATGATCTGCATAGTTTATTGTCGAAAACTACAAAATAATTGACAAAAAAATTCTACATTTTCCTGAATCTGACAAAAAAAACAAGTATGACTTTGTTTTATCTTTTCTACAGTTTGTCTGCACCTTTCTTTATTTTCACCAGGATCAGTGACTATCGTTAAATACGTCTCCATAGATCTGAGTAACACTTCGAGTAGATCTCCATTGACAATCATCCACGTCAATCGACAATTCTCTGCATTTTATTGGCCACTTCTTCCAACTTAAAAGGTCAAAATAAACCCATGATGGAAGATCATCAAATAGACTGCAGGTCTTTTTACCTGGCCCACTCTCGGTCCAAATCATCAGATAATCCAAGCCAAAATTGAACAGTTATAAATCAAGAAATTTATAGTTCTAATTAGATTTTGGCAAATTCAATGCACTTCTTCCCATCAAGCTTTCCAGAAAAGACATGCTGTATATACTCTGCTTGAATAAATCTTCTATTCTGACATGGATGCATCTCGTCTATGAGATCAGGAGCACGACCCACTTCTGTTTCCTTGTCCGGACCATAAAACATGGCAATGGAGATTCGATCTCTGTTCATGTTTGTGACCGCTCTGTGCTCAATGCTCTTATATCACCTATTTCAGAATACAAAAACAAAATATGCACTTGGTAAGGATCCGATGGCATTAATCATTGTTCCCAATATCAATGGCAGGAGACAATTCATCAACAATGAAGAGATACATGAAATAATTCATGATTTCTTTAATCTAGACAACCATTCATAGCTTGGGTTAAAACCCATATTTACGCACCCATAGAAACATTCTTTGAATTAGTTTAAACTCAGATTGATAGTTCCTACAAATTGTTTTGCCCTAAAGACTGTTAAAAATTCATCTTCATTACCTCAAGCATGTCCCCAATATTGACAACCAGAGCACCAGGGATGGGTTGAATGGGAATCTATTCACTATCCTTACAGATCTGTAGCCCAACTATCTCATCATCCTGCAACAACATTGTCAAACCAGTTCCATCTGAATGAGGGCTTATGCCTAAAACAAGATCTGGTCTTGGGCAGGGTGGGTAGTAATTTAATCTCATTCTCTGTCTCATTTTACCACACATCTCAAGGAAACAATCTGGTGTTAGTCCCACTTTTTCTGGTAAGAGGCAAAGAATTTTATTGCCAAGCTTTTGAATTTCCAGAGCATATAGATCCACGGTTTATCTGAAACAAACGGACACCATAATTTTAATGAAAATGATGAGAAAAGAAGTTGAGCAAGAACAGAGCAACTATACCAAGGAATTATTTTGAAAAAAAGTATGAAGAAGTAGATATGTTCTAATCCCTACAGCAATAAGAGAACTAGAACAGGGGAATAGAGAAAAAGAGTCTTTTACATGAGATCAATCAATAAAATTGTATGAACATTAATTAACAAAGATTTAGGTACCTAAAATCCGCTGGCTTTGTTGGCCAGAAATCCATTTTTCTATTTTCTAGAGGCAGAGTAAAGGACATCATATCTGCCCAATCTAGTACTTGGTCATCAGAAATTACAAAGGCCTGGCCATAGCCTTCAATCTCTTGCATTTTGTACTTGATCTGAACATATTACAATTTTTAATCTACAACTTAATTTATAATCAATTTTGATGCACCCACCTGAAAAAATCCCCATTCTTGGCAAGCCATACCAAGTTTTTCTATTTCCGTTTGCCTGCAAAGCTCTGAATCCCCTGTAAAAATGTCCATATCAATTGTGGGAATGTCCATTTGATGAACAGGAAAGTCAATTGGACGCTCTTTTTCTGATCTGATGTATCTTTCAGGAAGGCTTTGAAGACTCTGAGATGCCAATTCCTGAACAACAGGAATTGAAAATCTTCTTGAAGTTCCATCAGAGGGATTAAAGACCGCAGCTGAATTAAACATAATACTTCTTTCAATCTAAACAAACCAGCTACTTGCTTCTGCACTCTCAGAAATCCTATCAAGTGCTGAAGTGGGATGAGCTCTAAATGCAATCATCCAGCTGTAAAGATAAAATTAAGAACGTGGCTGCTGAATATTTTATTTCATGGAATCATCCACATGCTTCAACTGTCTGTATTTTATTTTTTTAATAGTCATATCAAAAATATTCCATATAACTCGTTACTGATAATAATTCTCATATTCCTTTGCTCATCCCAGAAAAAACGTATACAATAACTCTCATCTTTCTGATCTAGATAGGGAAACTCTGCAAGTCAATTTGTTTGGCTCACAGATACATTATTATTATTCTACGCGGCTTTATGACTCAACATGACTATTGTTTGTTGGCAGCATTTTACTTTCAAGTAATATAATATTTTTTTGCTTCTATCTTTTATTGATAAAAAGTTCTCTCTATACATATTTTCATGTAGATTACACCCTCTATTATAGATGACTGCTGTTTTTCATTTCTTATGATAATTTTAAAAATAAAATAACTTCACTAGTAATATAAAATTTCATTTAGAAGTTAAATTTAGCATTATTAATCATTTCATATGTAGGATTCATTCAGAATGTGGTAAGAGGCCGAAGCCAAGATTAATTATTATTTGTTTTGATGAATTATTATTATTATTTATTAAACTCGAGTAGATTTGAACCCAAGACCTCTTCGATAAGAGACTAACAATTTACTATTGTGTTGTAGACTATTGCCTAATGAAGAATTTAGTTATTTAGGTACATCAAAGTGGATTTTATGAATGTGATAGTATTTTTTAATATTTGTTTTTGAAGTAGTTGATAGCAGTTAAAAGGATGGGGGGCTAGCAGTCGAAGGTTACCTCCCAATTATCTAACCTATACCAACTTTAAACATCAAAAACCATAATATGTTCAGAGCTAAATTGTCATTAGCTACAGTCCTTAAACTACTATGCATAAGAAACTGAATAATAAACCAACAACATTTAATGACATCACTTCTATTGGTCCAATTAATCGACATGGTCCAAAAAAACCCGTGGGGTGTAAATTTCAGAGACATAATCATAAAAAATAAAAAAAAAACACAATAGATCCTAGGCTAGATGCCCTCTTCCTTCTCCTAGTTACCATTCTTTTGCTCCTCAGGAGCTTCCCTCGTTGCATCCTCCTCCTCCGCTTTCATTCGTCTATCTAGGATGGTTTTTAGCTAGTCCTCCGCCAGAAACCCATAGATGGAATGAGTTGTCTCAGTTGTCTTTCCCAGGTCCTTTTCCTCTTTGTTAGCCTGTATGAAGTAGAGGGTTGTGGCTGTAGAGTGCATAACCTTGGTGGAGAACTCAACCAAGGTTTCAAATTTTTGGCAGATAGTAGTATGGTTATCCAATAGGTCCCTCATGACTGTCTCAAGCCTCACCATTTGCATCTTAGTGTGGCTATGTTTACCTTTCTTCTCAGTACCCTTGGGGATTTCCTTCCTAGGAGAGGTGATGTCTTCCCCCCCACTATGAGTCGGGGTAGCTTCCAGGGTATCAAAGACATGGGATGGGCTGATAGAGCTAGGGGTAGGTTTAATGTCTTGGTGGAGTCTTTTCTTTTTAGTAGGTTTATCCTCACTATCAGAGGAGTTAGAGCTGGAGTCATACTTCAAGGGGGTCTTAAATTTCTCTAGTTGGAGTGACTAGCTAGTTCTCCTAACACATTGTTTTCCCTTCCTGGTGTTCAATTCTAACTCAATAATGCTAACTTTAACCTTAGGGCTAGTTTTGACCTTGGTGACATGGGCTTTCTTGGACCTCTTAAGACTAGAGCTAGGGTTGGGGTCTATGGAGGTCTGAGGGGTGATAGAGGCTAGGGGATTAATTAGGAGAGGGGGGTTCTATGCCAGGTGTTGGATGAAAATTTTATTCATTAGACCCTGGTGGATAAGGTAGAAGAGTTTCCCCTCCTCGTATTTCCTTCTAGGCTTAAAAATGCTATCCTCTAGCAAATGCAATAATAGAAATGCAAAGGAGATATGGTTGAGATTTTTGAAATGATTCAAGATAGGAAAATGATAATAATGTATTACCTGGTAGCAATATTCCAAGTTAATGTATCTAATGATCACATAATGGATGAAATACCATGGCTTAGGAAGGGCAACCCACACAAATCCACCACACAATCTCTTTGATTCCTCCTTGAATTTGAAGAATTTTTGCAAGCTTGCCTCCTCATTTACCTTAGCTTGTCTTCCACCATTTCTTTCCATCCAATAGAAAATCCTCAGTCCTCACA
The DNA here is from genome assembly GCA_028749045.1 of Cupressus sempervirens. Classification (NCBI taxonomy): domain Eukaryota; kingdom Viridiplantae; phylum Streptophyta; class Pinopsida; order Cupressales; family Cupressaceae; genus Cupressus; species Cupressus sempervirens. The sequence goes on along the minus strand of CM053787.1, from coordinate 773,506,066 downwards.
ATGTTTTCTTCAGAAATTTCAAAGCTCATGCCATTAACAGTAACTTGTCTATCCTTCCAATTTTGAAAGATCTCCATCGAGACCATCACCGCTTCACTACTACTGATACACTCATCTACATCCACTAGTTCAATATAGTCGTTAGTTCCCATGTCATCACCTGGGTCCATTACTAACTCTTTTGATGACATAGACTTGCATTAGGTTTTAGATTTGGAAAATATAAAATGCAAAGCCGCAATGGAGAAAATGAAAAGGCATTGCATAGTCATAAAAAATCTACAATGTTTCCCAAAAAATAAGAATCTCCCAACATAGTATGTGTGGGCAGTCCCTTTCCATCTACAAATGACCGTCACCAACTGTACCAATTGCAGGAATTAACTAACTTGTCTTTATGGTCATTACAAGATCATTTTTTAAATCTCGCCGAATCCCCCCTTTGCATCATTTATGATAGTAATCAATATTCACAGTAGTTGGGACATAAATGTTAATCAACATCCAAACGTGCCAAGAAAATCCTTTATGAAGTGCCACATTCCTGTGACCATGTGTAAGAAAGGAGACCTACCACCTAGTTTGATAGTTCATGTGTCATTATTGAAGGTATGGTCCCTTTTCATCACAACTTGAGTTGATGATGGCAATAAACTGATGTCATCCCATTTCACTAACCATGTGACACTATGGCTAGCTTTGGCAAGATGATCTACCATGCTATTTCCTTCCCAATATATATGTGCCACGTCGATATTGTAATAATCTTCCATCATCCTTTGTATTTCATAGATTATGGTTTTAATCGATCAATTGCATTTTCCCTCTCACTTAGCAGCCTTGATGATTAGTGTTGGTAAACATATTGGTACAAACCATTGCACCAAAACCCCAAGGTGAAGGCTGCACACTAGGATCATAACATCCCACCATGCTCTATAGTCCATACTATAGGTTGGATGTGCACCCATACGGTGGGCCCTCCCTTGGTCGTATGAGCTTTGGACGACATTGGCATTGCCACCCACTCTAAGACTCAAACCTGGGTGGAGGCTCTGATACCACATGGTACAAAACATTACACCAAAACCTCGAGGTACTAGTGAAACCACCCACTAGGATCATAACACATATTATTCTTTTATTCTAATCTTGAATGCCCAATATTATTGAACAATATTTGATTACAATAGTTGGGAAATCATAGCTAAGTGATTGACTTCCCTCTAAATTCTTAGGTACAACTCCTTGGAATTTTGTGATTTTTAATGTCTTGTTTACTCCTAATCTAAATGGGGCTTGTTCTTGATCAAAGAACAAGAGAGGTAAACCAAGTTAGGCCTAGACAAGAACTAACTTAGGGGAAGATTTGGGTCTTAAAACTAATCAAGTTCATGAACTCACACTCTTATGAACTTGCAAAAATTGATGAAATCCTAATGAATTCTATTTATGAATTAACTTCTTAACTGAAAGCTTCTAACTCTAATAAGGAAGAGACTAACTTGAAGAAAAACAAAAAACAAAACCTCTTTAAACTTTTGATAATACTATTATTATCTACAGCTTGCCACATTGAATAGGGGAATAAAGCTCTATTTATTCCTTAACTCAATTCAATGGAAAGATATATCCTAAGATATCACAAAACAATGGAACAATAAATAATTGACACATAATACATTCAACTTGTCTCTAAAATATGAAGTATCTCCTGCCAAAAATTAGCTGAGCTTCTATTAATCTTTCTATTAGATACATATAGGATTCTGAGATGACCATTACAAAATGAGACTCAAATCAGTTCATCTCCTCAAAATTGACAAATGGCAAGGAGCCAATTGTCAATTACAATCATTACATTAAAATATGAAAGAGTGGGATAAGAATCACTTTGCCTTCTTTCCCTTTTCTAACTTTTCCCTATAGGCTTTGGTAGAAACAATGATTGGGATCAACTGCTTATGTCTATGAACATGAGCATTAGTGTATCTTAAGAGCCACTTGGAATTCTCTCTAGCTAGATCTTTGATGGCATTCAACTACTCTTGTATTTCCTACATAGCCACATGTATACACCCGCCAAGATTTGGAGCTTCGACACTCTGTTTCTAGCTAATTAAAAGATTTCTCTGTTAAGCCATCTAGATAATTAGAGAAATTCTTTTGCATGATGACAACTCCAACTATCCCTTTCCCTTTCCCACTAGCTTGGGAATCTATATGTAGACCTCTTAGTAATTCGTAGTCTCTATCTTGATCCTTTTTAACTTTAACTTCCATTTCCTTTAATCCTTCTTCTACCACTAGGATCATTTTAGATTTGAATTGCATATTCTGTAGCCAATCAAATAAGGGCTCATCTTGCTTAGTTAGAATCTTTGCCTCTACAACTTCCTTAGCCTTTATGTGGATGATCATTTTTAATAAGGAAATGCAATCCTCACTCTTGGCTTTCTCCACTACCAGGGTAGCTCGGTTAGCTAAGATATTATCTTTCTTCGTTTCGAGCCTTAGTACTACATTATCAATTTGCTCTATGATTGCAAGTCCCCCAGACTTGAGTTTTCTACTCCACTCCTTACCAATGCACCCAAAGTGATTGTCTTCTTGTAACTGGGAGATGATAGATTGAATCTCAGTGGTTGTAGAATGACTGGTGGTCGACATTGCCAAGATGCTTGCTAGCGGGGTGACTAGTTGCCTGATGAAGAAATTAAGCTCATGAATATCCACCTTCATTCTGACTTTAGCTAGCTTAAGGCTTTCGAGTTGTCCTTCTATCACATCATTTGTTGACTTCCATAGGCCCATCTTGGTGTCATGTCTAACTTCTCCAAGGTCCACAGAATGTAAGGGAAAGTTCTCTAAAGACATGTCTTCAATCCTCCCTTCCTTACTGGGCTTAGCAATCTCCATAGTCAAATGCCCTGAATCAAGATCTTGTCCAAGAATTGACAAGGTCTTCTGCTTCTTAACTTTACTCAGTACCAATCTAGAACAGATAGGTAGAGATAAAGTTTCTTTTTTGGGGACTCTCTCTTCTTTCTTCTTCCTCTTTCTATCTAAGGTGTCTTCTGGCCATGATTCTATGCCAATCACCCTAGATGTAGTCTCCAACGTGTCTACACTAAACATTTTTCTTTTGATTGGAGTCAATCTCTTCGTAGCTGAAGAGAAATGGTTCTTTGGGGCTGAAGAAATAAGTTTTTTTTGTCTTCTTTATAGCTTCATCGAACTCAGTAGACTCACTTTCACTGCTTCCACCATCTCCAAGATCTACCACATGTACTTGGGGACTACTTAGTAGGAATAGTGTGGCATTTACAGATGGTATCAAACTACTATGGGGTGAGAGGGCCACTATAACCATGTTGTCCTTCAACTCCTCTTCCTTCTTCTTCTCAACATCTATTTAAATTTTGATCACTAGTACTAAACCATCCTAACAAGTTTTATCAAGGGGGATATTCTTGTCACGAGATTGGTCACCTTCATAGGCTGGTTGAGTAGGCCCTTGAGTGATAGGCAAGATTGTACTTGAGGCACCACTTTGGGAATAGGAAGTAGTAGCTACATTTAGAGATGCTTGGGTGGTCACACCTTTGCTCTTGCTTCACCATGTCATTGTCCACTCAACCCATTTTCTAGTTCTCTTATAGATTTTGGCCATCATAATATCTAGGTCTTCCGTAGCTTCTTCATAAGGTTCCAAACTTGTTGGACTATTCCTTAGCTTAGTCAAGTAAGAGTTGTTATACATGTTCTGACCGTTGTTTGCAACTCCTTCTACATTAATGTTAATTTTATACATTTTTACCTAGTCAACTATCAGTTTGGCAAAGGCTCGATCATGACTCTTGAACTCGTCTTTGTAGTTAGCCCGATAGTCTTCAATGATAGTGATGTGATTTATCACGCTCCCTATTTGCAAGACATCTCTGGCATACCCATTCCAGTCAAACATGGGCCTTATGACTTCGTACATGTCCAACTTTTATTTCTTCTCAAACACTTTCATTGAATGTTTTTGGCATTGGATCAGATGTTGTAGCTAAAAGCTTTGACTTTCATGGGGAATTTGCATCCTTTCTTCTTCAAGCTCCCACTTAGTATATTTGTTAGAGTAATTATTTATTATTCTTATTAATTAGATTGTGTTGATTTAATTGATTATCTTTTTATTACTCTAGTTACTTAAGCTTTCTCTTAGGTGCATATAATTAATATTTGATATTAATTATAATGTGCAAACCTAGTTTTCTTTCCCTCTAGGGTTTTGTTCACCTTTAAGGTTGAATTTTTGTATTTTTTGTTTTCATAACGTGGAATACAATTTTTCTCTCACACCACACAGATAATGGGAGGGAGTATTTGAACCAAGCATTTAGGGATTTTTGCTCTAAACATGGTATTCTCCATCAATTTTCAGTACCATACACCCCTCAACAGAATGGTGTGGCTGAGAGAAAGAACAGAACACTTTGGGAAATAGCTAATTGTATGATTCAATCTAGGTCCATGGATTCATATTTTTGGGCAGAGGCAGTCAATTGTGCCAACTATATTTAGAATCAGATGCCTCACAAGGCAATTCGACATATGACTCTTGAGGAATGCAGAGATTTTCCAAACTCTACTTTTCCTCTTTTGGTTTCTCTTCAGTAGTTTATTTTGGATGCAAGTAATCTTGGGCACAAAAAAGTTGGCTTTCATCAACTTGTTCATGGTATCAGAGCAAGTTTGTGTCAAGTAAAACAAGCTGCCAACCAATTGCATGTACAATGTGGGATCCACTAAAGGCAAAGTTCAAGAGGTAGACAAAGTAACACCCGACTGAAAAGGTGTAGGAGTAGGCTGGCAATCAAGCATGTCAAAGCGTTGAAGCATGTCAAGAGCATACTTCTACTAGTAAACAAAGATTCCAGCAGGGGGCTAAACAATCTAGATACAAAGAAAATAGTGTAGCATGCCAAGATCAGTCATCTCAATCTCTTCCATCAATGCTCTCTAAACATCCTTAATCATAGAGGATGAGCTACCTATGAGAAGAAGATCATCAAAACATAGCACAAGGATCAAAACCTTAGCCTCAAGACGCTGAATGTAGAATGTAGGATCAGAATGGCAGCATGTGAAGCCTATAAAAAGCATAAAGGAGTCCATCTTGTCATACCAAGCCCGAGGGGCCTATTTGAGATCATATAATGAGTGTCAAAGTCTGCAAACCAATGAGGAATATTGCACAAACCCCTAAGGCTGCTCCATGTAAATCTCCTTAGTAAGATCATCGTGTAAGAATGCACTCTTCACATCCATCTAAAAAATGGGCCATCCCTGTGAAGCTGCGAGGGATAAGACAAGGCGAATAGAGTTCATCTTGGCAACAGGGGAAAATGTCTTAGTATAATCAATAACCTCAACAAGTGAAAAACCCTTCGCAACAAGATGTACCTTGTACTTATCAATAGAGCCATTAGGAAAAAAATTAGTATGATACAACCATTTGCATCACACTACCTTTCTTCCCTTAGGAAGTGAACAAAGATCCCATGTATGATTCTTCATCAAAGAAGAATACTCCTCCTCTATTGCACTATCCCATTCAAAATGTCTTGTTGCTACTACAAATGTCTGAGGATCATCACAAATAGCATGACTAAGAAGCCTAGGACCTGCAGTATGAGAACAGGTGCGATAGGAAGTGGAAGGGTCACCAACTAGAGATCTTGTAGCCTCAACTGTAGCTCAAGCCCATTTAGGCATCTAGGGAGGATCTTGTGGCAGAGGTAAATGGGGATCACCAAGATCATCATCGTCATCATCTGAAAAAGAGACCAGAAAGGATGAGGGAGTGGTGGTAAGTGAAGTAGACTTTGGAGGTAGGCTATCTACTGCAGGAAGGTGCTCATCAAACTGGACATCCCATCAAAAGAGGACCTCTTTGCAATTAGGATCAAATAACTTGTAGGCCTTAACATCCTCATTGTAGCCAACAAAAATGAGGTGTCGGCTCTTTCGTTTCATATGCATTTCATTCGTGATCTGATCCAAGATGGGGTTCTCTCTTTGGAGTATATTCCCTTAGATGCCCAGGTTGCCGACATCTTCACCAAGTCATTTCCATCACCTCGCTATCTTCAATTGTGGTCTATTCTTGGGATTATGGAAGTTTTCCTTGGGGGGTCTTGTTGAGGCCTTCCTTCCTTCATATTTTTTCAACATGTTTGTTCTATCTCTTTTTGGAGAGGGGATTTTCCAACTGGGTTTTCTCCTTTGTCTCTAGTTTACAAAAATTTCCTTGTATTGGGTACCTGACCAGGCCTTGTTGCTAAGACCCCTTTTCCTACTTTCATAGCTTTGCTAGGTTAGCTTCCTCTTGAGCTTCACTTAAGGGGGGGTGTTAGAGTAATTATTTATTACACTTATTAATTAGATCGTGTTGATTTAATTAATTAAGTCCTTTTGTTACTCTAGTCAATTAAGCTTTCTCTTAGGTGCATATAATTAATATTTTATATTAATTATAATGTGCAAACCTAGTTTTCTTTCCCTCTAGGGTTTCATTCACCTTTAAGGTTGAACTTTTATACTTTTTGTTTTCATAACTTGGAATACAATTTTTCTCTCACACCGCTAAGATTTTCCAAGCTCTGCTTTTCCTATTTTGGTTTCTCTTCAGTAGTTTATTTTGCATGTAGGTAATCTTGGGCATAGTGAAGTTGTCTTTCATCAACTTCTTCAATATTCACTTGTAAGGCTTGCCTTATGATCTCGATCAACATGATCATGTTGCTTGGATACCTTGGAAGCTTTAAGGGGAATCCATCAAATGTTGCAAGACGCAAATATGAAAAATGATGAGAATTGAATTAAGAAACATCCAAATTGACTAATGGTGGCCATGGCTTCTAGGCCGAATCTCCTTTTTGGGCATCCCTATAGCTCCCTACAAATCCTCATAGTAAATGCATCATTCACTTTGACATAATTTGAATAACTATTTTGTAACTATAGACATGGATAAAGTTCATAAGATTTAACATCACAAGGGAAAGTTTCTAATCTTGGGAAGCTAGGCCATAATTGCAATGAGGCCAACATGTAAATCAAGAAGGAAGACATGTAGAATTTATCATAGAACTTAGCTTCCTAGACAACAAATTGGACAAAATTTTGCTTACCTCTTGAGCCCACTAAATGTATTGGGTATCCAAGCAAATTACTTTAACTAAAAAAAGTTTTGCTTGATGAAATTCAAAGCCACTACGTCAGCTTTCAACCTTTGCAAGAGGACCAAAATATCAATGATTTATGGCTTGAGGTTTGTCCCAAACAAGGATTTGAGAACTTTACTCTTATCACTCCACAGTTTCTGGAACCATGTCCTCATGATTTCTTTCCTCCAGATCATATTTTTAGATGAGAACTATGAGATGGCTCTACCAATGTCTAAATCAGAGAACTCCTCCCACTTTCACACTTGAAGGCAATTCACCACTATTTGCCTATCTATTGAGATTAGCACTATATCATTAGGTAGCACAAATTGTCTAGTTTCTGGATTACATTGATGAATAAATCAACTCAGGGGATTGTATTGCGACCAGGAAACCAACTGCCTCAACTAAACCACATCATTAGAGCTTCTTGATGATAGGATGAATTTGTTCTGCCCTCAACCTTTTCAGGAAGTTTTCCATGTCAAAGAAGCAAAGAGAAGTATCTGTGAAGTTCTGCAATGTAGACTTGATCCCTGTTAACCCATAAAAACCCGTGAACTTGGTTTCCATGAGTTTGTGAATGAGATTTTGAATTGATAATGCGAATGGGGAAAAATATGAAATAGTCGTAGGTTTATCAAAAGTTATATGTATGGATAGAAAGACACATCAAAGAAAAGCGATAACTTATTCAATTGCTTATATATCTTTATACAAGAGCCTCAATTCATGTGTTGGTCTTTAGAATTCACACCACATGAATGAATTTAAGGAGATACCCATTAGATAGTAAATGCAAGATTTCAATGGACATCTAGAGGTGTTTTCACTACTCTGTTGAACTCAAGGGTAACTTTCTATATTTTTGTTACTTACTTTCTCATTTTCCTTCAAGTTTTGGAAAGTTACCATTAGGGTTCCTTATCAAGGAAAATATGCCAGATGAGATGCTTGCTATGTTTCTTCATCTTTAATGATTCAATCTATTCCAATATCATCCTAAAATACTCTGCATCCTTTAGGGGCTTGGATTTAATTGTTAACTTGATTTCCTTGAGAAATCAAAAAATTGTCTTCATGGGTTGAAAACCTGTCGAGGAGAAGACATTTTCCATTTTTTCACCAAGGCTTAAATATTTGAGTAATAATGAATCTAAAAAATGTTTGGAGATCTTAACTTGGATTCAAACATTAACTTATCTTAGAAACCTTCACTCTTTCCACATGTTTACTGCATCTGTATCTTCAAGTGGTTATTATGGGAAATCACATTCATGGGTCCAAAGCCCATTGAGGAGTTTCAAATTTTTGCCAACACTTTATTATTAAAGAGTGGTATGTCGTGAGTGAATATGGAGCATGATTGATCATTAAATGAGTAAATTCTATCTCTATTTGGACTAGGTACTAACTTACCCGACTAGCACATGGTAAAATGAACACCCACCCAACAAGAGGGAAAGACAAGGTAAAAGGGAAAATCTGATGGAGATCACCTAACCTTAGGGACTTAGACCTAGACTCAAATATGACCGAGGATTTCAATCACTTTTCCTACTAAACAATACTCACTTTTTCCAACTAGTTTGAAAACAAAAAGTGGGGCAACAGTTGGTGTTGTCTGGAGACTTGGGCAATCCATGCCTAAGCAAGAAATCCAAGATCTTTGGTCTATCAAAAATTAAAAGGTGGTTACACAAAAAAAATAAAGCAGTAAAAAGAAAGGGAAACTAAACTAGAAAAACCAAAATGGGAACTATGTTGATCTCAGATTGGTTTTGACAAGTGAGTGTCTATACACTTAAGTGATTTACTTAGTTCATACCGAATAAGTAGTATATGTCAAGAACAACATGTATAAGTTAGAGCATGTCGAGTCAATAGTGAGTGCTGAGTCACTCATATGCAGAGTCAATCAAGAGCCAAGCAGATATTATATGTCGAGTGATTCAGGAGTTGAGCAATTAGTGCATGTTGTGTCATTCAGATGCCAAGTCACAGTGTTGAAATTAGTATATACTGAGCATCAGAGACTTCAGATGTCGAGTAACATAGTTTTTTCATAGTTGTTTGTATTGGCACAAACTACTATGTAAATGATTTTTGAGTGAAATTACAAATTGAATTATGTTGATTTGGTGATAAGGACAAAACTTAAGTTGGAATCCCTATGAATTACATGCATCCAATCAGGTAGAGGGAAGGTTTAAGCAGAAAAATGGATGAATCACAACCATTGATTCATACCTAACCCTAAGTCACCTAGGTCTTCTTAAGGAGGAAAAACCTTAAACTTTTTGTGAGAGTGAAAGGGAATGTATGAATGTTCAAGGTGAGTTTTGCATGTGAAAACTAGAACATTCATGGTTACCAAGGTATTATGATCTTAAATTGCATTGCAGAATTAGTTAAAGGAGAACAGAAAAGAAAAAGAAAAAAGAATAACAGAGAGACATCTGATCAAGAAGGATCAAATGCACATTAGTTTAGAGGTGATCTATCATCAAGAAACAACGTGCTAACTGCAAGATCAATGCTAAGACATTCTAATAGGTGAATTAGTTAAATCTCTTAATAGAGTAGTCTTAATAGGCTATATTGAAATCCTCTAACAAGGTGCTTACTTTATTGTGAATTGAAATCATTTAACAAGGTGCACTTTTAATAGGGTGTTGAAATCCTTTAATATGGTAAGACCTAATAGTCTTTGTAAGCCTTTAATAGGGAAAACCTTTCATAGGGTAGATCATGTTTCATGAATAAACATTGTAACCTTCATTGGATACACTTTATTACTATAGTAGTGAAGATTTTTGGGTGTCATCCCCACCCCAATTTTACCTTCTCATTGGAGGGTTTCTGGGTAATCATATCTAGTTTCATATATGTGTGGATGCTTACTAGTTTACATGCTTTAGATGTACATTATTTACATGATATTTCAATTTACTTATTGAATATGTGAGATGGATGTGTGGTGAATATTTTATGGGTTAAAAGTTTGAACTACTGATTCATGCCCACCTCTTAGAATTTTACTTTTCCTATCGTCATTCCAAAAATTAGTATTAGAGTGTTGGTTCTCTGAAAGAGAATTTTTGTAGCTTTGAGGAAAGATCTTGGGAATGGAATCCTACAAGTTGGGAAAGATCATTGAGAATTAGGGAATTGAAATAGAACTCATTCTACATCAACTAAATGAAGCAAGAGAAGACTTAAGGAAATCTTTAAAGAGAAGGAAGGAAATTTCCATTGAGGAGGATGACACATAATAGAGAGAGATAGACACTACTAAGCTATTTGTAAAAGGAGACTCCAATGAATTTGATGCAACAATTGAAGACTTAATGGAGAAGAATAGAGCCCAGGCTAGAGAAATTAGAAATCTCAATTTAGAGCAAGAATTTTTGTGAGGTGATAGAACAAGAAAATAAATCTATGAAAGAAAAAGCCATCATTGAATATGACAAAAGAATTTTGACCAGTAGACTGGAAGAGAAATCATCAAAAGTAACTAGGATTGATAGCATGCAATTGGAAACTTTGGGTCAAATGATGAATGCCAACCATGAATTGAATACCAAGGACATTGAGATACCAACATTCAAGTTATAGAATGAGAAACTGAACAATGATCTGAAAAGGGAAAAGGAATTTTCTAATAGTTTCAATAAAGTGAAGCCATAAAGTACTTTGAACAATTGATGAGATCCCCTGGTTGCAACAATGATACATCTAGACTGGGATACATAAGTATTGAAGAAGGAGAGTCATCCAAAAGTGCTGAAGAAATGAGCAACATAGATAAGAATTCCAAACCTACTTGTCATAATTGTGGTAAGAAAGGACATACTACCAATGTGTGCAGGAGCAAAACTATAAATTAGAATAATATGCAGAAAAGCATGGGTCACTGCCATAAGTGCAACAAAGAAAGTCATCAGGAACATGAATATAGAACCAAGACCATGCACACTCAAAGAATTGAAGGACATTGTTACAACCATCAAAAGTATGAACATAGAGCCTTTGAGTGTAGATTCAACCCATTATGGTCATCAAACAAGCATACAAAGGTAAAGAACAATGGCAAATTTTACAATTGGGACTCTAATACAAGGTATAGTTGTGACTATTGTCAAGAGTATGGACATATCCCTAAGAACTATATTACAACACACTTCAGAATTGACTATAAAATTTGGTTGAGTCAAACCACATCTTCTAGTTGTTTAAATTTTGGTCACATTAGATGATATTGCCCAAGAAGATCAAAGACACCAAGTTGTGAATTCAATAAAGGAAAAGGCAAGGTAGATATTGAAAATGTTAGAAATGAAATGAACAAGACATGGAAGAAAAAGGAGGATTGCAACATGTATCAAGTGAAGAATGGATCACTTCACCCAATGGGTCAGGTGATCACACCTCATCAAACTAAGAAATCAAGAGGTATATGGGACTGATATTCAAAAGCTATATCATACATCAATTCCAAAGGATTTAGTTATGAAAATATTACATAAGCATGAATAAAGATGCAAGGTGTTATTAGGAATCAAAGAAAAATATTTAAGTTTTTCATGGTATTGCCAAGCATGAAAAGTTTCCTATGATTCCTAATTGAAATGCTAGAGGATGCAAATCTAATAGATTGGTTAGTAGTAGCCGAGCTTGTAATGATTTCTAAATGAATGGAAAGATTGGTGGATACCAAGAGAGCCATAAATTAGTTGATGCTAAGCTTACAACTGTATAAGCACTTAGCATTAATTACAGTATTTAAAAGGGGTATTTGATCAATTTCTACTCATTTAACATCATTGGAAATTGAGAGAGCAAGAAGAGCTAAAGGAAATTTGGAAATTTCATCTGAAGCATTTGTAGGAGATTTGAACAGCTATTCAACATCATTTCATCAGATTTTGCAAGGTATTTATTGTGTGCCAAGCTTCGCAATTTCAAATTTCATGATGCTAGATTTGTAAAATGATATCTATTTCAAAAGGTGTCAAGGGAAAAGAAGTTTTAAAATGTTTAGTTGGTTAGCAATGAGGTAAAACAATCTATTTTCAAGGCCATTTTAGACATTGCATACAAACAAGATCCCTCTATGATGCCACCGTAAGTTTTAATGATACAGGATGTTAGAAAATGTTATAATTGTAAGATTGGTAGTATTGGTAACATGGAAACCAGAGAAGCATATGGAAAACTCAGTGAAAATGGTGTGTTAAGGGAAGAATTCAAGATTGTAGAAAAGAAAGGGTTAACTCATGCCCTAGATTTCGCTAACAAGTTCAAAGCTAAATGGATCACGATTATTTTGAGTAGAATTCATGATAGCTTAGTGTGGTTAGATAATGGACCAATCAAAATCACAAAGAGAATGATCCATAGGGTAACAGGGTATCCAACCCTAGATTGGCCAAAGACTATGAGAAGTGAGTCCAAAGAAGTGACTAAAAAAAACATTGGAGCTATGTGGAAAAAGAGAGGAATGACCATAGACACCATCATAGATCCTATGATAGATTTCATAGTAAGGGTAATTGCACATAAATTTTATCAATCAAGTAGATTGAATAGTGTACCCTGCATTGCAGTAGATATGGGTTACAAGATTGTGAAGAAGGATCATACATATGATCTTACTAAGCTGTAGCTACAATAATTGATTGAAAACCTAGGAGCAATAAGGAAAAAAAAGAGTGCTCAGTGTAAATTTAGGTCTATTTTGATATGCATCTTCTTTTATGTTCAGAACACATTTCCTACATTTGGTACTATTGCATGGGAAAAAAATAGGTTTGTTGTAGTTCAAATAGGAGAGTTCATTGAACAATTAGTTGAAAATTTTGAGTCAGTAATGACTAGTTATTTTGAAGACTTCAAGCAATCCATGAAGAAGAGATTAAGAATTCTAGTGTAATTAGTTGAAAAACATTATGATGATGTTTGTTTCCTACTTGATGCTAATTACCCATTTTTTCAAGTAGTAATTCCAAGAGTAAGATGGTTGAGGCCATTAGGTTATGAAATTAATGTTGATGAAGCCTTTGCAACAATAACGACACTACTTGTAGAAGAAATAGAAAAAGATGACAAAGCATTCGGTAAATATGAGATGACCAAGTCTAAGATTACTATGGAGTTGAAGACTACATCTTTCATAAAAAAGAAGGATAAACTGGTAAAGAAACTAAAAGAAAAATTTGGTGAAGGTGCCGAGTAGGAAGATGAAGAGGAAGAGGATGAAGAGGAAGAAGACACTTAGATTCAAGCACCACTTGCATTGACACAAGGAAAGGCTGAAGATCAGCAAGAGGAAGAATCAAAAACTGTAGAAGGTTCCAAGGAAGAAGAAGCCAAGGAAGCACCTATTCCTACTGATCAGAAGAAGAGAAAGGCTAAGGCACAAATAGTGACAAGACCTAATAAGGTTGCTAAACAAGGCCAACCCAAGCCTACAACACCTACCACAAGGGCCAGTACATGTGTCATTGCACAAAAGGATAAAGAGAAAGAAAAGCCTAAAGAGCAAGAAGGTGGAGCACAAAAAATACCAAGGATAAAATATATTTCTTAGGCTGAAATTGATGATGAAAGAATTGAATCCAATGACAATAGCCAATTCCAAGTGGTGAGTCATAATCCATCCTTAGCTCTAGACAACTTATGTAATAATGTTAGAAATAATGTATATTTATCAAGTTTTTCTCACACTAATTTTGAAAATCTTGGAAAAGTTGAAAAGAATCAAGTGGAGGAGGCAATATATGCCATGATGGCCAATTTTAGGAAAGCCCCTCTAGAGATTGTCAACTCCATGCATAAAAGTTTATATGAAAGAGTTGAGAAAAAATGGCACTATTGCCTGAACTTAGAAAGGAAAATTAGGGAGACATCCCTTGCTCAAGTTATACCTAGACTTAGTAAGGCACATATAGCTAAAGCCATAGATAAATATATTGTTAGACTTCTTCCTAAATATAGGGCAGCATACTGTAGAACAACATTGAAGTTGTTGTAAAGAAGACCATGTAAATGTGGAAAATTATATATGGTCTAGCTACAAAAAAAGAAGGAGAGAAAGAGCCTATTGATGTTAAAGGTGATGAATATGATGATAATAATGAAGGCACAGTTGAGGGAGCTACTGAGATGAATGTAGCCGATCAGGAAAAAACTGAGAAAGAGCAACAACAAGAACAAACTGTGCAAGATACATGAACACTGAATGTTAGCCCTCCACAAATAATAAGTGTAAGTATTAAAATTGTCACAATAAAGGATTTTTCTAATCTCACTATTCAGAACATCAATCCCCTAACAGAGTAAGACTTGAAATAGATACTTGACCAATTTATACTACAGGCTAAATTGTGTAACAAACCTATATTGGTGAGTGTAGAGGAACTTCATAAATCAGTGACTAAAACTAAAAGGGAGGAGGTGAAAACACAAGAACCACCTACCATCATGTCACTAGTGTACAATCTTTAGAAAATGTACTAGAAGTTACACCAAAAAAGGTTGATACAATTGGAAGGGATAAAATGGAAACACAAGTCACTAACGAACTATAAAGTCAAATAGGTTAGATAGATTCATTAGCACCTCCAACACAAGTTCAAAGTGCAATTCAAAGTAGTGAGACCGAAATGGACAAGTTTGAAGAGACTGAGTTGACACCCAAGCCAAAAAAGCAATCAATAATTCAAGCATTGGTAACACTACTAATATCTAGAACTCCTAGTCACACTCTTCAAAGGTTGAGCATAGATGCAAAACCTTTGCAATTCTCAGTGCCAAGTCCAAGTTCATCAAAGGTAGAAGAGGTAATACCATATGGAGATGTAAGCCTAATTGAAGAATTTTTTTTACCAAAATATGATTATGTAACAATAACAATTGAGTAGATGGGTATACTTCAAGAAGCCCTGGCTAGAAAGAAACATCAAGAACTACTCAAAAGGGAGCATAGGCAAAAGCAAGCTTTTCTTGATATCAAAGACATCTTCTTAGATGCATTTATTCTACCTACTCCAGATGGAAGAAAACCACTTATTGAACAATTGACTAACAAAATGGAAAAGGTAAGTGATGCAGACCTTAATACTAATACAAAATTATTAGAATGTTCTAAGAAAATGTTTCAACATAAAGTGAATGAGAATATATATAGTGATATAGCACTTACACAAGTTGCATTAACAACTAAGATAGATAGTGTGAAGAAGGTACTTGAAAAGTCTTTCTCTCTATACACCAAACTGTGTAATCCTACACTCTTCACACAAGAAATAAGGAATCACATCCTAAGCTTGGAGAATCAAATACAATCATCTAAAGCTAAATTAACCATGACTCCAACTCAAAGTGAGAAATACTTGAGGACCCTATTGCAAACCTAGAGTCAGTTAGCAGCACTATCTACAGACAAAGCCAACATAACCTAGCTAAATTGACAAAGCATCCAGGCTACATTGAGATTTTTCACAAAGAGTTAGGCTATGCAGAAACTCTTATGAAGAAAGATCCCAATCTTGCTACATTACATGACCTAGTACACCTTGTTGTTGAGCTAGCCATTCAAATTAAGTCTTTGGAGGTAGCTTGTGACAATTGGGATACATTTCTTAAGGTTATTCTTGAGGTCCATAAATCTTTCTTGGAAAAACACACTATTAGTGTATAACCCATTGACATCAGTCTCAAAAAGGTGGAAAAAGGGCTCAACGGGAGAAAGAGCATGGGGAAGCAAGCATGGGAGAGGAAGCAAAGAATAGCAAGAGATCAAATACTCAGCAGGAGTAACATTTTGAGTATAGAACTAGATCAAACAACTTAAGGGGAGTTATATGATTTTGAGGTATAAATTGGTGCAAAATTTTGATATTTTGAAATTTTATAAAGAAGTCAAATAGTTACATTATGTTATGCTCATAAGATTAAAAGTATTAATGCATGACAAAGTGTTTTTAACATGCATGTCAAAGCGGTAGATTGTTGATCTTATATTGGTTTTGACAAGTGAGTGGCTATACACTTAAGTGATTTACTTAGTCCATGCCAAACAAGTAGTATATGCCAAGCACAACATGTATAAGTTAGAGCATGCCAAGTCAACAATGAGTGTTGAGTCAATCATATGCCAAGTCACTCAAGTGCTGTGTAGATAGTATATGCCAAGTGATTTAAGAGTCAAGAAAGAAGTGCACGTGGAGTCATTTATATGTCAAGTCACAGTATTGAAATCATTATATGCTGAGGATCAGAGACTTCAGATGCTGAGTAACATAGTTTTGTCATATTTGTTTGTATTGGCAAAAACTACTATGTAAACTATTTTTGAGTCAACTTACAAATTGAACTATGATATTTTGGTGATACAGAAAAATCTTAAGTTGGGATCCCTATGAATTACATGCATCCAATCAGGTAAAGGGAAGGTTTAAGTGGCAAAATGGATGAATCATAGCAGTTGATTCCTACCTAACACTAAGTCACCTAGGTCTTCTTAAGGAGGAAAAACCCTAAACTTTCTATGAGAGCAAAAGCGAATGTATGAATGTTTAAGGAGAGTTTCACATGTGCAATCCAGGACATTCATGGTGACCAAAGTATTATGATCTTAAATTACATTGTAGAATTAGTTAAAGGAGAATAGAAGAAGGAAATAGTGAACAACAGAGAGACATCTAATCAAGAAGGATCAAATGTACATATGTTTAGAGTTGATTTGTCATTGAGCAACAAAGTGTCAACCGTAGGATCAATGCTAAGAAATTCTAATACGTGAATATGTTAAATCTCTTAATATATTAGTCCTAACAGGCTGAATTTAAATCCTCTAACAAGGTGCTTACTTTATTGTGAGTTGAAGTCCTTTAACAAGATACACTTTTAATAGGGTGTTGAAATCCTTTAATAGGGTAAGACCTAATAATCTTTGTAAGCCTTTAATAGTGAAGACCTTTCATAGAGTAGATCATGTTTCATGATCAAACATTGTAACCTTCATTGAATACACTTTATTGCTACAGTAGTGAAGATTTGTGGGTGTCATCCCCACCCCAGTTTTACCTTCTCATTGGAGGATTTCTAGGTGATCATATCTGGACATATGCACCAAGTTGTGGTGCCAAAAATGTGCCAAATTGTTTTTTTCTCTATTTTCATTAGTGCGTACACACTATTAGTAAAATAAAAAATTTATATATGATGGGCTGCACACCCGCAACCCATCATTTCCATCAGTGTTTTTGCCTTTTTTCTATAGAGCAGCGCATACGCAGGTTTGAGTTTCAACATTTTTGCACCATCCATTGCCAATATGCCTCCTTGCTGACAAAATCTGAGATCACAAGTGCAGCCAAACTGACGTTGTATGTGATCTAAACTTAACTTTGCATTGTTTGATATGTTTTTCATACAGTTTTGTAGGGTTTTTACAATTTTCATTTAGGTTTGTTTATTTTATCAGGAAATTTCCATAATCAACCAACAAATCTACAAGAACCTCAAAACCCTCAACAACCTCAAAACCAAAACCCTCCTCAAGAAGAACAACAAATTCCATAACTCGAACCAATTGCAAGACCTTCACCAGGCACATAAGAAAATATAATAAATGAAATAGAGAGAGGAAAAACTAAATTAGAAGGTCTCATTGCTCAGTTGAAAGAATCTAGACAAACCAATCCAATGAGGGCTCAATTGGCATCATCCCTTGAATCCATCAAGACCTAAATAACCTCAATTAGTGGTCAGTTACATATTTGGAGGGTTAAGAGGGATGAACAAAAAAGATTTTATGCAAATAAATTGTCATATGAAGATGTTAAAAAAAAAGAAATACCAGAAGGTAGTATATGTGCATTATTTAGAAAACTCGGCGAGCAAAATACTATTAGAGAGGGTACTAAATGATTCCACATCCATTGGTGCATACACGATGCTATTAGAAATAATTTTTGGGATAGATGGTGGATGGTTTTTGATGCCCTTCCTTGCAACAATCACGAGGTCGCCATGTATTTTTTGAACAAATTATATTGTGAGTTTTTCCTTGGGGAGATCCCCAATTATTTTGATATATTAGACTCCCAAGGTAGAGGTGGGGGGTCATCATTTGAGAGGCAAGGAGCATGTCATGACCCTAATGTAGTTAGGGCACCTGTGGTAAAGCCACAACGCGAGCATGTAACTATTCTTTCAGTTGTGCAAGAACATGTAGAGGCCAATGCTCTAGGGACCATTGATGCTTCGATGTAGACCCTCATCCATTTCACAAGCCCATTAGTTGAGGGGGAGCCTTCTATGCATCATGGTCACATGTGCACTTCATGTGGATCCCTATGCACATTTGGCACTCATATTGGAGATGGTGAGGATGATGGGCTCATCACTGATTAGTTCCTAAATGACACATTTGGCACTGACACACAGGTAAATTATAATTATAATTTACTAATATAATGACATTTCATATGTATAGTGAATGATTAATTAATTAGCATCTATTGACATTGTTTAAAATTTAGGGTCAGAGTGTTGCTGGGCCTAGCAGCAATCCTCCAGGCCCATTTTTTGTCCCCTCCATGAGTGTAGAGGTATGTATCGATTTAATCATATATATATATATATATATATATATATATATATATATATATATATATATATATATATATATATATATATATATATATATATATATATATATATATATATATATATATATATATATATATATATTACGTAATCATATTAAGGATTGACAAAAAATTTTATGCATGTGCATTAGTTCTCCATAGGACCCTCAACCTTTACTATAGACTCGAAGCATAGACATCATACGAGGTTTGTACAGGTACAGTTGTTTCATGTTAATTCAATTCATTTGATTATATTTATTTCATGTTTCATGTTACATGTAACATGTATTGTATGACATGCAACTCATGATGTTGGACACACCTCCTCATCTTCGACAGTCTATTGACAGTGGAGTGGCCACAGCTGTGGCTAGCTCATAGCCATTGACGGAGGTATTAAAGAATTTTCTTTATTTTAGTTGTTGTTTATAATAGTTAGTCTCAAAATTTCTAATTTTATTTATAAGTGATTATATTTATTGAATTTTTGTAGGGTCTCGTCACTTCTAATCATCCGCAAGCCTTCGAGGTGGACTTATAGAGTTACTATTTGATGGTTGTAAGAAAATAATTGATTTTGTGTGTACATGTATTCTATTTCAACATATAATAAATATTGATTCATATCTACTTTCTTTTTATCAGCTGGAGTTGGAGAAGAGCCTCAACAAGAGGACAAGTGAGCGTGTCAGGAGGACCCTGTCATCTCCACTGTCTCCCTCCACATGATGAAAGAAGATGTCGAGAGACTTGTTTTCTATATATATATATATATATATATAGTCATCAGTGGACATATTTGATACACATTTGATGTATATGACATTCTATATTTGATGTATGACATTATTCAACTTATGACATTATTGGTTATCATTTTATATTATATTTTTGTTCATGTATAACATTAAATTAGATATGTTCATGTATGACATTAAATTAGATATGTGCATGTATGACATTAAATTAGATATGTTTATGTATGACATTAAATTCAATACCTAATCTATTCAAAACTTTGATAGAATATTGATTAACAATAAACTTTATCACTATTTAAGCATAAATTAATCATTTGTAATATGCCATCATCATATGATTTAGGATCTTGTTCAAGGTTAAAGTTTTCCTTCTCTATCATTTGTTTATCAAGTTTAATTCAATACCTAATTAGTTTGAATTTTTGATACAATATTGATTGGCAATAAACTTTATCAGTCAAGATCGATTAGGACCTCCTGGCAATAAACTTTATTAGGCAATATTCATGGACCTCCTCACAATTGGTCACCTAAATGAGAACCTTGAGATTTTTTAGGAACTCCATGAAAGAAATCAGTAGTTTGAAATTACTCTATCCAACAAAATTAGATCAAAAGTTCTCTAAACATTTATGTTAAAAATAAGATAAAAATTTGATCACAAGTGGTCACAAAATTTGTGTAGAAGGAAAAATCATTGTTACAAAAAGAATATAGACAAGAAGAAAAACACAATTAGCTTGTTGAGCTTCAATACATAACCACCATTCTTTATCATCAATTAAAAATGTCAGAGATAGTAGAGAAAAGATGAATTATTTGCAAAAAAAATTCATTTTAAAAATCATAAATGTAACATAATCACTGATAGTTTTATGTGTTTTCATACATTAATGATTGTAACATAATCACAAGTTGATTGGAATGTGTTGTAATTATTCTATAGTAACTAGATTAAGGTAAAAATAAAAGTTTAATAAATAGTTGTGATGTATAAGAAAGAGAGATATCTCATATGAGAGGGGAACAAATCTAAGATGATACATAAGATACTTGTAAGAAGGGGCTATACTTGTTAACGAATTTACAATGCATGTTATGGAAAATCATAGAGCATATTTAAAAGGAAATAAAAGAGTATGAAAAGTGGAAGGAACATGTTGTTTTGTAGACTCGTATTCAAATTTGGGTGTTGATTTTCTAATGAAGGATTCAAGCATTGCAATTTGGTAGTTTTGGCTCATGTTATCCTTGTATCTCACTGTATCTTGTATCTCACTCTCTCTTATCCCCCCTCTTTATATTTCTATTTTTTCCATATCTATGTAGCCATCTATCCTCTTCATCTCGCCCTCACTAATGCAAAGTTGTTGAGCAAGAAGTGAGGTTTAAGAACTTTCTTCTTCCTAACCTACCAAACTAAACTTGTGGCCTTCCTAATATCTTACTCCTTTAGGATATCATTTTTGTGGCCTATCCAAAGTGATAGGGTCATTTGTGAACTCCTCCAATCAAGATCTTGCACCTTTTTGTTTTAGGGATACTAGCCCTATTCCAAGCCAATAACTGTAACTCTTCACCAATGGCTTCACCAACCCAAAGTTTCTATTGGGACACCTTCCTTTTGTTGAACTGATTGAGAATCAACTCTTGGTTTAACCCTCCAATTGTCATACAGTACAAAATGTTGACTATCATATAATTCCTTATAGGTCTCCTACTCTAATATTTTGGACTTAAATTCCTCTTAGGTTGAAATCTAACTATTCTATGGGTAGATTCAGACACCCTTTTGAAATTTATTTAAGATTCCAAAGCCTAGATTCCCAATTCCATTCTTGTAGCACCTAAGCCATGTAAAGTACATAGACCTAATAAGGTCACACTAGATTTGGTTTTCAAAGTAATTACTATATAATCAGTGCATGAATTGGTGTGGGACCTCAGACCTCCTCTACATACCAATATATATCATCTTCAAATTATGATGAAACACAATAATGTTTCCACTTTTTTCTATTATATATTCTCCCTTATGAAAATACTCATAGAACTAATAAACCCTTCATCTCTTCCGTGCAATACTGCTCTACTTCATGTCTCTGCTTGACTCATATCTTAACTATAACACTTCTCTCCCTAAGTAGCGTTCACCAATAGTTCATTTCTCCCCCTTTGACTCATATCTTCTATTTTTACATCACTACCTTTGATATAGGTCCATTCAATATTTTATCTTCATTAACAATTTATCAATGTTTTTAACTAAATTTCCCCTTTTGTTAACATCTTTAAAGTTAGTCAATATTGATTATCCATTGTCACATAGGAATATATTTATATTTTGTAGAAAATATTTTATATGTACTCATACTCTTATCATCCCTAGTCATGACAAACAACATAGAACAATGAATTGCCTCTAGCAATTTGATGTTTTTAGTGGAGGATAGAGAGTTACAGAGTTGGTGACAATTTGGATGTGTAATGAATATAAAAAAAAGAGCAAACAAGAAGCCATTAGACACATGACCTACAATGTAGTATTTTCATGCATTCATTGGGTTTCAATATTATGGCTTTTGTGAGAGCAATATTATCATTACAAAGAGCTTCATACCTTGAAGGTGAGTGCAATGTACCCTTCTCAAGCATAATCAATTTGAGAATGATTAAGCTTTTTTGAGTCTTTTAATAGACTAATATGGTAGACAAGGGAGAACTCAAAATTGGAGAGGACAAGGTTGATTGAGCAATGATTTGTTCATGGACAATGTCAACCTTGAATTTTCATAAGGTGACTATTTAAATTAAGTTTACATTTCAGCACAAATTATTCCTAGACCTTTCTCGAAACTTTGGATGGGGCTAAATAAGAATGCTAATAAATTTATATTGAAAGATAATGCCTAGATTTAATGTAATAAAATTTCTTGTTTTTGAAGTTGGCATAAAAAGTTACAAGTCAATTTTGAAGGTCTTAAAGACTCCTAAACAACTCAAAAGTGTTTGTAATTAGTGTAGTGGGGTATAGCTTGATAAAGGGCATCATGAGCTTTGGAATGCTTCTAAAAATTCCTCAATCAAACTCTTGGCTCAAAAGCTCTTTAAATCAATCCTCAATCAAACTCTTGGCTCAATGGATTATACCACTATATCAATTTATACGTATGATATTCTTCGTAAGTACATATGAAGTGATACAATCCACATATTCCTTTAATTAACTTTAGATAGGAGAACGGCCCCAAATTTATCTTTGATATTAACATACCAGATCTTAAGTCTTCCTATCAGTTTCTTTGTAATTGCATCATTCTTACATTGGTCGAACCAAGAGCAGCATGAAGGATCTCTGACATTTTCCAAAGGAAGGGTATCTAAGTTTTATATATGTTTCATACAAAGATAAAAGGTATAAAAAACATCCATTTTTTCAAAGAGTCTTTTGGGAAAAATAAAAGTTATTGATCAATTTGTCTTGCTGCTATCACACAATTGGAAAAACTTGCATTGACAACATTTTGGTACATTGAGCATTTTGGCTTAGAATGTATTGAAACTAAAAGGTATTGATTAGAACAAGTTAGATACACCAAAATAAACCTATTGATGCCTTGAAACCTCCTAGAGTTGACTATTTGTAGATTTTTCCCATCAAGACCTAGGAGAGTCTCTTGGAACACTTCTACACTTTTTCTCATTTTGGGTTGTTTAAAGGGCTCATCATACTTTTGTTTGCATCAGAAGGAGACAGGATGAGTGTGGGGTTAGGGTTTACTTGGCCACCTGGAGCTAATGGAGTAGAGTGTTCAATCCCATGACGAAAGGTGAGAGAAATTTGGCAGTTGGCAACTTTGTACTAGCCAACACTGCAAGTTTCAGCATCACCCAAGATGGAAATGTAAAATAAAAATGGAGTGTGATCTCCAAAAAGTGAGAGAACTTATTTTAGGTCTCCACAACATGGTCCTATAGGAACTATAATTACATCCATACCTCACACGAGCTCTGAGATATGCCCCATCAAAGATCTCAGCCCTATGACATTTAGTGACCCTTAGGAAAATTCTGGTTCGGCGTGCCTGAGAATGTTTGAGTGCTGAAGGGGATTGGATGAGGTTGGGGATAGGGTTTACTTGGCCACCTAGAGCTAATGGAGTAGACAGTTTGATCCCACAACCCTTTTTTCACTAAGTTGCAAATTTGAGCAACTTTTACAACTTTCAACAATGCAACTTTGCACAAAAGGTGCAATTTTTACATTTTTCACTTGATTCCAATTCTATGACTTAAAAATGTTTTGAAAATAGTAAAACCTCAAGGGAATATAGAAATATAGACAGTTTTATGGTTATTTCCTAAAAGTTGCTAAATTGTTGCAAAAGTTGCTAATGCAACTTTGAAATTTTTGCAATTTTTGGAATTTCAACTAACCACCAATCTAAATGAATCCTAATAATTCCAAATGATTATTATAGACTCAAAACCACTAAAAAAATTTACAAAAGTGCAAAAAATTGCAAAAAAGTGCAAAAAATTACAAAATGCAAAAAGTTACTAAAGAGCAATTTTTGCAAATAATAGTTGTCAAACTAAACATCAGGTTATATGGTGTTCCAACCATCCAAATGGAAGTTATAACTACTTAAAACCATGTATTTAAGATCCCCACACGTGGAAAAAGTCATCATACAAATGGTGGATAGCATTAGTGAATAAAAAACTTAGATTTTATGCCATTTTTACTATTTTTTCAATTATGTACAGCCTATACGGATTGGTGGTGGTAGAAGTATTATATAGTTAGATAGAGGATTGAGTCAAGATTAAATTTGAATTGGTTTGAGGTCTTTATCTTGTATATAAAAAAAATTTATATCAGTTTTAGTGTAGGTAGGTCAGATTTACTCCAAATTTGAGAGTTTCAGCAAGATGGAATCCTAACTTGCAAACCCATTGTGGGATTTCAATGTCACTTTGTGGAATAAAAGTTAGGAGAGGATTCTTTGAGATGGAAGATATTTAGGGCTGTAGGAGCATGGCATCTATTTTTACCAGCAAGCCCTAGACTGAACATAATCTTATTTCCTGTCTAGATTTGAAGGAAAAAGAAGGATCGAGCTCCTAAACTGATTAATTTGACCCAAGTGAAGAGTGTAGAAGGAAAATTTTGATATATAGAAGATACCCAAGGGGTTGAACCAAGTATGTGAACCCATTTTTTTATGTTTTCCTTGTAACCCATCCTAAACTGGCCATTTAGGATTGTGACACAAAGTGAGCATAACTTGATGCTAGAGACAAGTTGTTGGTTAATCTTTTGGAATCTCTTAGGGGATGTTGAAGAGTGTTTAAAAATGCAAAAGCAGTAGGGGGTCCTTTTTATGGTTTGGGATTTGGACCATTAAAACTAGAAATTGTCCTAGTAGGAAGTGTTGGTAACAGTTTTGAAATTTGATTGTTGAGTGTTGAGAAACCTCAAGTTTGAGATTTTTCTTGTTGGTTTGAGTCTATAATAACTATTTCCATCTAAAAAGTTAAGTTTTGAAACCATTTAAGAAGTCTTTGCCTTTGTAGGCCTATTGGTGGTAGGGAGTTCCTAAGTGTTGATCCAAGTTGTTTGAGTACCCTAAGTTTGAGGGTTGGGCTTGTGAAGTGGAGTCCACTTGCAGTGTAGAGTCTCCCTATATTAGAAGTCCATTGGATCCTTAGTCCTTGGTGTATTCAATAAATGTATCTTCATAGAATGACCTTGGTGCCCCTACACAATTAAGCGATGATGATGAACATGAGTAAAATTATGAGATTTGTGCCTACATGTTACAATGAAAAAGTCGTATCTATTTTGAAATTAAGAACTATAAAACAAATTTCAAGAGAAGCTTAGGTTGTGATGCGAGAACATCATATTCTTATCAGAGGCACATTGGAGGTCCAAGTCATCATAGAGGTCATGGAGAATCTCCTAGAGTCAATTGAGCAATCCTTCAACCAATCATGGCATTTGAAAGTATAAAAAAGTCATAATGTTGTATGATGTCTTGATGGATTTCAATGTTGGAAAAGTTGTAATTGAGCCATTGAATAGGATCTAGGGATTTCATAGGGTAGGAGAGTCCTTTGATAGGGTCCTATAGGTTATCATAACCTTAGTATGTCATTTGATAAGTTAAAAGATTCAAAAAGGTCTTTAAAAACATAGTTTAATAGTTAAAAAATTTAAATCTTGAATGTAACGGCTACATGGGCATTTTGGAGGGAAACTCCATAGTTTAAATTTTATGAAAGAATAGGAAGTGAAACTGGTTGGAGTTGGTTAAGGGGGTTTGTTTCTATCTCCCAAGTCTATAAATATTTGTTTTGTATGGATTGTAAACACATATTGTATTGACTGTCTCAGAAAAATAGAAGGAAAGTGCTTGGTTTCAACAGTAATTTGAAGATCTCTTTTCTTTTTGAGTGCTTTCATGTGTTGGAATGATTGGTAACATCTTAGCAGACATGTTTTGAGATTCTTTACTCAGTTTAGCATTCAAACTTGAAGTTTTGTTTATCAAATTTCTATACTGTTGGCTGTAGCAGTCTTATTTCTAAGCATTTTGATAGTTTTTTGCATCTAATCATGGTTGTTCCATGAAATGCTCACTATTTCTTCATGGAATGCCATTTATCTAACTTCTAAAAATATTTCTAACCATGAAATGAAGATCTAACTTGAGATTGGTGGCCACCAAATCAAATAAAGTTGTGAAAACAAGGGTTATTTGGAGGGGACAATCAATTAGGAAGAGATTTTCCTTAAGGAGGGTAGTGTTTGTGAGTTGATTCATGTTTGTGGTGATAAAAAATAGATTTCTAAATTTTGAATTAGTCCAAGAAGGCTTGGCACGTGTGAGATTGATGATGCCCTAGGAACAAGGGTTTTGAGAAGGTGAATTGGGGCTTTTGGGGTTAGGGAACCCATAGACTAAAATTGAGAGTGGATTTGTCTAATTGAAGTCATTT
The DNA here is from genome assembly GCA_028749045.1 of Cupressus sempervirens. NCBI lineage: Eukaryota > Viridiplantae > Streptophyta > Pinopsida > Cupressales > Cupressaceae > Cupressus > Cupressus sempervirens. Next base: position 773,479,414 of record CM053787.1, on the reverse strand, counting down.
TAGGAGCCTATGCAAAGTTTGAAGTCCACACATTGAGTATTTCTATATATGGCTTTGTAAATGCACTATTGCTTCATTAATGAAAACAAGGGCAGTGTGTAGAATCTCATATATTTTCTAAAGGAGTTGCATCTAAGTCTTACATATGTTTTAGAAAAGGATAAAGGGTATCTAGAAAGGTCATTTATTCAAGAAGTCATTTGAAAAAATCAAAATTTATCCATCATTTTGTCTTCCTACTGTCGCAAACTTGTGAAAATGCATTGACAACATTTGGCTGAATTATGCATTTTGGCTTGCAGGGTATGGAAGCTGAAAGGTGTTGATGGGAACATGCTAGATAGGCTAGAAAAAACCTATTAAAGCCTAAAAACATCCTAGAGTTGACTATTTGTGGGATTTTCCCATCAGGACCTAGAAGGGTCACTTGGCACATTGTTACAAATTTACTCATTTTGGGTTGTTACTTGGGTCCATCACCCTATCCTCTGCATTAGGCTAGAAGACATTTTTTTCTATGAGATGACTACTCTTGGTAATAAGCTACCAAATATTGAAAATACACTCAAATCCAATATTTATAAGGATAAGGAAGAACTTTTGAAATATAGTAGCTATGCTAAGTGTACAAATTTGCTCAAGGAAAAAAATAAAAATGACAAGATCTAGTAGCTCAATCGATAACACAAATTTTCCAATTGTTGGCCAACACTGGTGCATGAGCACCAAGGTCACAAGAAAGAGGCAAGATGAGAAATCATTAGGTGGATTGGAAGACAAATGGCCTTCTAAGGTCATTAAAACTTGTAATGAGTTTAATCATGGACATGTGATCTTGTTTTGATCATAGATTGATCATATTATAATCAAAGCATTAATGTAAGCCTTAATGGCATTATTGAGCCTACAAGGTACCTAGGGGTCACTAGGAATGGATTTGGATTGATCTTAGGTTAGAGGTGGATAGAAAATACCTATAAAGGTATTTAATAATTTAATAAGGCTATCAAAGCCTCTAAAAGATGTAAAAGGCACTAAAACTGCAATATTTTGTAAGCCAAAATGGGCTTAATCGAGTCATGTAAGGGGTCCAAAGGGAGGTTTCATTTAGTTTTGAGAGTCTAAATGAGTTTAAAACCTCATTCCCATGTGTGGGAGGCAAGTTTGGATGGTCAAAATTGATTGATAATGTAAGAGTTTTGAAGTTTGAGCAATGAATGTATACTTTTCCCTAAAATTTGAGTGCATAGAAGGGGGTATGTGATAGCTCCAAAGGTTGATTTATTGTTTTCTCAAAACAAGAGTTACATTTTATGTTGGAATTCATCTAATATAACCAAAGTGAAGGTGTTTCAACCATTTTGGGATTCTAGAGACATTGCAAAGTAAGATTTCTAGAAAGCCTTAGGGTAAAGGGGCTAGAAAGGAGGGTTTTGTAAAAACCATTGTAAAGTTGATCATGAGACCAAAATAATAGAAGAATCCTTGCATTTGAGTCATCTCTTAAGAATTTTTTGGGTCATGGGAGTTTGAAAAGTCAAGGGATTGTGAGTTGCTTTGTAAATGGCCTTAAACTATACCTAGTTTGCAGACTGAAATAGCCAGTTTTGAGTTATATGTTAAAAAAAAGTGTAGTTTTTTTTGGATTATATTTTAGACTGAGGAAAATTTTATTTTAATCACCCAATATTTTAGGGAGTTATCTGGGAAATTTTGGAGAAAACAACAAATTAGGGACTGGCAAGGGCTAGTTGGAACAAGCCTAGAAGAGGCAAAATTGAGAAAGTGTAAGAGATGAGTTGCTAAGAGTGTGCAAGGAGTTGGAACATGTTAGATGGGATGTTTTGAGATGATCAAAGGTGTTGGGGTCATGGTATGAAGCCAAGGACGAGTTTTGGTATGTTGGAGGCACCAGGGTACACTAGGTGCATGGTGAACAATGTGAGTGTTTAGAAGACAAAGTGAAGATTTGGGTTATAACCTCTTAGACATGGTTGTAGGAAGATGTTACCAAGTTAGAGACCTCCTCTTGAACCCTATTAGAGTCTAATTCCTTGGGTAGATTCCAAGAGTACAAGAGAATCCCAGAGTTGAGTTGTGGTTCCTAGGGGAATATAGGAGGGCTTTGCATCAAACACACACAGTTGTTGTATAGTCATGGATATTGTGATCATTCATGAAATTGAACAAAACCATGTTAGAAATAGTGTTGTGAAAAAGGAGTAAAAAATAGAGGGAAATAGCCATCAAATATGCATGATTTAAATAGCTACATTATCCTTAAAGAGAACTATATCTGTCACTGCCCCATTATCATTAGATCGAGACCTATTTTCCTTCTTACTTTTTGATGATTATGATCGTCTACAATTCCATGCATAAGATGATTAAAATACAATGGTACTTGAACAAAGAACACTAATAAATATTAAGGATGTGAATTGATAATACCATTTCCCAGATGATTTTGGCATCTCACCCTTTATCACTTGTGCACCAACTTTATTAGCTCTCTTCTTTGGTGACCTGCAAATGAAGAATTAGTATAGTAAAAAGTCTAAGATAAGATTAATCCACTAAAATTAGAGAATTACAAAAATTGAATTTGGCTTGTCATTAAGAATTATCCATTTGTATAAATCCTTTCTTTCTGAGTTATCTGATAACCCTTGCTTGATGAGTATTGAAAACTTCTCCCATTGTATCCTTTCTTTTGCCAGTTTGAAGTTTTTGGTTACATGCACATATTCATGAATTTACATCACAAAACATTCACATTCTAACAATATTCATGTTCTTTCATTACATTTTGATCTAAAAAAAAAATTCTTAACTTTTACTTATTCAAACGACTAATCTAAAAATGGGTCCTATTAAAGAATCTAATATTAATTCAAGTAATGTATCTAGATTCTAAACAAATCAAAACTAAATCTCATCACTTACACATCATAACAATACGGTCCACCTTAATCATGTGGATAGTCTTGTGAAGAGGTCATAACCTTGTATTTGGATCCAATTGACCACTCTTTCTCTCTCCCTCTCTCCCTATTTAATCTAATGAGCCAACTGGATTTGCTTGACATTTTAATGTCTCAAGTATTGCCTCATGGTCTGACTCGCGAAATTTCCAAAGAATATTATAATGTGTTTTTCCACCATATTTTATCAAGTGGAAATTTGATGCGACAAAAAGGTTTGAATAATGAAGAATCTTCCTCTTTGTTTTCCAATCCTCGAATAACCACAAGTTAGGGTTCTTCATAGAATATTGTTTAAGCCATGTGCTTATTACAACTACCACATTGCCATGGTACTCTAAACCTTCACCATCTATAACTGAGTGATCCAATTTTTTTTTGGCTTCAACACAATGACACATAATAATATGTCCCTTCTTCATTGTCTTCAGGTGCAATAACAACAAAAACATGGCCTAGAGTGACAAATGTACAAAATGCGCTCATTAATTCAGAAAATACTTGGGTAAAAGTTAAAAAGTTACATATTGAAATTAAAAAGATATATAAATATATATATTACCAAGTTGCACTAGATCTGACAAGTAGTCAAAGTCAATAGATGAATCCATCTCTACCATTTCTAATGCTTGTGGGGGACGACATGTTTCAATTGGATCCAAAACCCATATATCCCATTTGTCCACCCATTCAGTTGACTCATAGTCATCCCAATTTTTGTCTGCACATGATGGACAATAGCATGCCATTTTTCATGCGTGGATACTCCATGAACTTGCATCAAAGCTTCTAAAAGAGTGTAACTCACTAGATCCTATTAGTGTGCAACAATCCTGATATGGTGCAATGTTAGTATTATCTATCAACCAAAAAAATCTATGAACCATAGACTCACCTTCCTTACCTAGACCCATTGTACCATTACACCATTGGACGATGGATTTTGCATCTATCAATATTGCTCCATCTTTGTACTTTAGTTCTTTGCAATGGTTAGAAAATGGTTAGAAAATTCAATATGTATCCTACAACAACAAGTTGTGCATCTATGATTTATCTTCACATAAAATGGTTTACCCATCTCAAAAAATATTTGACTTATTCGAATTTGAGGATACATACCAATAAATTTTGTGAAAAATTGTGTCTGAGTTGAGTCCAAAAAATGTTTCACATGTGGGTCACAATTTTGGCTACCAATCCTCCTTCTTACAACATCTCTTTGATTAGGGGATACACGTGTGTTATTTTTCCAAAAATCTTCGATCAATGAATTCAAGACTTAACTAATTTCTTTATCCTTTTGTGGTAGTCTACTGCTAAATGTCCATAACTCATTTTTTGTTTGACCTTCCAATTTCTCACACCTTAGCATGGCTCTCTTTAGAGTACCTCTACCAATTTTTAATATTTTTCTTGTCTTTCTCATGAGTCGAGCTTTCTTCATTTGGCTACTTACTATTATCGATGTAAGTACTCATCTTGTGATATTACTATCTTTGGTGCATGATTTAGAACCCACTTTGTCATAAGCACTCATTAGATTCTTTACAATATTTTTTTCATTTGAATCGTTGATCATTCTTAGCCCAAGAATCTTCATGATAGGCTTAAATTTTAAATTCCTCATCATTTCAACAAATAATTGGCATTGACCTTTAATATTTAATTCTTCAAAAAAAATCTCCACATATGATTAACTTTTCTTTGACAAGTACACTTGCTAATCTTGTTAGGCATTGATTTCAAAATGTTAGTATCAATATCAATCAAATATTTTGGTCTTCTAAAATGAATTCTAGAAGGTGTTATAATCTCTTTCATTCCCTCAATATTTTGAACATCAACATAAGGTCGAGTGTATTGTGTACCTTGAACTGAATATGATGTGCCTTGACAATATGATGCAAAAGATGAAATATCACCTATTTGATGTTTTGATGTTGTGCCTTCAACATGACATGATGGAGTGTGTATATCGTCAGATCTACAAATCAATATCTCTTCAACATTAGAGGATGATATGACTTCAACATTAGAAAATGGTGTAGCGAACAATATGACTCCAACATTGGAAGATGGTGTAGTAGACGATATGACTCCAACATTGGAAGATGGTGTAGCGGACAATATGACTCCAACATTGGAAGATGGTGTAGTGGATGATATGACTCCAACATTGGAAGATGGTGTAGCTTCACAATTCAATTGTTTTCTTGAGGATAACAGTCTCATTCATCCTCTTTTTCTTTCCAATTCTTTATCTTTGTTTCTTTGTACTGGTGGTTCTTGATCCTCTTTGAAATTCAATTCTTCATTATTGCTTTGCAATTTTTTTTGCTCATGTAGTAATTTCATTTTATATCTTTTAATTGCCAAATCTGTCTCTCTATCTTCATTTGTTTGAGTTTTTGGTTTCTTCCTTGGCATGATGATGATTTCTACGTGTCAAATTATTCAAACATCTGAATTACTTAAAATGTCTAAATTACAAATTATTCAAATACATATAAAAATTATAATTGGGTAAAAGCACAAACCTGTGTCACCTTTTATAAAGAAACGTGATATCAGAATGTGACAATTCAACATTAATGACAAAAAAAATAGTATTTGTGTTTGAAATATGAAGATGATGTAAACTAACGAAATGTGTAGAATTGTATGAATTTTATGGCTATAATTTTTATAAATTTTTTGAGTAAGAATTTATTCATTTTATTTTCTTTTGAAGTCCCTTTTTTAACTATAAAAAATATAGGATGTAGTTCTTGTCAAACAAGTATGTGCAAATCATCTTTTTTTGTTCTGATTTGAAAATAGTTTATAGATGACATGTATAGCTAGTGAACAAAAAAAGAAATAATTAATTTTGATGTATATTTTCTTAGTTATAAGTACACAATTTCGACCTTGTCAGAATCCAACAATTTTTTCCTCCTGTCAAAACTTCCTTATCAAATCTATACCTTCTTGAAAAAAAATTACATATTCGTGAAGAGGATTCTCTCCTCTAGTGATAAATATAATTTTTTTATTTTTTTGATATAATTTACTATTTTTTTTCTTTTTTTGAGAGAGCATCTTCTAAAATGTTGAAATATTGACTTATAATATTTTGAAATTATAACATATTATAACTAATCAAAACACTCAAAAATTTATATAATGATGATATTGAATCTGAGATCTATAAAAGTGTATTTTTAGTTTTTGAAAACAATTCAGTTTTGATAGAGAAATGAAATTTGACCAAAACAAGTTTTTGTATCACAAACGGTGACACAACTCTGTGCTTTTACCCAATTATTTGAATGAATAAACAATATATATCAAACGACCTATCAAATTTCTAACCATTTCAAAATAACATTTCGTTCAAACATACAAATTTCAATGAATTCACTATATATTAAACAACATGTCAAATTATAATCAAATTTGTATCTATATATCAACAAACAATATTTAAAATAGATTGCACTAACCTTTTCTATACAAGGAATATTTAAAAAGTCTTCAAATCACATATCCAATGATTGAATTTGGTGTTTGCTAGATTCCAAAAGTGTTGAAATAATGTTTTCTATGTTGAAACTCATGATTTCTGTCAGAATAACAGAGTGCATAACAGACCAAAAGTAGAGAATGGATGAAATGGGCCCCAAAGTTGCTTTTTGTCTATTTTTAGGTGATTTCACATAGTGTGTACACCCTATATAGCGTGTATGCACTATGTGGAAACACATCACTCTCCATCTTCCCTACTCTCTATCCTCCTTACTCTCTCTCCCATCCCCTACCCTCTCTCTCTTCCTACTCTCTCTCCCCTCTCCCATCCTTTACTCTCTTGTGCTCTCCCTCTCCCACTACCTACTCTCTCTACCTCTCTCACCCTCTCTCCTCTCTCATCCCCTACTCTTTAGATCTCTCACACACACTCTTATCACCCCACTCTCTTCTCTCTGATCCCCTACTCTCTACATCTGTCACACACACTCCAATCCACCCATCTCTTTCCCTCTCCCTCTCCTACCGCCTACTCTCTCTCTCTCTCTCTCTCTCTACTCTCTCTCTCTCCCATCCCTTACTCTCACTCTCTCTCTCTCTCATCCCCTACTCTCTCTCACACTCTCCCATCCCCTAATCTCACTCTCTCTCTCCCATCCTGTATGAGCTCTCTCTGCCACCACCTACTCACTCTCACACTCTCTCTCCCATCCCCTACTTTTTCTATCTTACACACACACTCCCATCACCCCCCTCTCTCCCTCTCCCACTCCCTCTCACACCACCTAGTTTCTCTCCCCCCTCCCCTACTCTCTCTCTCTCTCTCCTCTCCCATCCCCTACTCTCACACTCTCATACTCTCTCCCATCCCCTACTTTGTCTCTCTTACACACATTACCATTCCCCCTCTCCATCTCCCTCTCCCACCACCTACTTTCTCTCCCCCATTGTTGTACTCTCTCTCTCTACCACCCCCTACTCTCTCTCACACTCTCACACTCTCTCCCATCCCCTACTCTCTCTCTTTCACAAACACACACGCTCTTATCCCCCCATTATCTTCTCTCCCATCACCCCTATCTCTCTCCCTCTCCTACTTCCTACTATCTCTCTCTCTCTCTCTCTCAAGTTCTCTCTCTCTACTCTCCCTCTCTCCCTTCTTGTACAAGCTCTCTCTGCCACCGCCTACTCACTCTGACACTCTCTCCCATCCCCTACTCTGTCTCTCTTACACACACACTCCCATCCCCCCCCCCTCTCTCCCTCTCCCACTCCCTCTCCCACTCCCTCCCCCACCACATACTTTCTCTCCCCCATCACCTACTCTCTCTCTCCTCTCCCATCCCTTACTCTCTCACACTCTCACACTCTCTCCCATCCCCTACTCTATCTCTCTTACATACACACTCCCATCCCCCCTCTCTTTCTCCCTCTCCCACCACCTACTTTCTCTCCCCCATCACCTTATTCTCTCTCTGCCACCCCCTACTCTCTCTTGAACACTCACACTCTCTTTCATCCCCTACTCTCTCTCACACTCTCGCACTTTCTCTCCCATCCCCTACTCTCTCTCTTTCATAGACACACACTCTAATTCCCCCCCCTCTTCTTGTCTCCCATCCCTTACTCTCTACATCTATCACACACACTCCCATCCCCCCTATCTCTCTCCCTCTCCCTCTCCCACTCCCTCTCCTACCACCTACTATCTCTCTCTTCCTCTCTACTCTCTCTCTCCCATCCCTTACTCTCACTCTCTCTCTCTCTCCCATCCCCTACTCTCTCTGACACTCTCCCATCCCCTAATCTCACTCTCTCTCTCTCTCTCTCCCATATTGTATGAGCTCTCTCTACCACCACCTACTCTCTCTCACACTCTCACACTCTCACATTCTCTCCCATCCCCTACTCTGTCTCTCTTACATACACACTCCCGTTCCCCCTCTCTCTCCTCTCCCATCCCCTACTCTCTAGATTTGTCACACACACTCCCATCCCCACTCTCTCTCCCTCTCCCACTCCCTCTTGCACTGCCTACTCTCTCTCTCTCTCTCTCTCTCTCTCTCTCTCTCTCTCTCTCTCTCTCTCTCTCTCTCTCTCTCTCTCTCTCTCTTTCTCTCAAGTACTCTCTCTTCCCCTCTACTTTCTCTCTCTCATCCCCTACTCTCACTCTCTCTCATCCTTCCCCTACTCTCTCTCTCACACTCTCTCCCATCCCCTACTCTCTCTCTCTCTCTCTCTCTCTCTCTCTCTCTCTCTCTCTCTCTACTATCTCTATCTCTGCTACCCCCTACTCTCTCTTACATTTTCACACTCTCTCCTATCCCCTAGACTCTCTCTTTCTCTCTTACACACATTTCTATCCCCACTCTCTCTCCCTCTCCCATTGCCTACTCTCTCTTCCATCCCCTACTCTCTCTTGAGCTACTCTGTCTTCCCCCTCTCCCATTCAATACTCTCTCTCTTTCACACACATGCACTCCCATCCTCCTCTTTCTTGCTCTTCCTCTCCCATTCTATCTCCCACTACCTACTCTCTCTATCTCTTTGTCTCTCTCACATACACACTTATCCATGCCCCCACCTCCCCCCCTGACCCAGCTCTCTTTTGGTCTTGGTTTGCAATTTAGACCTCAATAGTGCATGCGACCTATAGCATGCATGTGCTACTAAGAATTTGATGCTTCCAATAGTGCGTACGCACTATTGGGTGCACATGCTATTGAAAGATTTGCATTAAACCCAAGCCTAAGGCTTGGTTTTTCCTTGGAGATCCAACCAAAAAGTTTGGAGTTTATAAACAGGTCTGAGACGTGTTTTCCAGTAAACATACCAAAAATGATTGATTTTTCTTGTGTGCTCCTCTTCAAGATTCCTCATGGTTGGGTATTGATAAGATCAAATTATATAGCATTATAGGTCTCCGTGTTAACTATCTAACCATATAATTTATTTTTAATTTGAACTATTTAGAGCCTTTCATCTATAATTTCTTTTAAATGTATCTTCATTTTTTGTCAAAAACCACCATATACTAATAGGGCTATAGATTTTAGTTTGTTCATCAAATTTTGCAACAACTTAGTTTTTTAGAAACTAGAATCCATTCTAGACACTTTGAAAAAAAAAGTTTTAATTTTAGATTAGTTTTCAATTATTTATAGGGGGAGCACATAGATATTTTATGTTTTTGGGATGTGTCTAGTTAAAAAATTTATTTAAAAAAAATACACATTATAAAATTACCCAAAAAATTTAGGATAAACTACATAGTGTTAAGTAACTTTTGACTAGAGCAATTAAAGAATTTTAAAAAAAAGTTAAAATTTTTAGGGGGCCACACTTTGTACTGTGTTATTCTTTTTTGGAATAAATAGTACCACTTTTTGTGGCCCCCTTTTTTGAGGACCTAAAACTAAACCATTTAAAAAAAAAATTAGTAGTTTAGAAACTAGACTCAAAGGACTACAACTTTTGTTTTTGTCATATCTTAAAATTTTAAGCGTAACTACAAATTCTTGTTGAAGTTCAAAATTTGCAGATTTCAGGAAAAAGGTGTTAACTTATACCCCCCTTTTGGCACCACAACTTGGTGCACTTACCCATCTGGTGTCATATATACATGAATATTTACTAGTTTACATGCTTTACATGATATTTCAATTTTCTTATTGAATATGTGAGATGGATGTGTGGTGAATATTTTACGGGTTAAAAGTTTGAACTACTAATTCATCCCCCCCTCTTAGAAGTTTACCTTTCCTATTGTAATTCCAACAAACTAAAAATAGCTATGATACAATACAGGGATTACCTATTTTCATTTTTGGACTTGATAGAGCTTTAAGTCCTAACCATTGTAGGTTAGGGGAAGTACTTCACCATCTGGATATGCTAGTTTAAATGAGTTTTTTTCAAAAGCATGATGAAAGGTGAATCGTCCTTTCCATAGAGTATCAAACTTTTCATGCATAACCTTTGGTGCCTTTCGTTTATCTCATAGCAACACAATATCTCCTATCATGAATTTTCATGGTTTGGTCTTCTTATCAAATAGATTTTTCACGTGCATCTGATGTTGTGTGATGTGATCCACAATTTCTTCTCTTTCTTGTATGAGCTTGCTTAGATATAGGATCCTTTTCTCCAATCCATCTTGATAGATGTTATCTTCGATTACTATTCTTAATTTTTTTCTAGCCAATTCCAAAGGTAAGGGGAGACTAGCCTTTGTTCCATAGAATAATTCAAAAGGGGAAATTCCAATCACCCTCTTTGGGGTCACTCTATTTTCCCTAAGTGCCTCATGAATCTTCTTGTGCCAAGACCTTTGGTTATTTGATACCAACTTTTTCACAATGTTTGCCAAGTTCTTGTTGCTAGATTTGGCTTGACCATTACCTTATGGAAAATAGTCAAGTGAGTGGCTGACTATTATGCCATATTCAAAACAAAGCTTGGTGATTTTAATGGAAGAGAAATATTTTGCATTATTTATTAATAGTTTAATGGGTACACTAAACCTGACTAGTATATTTTCTTTTATGAGTTCACAGACTACTCCGAAAATGGTCTTCTTTGTGGCCTTTGCTTCCACCCATTTTTTGAAGTAATCAATTTTAGTGATGATGTAGGTGTGATTAGTGCTATATTTTGGATTAATAGGGCCAATAAAATCAAGACCCCAATGTTGGAAAGGACCTTCAATTACCACAGGTCTAAGAGGTAGTGTGGTTAATTTGAGCCTACTTGTAAACATTTTACATTTTTTGCATTTGGAAACCTAGTAGTAGGTATCTTTAAACATTTTGGGCCAATAATATTACTTCCAAAATATCTTAAAAGTAGTTACCGAGGATAACAAATGCCCACTGCATGCTTCATCATGAAATGTTTTCAACAATCTTTCTTGTTGTTGTTTATCTATGCACTTGAGGAAAGTTCCATCTAAAGATCTTTTGAGAAGTTTGTCATCCCAAATCATGTACTTAGCAGTATTTAATTTGAGGTCTCTTCTTTGATTTTCTGCCAATCCCTTAGGACACTCACCATATTTTGGGAGGTATGTAATATTATTGAACCAAGGGTCTTGTACACTCATTGCCAAAACTAAATATTTTTCATCTTCTTCTTTAATGTTTCCATTCTTTTCTATAGCCTTGCATAAGGAGTTATCTATTACTAACTTTGTAGGCTTAATTTAAATTTCATAATCTTGTTTTTTGGCCACCCATGTCCCTCTAGCATTGCACCCTACATCTTGTTGAGTCAACATACTTTTCACTACTGTGTCAGGTACATGAACTATAGAATGGGAGTGTAGGATATAAAATCTGAAAATTTTCAATGATTTGACTATAGTGAAAGCATGTTTGTCAATCTAAGAATATTTTAACTCATGATTCTTCAAGGGTATACTCATGAAGGCAATAGGAGCTAGTATTCCTTCTTTATTTTCTTGCATGAGGATAGTTGAGAAGGTGTGCTCAGAGGCATAACACTAGATCATGAAGTCTGGTTTGTAGTCAGTATGACATAGGACTGGAGCATTAGCAATGATGGTCTTTATAATATGAATTTTTTTTTTTCTGGCATCATTCCATTTAAATCTTGAATTCCATTTCATCATGTCTAGTATACACTTAGTGGTTTCAGAAAAAATTAGGTCTAAACCTTTTGAGGAAATTAACTTGTTCAAGAAATGACTTAACTCTCGTCTTTCTCACAAGTAGACTTAATCTTTGAATGACCTCAATTTGTTTAGGATCAATTGCAATACCTTCTTGTGATACTATATGATTGAGCAATTTTCCTTCTATTACGTAGAAAATGGACATCTTAGGATTTAGGGAGATTCTGTGTTCTCGACACCTTTGTAACACCTTTTTTAGATCTTCTATGTGATTTTTTCTCTTCTTTGAGAATATAGTAAGGTCATCTAGGTATATAACAATGATTCTGTCTTTCAATTTGGAAAAATATTGATTCATACACCTCTAAAAGTGGTACAAGTGTTGATAAGACTAAATTGCATCCTATGACATGCAAGCGTACCCCAAGGAGTGGTAAAAGCTATCTTCTATTGATCTTTCTCTTCTACTTCTATCTGGTTGTATCCTAAGAAACCATCAAGCATGGAAATTATTTCTACTATAGCTACTATTTGTAGTAGATAATCCATGTTAGGAAGGATGTAATTATCTTTCAAAGATGCCTAGTTTACGTTTTTGAAGTCCACACAGATCTTTATATCTTCGTTCTTCTTTCTAATTGGTACTATATTTTCTATCTATGTAGAATGATGAATAGTGTAAATTATTCTAGCCTTAACAATCTTGTTGACCTCCCAAAATATGATGTCAACTACCTTTAGGTTATAGTTTCTATACATTTGTCAAAAAGAAGTTGTATCAGGTTTCAAGGTGATTTGTTGTTTCATTTTCTTGCCTCTGTAACTTTTCAAATCCCCATAGCTCTAGGAGAATACATCTTGATATTATACAAAAAGTTTTTTAGCAACTTCCTTTTCCTCAAGTGAGAAACATTTTTCAATTTTGATCATTTTGGGACTTTGCAGGTCTCCAATATTTACCCCCTCATATTCACCAACAGTAGGCCCCTTTTCTATCCTATTTTCTTTAATGTAAGTATCATGCCTATTAAATTTTTTTTCCAATGACACAAAGTATGGGGGAATGATATTACCTTGTAGTTATGCTACATTAATTTTCTCCCGCTTTTGCTTCTAGTGAAGTTTTTCTTGGTTGATTTCATCAAGATGAATTTCTTAAATAGTTCTGGAATCTTCTAGAAATAATTGTAGACTTTTGTCATCTTCAAACACTTGCCATGCTTCTACATTGTTGGGGATGGAGGGCTTGTACATAATTTCTTTTTGATAAGTTTTGTTCTTGAATTTTAGATGAGGCCAGAGTAGTAGGGAGGCAAAAATGACTAGTGAATCTACCTTAGAGTTCATTTACCTTTGGATTGATTTGATTAAGAATGTGTCAAGCCTTTTGATTTCATCCCAAACCTTATTTATGCAAATTTTCAATTTATGATTCTTTATAGAGTATTTCCCCTTGATTTTTCACACAACAAGCTCTATATCACCCTAAGCTTTTAGTATTTTTATACCTTTTTCCTTCGCAACTATTATCCCAAGTAATAAGGCTTTTTATTCTACTAAATTTTTTGTCTTCCCAAATACTAATTTGAATTCCATGGGTTCAGGTTCTCCTCTAGGTGATATCAATACCATCCCCATACTAGAACTTGATGAGGAACAACTTCCATCAAATTATAATGTCCATATTGATGATGATTCCTCTTCTTTGACAAGAATTTGATCTTCTTTCTCTTTAACTTTTTGGTCACTTGAGACACGTTTAGTGAACAACATATAGTTACCAAATTCCAATTCTTGGTAGAGAATTTGAGCTTTGGGGTCATTTGACTTTAGAAATGTAGAAATGGCTTTCTCCTTAGATTCTAACTTTACTTTCTTACTTCCCATGGGTATGACCACTTGAGAAAAATCTAGTTTTATTTCTCCTCCTAGGTCTCTACAAAAACTTCTACTGAGAAGCAATTTGTAGCTAGCTAGAGTATCTGCAACTAGGATAGTCAACAACAATTTCTTTTCTAGATGGGAGGTCAGAGCTACTTAAGCATCTTTGATTTGCCCAAGTAAGGGAGCTTATTTGGCATCCATAGAATAATATCATTCATGCAGATTAGTAAGAGTGAGGCATAGATCTTTAGCTATAGGGTAAGGCATTACATTATTTGGGGCACCTGAATCATATATACAATTGCTCAACTTGCACCTATTAATATATAATGATATGTAGAAAGGATCGGGTTTATGTCTAGGGAAAGTTGCTAGGACTATATATTTTTCTTGATAAAAAAGGTTAGATGTTAATGAATCATCTTCCTTTTTAGTGGTAACATTATGGTTCAAGGTCAAATTATCTTCTTTACAATGATATACTAATCTTTTCAACTCAGAAGGATGAGATTTCAAATAGTCTATTGGGGAAATTTGAATCCCAGAGTCTTTAAAAATTGGATAAAATCAAAAGACTTTTTGTTCTTACCTGATTGAAAGGTTGTGGCTCCTTGATCAATATGACTGGTACCTAAAGGAGAGGCATCGTCACTTCCTAGGCTCTGACTAGAATACTATTTTTTGTGCTTTTGGCTTCTAGTCAATACTATGTATGAAGTTCCATCGATTGTTGTGTAACATTCACCTTGTCTTTTTGAGTTTGACTCATACTCTAAAAATAAATTTCTAGTGTTTCCATTTGAGTACAAATCTGACTTAGAACTAGAAGTTGGAACATTCAACTCATTACTTAACAACAATTGCATCATACAGGCCATTTCGAGAAACTTTCATTATCATGATCTATTGTAAAGTGGAAAACACACATGTTTCCTTTTTTAGGTGCAACTTCTATAGATAACCTCTATGGTGGACTAGTAAGCTACGAAAACTTTCAATCGGTATTCCTTCCTATCTGACTTTGGTAATTTTGTTGATAAAAATTGTTGAATTTGGGAAGTTGGCTCTTCATAGCAACAAGTTTGTTTGACGATTCTTGCAAACCCTCATTGATGAAGTATTATTACTGGAACTCTCTTTTGTTTGGAGCTCTTATTTTCATTTTCCAATGGAGATTAAGTCATCCTCTAGTTCCACTGCCTTCTTTTGAACATCCACCAAGTTCATGTGATGGGATATTCTTAGGTCATACTTGATATCTGGTGGCATTAAGATTATGAAGAATGTTTTTAAATTCCCTACAGTAGGTCTATTAGCAACATGGATTCTACTATTGATCTTATTGAAATTAGCAACAAAATCCCTCATACTTATATTAAGTTGCTTCTCTATAGACGTCGATTATGTTAATAGGACGTGTTCATCTTTTGCAATTTTGAATCTTCTTTAGAATGCCATTCTCATTGTATCTTATTCTGTCATTGAGGCATCAACCAAATGATGAAACCAATATATTGCATTCTGTATTAGATTTTCTACAAACATTCTTATGACTACAGCTTCATGTGCCACTCTTAGGATGTGAGTCACTATAGAAAAGACTTTGATATGTTCATCAGTGGTTACCCTTCCATCACCTGAGAATTTGGGAAAGGTATTTCTTGAACTAGATGAGAGTGGATGATATGTTGTAAGAACAAGTGGACTTGTTGCTATGGCCCAGGGGGCAGCCATAGTTATCCTAGCAAGATATGGTAGAAAATTGACAACTAGAGGACCATTTACTCCTTGTAAGGCTAATACTTGGCAAGTGTTGTGTGTTGAATAGTGATTTTTAGGGGGTGAGGGTACCCTACTCCTACTCTTCTTATCACCCTTTTGTCAAGGTTCTTCTAGGATGGGAAAACCAAATTTTGTAAGCTTTTCAAAATAAGGGTCATGCCCACCTTGGTCTTTCGTGCTTCTGAGAAATCTTGTTTATTCTAGGGTGTTGATTTAATTTCACCTTTGAGCTCCACAATCCATTCATCTTCCTACTCTTCAAAGTTCTCTCCTTTGAATAGCTCTTTTTAGTGCTTTGGTTCTAGCTTCTTCTTCTTCTAACACCTTGCTGACATTTCTATAGTGCTCCATATTTCTCTTATTCCTCCAAATGAATGTATTTAGGGATGAGATTATATCTTCCTAGTTGTCTTGGAATCCAATATTAGGTTGGAGCATTGAGACTATTTTCTCATGAGGTAGCACTATCTTTCCTCATGTCATAGGTCTATTGGTCTAGTGACTATTCAAGTCCCTAGTAGAGTTGCCAAAAATCTATTGGTAAACATATTTCTCTTTTATTCTACTCTTGAATGCCCAATATTATTGAACAATATTTGATTACAATAGTTCAAAAATCATAGCTAAGTGATTGACTTCCCTTTGAATTCTTAGGTACAACACCCTTAAATTTTGTGATTTGCAATGAATCTTGTCTACTCCTAAATCTAAATGGGGTTTTTTATTGACTAGAGAATAGGAGAGGTAAACCAAGTTAGCCCTAGATAGGAACTAACTTAGGTGAAGATTTAGGTCTTAAAACTAATCAACTCCGTGATCTCACATATCTTATGAACTCTTAGAAAATGATGAAATGCTAATGAATTCTGTTTATGAATCCACTTCTTAACTAAAATCTTCTAACTCTAATAAGGAAGACACTAACTTGAAGAAAAATACAAATTAGAACCTCTTTAGACTTTCAATAATACTATTATTATCTACAACTTTCCATATTGAACAATGGCCCAAAGCTCTATTTATTCCTTAACTCAATTCAAGGGAAAGGGATATCCTAAGATATCACAAAAAAATGGAATAGTATATAATCAACACAAAATACATTCAATTTGTCTCTGTAATATGAAGTATCTCCTGCCAAAAATTAGTTGACCTTCTGTTAATCTTTCCATTAGATACATATAGGATTCTTAGATGACTGCTACAAAATGAGACTCAAATCAATTCATCTCCTCAAAATTGAAAAATGACAAGGAGCCAATTGTAAGTTACAATCATTACATCAAAATATGAAAGGGCGGGCTGAGAATCACTTCACCTTCTTTCCTTTTTTTGACTTCACCCAGTAGGCTTTGGTGGTAACAATGATTGGGATCAACTCCTTATGTCTATGAACATGAATGTTAGTGTATCCTAATAGACACTTGGAATGCTCTCTGGCTAGATCCTTGATGGTGTTTAACTACTCTTATATTTCCTCCATAGCCACATGTATATACCCACCAAGGTTTTGAAGCTCTGACACTCTTTTTTGGTGATCAAAAGATTTCTTTGTTAAGCCATCCAGATAATTGGAGAAATTATTTTTCATGACGACAACTCCAACTATCCCTTTCTCTTGTCCACTAGCTTGGGAATCTATATGTAGAACTCTTAGTAATTCATAGTCTCTGTAATGTCCCCATTTTAGCAGTTGACCAAGTGTGTGTGCGTTAGCCTTGTTCTACATGGTCCCGAGGGCTAACAAAGGGTTTAATGGGATCTTGGAGTGTTTTGGTCTAGTCATTTCCAGTTTGGGCCAAAACGAAGTTGATTTACTCAGTTTTAGGCATACTTACTATTTTTAGTAAGTCAGCAGGATACAGTGCAGGTCAATTTTGGTGATTGGATTCGATACTCCTCGGTGAGAGCTTTCCGATGAGCTATCACTCGCATTATTCGGAGTCCGATTGCTAATACATTTTAATGCTTGAAGTTTTATTAAAGTAACGTCTAATTTAATTGTAAAATATTAAAGTGTTACTTTAATATTTATTTTATGGTGATGTGTACCCAAGGGAGACATAAGGGGTATTTTAATATATGTTTTATATTACACATCTTTTATCCCACATTGCCCATATGAGTTGAGCGGACCCGTGGGAATAGAATAAAAGGAAGCATCTGTGGCTTCATTAGACAGGTTGAATATGAGAAGAAATTGGTGTGTGAGTTCCAACTTTGTTCTTGGCATTGGAGGACGTCTATCCTCTCTTATAATATTCTAGACATCATTCCCTTGGGGTTTGGCCTTTGGAATTATTTCTTATTGGCTTCATTATCAGGCAGTTTAGTTGCATTTTCGGCTACAGGCAGATTTGATATTTTGCTCATATCTTCTTCACTACTTGTTCGACGCTTATGCCGCTTGGAGAGAATGGTATTATGAAGGTAGTGGACTGATTGGAGGACAAAGTATTGTAGCAGCAAGTTCGTAAGCATGGGCTGGAGTATTATGACAATATTGCTGAAGTAATTAGTGAGTTGATAAATCTGCCATGTATTTGGTCTTATGAATTCTGAAAATAACATTTTATTAGCAGCAGTTCATTTCCACTTTGAATATTATTGTAGTTTCTTTCTTGTTTATGTTGTATGATACCAATTCCATGCATGAAACACAACAAACAAATAAACGTTTGATTTCCGGAGTTATAAGGGGTTTTAAGAAGTTGAATGCAAACTGTTTGACATAATTCCTTTCAGCAATTTGGTTTAGTTTTTTGGGACATCCAAGGGTGTCCATTACAGTGGTATCAGAGCTATAAGTCCTGCCATCCTGTGGAGGTCTTATAGGGAATTTGGAACAGCCGGATAGAGGGAAAAAGTAAGTAAAAAACACAGGCTAAGCATTTATGTTTGAGCATGCGACAGGGGTCTTATAATTTCCGCGATACCAGAGCAAGAAAAAATAGGATTTCAGTCTTGCAAAGCAAATAGTCTAGTACATCCGTGTAGGGGGACATTGAATCCAACCATACAAACACAGAGGAGATATTTTGTGATCAGGACAATAATATGGGTGATCGAGATGACAGGAATACAGGATTAGGCGGAGGTAGAAATGCTGGTCCAGATCAAGGGGAGGTACTATTCTGACAGTTACTGGATACATTAGAGCAGGGGCAGCGTATGCAGCAGGAGCAGAATAGGCGAATGGACATGATGTTGCAGCTCATGGCTAGACAGATGGGTGTCAATATTAATCCAGGTGATGCCAACAACAGAAACAATAACAACGAGGGAAACAATAACAACGGGGGAAATAATAACCATGAAGGCCAAGGCAACAACAATGGTCCTGAGAATAACATTAATGGTAATAATGGACACGACAATAATGGGAATGAGGCTGATAACTTTAGACACGTTGCACGCCCAACACGGACTGCGAGCTCGAGACCTCTTCTACCCACTTTCCCACCCGGAGATCTGGTTCAACTAGTAAACGAACCATAGATTACCGAGTTACAGGATCAGTTCAGGAGGGACTGGGAGGCTAGTGGACCAGAGTTTCAGGCGGATATTTCTCTTAGAGACTATATGGACTTGAGGATGAGACAAATGCCTAAAGCAGGAGGGAGGAATCAAAACTTTGAGCTGAGGAAGAAAGTTGGAAAACTTTCTTTACCTTATTATGATGCTTTAGGGAAGATGACTGCACGAGCTTGGGTGCAGAAGGTATATACATACTTGCAGCTAAATCCTATGCTTGAGGAGGAGGCTATCAAATATGCGGCTATGCACTTGGATGGTGTTGCACATGAATGGTGGCATCATGGCATGGTGGCTTTGGGGCATAATCAGATTACATCCTATGAGGAATTTACCGAAACATTGATTGGAAGATTTGACACTAAGGATCCCGAGTTACATTTCAAGGAGCTAGAACAGTTAAAATAGTCAGGTTCTATGGATGCTTACATTGCCGAGTTTCAGCGCTTGTCTTTACTTGTTACTAATATCTCTCCTAGGAGATTGGTGGTTTTATTTTGTGATGATCTTGCTAATCCATTACAAGGTTGGGTGAAGGGACATGACCCACTCACGTTAGCTAAAGCAACTAAAAAGGCACAAGATTTAGCCCCTTCGGTATACAAAGAAAAAAACCATTCAACAGATTCTTCCTACCGCAAGGACAAAGACAAAATATCATTTCAGAAAGAGTATAGCAAACCCAAAGAAGGATCAAAAAGACTAGACAATGAAACCTTGAATGAACTTCGAAAGAAGAAGTTGTGCTTCCATTGTAGAGAGCCTTGGGACTTATCTCATAAATGTTCTCTCAATGCTAAGGAAAATCAAATGGAGTATTTTTCAGCAGAAGAGTCAGAGTCAGAAGGGGAGGATCAGCACTTTGATTCAGATGAGGGTAACACTATAGAGGAGAGCAACATTCCTAAGGATGATAGATCGTTGGCACGCTTGACAGGGGCCCAAAAGGCAATCACATTTAAGGTCAGGGGTACTATCCAGGGGCAGAAAGTGATATCTCTTATTGACACTGGGGCTACACATAACTTCATAGATGCATAGTTGGTAGCTAGGAGAGGGTTACAGACAGAGGAGCATGATGGGTTTAGAGTCATGGTGGCTAACGGTGATAAGTTATTATGCACTCGGAAGATATCTAATCTTCGCATCAGGTTTGGAGATGGCTACGAGTTGGAGGATGAGTTCTATGTTGTGGACATGGGAGATTATGATGTTATCCTCGGCATGAAATGGATGGCTTCACTATTTGAGTTCACACTCAATCTAGCAAAATTGGAGATGAGATTCCAGCATGAGGGTAGAACTGTGGTACTTAGAGGGCTTTCAGATGGAGGTTGCAGAGTAGTGTCCTTGAGGAGAATGCAGAGACTTTTTCGTCATGATGACATAGAGTGGGCGGCAGAGTGCCACATTATGCCAACTTCACCAGAGCCACAAGAAAAGAGTCATCCACTAGATGTCCAGAAGATACTTGATAGACACGCTAAAGTATTTAGTGATATTCCTCATGGGGTTCCTCTTGACAGAGGGATGGAACATGTTATTGAGCTCAAGGAGGGAGCCAAACCAGTTATGATTACTCCCTATCGTCATCCTAAGAAACACGAGGATGAGATAGAGAAGGCGATTAAGGATTTGTTGGAGATGGGGCATATCAGGCCCAGTAAGAGCCCCTTTGCTTCAGCAGTAGTATTGGTAAAGAAGAAGGATGGGATGATGCACATGTGCATCGATTACAGGGCACTGAATAAGAAAACAATTAAAAATAGGTATCCTATTCCTAGGATTGATGAGCTGATTGATGAGTTGCATGGGGCATGCTTCTTCACCAGAATTGATTTGCGATCCGGATACCATTAGATCAGGATGAGAGCAAAGGACATTGAGAAAATAGCCTTTCGATGTCACTATGGCCACTTTGAGTTCATGGTTATGCCATTTGGTCTAACCGATGCACCTGCTACATTTCAAAGTTGTATGAACCAGGTATTCAGGAAGCAGCTAAGGAGATTTGTCTTGATCTTCTTTGATGACATCTTGGTCTTCAGTAAGACTTGGGAGGAGAACTTACATCATCTAGAGGAGGTGTTATCTATTCTGGAGAGAGAGTCATTGTATGCCAAGGAATCTAAATGTGAGTTTGGCATGACTGAGCTCCTTTACCAGGGGCATATCATTAGTGCAGATGGCATTCGGGTTGATTCCGAAAAGATTAGAGCTATTGTAGAGTGGCCTACTCCCACAAACCTTACACAGCTTAAGGGATTCTTTGGTTTATGTTGTTTTTATAGGAGGTTTTTTAAGGGATTCTCACATATTGCTACACCCTTGACAGATCTTACTAGGAAAGGAGCCTTCGTGTCGACAGCGGCAGCACAAAGGTGTTTTGAGCATTTCAAACAGGTAATGTCTTCATGTCAAGTTCTAGCTCTACTGGATTTCATGAAGCCTTTTGAGCTTCATTGTGATGCATCAGGTGATGGGATTGGAGTAGTATTGATGCAGGAGAAGCATCCCATTGCATTCGAGAGTAGGAAGCTCCGAGGAGTTGAGAAAAGTTATTCTGTCTATGACCGGGAGATGTTGGCCATAATGCATGCATTGGCCAAATTTTGATCATATTTGGTAGGTGGACGTTTTGTGATCAAGACTGATCACAACAGTATTAAATACTTCATGAGCCAGCATGATCTTAATGACTGGCAACAAAAATGGGTGACTAAATTGCAGGCTTATGACTTTGACATAGAGTTTGTCAAAGGTAAGAAAAATGTGGTGGCTGATGCCTTATCTCAAAGACCTCACTTATGTGCTCTCGCAGAGATTTCAGGAGATTGGAGAGATCGGATTATAGCAGAGTATGTCAGAGATGCTTGGGCTTCTGGATTGATTTTAGGTACCATACAGGATGATCGCTATGAGGTGATAGATGGATTGATCAAAGTTCAGGACAGTGTTTATTTTATTCCGTCATCACATTTGAGAGAGGCGATACTGAAGGCATTTCATGATGCACCCACAGCTGGACATTCGGGGGTCTTCAAGACCTACAGGCAGATCTGAGAGCGGTTTTCATGGAAAGGGCTCAAGGATGATGTTCAGAGGTATGTCAGGGAGTGTGTGGTTTGTCAACAGAATAAGGGAGAGCACACATTTCCTACAGGTTTATTACAGCCCTTGCCCATTCCTGATAGGAAATGGGAAAGTATTTCGATGGACTTCATCACTGGTTTACCATGAGTGCAGGGAAGGGATTGTATCTATGTGGTGGTGGACCGCTTGATGAAGTTTGCTCACTTCTTTGCTATTCTGTCCACTTACATAGCAGCACAGGTGGCAGATCTTTTTTTTAAAGAGATATTCAGGTTACATGGGCTGCCCAGATTCATTGTCAGCGACCGGGATAGTAAGTTTATGAGTATTTTTTGGCAAGAGTTGTTTAGGTTGTGTGGTACAGATCTTACACCTAGCACTAGTTATCATCCACAAACAGATGGGCAAACAGAGATTGTGAATAAATGGGCGGAAGGATATTTGAGGAACTATGTAACTACACAACAAAAGGCTTGGATTAGATGGTTGCATATGGGAGAGTATTGTTATAACACCACTTATCATATGTCCATCAAGATGACTCCTTTCATGGCACTTTATGGTTATGAAGCACCTAGCTTCATGGATTTAGTTTTGGGGGATAGTAGAGTGCCCAAAGCCAAAAAATTATTGCAGGATAGTCAGGACATCCTGAAAGTGCTCAAAGAGAATATACAACAGGCCCAGAATCAACAAAAATTGTATGCTGATCAGCATCGAATAGAGCGCAGCTTCAAGATAGGGGATATGGTTTACTTGAGGCTACAACCATATAAACAGTCATCGCTCAAAAAGAGTGGAGCTGAAAACTTGAAACCTAGATTTTATGGTCCATACAGGGTGATTCGCAAAGTGGGCAAAGTTGCCTATGAGCTTGAGCTTCTAGAGGGCAATCGAGTGCACAATGTGTTTCATGTGTCTAGGCTTAAGAAAGCCATTGGTCAGAGTGTAGTGCCTTCTGCAGATTTACCCCCTTTGGATGAGGAGGGGAAGCTTGTGTTAGTACCTGAGGCTATTTTGGATACCAGAGAGAGGAAGCTTAGAAATAGGATAGTGAAGGAGTATTTGGTCAGATGGAAAGACCTGTCGGAGGAAGATTCTACATGGGAGAGTGAGCAGGTTATTCAGCAGGCTGGACTGAGATTGCTTGAGGACAAGCAATTTCAAGGAGGGCGGACTATAATGTCCCCATTTTAGCAGTTGACCAAGTGTGTGTGCGTTAGCCTTGTTCTACATGGTCCCGAGGGCTAACGAAGGGTTTAATGGGATCTTGGAGTGTTTTGGCCTAGTCATTTCCAGTTTGGGCCAAAACGAAGTTGATTTACTCAGTTTCAGGCATACTTACTATTTTTAGTAAGTCGGCAGGACACAGTACAGGTCAATTTTGGTGATTGGAATTGATACTCCTTGGTGAGAGCTTTCCGATGAGCTATCACTTGCATTATTTGGAGTCCGATTGCTAATACATTTTAATGCCTGAAGTTTTATTAAAGTAACGTCTAATTTAATTGTAAAATATTAAAGTGTTACTTTAATATTTATTTTATGGTGATGTGTACCCAAGGGAGACATAAGGGGTATTTTAATATATGTTTTATATTACACATCTTTTATCCCACATTGCCCATATGAGTTGAGCGGACCCGTGGGAATAGAATAAAAGGAAGCATCTGTGGCTTCATTAGACAGGTTGAATATGAGAAGAAATTGGTGTGTGAGTTGCAACTTTGTTCTTGGCATTGGAGGACATCTATCCTCTCTTGTAACATTCTAGATGTCATTCCCTTGGGGTTTGGCCTTTGGAATTCTTTCTTATTGGCTTCATTATCAGGTAGTTTAGTTGCATTTCCGGCTACAGGCAGATTTGATATTTCGCTCATATCTTCTTCACTACTTGTCCGATGCTTATGCCGCTTGGAGGGAATGGTATTATGAAGGTAGTGGACTGATTGGAGGACAAAGTATTGTAGCAGCAAGTTTGTAAGCATGGGCTGGAGTATTATGACAATATTGCTGAAGTAATTAGTGAGTTGATAAATCTGCCATGTATTTGGTCTTATGAATTCTGAAAATAACATTTTATTAGTAGCAGTTCATTTCCACTTTGCATATTATTGTAGTTTCTTTCTTGTTTATGTTTTATGATACCAATTCCATGCATGAAACACAACAAACAAATAAACGTTTGATTTCCAGAGTTATAAGGGGTTTTAAGAAGTTGAATGCAAACTGTTTGACATAATTCCTTTCAGCAATTTGGTTTAGTTTTTTGGTACATGCAAGGGTGTCCATTACAGTCTCTATGTTGATCCTTTTTAATTTTAACTTCCATTTCCTTCTATCCTTCTATCACTAGGATTATTTCAGATTTGAAATGCATAATCTATAGCCATTCAAATAAGGCCTCATCTCCCGTAGGTAGAATATTTGCCTCTATAGCTTCCTTAGCCTTCATGTGGATGATTAATTTTAATAAGGAAATGCAGTCATCGCTCTTGGATTTCTCTACTGCTAGGGTAGGTTGGTTAGCTAAGATATTATCTTTCTCTATTTTGAGCCTTAGTACTGCATTATCGATTTCTTCTATGATTGCAAGTCCCTCAAACTTTAGTTTTCTAGTACACTCCTTACCAATGCACCAAAAGTTCTTATCTTCCTTTAACTAGGAGATGATAGCTTGAATATCAGTGGATGTAGGATCACTAGTGGTTGACATTCTCAGGATGCTTGCCAATAGGGTGACTAGTTTCCTAATAAAGCAATTAAGTTCATGAATCTCTGCCTTTATTCTTATTTTAGCTAGCTTAATGCTTTCAAGTTGTCCTTCTATCACATCATGTTTTGACTTCCATAGGCCCACCTTAGTGTCATGTCTAAATTCTTTGAGGTCTACAAAATGTAAGGTGAAGTTCTCTACAAACATGTCTTCAATCCTCCCTTCCTTAGTGGCCTTAACAATCTCCATAGTAAAATACCTTATATTAGGATCTTATCCAAGAATTGATAGGGTCTTCTACTTCTTAACTTTGCTCAATGCCAATCCATAATGGATAGCTAGAGATAACATTTCTTTTTTGAGGACTCCCTCTTCTTTCCTCTTCGTCTTTCTATCCACGGTGTCTTCCGACCATGATTATGTGTCAATCACCCTAGATGCAGTCCCCAACATGTCTACACTAAACATTTTTCTATGACTAGAGCCAATGTCTTTGTAGTTGAAGAGAAAGGGTTCTTTGGGGCCTAGGAAATAAGTTTTGAAGCTTCAGGACCTTTCTTTATTTCTGTGGTCTTCTTTATAGCTTCATCAAACTCAGTAGAATTACTTTCACTGCTTCCACCATCTCCAAGATCTACCACCTATACTTGGTGACTACTTACTAGGAGTAGTGTGACATTGATGGATGGGATCAGACTACTATGCGGTTAGAGGGCCACCATAACCACGTTGTCCTTCAATTCGTCTACTTTCTTCTTCTCAACCTCCATTTCAGTTTTGATCACTAGTACTAAACCATCCTAACAAGTTTTATCAAGGGGGATATTCTTGTTAGGAGGTTGGTCATCTCCATAGACTGGTTGAGCATGCCCTTGAGTGATAGGAAAGATTGTACCTAATTTGGGAAGAGGAAGCTGCAACTACATTCGAAGATGCTTGGGCGATCACACCTTTGCTATATTTCTTCATCATGTCATTGTCCACTCAGCCCATTTTCTAGTTCTCTTATAGATTTTGGCCATCATCATATCTAGGCCTTCCATAACTTCTTCATAAGGTTTCAAACTTATCTCTAATTTGAAAGGCCTCTATCTAGTTAAATCTTGTGTCTAGGAGAAAAGTAGCATGGAATGATCTGAGACGGTCCTAGGATAAGCCTTTAAGTTAGTATGCTAAAGAATGTTCCATCCAATAGAGATGAGGGCCCTATCAATCCCAACCTATATCAAGTTTTTCCCAAGTATGTTGTTAGACCTTGGAGATCAATATCTATCTGATTATTTCTTCTTAAGAAATCCTTTAGATCCTGCATATTGTTTGAGAAGTCCTCTAGTCCTCCCATCTTCTATGAGGGGTACAAAGGGGAGTTGAAATCCCCCATAGATAAGATATTTCATGGTCTTATGGAATCATCCATAGTGGTGGCATCATCCTAAATAGTAAGCCTACCATTATGAGTATTGGGGGCATAAAAATTAAAAAGAGTCCAACTACTAGACTGGTTGGTGAATTTAGTGGAAACAAAATGGGTGCTGGTAGATATATCCACTCCCAATGCCTTATCAGGATTCCAAATTATGGAAATCCCTCTAGAAGCACCATAGCCTCACAATAAGTGTAGCTAGCACCTGGTCCAACATAACTAGCCACTCTCAAGAAGTGCTACATAGTCATTTTAACTCTAGGTGCAAAAGAATCAAATCAAACTTGAGTTCAAAGATTTTTTGTTTGATTTTGTACTATTTCTTGGGGTTATTCAGCCCTCTCACATTCTAGGATATGACCTTCATCTTTTATGGCTCTGGGTTTCCTTCAAGGTTCTCTAATTTCCTTGAGCAATCTCCTTTTCTATTTCATTTTGAAAAATGATCCTGGTCAGAGGTCAACCTACCCTCTTGGTTGATCTAACATCCACTTTATTCCATCCTTTTTTCTTTCTCTTTGGGACTGTCCATTCAAAATCCTTGTTAAAAATATCAAGGTTTGGCCCCCTCAAAGTAGGTGAAAGAACTTCAACAATACCTGGTAGGGAAACTTCAAGCATTCCATTTTTGAAAGGTGAACTAGCACCCACTTTAAGGGTTGGGCTACATGCGTTCCCTTCTCCCATCATAACCATTTCTTTTCCCAACAACCTCTCACATAGTTGTGGTATTTCCAAGGTCTGAGTATCTAAAATTTCCCCCTCTTTATGCATAACTACCTCCAATACTTCAGATAGTTTACTTGTGTTCTCCTCTCCTTGTCTCTTGTCCTAGGCTTTCATAGGGATTCTAGTTTTCCCCTTAATATTAGGGGTTTTATTTATCTGAGAATCCCCCAAACCAAGTGGTTCTCTGCTTTTTAGGGTTTTGGGAATAACATCCATTTTTTTTTTTTTTAGCTTTCTACCACCTCAACACTTGGGGTTGAGATCTTGTTCTTGAGTTTCTAACTTGTTGGGAAATCAACAAAAATATGGCCAAAGCTATTACACTTTTGGAAGAAGGGGGCATCATTCTCATAAGCTAGTAATTGTGACCCAGTATCCAATTTAGATTTTAGGCCCACCATGGTGGGGAGGGGTTTATTCATTCCCATATTACTAGAAAAGTGAAGCTTAATATTTTAGTAAGTCATCGAGTCCACTTTTATGAACTACCCAAAGGAGTTACCAATCCATCTAAAAACACACTCATCCCAAAACTCCAACGGAAGTCTAGGGAGGTATATCCTGACTAAGGCAAATCTTTATACATCATATTTTAGATTGAATCTAGGTTACCACTTGTCCATCATTAGATGGTGTTTTCAAAAGCTCCAGGACCCATCCATGATCAAATCCTAGTCCATCTCAACTATGAACCTGAATAAGAAGAGGGCACTCACCATCATAGAGATGGAAATGAAACCCATTGATTTCCATTTTGTAGAGCACCATTTTTGGACCATAGATCAACCATAGGCCAAAAAGAGAAAAACTTTCCAACAAGGCTAAGGGTAAAGCTCAAGGAGATCGAATCCACCACTGAGTCTAGAAGTGAAATCTAGGGTCTAGTGGGTCCTAAGGAGAACATGGGTTTTGCATCAGAATCCATAGCAATCTTGGAACAAAAATAATCCTAGCCAATTAAGCTTTTGGAATGCCAATAAAGTAGTAGCATTTGAGGGCACACTCAAGGGTTTGGGGCCCAAAGAGGTACAGTCATCAGGGATGGAACAAGATTGTACTAGCATAGTAGCATCCTCATGCAGAAGAAAGCAACTATTTAGGGATTTTCCCATGATCTCAAAATCTAGGCAAGCAGGTGTAGAATCTAGATGGGTAGGGTGGAGTGAGGGGATCCCTCCCTCCCAAGATTTAGAAGGCATGAAGGTAGGATAGGAGGACGTCGTCAAAGTTGTAGGTAGTAGGAAAGGTGGGTGAGTTGTAAAGTGCAAAAGTCAAAAACATTTGACATGGTTTTTTTCATATTTGATGTTTGAATTCATAGCAATTAATTTGAAAAACACAAGTCTAACTTTTAAGTAATAAAGTCTTATTATTATTACCATGAATAGCTAGGAGTTAGACCTTCAAGAATAAATGATAATTGTATTCAACACTCACACCACATTCGAAACCATAGCCAATGTTCCCATTACATGATTGATGTACACTCAAGAACTCCTCATGATGCCATAATCTACATCCTCATAATAGAAGACCAATTCTTTATA
The DNA here is from genome assembly GCA_028749045.1 of Cupressus sempervirens. NCBI lineage: Eukaryota > Viridiplantae > Streptophyta > Pinopsida > Cupressales > Cupressaceae > Cupressus > Cupressus sempervirens. The sequence continues at coordinate 773,450,580 of CM053787.1, read as the reverse complement.
ACAAATTTGTGCATAAAAAATTCTATTATTATCTTATAACTAGAATTTAACAATCAAATTGAACTATAATGAAACGAGCTCTAAGATCTATAATTCAAAAAAAAGCTGAATCAAGTCTAAAACTAAAAGTTATGGCATATAGAGGTTTCCATTAAATAAGAGATCTCCAAAAGGGACAGTACTTAGTTTAAAACCATTTAAAATACTTATCAAGCAACTATTTAATTTGAGTAAAAGAACAATGTAGAATAATTATTTTTTAAATTTTATTTATTGATTCAAAATTATTTTATAGTTTCATTTTAAAAAAAAAAATATATGATGTTATTGACATCATAGAAAAATGTTTGATAAATTTATGAAATTATGTTACTTGTCTCACAACAAAATTCCTCCCAAATAAATTTGAAGAAGTATAGTAAATAGACCATGCAATTTAAAAGGACATTCTTATCTATTGAGACAAATATTATTATATTTTTTGTTTTGAAAATGTTTAAATCAATAAAGAATTTTAAATGATATGTCTTGATCTATTTTATTTCCTTAATTCTTCTAATTATTTAGGACTTTCTTATAATTTAACAAGATGAACTATATTTTAATGGTATCTTTTGATATATTCAATATAGAATATTTTTCTAGGTGAACTAAAATAAATTTTAATGGTCCTGATATGATTTTTTTATTTGATGCGTATACTTATTGATGTATTCTTAGTTGTAAAAAAGCTTAGATAATGTGGTGTCAATTGTACAGGTATGGGTATCTTTCTTGCACAATTATTAGTGTGGCATTTTTTGGGACCCTTTGCTAAACAATAGAAAATCTACACTCAATTTGACCCTTTTTCTAATTTATTAAAAAATTTAAAAGATGGAGAACCATTGTTCTGTGAATTTTAAATTAATTCATAAACTAGAAAAAAAGTCAAATTGGGTGCCTTTTTCTCTCCATAGACACCACTTTTTTTGTGAGTTTTTGTGGACACCTTTGAACAAAAAAAATTGTAATTTGACATCATGTTTGATAATTGCAAAGATAGAGTACTCAACTACTAAATCCTCTCCTCTAGATTTAGCAATAATATCAAATCAAAAAATATATATAGAAATAACAAAATATATATCTAACCAAAAAAAAGAAGAAGCTATAAACAAAATATAGATGTTTAAGTTAAATTTCTTCTATCAATAATTTTTAAAAACTATGAAAATTAGTAATGCTCTAAATAATATTAAAAACTAGGACTCAAAGGAAATCAACATTACTTCCTCATGCAATTCATTACATTAGTGATCACTGACCACTTGCTTAAACTAAAAGCCCCAAAATACCTATGAGAGAACAAATTCATAAATTGTAAGTGTATCTCTTTTGCATTCCTAGCTTTTGTCTTCAACATATTGAATAGATTCAAATCAATAAGTTTATGACATTTTGACAAATTCAATCTTCGTCTTCTTCTCTTTAATGTTTCCATACTTGAACCATAAAACATGGCAATGAAGATTCAATCCTTGTCCATGTTTTTGACTACTATATGATTAATGCTCTTATACAATCCATTATGTTGAGATAGTGAAGCCCAATGGTTGTCTCGGGTTTTCCCTTCATTTATTACGTCTCTTAAGTTAATCATCTTATGTTATATATATGTTGATCACAACTATTGTAATCTCATCTATTTCATTAATACAATTCCTCTTCTCTTAGTGTCGACATAGCCACAAGTTATGGTGAACCATGATAAACTAGTGTGTTAATTCATTCTTCTTAATATTGTTGTTTTGTATTTTCTTTTCACACTTTCATCGCACTTCACAATTGGTATCAGAGCCTCATGTGATTGCTGAAATTGATTTCGATGGTTTAATTTCTCAAATCCTGGAAGATTTGAGTGTATATTTTTTTTAGGAAGAACTTCATCTTGTGGAAAGTCCATATGCGTTCTTTATTGGTTAAGCAAGACTTGTCAATTACAAATGGAGGAAAAACTAAGAAATTGATTGCAATGTCAAATGAAGATTGGGAAAAGATTGATGAGAAGGCAATGCCATCAATTTGATGAGTAGTGCTACACAAATTATTTTTGATGAGAACTTTGTAGTCAAGGAAGGACAACAAGTAATGATCTTTCATGATTCAACATTATGTTGGTGGGTGAATTCAAAATTATTTGATAAAGGAAAATACCAAGTGTGGGCATAGAATTAGATAATTATACATTTGATGCTCAACATTATGTGGATTGCATTGGTGGAATCAAAATAGTATTGGAATTACCATGGTTATAGTCCTTTGGAAGACACATTCAAGATCTCAACAACATGGAACTTGATTTTTCTAATGGAGGTAAACAAATTATGTTGAAGGCCACCAAAAATGACAACTCAAAAATTGTGGCAGCCAAGTGAATACAAGTTGACCTTGATGATGAAAATATCCTCGAGAGACATGGGAATGAATCTAACCATTCCAAGTATGGTAGAATTAACTTATCTTATTATTCTCATGATATGCCATCTTAGTACATGATGATGCATCATGCTTAGCATTAAGATTTAATAGAGGTATACATTCTAGTAATCCACTGGCAACAAAACAATTGCACCTTCATTTGATGTCTAATTTTATGGATATTAATGTGAGATCATCTATGGTATTTTTTCATAGTGGAGAAGGGTCAATAAATATTTTTATTGGCTTGCAACTGGGTAATGAGACTTGGGATGATGGTTTTTTAAAAAAAAATTACAGACTATATATGTTTGGTCAGAATTGGGCAACTTGATGAGTTACTACTTTTTCACCTTGTATGACGGGTTTCATATTGTGATAAAACATTGGAACACCCTCACTAATTTGGAAGTTGCATGATATATCTTCTCATAAGCAACTTTCTTCAATTAAAACTATGATCTTCAGTTATGAGGCTGTAAACTATAGCCCATAAGGATTTTTGGAGCTCAAATCAATCATATCATGAGAGCATTAGCTACATTCAGATGGATATGGATTGAAATTTTTGTTCTAGGATGATGGGATAGTGGAGCTACAAATTTGTAAAGATGGTGAATGGATTCTTGTTAAACCCATTCTTGGTGCTCTGATCATCAATCTCAGGGACATGCTTGAGGTAATGAAGATGAATTTTAATAGTCATTAGGGAAAACAATTTGTACCAACTATGAATCTGGGTCAACTTAATTCAAAAAATGCTTCTATGGTTGTAAAATTATGGGTTTTAATCTAAGTTATGAATTATTGTTTGGATTTATGATTTTATGTATATTAAAAAAAAAGACTCTTCACTTCATTCTTGAACACTTGATTTTAATAAGTGGGAATAATGTATATGCCCATGGATTGATATCAAATGTAATTTTTGTTTTTGTGTTCTAAATTAGGTGATAAGAAATGGAATTTATAAAAGCATTGAGAAAAGAGAAGTCACAAACCTTAAAAGAGATTGAATCTCTATTGCCATTTTAAATGGTCTAAATATTAAAACAAAAGTAGGTCCTACTCCTGAACTCATAAATGAGGTGCATCCTTGTTATTATAGAAGATTTATTCAAGAAAACTATATACAACATGTCTTTTTTGGAAAGCTTGATGGGAAGAAGAATCTTGAATTTACAAAAATGTGGTAATCTTTTTTATTTGAAACTATTCAATATTTTCCCAGATCAACTAATTATAGAGTGGTGAGGGTAAAGATCTTCTATTAGGTTTGTTTTATGCTTTTAATTGGAAGAAGTGACCATTTCTTTTGAGCTTTTAATTTGAAAAATTTTTAGGAGAGAGGAATTAATAGTTGAGCAGGGTTCAATATTCGATCACCTTCTTGTGACGATATTATCCAATCTTCCAACATATTTTTACTCTATATTGTAATTAATTGATCTATTTGTAAATAATAATAAAATCAAACACATAAAAACTTATAAATGCTATAGAAATAAATGAATACATGAACTGATTAATAAGTGAACAACATTTTGTCTCAAACAAAATATCATAGGTATCCAATATATTTGTGTCACTTAAAAAATAATATGCTCACTTAATAAAATAAGATGTAGTACCTCTCGTGTTTGGAGTCTATACCTTGTTGTCATTTTGATTCAAGATAAACTTGATACTCTTATTCTATGTGCTTTGAGATGACCTAAGGGTCAGTTGTTATACTTTGATTTGGTATCATATATGCTATACTACTACGCTGTTTAGTTTATCATATTTGCATGTTGCTGCCATTTTGAGATGACAGTAGATCTATGATGATATCTAATTATCTAGCATTTGGACATATTTTCTGATTATGTTATGTGATGGATTTTATGCTATGGTGATTTCCTTCATTCTTGTCTCTTTATGCTTTATGCAAATGTGAGTGATCTAAATGGATTAATTAGGTATTTAATGCATTATTGCTTTGGCTATAATATTATATGCAAATGCATTTGATCACGTGTTTTAGTGTGCAAGAATTATATCCCTAGTAGTGGCACATGGAGTTAGTGATTCAACTATTCATATTTTTACCAGTGTCATCCTTGTATGGTCAATGTATGCTTATTTCAATTGTTTAAATTAAAACCTTTTAATGATTATTAAATCTAAACTCATCTACATTCTGTGATAAGACTAATAAGCATGTCAGTGCATTTAGAGGTTTGCATTGTTGTGAAAGTTGTTTAGTGATTTCTATGATTTTGGATTTTTAGGCTTTAAATCATCTCAAATTTAATTTCTTGCAGCTTTGCCTTAGGTGAATTCCTACTATGAGGAATAACCTATTTTTGTTTGGGTCGATTTGGAGTCTAGCTAGTCTAACTAGCTATTTTCCCTAATTGACTTTTCACTCAAAAAGTGAATAAGTATTTAAAAAGGGATTTTATTATTGACTTCTCACTTTTTGAAAATACAAAATTGAGAGCTTTTCTAGAAATCCTCTTCCTAAAGGATTAGATTTCTACTCATTCTAAGAGCTGTGAGCATGGGTTTCTTGCAAGATTAGTCTCATTGGATCCAACTCAGGAAGACCTTGCCTTTCCATCAATTTTCTTAGTATTGGCGATTTTGGTTTCTACCCCTATTGCTGTTAGGTAGGGCTTTTCTATTTTATTATTTCTACTTCATTTCAACTTCTATTTTTGGTAGTAGTTTGTTAGGAGGCTAAGATTTAGTGTTCCCCTCCATTTCTATTTGATGGTTCTGTCCAGTTGGTTGGGTATGTATATTTTCTCTACTTTTGGGATGGGGTTTTGGGGTTTCACAATGTTATGTTGGTCATTTTTGTATACAGTGTCTGAACCCAAATATTATTGAATTATCAATGTTTTTGTACACATAGACCAAATGGGTTTTAATTTTGAGTTTTTTTCCAATCTTTGGAGTTTTTACCTCATTTTGTGTGCCACCCTATTTTCTTGGGTTTTCTTGGCATGAGTTTGGTCGTGGACCTAAATTATCCATTTGGATGTCAGTTAGACCTTTTTTGCACTTTTTATGTTCAATTGAGATATGTATTGCATTCATCCTCTTGAGTCTATTTCTAGTTAAGTAACTTTCTATATTGTGTTCTCATCTAATCCTTGTCTTATGATCTTCGTGATGGTGGTGTGCCACACATGAATATGTTCACATACACTTATCAAGTGACTTGTGAGTCCTTATCTTCAGTGGGACTTCTAGAAATTATGATCATTGGGGTTAGGTTGGGAATTTTCATGCCTTTGGGCACTCATCGTTGGATGAGCATGTGTAGGGTAGGGTAGGGTAGCATATGGAGGGGTCTTCTATCTCACAACCTGGTGACCTTGTCCCATAGGGTTGGTAGTGTAAGTTTTAATTAAGTGATAACTAAAGAAAACACTAGGTGATAATAAAAATTAAGATAATAAAGTGTATGTGTGGGGCCATTTGTTGAGGAGTTGAAATGCATGATCCAAGCTTGGGCTTGTCGATACCATGCGACTCTCCATGATGTTAGCCCCTACTTAGTAGCCCATTGAGTGTCTAACTAGGAACTATAGTTTATGCATTATCTATGTCTTGGATTCAATCATCATACTGTCTGGCGTGTGTGTTAACCATAGAGATTTGCTTGTGTTTGTTGTGGTTGGATCATTATCTCCATTAACACAATAGGAGTAGATGTACAAGTGCCACATGGTTGGGAGGCATAGCTACCCATACCACTTCTAGGGACTAGTGTACAGAGATGATCTATTGTCCTAGTGAGATTGTTGTTGGATGTTTTCACTTGGTACTTTAGATTCTAGAGTATGCTTTCTTGTGACTTATGCTTTCATTGGGATGCTTGTATATCATGTTTAGAAGATGTTAGTTATTGAACCATTTCCTTATAATGATGATTAGCATATGATATATGATGTTATCTATATTTGTAGGATTAACTTGTGCTTTACTTTTAGCATGTTAGATTTCCTTATGCTTTCATTGTAGCATGTTTTACTAGTGACATCCTTATATGATAGTATTGATGATCTGTTTGGTAGCTTGGGATGTTATGTGCAGGGCCTAGCTAGTGCCCATAATGGTCTTATGATGCTATTATGGTTAGGAGGATCCACATACTTAGTTTGGGTGTTCTACACATTTGGATGTTTTTTAAAGCTATTGTGATGTTGTTTCAAGTGCACTGTGATGTTACCTTTTGTACTTTCCCCTTTCTACATGTTAGATGGTTAGATGTTGTTTTCATCTTTCAGTATTGTGTTTGAGTTTTTACACCTTGAATTGTGGATTTGGTACTCCCTAGTGTGGAGAAAATTTATCCCTTAGTTTTGTTATCTTTTTGGTTTTGGCATGCTATTTTGGGATTTCACACAAAATCATGCATCCTTGTGCAAGGATGCAAGATCTCACATGGTGTGTTGGGTTTCTTCACATGGCCTTTGGCACTACCTTGCATGAAACCCAACACCAATGTTGGTTCCTTTGGTTGTTTGGCCAAGCACTTTCTCACACCACATGATGCACATCCTCACACATAATGCTCTTCCTCATAGGGCATGCTACACATCTTTGTGTGAAAAATATTCAGTTTGTGGTCCTCACATAGAAAATAGGGGGCATCTTTACTAGTTTTTGGGGATCAATTTTTGGCAATTCAAGTACCCTTTGGGTTTAGTTTAATTACCATGCTTTAACAGATCTTAGATTCATAGTTTTGTTGTCATTTTGGATTTTAGTTTCCAATTATGTGTTTGTTAGTTCAGTTAGTGGCATTGGAGAATCATTGGTTGCCAGGATGGTAGTTAAGTCTTCCATTGTGATCTATGTGATCCATGTATGATGTTTTCATGTGCACTCATACTTGTAAAAAGAAAAATATCTTGGCTTTTATTTCATCCTTGTTCCAAGGATCTCCAAGCAGAGCATTACATTAGATGCTCACGTAAATAAACATTGATATCTTAGTGTACAAATTCTAATTTATGTGTACAACTATTGGTGTAGCGATGTATATGCATTGAGTAAATCATATTAATAATATGTCTCATCACAAATATAATCTAGGTGAATACTAATAAGTGCCTTGATTTTCTCATGAAATGTTTGAGATTTTTAAAAACTTTTAGTGTTCAATTACTCATCCCTTTGTGTTGGATATAGGTTGTATTCTATATAATAATGCATTATTTTTAAAAAAAATGTTTTTTTTTTTTTTTTTGTGTGTTGAAGTATATAAAATTTATACATAACAAATATTTATGATAAGTAATAACTATTTTGTCTATATAAGTTGCATATATGATGCATCTATGTCACTATAGAAGATTCATTCATGCATAATATATGTAGAATTTCTATTCTAGAAAACTTAAAGGGGAGAAGAAGAAGATAAAAATTTTAAAAATGAAGTGTAAGAACCATGTCCTAAGAAAGAAATACAACATAACACATCAACAAAAAATGCAAAAAAAATCCAATCACAAATAGAGTTGAACAGTCAAGAACTCATTTGTTATCCATTAGAAAAATAATTTAATACAATTTGTTTATCAACAAAATCAACATAAAACTAAGGTGTTGATTATTTATCATGAACATCACATCATATAAACAATGGTTCTGAATTACAATGTATATATATCACATGCCCATCTAATGCATGAACAATAGCACATTACCAACATTTAAGTTTACATTATTCGATAATCAAGATTACATCAATGGAATGATACCATACATCATCAAAGAGATGAAGATACAAGACAATATTATAGGTTCTAAAACTTGACAAGTGTCTTGAATGTGTATCTAGTCTCCAAAGCCATTGGATGTTGTACATCTTCTATCTAAGATGGGAGTGTGGCCCAATCACTTTTACCTTGCCAACAATGAAGTGTTTACTCCCCCAAGATTCTTGCTAACATGAATAATGTCCCAACCCTGACATGAAAAATCTAGCTTCCCAAAAAAAGATGGATCAGATGGATCTAGTGCAACCATGAAACATACTACATGCATCCATGTTCCTAGTAGCTTAATCATGGAATGTGGCAGGGAAATGAAAAGAACACCACACATATACCCATATGCACTAGAAGAAAAATTGTAACACATCTACCCACATGTACATTTATTTTTTAAAAAAAGCATAAGTTATCTACACATATGCAAGATAAATTGAGCATAGTCAAACATAGATGCTACATGTTAGATCAACATACTTAAATTTAATAATAAATGGTTTTTCCAAACGCTCAATTCATCAAAAATTCTGAGATAGAGACAAAACATAATGAATCCTATTCATAGAATTTTGACAGGCATAGAGAAAAAAAACATAATGCATCCATCCCCGCCCTTTATTATGCCACATTACACCCAACCATGAAGGATTTAAACATCAACACTAAGACTTTAGAACCTACATAATCAATTTCAAAAGTTTCTTGTACATTGTTGGTAAATAGTTTGTTCTCCTATTATGGTTTATAAGGTTTATAACCTCACTCTTTTGATACCCAAGGTTTGGAGAAACAAAAGGATGTCACCAATAAATGGGTCAATGTATGTGTTCTATCACTGCCCTCTAAATTACAAGGTACAACTCCTTTGGGACTTGCAATGATGTACGATGAATATGTCTTTCTTAGATCAAAATTTTATGATAGAATAAGCTCTTAACCTAAGAACAATAAAGGCTAACTAAGTTTCTTGTAGACACAAACAACTCAAGCAAAATGGATTCGATAACTCACAACCCCCAATGGAATGTTTGTCATGAACTATCTTCCAACACTTTTATCTAGCTTCTAACTACAATCTATCTCTACTTATGCAATCATGATTGTGAACCCAAACAAAGTGAATATAAAGAAAATGGAAACCCTCTTCCCAACCCTAATTTTCAAAAGGAATAAACTAAATTGATTAAACACAAGAGAATGTTCAATGTAGAAATGGATCAAGTGATAAAAAATAGGGGGAAAGAGGGGGGTTATGTGTGATCTTTATATTGTGAGGGAGTATATTCCAAAAACCTAAAGTAGATAAAAGACAAATACTTACCTTGAATTTGGTAAATGTTGTTTTTTGATGTCTATATGTAGTTTCTAGAAAATTTGCAACCTATTCCGGACTAGAAATGTCAAGATAGACAAAACCCCAAAATATTTTGTCCTTTTGAAGGGAGGTCAACCTTGACCTTGTTGGCGGGGCACAATCTTACCCTGGGGCACAATTATAACCCAAAAAGTCGACCTTGACTTGCACTACTCTGACAAAATATATGTTTGTGGATCTCGCAAGTTTGACAAAAAGGGTATTTGAATCTACTATTTGATTTGCTGCTCCACACCCATATCTGCAAGAAAAATGGTTTTTTTATTTGGATGAGGGGTTTTCCTTGGTCAAACCCTAATTTGGAATCAACCTTAATATCAAAATTGAAATAGAGAATGCTAGCAAGTAGTAGAAGTAAATCTAACAATTAAGCTATGATACTCAATAGATATACAATTGTATTTGAAATGTACAAACAAGTATATTGATATGAAATCTTGAACATAACATTAGCGAATGTAAATACAAACCTCCATGATTGTATGCTTAGAATCCAGCTTAAAAGAAGTATGAATAAATCTTGAAGATGAACAAAGGATCTTGAAGGAAGATCACACCACTATGACATGGCTAGATCTAGGTTTTTGAATGATGAATCTTGAATGCTTGATCCAAAACCCTTCAAAGGCTTGAATTCTTCAATCCATGATCCTCAATGGAAAACTTGAATTCTTGATAGAATTATTGATAATATCTCCTTATGAATAGTAGATAGTTGTGCATAGGTCATGGATGTACTTATCAAATATGTGGATCACTTGTAAATATGCATGGGTAATAGCTCGAGGTCATGTCAAAATGAGGGAAGAAGGCTTCCTTATATAGAGATCTGGGGAACTAACTCCTAGAGAAGGTCAATATAGGAGAATTAAATCTCATTTAACCTTAACCCCTAGGAATGGACCTAGATTTAATTAAATTTAAGAGTCTACCATTCCTAAAACTGAAACAACTAACCTCGAAGTGAGATAAGAAACTTTTCGAAGTTCAAGATCCTAAAACTCTTGGAAGTTGAAAATAGGACCTACGATCAAGGATGAGGTTGACCCTACCTATTGAAATTTGATTAAAAATATCATTGGAAAAGAGATTGTTGAAGAAGATTATGTGTTTTAATCATTGTTTTTTCACTGATCTCAAACTTGGTATTTTTGTTAGTCTCGGAATGGTTTTGACACTTGAGTGCCAACACACTTAACCACTTTCTACATTGAAGCTGAGTACACTATGTATGCCAAGCCATAGCTTGTTCTGAGTCAGGAAATCCATCAGGTGCTGAGTGATCTTCAGGTGCCAAACAGCCTTCAGGTGCCGAGTGAAGATCAAGTGCTGAATGACTATAGGTGCCGAGTGACCCAAGTATCGAGCAATATTTAGGTGTTGAGTCATAAATGATGCCAAGAAAGATAGGAATGAAATAGGAGCTGAGTTAAAGAAGGTGTCGAGTATCAGGAATCAGTAAGTGTCGAGTAACTCAAAATTAGCATATGAGTTTTTCACTTCACAAACTCAGATGTAAACCATTTTCATGGCTGACCTATGATGAATCTCGAAGGATTTAAGTGATAAGATCAAATAATTTATAGTTCCTATGCAATCTACATGAAGCCAATAAGAAAAATGGAGAAGGCATGCAACCAATGATAAAAGTGCAAGGAATGAGTGGGAATCATAGATTCAATATGGATCGTGGATCCATGTCTAACCCTAAGTGTTTGAATTTCTTTATAAGGAAGATGAAATCTCATTGAAACATGTAGATGGATGAGGGAGTAAAAAAAACTCTAGTGGAGTTCAGAGTGAAGAGTGAAAGACTTAGAGGAAGAGATCAACAATTAAATATCTAGTTAATCAAAACAAAGTAGAGAATACAAATGAGTATCAGATCTTAGAGAATCAAGATTAGAAGAAAGAAGATCAAGTGCCTGTATTCAAAAATCAAGGATTGTAAGCTATCAGGTTTATTATACCTAATACTCTTTAGCCATTGTATTAGAAAGGAAATCCTATGATGATAGGTTCACTTAATAGCTATTTTGTAGATCCTTTAAATAGGTGATTAAATCCTTTGATAGGGTAACACTTCATGTAAAGTGTTTATAAATCCTTTAACCAAGTCACTATTGATACAGTGTAAATCCTTTAACAGGGCAGACCATAAGAAGTGGTCAAACATTATTGCTGTAATGATTTTGTGTGTATCATCCCCACCCCAGTTTTACCTTCTTATTCTTGGAGGGTTTATGGGTTACCAAAATCTCAAAGTGTTATGTGGTGATGCATATTTGTTTCTCATGATTGCTTAATTTTTATATGCATGCATGTTCATCTCAAAGATATGTTGTTAAGGATTTAAAATAGGCCAAAAGCTAGTACTTTTGATTCACCACCCCCCCCCCCCCCCCCCCCCCCCCCTCTTAGAAGCATTCTTTCCAATAAGATATTACAACAATTGGTATCAAAGCAATAGTTCTCTCAAGAAGGAGCCTAACAACTTGGAGGAAAACATCTAAAGATGGAAGTTTTCAAACTTGGAAAGATCATTGAGAACTAAGTGATAGATGTGCATCTCGCTCTACATAAGGTAGAAGAAGCTAGAGAGGAATTAAGAAAATCCTTGAAGAGAAGGAAAGAGATAGCCAAAAGCTAGTACTTATAATTCACCCCCCCTTCTCAAAGTGTTTGCCAATGGAGACACCAAAGAGTTTGATGTAACAATAGCAGAACTGATGGAGAAAAACAAAGTTCAGGCAAATGAGATAAGATCTCTCAAGATGGAACATGAATCATAGGCCATAATGTTGTGTGAAATCACTAAACAAAAGAAAAGAGCAGTTGAGGACAAAGTAATGATGGAAGATGACAAAAGAAATCTTGCTTGCAGACTAGAAGAAAAATGTATTGAATTAACAAAGATCTCAAACATGCCGATGGATACACTTGCTCAAATGATGAACCTTCATCATGAACTTAATATGAAAGATATTAAGATCTCTACTCTGAGGATGTAGAATGAACAATTGCAGAATGAATTGAACAGAGATAAAAAGATAGCAGAGAATCTCAACAAGTCAAGTGAAGCCATAAAGTACTTTGAATAGTTGCTAAAATCCCCAAGATCAGCTCATGATACATCAGGACTTGGATACAACAACACTAAAGTTGGTGAATCATGAAAGAGTGTTGAGCAAAGAAATGAAAAAGGTAAGGATTCTAAACCCACTTGTCATTACTATAGTAAAAAGGGGCATACTGCTAATGTTTGTAGGAGTAGAAGAAACAATCAGCGTAACACACCCAAAAGCAAGGGTTACTGTCACAAGTGCAACATGCAAGGACATATGAGACATGATTGTAGATCCAAAGTCACAAGGACACAAAGATTTGATGGAAATTGTCATAATTGCAAAAAATATGGACATAGAGCATTTGAATGTAGATCAAAGCCTATGTGGACATCAAATCATCCAGCAAAAGAGAATGAAAGTCACTACCATTGGGATTACAACACCAGGTCTAGTTGTCATTATTGTTAGGAATATGGACATCTACCACAGAACTGCATAAGAACACATTTCAAGGGGAACTATAAGAGATGGTTGAGCCAAACCACATGTTTCAGTTACTTGAAAATTGGTCATATCAGCAAAACCTGTCCTACAAGGTCCAAATCACCAAATACTAAAGCGAATAGAGCAAAAAGAAAGATTGATGTTGAGAAAATGAGAGGACAAATGAATAAGACTTGGAAGAAGAAAGATGAGTGCAGTACATCAAGAAAAGGGATCAGTTCACCTAATGGGTCAAGTGATCACACTTCATCAAACTAAGCATAAGAGAGATATATGGGACTGATATAAAAAGTTATATCATACATCAGTCCTAAGATAAAGAAGTACTAAAAAGAAGAAATAAGCATAAGATAAGATGCTAAGACTAAACTTGAATAATGATGTTGAGTTGTCTTTGGATGTTGAGTGAAACTACTTTGGATGCTGAGTTATCAACAAAGTAAGTAGATACCAAGTAAGTATAGCTACCGAGTGGATGCCAATTTGAAAAATATTTGGAAGCCGAGTGATAGGTGTAGGTACAAAAATGCATTAAATGCAAGGGTTTTTGAGTCACATAAAGGTAAAAATTGACTTATTTTTTAGCCATTCAAACAAAGAACAATTACCAAGAGAACAACTGAGAAATTTTCAAGCTTTCAACGAGTGTTTTGCAGTGATTCAGCATCTACCCAAGTGATCTAACACTTATCCAAGTATCTCCTTTAGGTGCCAAGTTTTACAGTTTGAGAAGTTTTCTTTAAATCGTTAAACCCTAGTTTAGATATAGATGGCGTCTAGTTCTAAGATGACCCAAGGGATAGTGAGCCATGAGATTCAACTTGTTAGAAATGAGGTGAAACAAACTGAGTTTAGACCTATACCAAAAGTTGCATATAAAAATGATCCCGCTGGTGCCCTATCCGCCAGCCCTAAAAAAGTTGTTATGGTTCAGGATGTGCAAAAATGTTATAATTGTAAAGTAGGATCCATGGTAGATTTGGAGATCTTTAATTCCTATGAAAAACTCTGTGAAAATGGTATCAGAAAAGATGAGTTTTCTTTCATAGAGAAGAAGAGTTTAAACAAAGCCCTAGCTTTTCCAATCGTATTCAAAATTGAGTTACTGGTTTTCCAACCCTAGATTGAACAAAGACATTGAGAAATGAAAAGAAGGAAACAATTGAGAAGAACACATGAGAAAAGTGGAACAATAGAGACATGACCATAGACACCATATCTGATCTTCTTCTAGACTTTGCTATAAGGATCATATCACATAAGTTTTATCAATCTAGAAGGTTAAATAGTGTACCCTGCATAGCAGTGGATGTGGGGTTTAAGCTTGTAAAGAGAGATCACACCTATGACCTTGCAGAGCTCATGTTGCAATAGATCAATGAAAATCTTGGAGCTATTAGAAAGTCCAAGGGAGCACAATGTAAATTTGGTTCAGTACTAGTTTGTATGTTTTTCTATGTAATGAATGAATTCCCTTCATTTGGAAAAGTTAACTGGAGTCAGAATAAAACCATTCTTGATCAAATAAATGATTACATTGCACAAATGGGAGATAGCTTTGATGATCAAATATCTATCTATTTCGATGATTTCAAGAATGCAATGAAGAAAAGAATGAGAATACTAGTTTCACTGGTGGAAAAGCATGTAAATGACATATGCTTTCTAATTGACATTGATTATAATTACATTCAAGAAGGCCTTCCAAGAAAAAGATTTCTTAGACCATTGGGATATGAGCTTGATGTTGACCAAGCTTCTGTAGCCATCACAATATTACTTGTCAAGGAAATGGACAAATCTGCCAAGGCATTTGGAGCATATGATACTGTCAAATCAAGAGTTGTTATAGAACTCAAGACAACCACAATAATAAAGAAAAAGGACAAGCTGGTAAAGAAGATAAAGAAGAAATTTGGTGTTGAAAAATCAACTGCAGCAGGCAAAGCAAAAGAGATTAGTGAAGGAGAAGAAGAAGGTGAGCTAGAACAAGAGCCACTTCAATTTTCACAAAGCCAAGGTGAACAGAAATATGAGAGTGCCAAGGAAGAAGAAAACAAGGAAGCACTCATCAGAGGCAAAGTCATCAAAAGGAAAACAAAGACACCTCTTGCTTCTCAACCTTCACCAAAGAAATCTGCTGTGCAAATGACCAAGAAGCCAACACCAAGAGCTACAACTTGCTGTGCAAATGATCAAGAAGCCAACAACCAGAGCTACAACAAGGGCCTCTACACAAAGGACCAAAGAGGAAGCCACAAAGAAGAAGAAAACAGTCAAAAAGTCATATGAAGAGCCAAGGAAAAGCAAAAGATATGTGGCCCAACCTAATACTGATGAAGATTAGACTTAAAAGGTAAGTCATCCTCCTAAATCTTCAGCTAATATATTATGTAAGAAAATTAGGAATGGAGACTTAAATAAAATGAAAAATATTGATTTCAATAAGTTTAGTAGAGAGAAACAAAATAGCATAGAAGAATCAATCTATGCATTAATGGCACAGTTAAAGTATACACCTCTTGAGCTAGATGGACAATTGCCAAAGGAATTGTCTAAAATTGTAGAAGGCAGATGGCATTTCTATCTAATGATGGAGAAAGAGATGAGAGAATCAACCCTAGCAAACCTACTACCCGATTTAACAAAGGAACAAGTAACTCAAGTAGTCAAATGGAATAGTAAAAGGTTTATAGCTAAATATAGGGCATTCTCTATCTTACAAAATAAAACTGAAGAAGTTGTACATAGAACTACAAGAATTTGGAAAAACTTGTACAAGACTACTAAAGATGTCCTTGAAGAAGAATACAAAGAAGAAGCTACTACTAAACCTAAGGAGAGAAGGAAGAGGAGAGAAGAGAAGACAGAAGAAGAGAAAAAGGTTGAAGAAGAGGAAAACAAGAAAGAAAGAGAGGAGGAAGGAAACGATGAAGACAAAGGTACGGATGAATATCAAAGTGTGCAAGACACACAAATTTCACCTCCTAGCCCTCCTCACTCTACAACCACACCTGCAGAAATCATAAAGATTAAGGATGTTGTTGACACCTCATGTCAAAACATCAATCCATTAACTGCAGAGGATCTCACTAAAATCCTTGACCAAACAACTCAACAGACAAAATTGTGTACAAGTCCCATATTGGTCAGTGTATATGATCTCCAAAAGTTAGTAGAAAAACTGAAAGAAAAAAAGGTGTCACCATAAGAACCACCACAAATCATTCAAACTGCTGGGCTTACATTTCTCTCACCTACATCACCACCAAGAATAGCCACTCAATCTCATCAGGACCTGAGTGCAACAGTAAAGGAAATCATAGGTACAACAATATAGATAGCAATCTTACCTCCAATAGAAGTGATACAAGAAGAAGAAGCCAAGAAAGAAGAAGAGGATAAGGAAGAAAATCAAGATAAAGAGGAGTCTGCAATTCAAACTTTGGTTGAATTACCAAAAAAATGTACTTCTACCAAACCTATTCAGAAGCTAGGTACTGAAATGATGACCTCACATCTTAGTATACCAAGTTCAAGTTCTACAAGGGTAGCCAGGACCATTCATTATGGCATTCCTGAGCTTGATGAGGAAATTAAAATACCCTATTATGATTCAAGCACTCTAAATGAGGAAAAGATGAATGAAATATAGAGTGCATTGGATAAGAGAAGGAGGCAAGAGGCAATGAGGAAAGACTAAAAATACAAGCAGGCAATGAATGACATAAAAGATATATTTATGGATGCTTTCAGCCTTCAACCTCCAAATGCAAACAGGCCAATACTTGAGCAACTATCTGATGTAGTTGACCAAGTGAATAATGAAGACCATGATACTAATGTAAAACTAATGGAATGGTCAAAAAAGAAGTTTCAAGGCAAAGTCAACCAAAAAATAGCTAATAACATAATTTTGGAACAGGTTGACCTAGCTAAGAAATTGGAAAATGTAAAAAGTGTATTAGGGAACATATTTTACCTTTATAGAAAATTGTGTGAATTTTATAGGTTCACACAAGAAATAAATCAAAAAATTTTGAACCTTGAGAGTAAATTAAAGCTTTGTAGCATGCAACTACCCTCAGATCCTACACAGAGTGAAAAACAATTTGCTCAAACACTTCACACTCAGAGGGAATTAGTTGCATTATTAGCAGAAGAGGCCACTATTAAAGAAAAGATGATGCAAATCCAGGCCTCCATCACTCCTCACTTGGAAGTCTTACACAAGGACCAAATGTATGCAGAAATAGTCCTAAGGAAGGATCCAAATATTTCTACACATGAAGGACTTGTTGATCTAGCAGCAGAGCTTGCAATCCAACTAAAGTCATTGGATATTACCTTAAATAACTGGGATGCAGCTCTCCAAATACTCCTTGAGGTAAATAAGACATTTTTGGCCAAGCATGGCATTACTATTTAGGAACCTTTGACATCGGTATCAAAATGGGGGAGATAATATTGAGAAGATATAGGCATAATGGCACAAGACATTAGAATTCATAACAACATGACAAGGCATGATCAACTCAAGGGGAGTTATAATAATTTTGCAGTATATATTTCAAGATACAATATTTTGATCAAGTTTTTTAAAACCTCTATATATATACCAAGAAGATTAGTGAATGTACTCATAAGATTAGATAAATAATGCCTATTTAAGTGTTTTTGACACTCCTGTACACTATGTACACTATGTATGCTAAGCCATAGCATGTGTCAAGTCAGAAAATCCATCAGGTGCCAAGTGATCTTTAGGTTCCAAGTGAAGATCAAGTTCCGAATGACTACAGGTTCTGAGTGATCCAAGTACCAAGCAATATTCAAGTGTTGAGTCATAAACGATGCCGAGCAAGATAGGAATGATATAGGAGCCAAGTTAAAGAAGGTGTCGAGCATCAGGAATTAGTAAGTGTCGAGTAACTCAAAATCAACATATGAGTTTGTCACTTCACAAACCCAGATGTAAATCATTTTCATGGTTGACATATGAAAAATCTCAAAGGATTTAAGCGATTAGATCAAATCATTTATAGCTCCTATGCAATCTACATGCAGCCAATAAGAAAAATGGAGAAGGCACACAACCAATGACAAAAGTGCAAGGAATGTGTGGGAATCATAGATTCAATATGGATCGTAGATCCATGTCTAACTCTAAGTCTTCGAATGCCTTTATAAGGAAGATGAAATATCATTGAAACATGTAGATCGATGAAGGAGTAAACAAAAACTCTAGTGGAGTTCAGAGTTCAAAGTAAAAGACTTAGAGGAACAGATCACCAGTTAAATATCTAGTTAATCAGAACAAAGCAGGGAATACAAATGAGTATCAGATCTTAGAGGATCAAGATCAGAAGAAAGTAGATCAAGTGCCTGTATTCAAAAATCAAGGATTTTAAGCTATCAGGTTTATTATACCTAATACTCTTTAGCCATTGTATTTGAAAGGAAATCCTATGATGATAGGTTAGCTTAATAGCTATTTTGTAGATCCTTTAAATAGGTGATTAAATCCTTTGATAGGGTAACACTTCATGTAAAGTGTTTGTAAATCCTTTAACCAAGTCACTATTGATATAGTGTAAAGCCTTTAATAGGGTAGACCTTTAACAGGGTAGACCATAAGAAGTGGTCAAACATTATTACTACAGTGATTTTGTGGGTATCATCCCCACCCCAGTTTTACCTTCTTATTCCTTGAGGGTTTTTGGGTTACCAAAATCTCAAAGTGTTATGTGGTTATGCATATTTATTTCTCATGATTGCTTAATGTTTATATGCATGCATTTTTATCTCAAAGATATGTTATTAAGGATTTAAAATAGGCCAAAAGCTAGTAATTTTGATTCACACCCCCCTCTCAGAAGCAATCTTTCCAATAAGATATTACAATAATTTTCTGGTAAGATAATTTCTTATAAGATTCAAGTACTATCCCTTAGTTGGTTGATGAAGAGAATTTGATAAATGAGGTGTAACAAAAGCACCTAAAGGAAAGGTTGAGTTATGATTATGTAATGAAGTACAAGGATCAGTTAAGATAGTGATGACATGATGAATTGATGATCTACTTAAGGTTAGAAAATGCTTGGCTACACTTAGAAAGTTTATAAGAATAAGTTAAATAAAGTTTGTCTACCAAGCTTGATTGAGTGGATAGTAGGTTCCGAGCAAAAAGTCAGTTGGAGCTAAGTGAAAGAAAATTCTAGGGGATGCAAAGCAAGATAGTTGATACCAAGTAAATTTTAGTTGATGCTAAGCATCGATAAAATCTAGTTGATGCTGAGTGATTTTATAGCTTATGCTGAGTAACATAGTATGTGTTGAGCATCATAAGGTTGATAATGTTGATCTATTGCATTATGATAAAGATCAAAGATTCACCAAATCTAAGCTGACAAGTTTGTTTTCTTGGAACTTGTAAACTAGGAGGAAGATAAGATTGATGAGTTGGTGACACAAAATTTGATGTAAACTATTTTTAGGTGAATTCAAATGGATTCTAGGAGAAGTTTTTAGAAAAGACAAGATATGGGGTAGATACATTGTATCCTACCTAATCCATCCAAAACCCTAATTTTAATGATGGATAATGAGTGGAAAAATATTCTAATTTCCTTTATATAGGAATGTCTAGTCATGAAGAAAACAGTTTAGAGAGGTTGGTGTCATGTGTGAGAACCTATGGAGGAGAAAGAATTAAGGGTTTTGCTTCATCAAGTGACCAAAGAGAAGAGTCTGCAATGACATACGAAGCAAGAAGGCTCAAGGAGATGAATGCTTGAAGGTTGAACAAGCTATTAGAGCTAAAAAGTCTAAAAGCCAAGAAAAATTGAGGACTCAATAGAGATCTATAATCTGCAAGTGAAGTTGTTAGTTGTATCATATGAAAGTCTATTGTTACTCTCTAACAATTGTATCAGTCTAGGGTAAATCCTTTGGATTAAGGTTGACCTAATAGTCATTGGAAAATCTTTCAATAGGGTGGCATTCCAAGTGAATGGTCCAATGTCTTGTAACAAGGCTCACTTTTAATAGGGTGATTAAAATCTCTTAACTAAGACACATTTATCAGTGTCATTGTAACCTTTAAGAGGGTTGGCCTTTCATAGGGCATCACTTTAGAGAAGTAAAAATGAGTAGAATGTTAGTGGTGGTTTTTCCCAAATTGGATTTTCACATAAATCATTGTGTCAAGTGTGCTTATGAATGTGTTGTATTTCATGCTTTACATTTCTACAAGTTGATTTGATAGTGATATACAAGCTTTAGTAAATACACAATGAATGCATGCATGGGTATGAATGTTTTTTGGTTTCACTAAATTGTGAAAATCTTTTATTTTATACATCTAGATCTTGAATAACTAACTCTCAGTTACTCTAAAGTAATTCCAACAATTGGTATTAGAGCCATATACTTAAGAGGACTAGTTTTAAAGATCAAGATGTCTAAGAGAGAAGTACCCATACTCAATAGATATAAATTTCCTACATGGCAAGGCTTGATGAAGCTACACCTTGGAGGACTTGGAGATCATGCACAATATACTATTATAGTGGAACATGTTGATCTAGTAGGAGCCATAACTGTTGAAGATATGAAGAAGAAAAAGGAACATAATCAAGCGATGTTGGAGTTTCCTATGCTCTAAGATATGCCGAATTTGATGATATCAAAGGTTGTGACACTATAAAGAAGATGTGGGATGCCCTTACGACCATCTATGGAGGAGACACAAATGCTCAAAGAGCCAAATCTGAGATCCTCAAAGGTAAGTTTGATGATATGATAATGGAAGAAGGTGAAAATATTGCTCAATATGTTGCTAGGATAAAAGAAGTTGTTAGTGCAATTAGAGGAGCTACTAGTCATGTAGATGATGATACTATGTTAAGTAAAGTCTTGAGAACATTACTACCTATCTATTCTATTAGAGTTTCTGCAATCCAAGAGTTGAGATGTATTCCAAGAAATAATCTAACTCTTGAAGGTGTGGTAGGTAGACTCACTACTTTTGATCTATCTAGCTTTGACAATTACAAACTAGAGAGTCTTGAATCTGCTTTCAAAGCTAAGTTTTTATTGAAGGATTTTGAGGAGGTAAATCAAAAGAAGAAGAAAAGAAAGATAAAGTATGTATCCAATGATAGTAATATAGAGGAGGAAGATATTAAACAATTGGAAGCACTATTGGCAAGGAGATTTCACAAATGTAAAGGCAATTTCAAAGGTAAGTTACCCATCATTTGTTCAAATTGCAATGAAGTTGGTGATATTGCTGCAAGATGTATATAGAAGAAGAACTATAGAAAAGGAAAAAAATACAAAAACATAAGAGAAGATGATAATAGAGATTACAAAGACAAAGGCAAGAAGTCATGCTACATTGCTAATGAACATGATGAAGTGGTATATGTTGCAATAAAGGATGAATCTAATGAAGATGAGGCAACTACACTTGTGAATTGTGTAAAAAAGAATGATAAATGGATCATTGACAATGGATGCTCACATCACATGACTCAAGAGAAAAGTAAGTTCATTATCTTAACTTGTCATGATGGAAATAGTGTAAGATTTGGTAATGATGCACTATGTTTGATAAAAGAAAAAGGGTCTATCAAACTCATAGACAAGATTTTATGTGACAATTCTTACTATGTTGAAGGATTAAATTATAAGTTGTCAAGTGTGTCATAATTGAATAATCTGGGATACAAGGTTGAATTTGAAAAATAAATTGCCAAGATATATGACACAAATGGGAAACTGATTGGAAAAGGTGATCAAACTAAAAGTAATCTATTCTATCTGGATATAGAGGATGTTGTTTTTCTTATTGCAAAACATGATGATGTATGGATTTGGCACAAGAGATTATATCATGTTAATTTTGATCATTTGGTTAGTATTAGTAACATGAAGAGAGTTAGAGGATTTCTTAAGTTGAAGAAACCTGATAATATAGTGTGCAAACAATGTTAGCTAGGAAAAATGTCAAAGTCAAGATTTAAGAGTAAAGCTTATACCTCTAAAAAAATACTAGAGATTGTTCATACTAACTTTTGTGGACCAATTGAAGTGCAAAGCTCCATAGGAAATGTGTACATAATGCTATTTGTTGATGATTACTCTAGGATGATGACAGTCATGTTTCTAAAACATAAATTTGATCCTTTTCAAATGTTTAAGTGGTACTTGGAAAGACTTGAGAAAGAAATAGGTAAGAGTTTGAAATGCTTGAGATCAGACCGAGGAGGAGAATTCACTTCAAATGAGTTTGAGATGTTCTGTAATGACAGAAGAATCAAAAGACAAACATTTGCACCCAAGATCCCTCCATAAAAAGGAATTGCTGAAAGAAGAAATAGGTCTATAATGGATTGTACCAGAACACTTATGATGGGGAATAATGTTGCTCTAAAATACTAGGGAGAAGCTCTAAGTACTGCTGTATATACCTTGAACTATGTGTAAGTAAAGAAAGGTACTCATTCAACACCTTTTGAACTATGTTATGGATTCCACCTAATGTTAAATACTTGAAGGTGTTTGGAAGTAAGTTTTATATTCTTAAAGATGTTAGGAATGGAAAGTTTGATGCAAAAAGTGAAGAAGGTATATTCTTTGGATACTCCACAAGAAGCAAAGCCTATATGTGTTTAAATACTAACACTAACAGAATTGTGGAAAGTGCAAATGTGAATTTTGATGAATTTATAGAAGTACATGAGACTGAGCGTATGAAAGAACTAGAAGAATACAAATTATTTGTATGCTTCTATGAAGAAATGCCTACTCAAGAAGATGCTACAAATCAAGTTACAAGTCAATAACAAGTTTTAGTAACTGTCGAGTCACATCCTATGAATGCCAAGTCGCATTTAGGAACCAAGCTACATTTAGATGCCGGGGTTAGAATGAAGAAAATGAACATTCTGATTTTGAGGTTAGTACAAATGAAAGAGATCCTAAGATACTTGATAGAGATGTACACAATGACTCTAAAACTGAATGAAAAATTGTAGAAATAATAATTGAGCCAAGATTGTCTAAATATGTCAAAAGGCATCATTCTAATAATCAAATCATTGGGAACAAAGATGCTAGGACAATGACAAGAAATAGATTGAGAAGTGAATCATGTTTGTTAAGCATGAAGGAGCCCAAAATAGTAAAATATACATTAAAAAATGATGACTAGTACAAGGCCATGGAGTCTAGTTCCTAGACCAGAAGACAAGAATGTGATTGGCACCAAGTGGGTATTCAAAAACAAGTTAGATGAGAATGGTAAAGTGACAAGAAACAAAGCAAGATTAGTTTGCAAAGGATATGCACAAGAAGAAGGAATTGACTATGGTGACACATTATCCCCTGTTGCAAGAATAGGAGTAAGAACTCTACTTACTTATGCTACTTACAAAGGTTTCAAAGTTTATCAAATGGATGTTAAATTTTCATTTTTGAATGGCATACTAGAAGAGGAAGTCTACATACAACAACTAGAAGGATTTTTTGACGATAACAATAAGAACATGGTATGTAGACTACACAAAGCCCTATATGGATTGAAGCAACCACCAAGAGCATGGTATGAGAGACTTCATACTTATCTTGTGAAGATTAGATTTGAAAGGACTGATGATAGCAACAATCTGTACATAAAGACAGAAAAAAGGACAAAGTTATTTTTCTATTTGAAATATTTGTTGATGATATCATATTTGGAGGGAAAGATGCTTTATGTAAAGATTTTGCAAATCAATTAAGCAAGAATTTGAAATGTCTATGTTTGGAGAAATCAATTTTTTTATGGGAATGCAAGTATATTAGATTAAGTGATGGGGACACAATCCAAGAACAGAATGGACACAATAGAAAAGGAAAATGGTATTAACTGAAAAATAAGCTAGTACATTCAGTACAGAGAAAATAAACTTCAAAACATGCCCTAAGGGCTTATAATAGCATAAATCTGGAGATAATTTCTCCTTTCAGTACCTCCTCTCAAACTCCACTCTGAACTACCTTTACAATGCCTGGAATCTCCCTTAAATAGACATTAGAGGGTTAAGGACTAGGATTACATTCTAGAAAGTGCTAGTAGGCATCCACCGACCAAATAGAAGGTTCCAAAAGCTGCATTAGAAGTCGACGCAAATCTAGAAGAATCCAAAAATGGTAATTGAACTTCCGGGAGGCATAACTTTTGAACCGTAGCTCCGATTGACGAACTGTTTACATTTCTAAAAAGATCTCAAAGCGCTCTATAGCCCTATGGAGGAGCTTTTCTCTTCCCCCTTTTTTTGGCCCTTTTTGAGGTCATTTAATGCCCCTAACCTAACTTTGAAGCATTCTTAGGAGGCCTCCACAACCCAAAAAATTTCAATAACTTTCAAAGCGTGGGGCCTTTTGACCTAATTCTTTTTCTAGAATGCTCTAAATTACAATTAGATTCATCTAGCCAGTTTACACCTCCTAGTTCACCAAAATGATGCCTCAATTACATACTCCTATTTTTTTGAGATTTACATGAACACTGATAGTAGAACTGTGAGAGTTGGAACCTTTATTTGACCCAAATGGGTATCCAAAAATGAAAACACATGAAACAGAAACTAAGTCTAAGTATATTTTTTTTGGGTGACACAAGATTGCCCTTATACCTCTGGATGCTCCTGCATCATTAAGTATGGTATATACATCACTCAGTCAAAGTATGTCAAAGAGATATTGAAGATATTTGGATGAGAGGATTTCAAACTAGTAAGTAAACCTATGGTGATAGGACACAAGTTGGCAAAGAATGATGATTCAACTAAGGTGAATCAAACATCGTATAGGTCTATAATTATAAAATTGCATTATGTAGTACATAGTAGACCTGATATTGCATTAGCTATAGGGATAGTTGCAAGATTCTCTGCTAATCCCAGGGAGAATCACTTAATGGTTGTGAAAAGGATAATGAGATATTTGAAAGGAACACAAGAGTTTGGTCTATACTATAAGAAGAATGAAAGGTTTGACTTGAGAGTCTACATTGATGTTGACTTGGCTAGAAACATTGATGATAGAAAGAGCACCAGTGAAGGAACATTTTTCATAGGCAAGAGACTCATTACATGGACAAGAAAGAAACAAAGTTGTACTTCCCAATATACTGCTGAAGTAGAATATGTTGTTGCTGCTATAAACTACACAAACATTGTATGGATCAAACAACTACTCAAAGGAATGAAGAAAGAAATCAAAAAACCTGTGATACTTTATTGTGATAATATAATTGCTTTCAGTATATCAAAGAATCTAGTGATGCATACAAGGACAAAGCACATTGCAATCAAGTATCATTATGTCAAAGAGTTAGTTCAAGACAAAGAGGTGAAGATGGAATATATTAACTCAAAGGAGAAAATTGCTGATATCTTTACAAAACCATTACCTAAGGATGCTCATGAGTATCTAAGAGGCATACTAGGGGTGATACCCCTATCTAAGGCTATGTAAGAAATAGTAGTAGTGCCCTGCATCAAACAAGATGATGTTTATATAATACAAATTGATGTAGTGGATCATACATTAGGAACTGCCTAAAGTAATCATAGAGTTGAAACTTCAAATTAGTCACAAGAAAGGTGACAGAGGGAGAAAATGAGGAGTCTACAAAGCTTATATCTGCATATTTTAAGGATGACAAATTTTTGGTATAGGTCTTTGGCATTGTTGCCAAAGAGGGAGAAAGTACATTAAATTGATCATCATCAAAAGAAGAGTTTTACTGATAAAGTGAAAGAGATAAATGGGAGAAAATCCTAAATTGATCTGTTGATTAGAGAGGGAGACATTGATCAAAGAACCAGAAAGAAAGAGGGAGAAATCCTAGTCTACTTAATAAGAGTGAGATACAAGAAGGAACTCAGAGGGAGTTTAAAGAAAGAGTTTTGTGACCTAATCAGAAGTTGTTGATAGAGGGACAAATACAAATTCTTTCTTTGGTATTTGTTGTCACTTAGGTTTGCACCCTTGTCCAAGGCCTATGTGCGAGGACAACCTAGTGAAACATGGAAACAACCTCCAAGCTGTGGGACTTGAACTACGAGGTTGAGTCTCCGGAGAAGGCCGGCTTCCTCTTACTGTCAGGGTGCACCTATCTATTCTCAAAAGGGAAAGGGAGAAAGAGAGCGTCAAAGAAAATCTACCTAGTCTAATCTAAGGCAGTGATGCACCAAAACAGAGTGTTCAGACTCATTCCTGCCCATATATATGCTACAAAACAAGAATAACATACAAAAGTCATACACATCTAGACTTATATCGATCAATATTCACATACAGATCAGAAGAAACCAACCGAATGACACTAGGAAAAGGAGATTTCACTTATGTATTATTCGATAGGCCAAAGATAGATACAGTATGCAGATCGTTGATCTCAAAAATACACCAATGGGAGGCAAAGTGATGCACATTCACACTGATGGCTGAAAGACATGATACAGGCTATTACATGGCTCAGAGATAAAGGGATTTTACACTGCAAATCTGCAAGTAGTAGCAGAGAAAATCAGGAAAATTGACCCTCAGAATAGATCACGAAGCTGCCTTTATAGATCAAGCACAACTGAAGATTTTTGCGTTACATTCACTTCTTACCTACTGGCATTAACTTCCTATCTTGAGAATCCAATCGAGGATCTAGATTGAAATCCTAGCCTGCGTACCGAGAAATCTCATTTCTTTTGAGAAGATCCTGGAGAAGATAGAAATGGTGCCACAACATTCCCTGACATGGTAGATGGATCGACCAGATGGGTGGAGTGTCCTTATGTCCTGCATTAATTTCTGGTAGGTTGAAAATGATCGCGAAGATCAGATCGCAAGATACGTCGATCGCCTCTGCATCTTGGTTCATGAATCAAACTGGCCTATTAGCCGACCTGATTTCTTATATGCTGACTGGGCCACGTGGGCCAATCGTAATCCTTTGTCTTGCCACTTGGAGAGTCCTTCCACAGTTGATCGCCTTCATCGAACTAACCATGCCACCTTATCACCTAACCGCTGACCATCAGCTAATTTACACGTTGAAAATCGAAACGCGAGGATACGTGTCTTTCGAGCGCTAACTCGCTATTGTAAAATTCGCGCAGTTCCTCCATGGCGAGATAGTGCCGACCCTAGATTCCTGTAGATCTGATGGTGGAGAATCCACCCCTTAATGCACTGATTATATCAAGAAATTTGGCCCCTCAACATATCTATGTTCTGACTCAGCACCCGTGGTTGTTTCTGATTTGCCGTGGACTCTCTTTCCTGTGACTGGGCCCCATCCGAATCGGCGCCACCTCGATGATGCATCCGGTGAGACCTGACCCCACTGACATGTGTCAGTCGGGCGCGATGTCACCATGGTAAAAATCTCGCAACTTCACTAAGGCGACATGGCGCATACCATTGATCTCTTCAAATCTGATGGTGGAGAACCTGACCTTCTATAACCCTCTGTTCCTATTGATTCACCGAGCCCACCAACACGTGGCGTTCCCCTGTTGGTTCGTCAGTCACCCCACCCTATCTACTTCTTACGGCATGAAATGCAGCCCCGCTAAGACACGTGGCGCACGGGCGCTATGTCGCTGATGCTAAAGTTTGAGTAGCTCCTGATGGCTAGATAGCGCCAGCCATAGATCTTGCAGATCTAACGATCAGAGTGACATCGTACTTCACTCATCGTCCCTCTTGAAAACTACTGGGCTCATGGTTGCAGTGTCCTGACATATACACCTGGCATCATCCGGTTGGTGAACCCGAGACTTGATCCGTAGAATGGCCATGCAACAGATGGGCGCTATGTTGCCATGATAATATCTGTGCATCTCCGCCATAGCGAGATGGTGCCATCCGTCGATGCAATCAAATCTGACGGTGGAGATCGTAAACCTTGACTGTGCAAACCATACTGATAGAGACTCCAGCCTGGTTACACGCGGTGGTTCCTCACTGGCCCATCGGAACACCACTAGGCAATCTTGCGACTTGGCCTCACAGGGTGACCACGTGTCGAGCAGGTGCCATGTCGCTATGGGAAAATTGAGGTTAAATTTCCATAGTGCCATAGCGCCCAACCAATGATGTGTCCCTATCTATGCATGGTTCTTTTGATTCGCTGCCGTGACACGGGCTTCGCCAACTGGGCAGATGAGGTACGCAATGGGGCCCAATATTTTTCTGAAGTTCTCACCGTTTATTTTCTTCGACCCACCAAACTTTACCCGATCGTCACAACATTTTTTCGGCAAAGTGACCCGCCTGCCGACGTGAGCATCTCCGTCGGGCGCTATGTCACCATGGAGATTTTTTGGTTGGTGTGTGATAGCACCATAGCGCCTGTGGCACCGGAAAAATTTTCGATCACCCTCTGTTGTGACCCACCTGTAGGGCCCACCAAACACGTGTCGTTCGGGCGTGATGTCGTCGATACTATCTCCTGTGCAACTTTCGATGACGAGATTGCGCTTACTGTCGATCCATCTAAAATCTGATAGTCACAGAACCTTGGCGAGTCGGGGCATTAAAATAATAATTTTTTGGCTAATCATTGAAAAGGTCGCAGATTTGAATTTAAATCTTTTGACGGTAAAACCAGAGGTAACACTTCTGACCACTTGTAGGGGGCATGAGCCTGCTCAATGCATGACCAGTGCCTAAGAATGATCCGTTGGGCTATGGAGTCAGAAAGAGGACCAGGAGGCACAAGCTGAGAGCTGCAAGAATGCTAACCCTTAAAGAGGAAATCAAAATATTAAAAACCCTTAAGGTTATAGCTCTGCTTCTATAATTGGAAACAAAAAATAGGACCTCCTCAGCAGAATGAGACATGTCAAAAATGACTCACGAAGAGAGCCATGTGCTCGTGCACTTATTGCAAAATAGAAACAAGCAAGAAGCAACTGGATTAACTATGTAAATAGATTCACAACACTTCAGAAATAGGGCTTCAGATAGATCCCATTGACTGGAATGGGTAGAACTTCACCACTTGGCCTACTTAGTTGGAATGCGTTGGCCTGTTTGCAACTGGAAATCAGATAAGGGCCACTCCATAATGGGTCAAATTTGGAGTGCCTTCCTGGTTTTGCTCTGTCTGAGTCCCACTTGAGAACTAAATCCCCCTCTCTGAAGATTCTGGCCCTTGCCTTCTTGTCAAAATTCCTCTTCATCTATTGCTGGTGAATCTCTAGAGTTTTCATGGCTTTGTTTCTCTTTTCTTCCAACTCAATTAGTTCTGCCATTCTTACTGTCATGGCATCATCTTCAACCAGTTCTAGCTGATGAGCCAACTCCAAGGATGGGAACTCCAATGAGATTAGGAGTCTATCTTCCCTACCATATACTAGCACAAAAGGTGAATTCCCAATAGATCTCTTGGGTGTTATCCTGTCAGCCCACAGAGCAGTCCTTAATTTCTTGTGCCAGGTCCTCAGATTGTCTTCTATTGTCCTCTTCATAATTCTGATCATATTCTTGTTGGAAGATTCAGCCAAACCATTACCCTGAGGATAGTAGTTCGATGATGTGCTTAGGTAGATATTGTGATTCATGGCCCATGCACAAATTTGGGTTCCAACAAAAGACTTGGCATTATCAGAGATGATAGTAGAAGGAGAACCAAATCTAGATACAATTCCATCAAGGAATTCAACAACTGATGGCTCTGTGACATCCTTCAAGGCAACTGCCTTTGTCCACCTAGTGAAATAATCAGTAGCAGCCAAGATCCATTTATGACCTACACTAGATGGAGGATTAATGGGGCCTATAAAATCCAAACCCCACTGAGTGAAGGGCTGATCCACCTGAATAGGATGAAGAGGAAGAGCTGCAAGTCTCTGTTTGCCTGAGAAAAAAGCACATTTCTCACATTTCCTCACATACCTATAACAATCATGGAACAGAGATGGCCAATAATATCCATCCCTCATGATCTTCATAGTGGTTGTTCTGGCAGAGAAGTGGCCGCCATCAGGGCCATCATGGAATTCTCTAATCACCCTTTTAGCCTGATTCACTTCAACACACCTCAACAGGGTCCCATTAAAATCCCTCCTGAATAGGATATTGTCAATCACAACATAGGGAATGGATTGTAGTCTATATTGTCTTCTTTTAGTTCTATCCAATCCCTGAGGGTATCCATTCCCTAATAAGAAATTCTTCATGTCATTTATCCAACTCCTTGGATCGTCAGTGTACCTTTCCTCCTGCTGCTCTGCTATCACCATGGCAACTTCTTCATCTGAGTTCTGATCTGATAAGATTTCTTTACATAATCCTCTTCCTCTTACCAATTTGGTAATCTGAATGTCAACATCATATTCCATTACCCTAGTGATCCATCCAGCTCTCTTCTCACTGACATCTTTGTTTAACAAGAAGTCTTTTACACTTGCATGGGGCACCAACAAATGGATCCTATTATGGGATAAGAGGTTTCTGAACTTCTTCAAGGCTCTAATGACTGCAAGGACTTGCTTCTCAACAAAGCTATACTTATCTTCATATTCCTTAAGCCCTTCACTAAAGAAGGCTATGGGCTACTGCTCATTCCTGTCATTTTTTTGGGTCAAGACAACAGCGATTCTTGACTCACCACCTAAAGTGTAGAGGATTAAATCTTTCTCAAATTTTGGGTTCATGAGGGTAGGGGCCGATGCTATGGCTGCCTTGATCTTTTCAAAACTCTCCTTCCCCTCCTTGGTCCATGAGAAGACCATATCTTTTTTGAGCATGGCTGTAAGGGGTTTCACCATGGTGGCAAGATTAGGAATAAACCTTCTTACAAAATTTATCCTACCAAGGAGACTTTGTAGCCCTTTCTTATGCTTAGGGAGAGGAAGGGCAAGTATTGCTTTTTTCCTTTCTGGATCAACGGTCAATCCGTCCTTAGATACAATGTGTCCCAATATTTTTCCCTGGTTTGTAGCAAAGACACATTTGGCTGGGTTGAGAGATACCCCAAACTCTCTACATCTTAGAAATACCTGTCTCAACTGATCAAGATGATCTTCCACATTCTTGGAATACACAGTTATATCATCAAGGTATACCAAGACAAACTTGTCAATTAATCTTCTGAAAGCTACCTCCATTGCCTTTTGGAATGTGGCACCTGCATTTGTTAACCCAAATGGCATTTTGCAATAAGCATAGGTGTCCCATTTAGTAGTAAATGTTGTCTTGTATCTATCAGACTCTTTAACCAGCACTTGGTTATAACCAGATAACCCATCAAGAAAAGAGAATCTCCTTGATCCACTGACCTTGGACAAAATTTTCTCCATAGAAGGGAGAGGATGGTGATCTTTAAGGGAAGCCTAATTGAGATCCCTAAAGTCCACACACAATCTGATTTCTCCATTCTTCTTCCTCATAGGGACCAGGTTAGCTACCCATGATGAGTGTTTGATAGGAAAAATTATGTTAGCCTCAATCAGTTTGGATAGTTCTTTCCTCATTAAAGGTTCAATCTTGGGATTCACTAGCCTCTTTTTTTGCCTTACTGGTTTGACCCTATCAACTAAATCTATGGTATGCTGAAACAAACTAGGGTCAAACCCCTTTAAATCATCATATGTCCAAGAAAATACATCACTAAATTCTTGACATAGATGAATGAAATCTTCTTGCTCAGCTTTAGAACATACCTTCCCCATGTTAAGAGATTTTCCATCAGCAATAGTAACTGGGGCATGGTCGTCCTTTTCTGCAGCTAGATTCATCCCTTTGCCTCTTGTTTGATCATCAGGATTAAAGACACCCTCCAAGGTGATGAGACCCTTGGGTAGCTTGTTGGAACTAAGATGAATGATCTGATCACCATATTGATCTTGTAGTCTTAGCTGACTTCTCTCTGAAAATTCTGCTTCATTCTGCAAGAAGCTTACAATTTGCTCATCAGACTCGAACACTTGCCAGTGAGTATTATTATCAGGAATAGCAGGCCTCACCACTACCCTTATTTTTTGTTTCTTTTCTTCCTCAAGATTCCCTGGCACATCATAAGATGCACCCACTACTGCAAGTCTATCAGCATGTTTATTTTCTTTCCTAGGAATGCTCTGAATGTTAAATGCATTGAAACCTTTGAGAAAATCCCAGACTCTATGTTTATAAGACTTGAGCAGGCCATTTTTGGTGATATTCTGATTTCTCACTTGGTTTACTACCAACTCACTATCCCCATATACTTTCAAGGCTTGAATTCCCCTCTTTTGGGCAAGTAGGAGACCTTGGATGAAGGATTCATACTCGGCCACATTATTGGTACAATTGAATTGGAACCTAAAAGAGAAGTAGTATCTTATTTGTGTAGGAGAGATCAACATAACACCAGCCCCTAATCCATTTCTATTCCTTGAGCCATCAAAGTACATACTCCATACTCCATTGATGTCATCATTAGTCCTAACAAGGTCAGGAACTTGAACCTCCTTCTCTATTACGCAATATGTACTAAGGCTTGTCTCAAGGGTTTTCGACATAGGTTCAAACTGACATGTATTTTCCCACTCATCCAAGAAGAAATCAGGAATCTCTGCTATGGAAGTGACAGGCTCGTTTACTATGTTATTTTTGTTCACCTCTAGGATAGGGAAATTCATATTGATGAAGTTGGGAGTGTAGGGTTCAATGTGGTGAAGGGCTTGAGGTTCTGCTCTTATTGAAGCATTGGCCCCATATCTGGTCTTAAATGACATGTAAGACCAATCAGCAGATATGAATCCACCAATTTGAGCAGTGAAGTCTCTCGAAAGACAAATGGAAAAATAGGGCTTAACCTCAACAACAGATATGTCTTGAATCACAGTACAACCAGGGCATGCATGTAGGGCCATTTCCACACTTCTAAGGATGCCTACAGTTTTGACAGTACTCCCATCTAGTTGTAACAAATCCCTAACAATAGGCTCATATCTCATCCGTAAAGCATCAGCAACACACCTAGGCATTACTGAGCTGCTAGCCCCCGAATCTATCATGCAATTATGGACTAATTTGCCCCCTATAATCAGAGAAACATAAAATGGAGGAGGTCTAACCTTTTTATTTGCCTCCACATCTCTTGCTGGTTTTACTAAACTGGTGGCACTCTCCATGGTAGATGACTGATCCTTGGGCTCAATCCTTTCCAATTCTTGCTGCAGCATCTTCCTCTGCATTGGTATGGTAGCAACAACATCCCACATGGAAATGTTTACATTGGTCTTCTTCATTTTCTCTACCACACTCAATGGTGCACTAGGAATTTTGGTAGAAACTTTGGGGGCTGCACTTATAAGAGGTTGAGATGGGGCAACAAAAGGATCACTTGCATCCTCATTTCTTGGACCTTTCTTTTTCTATTGTGAAGTGTTCGTCTGCTCATTTGTTGTTTGTGTGTTAGGTATAACACTTGAAGTTGAGGCCTGCTTAGGAGAAGGAGGAGCAACATGTTCCATAGCTCTCTTCTTGCTTCTTGTGTTATGAGCAACGGAGTCCTGGTTTACATTATAATGTTCCTCCATTTGGTGATTCATAAAAGAGCAATCACCCTGCCTCTGAACACATGGGGCCTCCTTGGGATGATCTTCTTTGTGTGATTGCTTTACTGTGGACTCCTGGATAGTTAGGGCCAAATAAGATTTTTCTTTCTAACACAAGCAATAGGTATAAGAATAGTTACATGAGGGACAAAAATCTTGGTCTTGGGCCAAGTTATTTTGAGGGACTATAGCTCTATTCTGATTTGAGCTTGAAGCAGAAGCATGACTATTCTGCCTATTCTAATCAAAAGAGCTATTCCACTGATTAGGAGGCCTACCACTACTTGGAGCCTGATATTGCAATTGGGGAGACTTGCCACCTTGAGCCTGCTATCTTTCTAAGGCCACCACCTTGTTACTCATCTTTTGTATTAGAGAAAAACTATCCTCTAGTCTCTTCCCTTGGTCCTTCAACTCCCTCCCCTACTCTTGTAATTTTTTATCCAGGGTCTTTTCTCTTTTATCTGTGTTCAGTACTAGACCTTGGAGCATTTCCTTGAGTTCATCTATTCCGTTTGAGGATGTGGAAGCTTGGGGAACTGGAGTAAGGGCTTGCGATGTAGAAATTGTAGGGAGAGGGGCTACTGCTGGTTGGTGGTTGGGAACATCAGGAAAGAAAGGGATAGGAGGCCTTGGGGCCAACTTTCCTCCTTGTATTAGAATGTTCTCAGCTTTTATGGCTATCTCATAAGCATTAGTTAATATATCTCCTCCCATAGTTTGGATTGTAGTGCCAATATCACTGTTAAAAGCTCTAAGGTAATGCAAGAAGGCATTACTAGGGGTAGGTTTCACTATAGTAGGTATTCTATCCCATGTCTTTTGGAATCTGTAATTAAAATCAGTCATACATTCATGGGGGGCTCTTTTTATTGTAGTCAGCTGCTCTAATAGTGACAAATGGTCACTCTTATCCTCAAAATGTTTGCATAATCTTGCTCCTAGTCCATCCCAATCAGTTATGGAACCATGAGCTAAGCCTCTATACCACTGTAATACTTTTCCTTTTAAAGATGAGGCTAGAAGTTTGACGGCAACATCATCTTCTTTAATACCATGAATATTGCAGACATTCACTACCTCTTGGATATGCTCTAGGGGGGAAATAGAAGTTTCACCAGTAAAATTAGGTATGCTTTTTAGTGGAGCTACTGGTATATCATGTCTTTGGGCTAAGAATAGAGGACTTCCACCATTAAAGGTGGCAAAAGGATGAACTCTTGGCTGTGCCATATAAACAAGTGTTCTATTGATGAGTGTTGATGGCAATCTAGGCTGAGTTTGGACAGTAGGAGGAGTAGAGACAGATCTCACAGGTATATTGATTGTTACTCCACCTCTAACTGGTGATAATGAAGCTCTAGCCCTCCTTCTTCTAGGACTTGAAAGTGAGAGTTCTTGATATTGAAAATTACCTCTAGAAGACGCCCTTGTTTCAGCTCTGGGCATGAATTTCTGCAACTTTGGCCTGAAACCAGATTTGTTGATGCTCAGAGTCGCTAAGTACTTGATGAATCAGCCTCTTGAAGGCTTGAATACTGAAGCCAGCACTACTTCTTCAACATTAATCTAAGAAGCTCTTTCTTCTTTTGACACCAGTAGACATGAAATCTTCTGATATTTGTCCCACCGGGCGTGCCAAAAACTGTTGTCACTTAGGTTTGCACCCTTGTCCAAGGCCTATGCATGAGGACAACCTAGTGAAACATGGAAACAACCTCCAAGCTGTGGGACTTGAACTATGAGGTTGAGTCTCTGGAGAAGGCCGGCTTCCTCTTATTGTTAGGGTGCACCTATCTATTCTCAGAAGGGAAAGGGAGAAAGAGAGCGTCAAAGCAAATCTACCTAGTCTAATCTAAGGTGGTGATGCACCAAAACAGAGTGTTTAGACTCATTCCTGCCCATATATATGCTACAAAACCAGAATAACATACAAAAGTCATACACATCCTGACTTATATCGATTGGTAGTCACATACAGATCAAAAAAAACCAATCGAATGACACTAGGAAAAGGAGATTTCACTTATGTATTATTCGATAGGCCACAGATAGATACAGTATGTAGATCGTTGATCTCAACAATACACCAATGGGAGGCAAAGTGATGCACATTCACACTGATGGCTGAAAGAGATGATACAGGCTATTACATGGCTCAGAGATAAAGGGGTTTTACATTGCAAATCTGCAAGCAGTAGCAGAGAAAATCAGGAAAATCGACCCTCAGAACAGATCATGAAACTGCCTTTATAGATCAGGCACAACTAAATATTTTTGCATTACATTCACTTCTTACCTACTGGCATTAACTTCCTCTCTTGAGAATCCAATCGGGGATCTGGATTGAAATCCTGGCCTGCGTACCGAGAAATCTCATTTCTTCTGAGAAGAGCCTGGAGAAGATAGAAACGACACTACAACATTCCCTGACATGGTAGATGAATCGATCAGATGGGTGGAGTGTCCTTATGTCCTACATTCATTTTTGGTAGGTCAAAAATAATCGCAAAGATCAGATCGCAAGATAAATCGATCGCCTCTGCATCTTGGTTCATGAATCAAACTGGCCTATTAGCCGACCTGATTTCTTATATGCCGACTGGGCTACGCGGGCCAATTGTAATCCTTTTTCTTGCCACTTGGAGATTCCTTCCGCGGTTGACCTCCTTCATCGAACTAACCGCACCACCTTATCACCTAACCACTGACCGTCAGCTAATTGCCACATTGAAAACCGAAATGCGAGGACACGTGTCTTTCGAGTGCTAACTCGCTATTGTAAAATCTGCGTAGTTCCTCCATGGCGAGATAGCACCTACCCTAGATTCCTATAGATCTGATGGTGGAGAATCCACCCCTTAATGCACTAATTGTATCAGGAAATTTGGCCCCTCATCATATCTATGTTCTAGCTCGACACACGTGGTTGTTTCTGATTCGCTGTGGACTCTCTTTCCTGTGACTGGGCCCCATCCGAATCGGCGCCACCTCGATGATGCATCCGGTGAGACCTGACCCCACCGACACATGTTAGTCGAGCGCGATGTTTCCATGGTAAATATCTTGCAACTTCACTAAGGCGACATGTCGCCTACCGTTGATCTCTTCAAATCTGACAGTGGAGAACCTGACCTTCTGTAACCCTCTGTTCCTATTGATTCGCCAGGCCTGCCAACACATGGCATCCCCCTATTGGTTCGTCAGTCACCCCACCCTATCTTCTTCTGACGGCATGAAATGCAGCCCCACCAGAACACGTGATGCACGGGTGCTATGTCGCTGATGCTAAAGTCCGGGTAGCTCCTGATGGCGAGATAGGGCCAGCCGTAGATCTTGCAGATCTGACGATTAGAGCGACATTGTACTTCACTCGCTGTCCCTCCTAAAAACTACTGGGCCCGTGGTTGCAATGTCTTGACATATACACCTGGCATCATCCGGTTGGTGAACTCGAGACTTGATCCATCGAATGGCCACGCGGCGGATGGGCGCTATGTCGCCATGATAATATCTACGCATCTCCGCCATAGCGAGATGGCGCCATCCATCGATGCAATCAAATCTAATGGTGGAGATCGTAAACCTTGACTATGCCAACCGTACTGATAGAGACTCTAGCCTGGTTACACGCGGCGGTTCCTCACTGGCCCATCGGAACACCACTAGGAAATCTTGCGACTTGGCCTCACAGGGTGACCACGTGTTGACCAGGAACCATGTCGCTATGGGAAAATCGAGGTTAAATTTTCATAGCACCATAGTGCCCAACCGATGACGTGTCCCTATCTGTGCATGGTTCTTTTCATTCGCTACCATGACATGGGCTCTGCCAACTGGGCAGATGAGGTACACAATGGGGCCCAATATTTGTCTGAAGTTCTTGCCGTTTATTTTCTCCGGCCCACCAAACTTTACCCGATGATTGCAACATTTTTTCGGCAATGTGACCCACCCGCCAATGTGAGCATCTCTGCTGAGCGCTATGTCACCATGGAGATTTTTCAGTTGGCGTGTGATAGCGCCATAGCGCCTACAGCGATGAAAAACTTTCAGACCGCCCTCTGTTGTGACCCACCCGTAGGGCCCACCAAACACGTGTCGTTCAAGCATGATGTCACCAATACTATCTCTCGTGCAACTGTCATTGACGAGATTGCGCCTACCGTCAATCCATCTAAAATTTGACGGTCACAGAACCTTGGCGAGTCGGGGCATTAAAATAACAATTTTTTGGCTAACCGTTGAACAGGCCACGGATTTGAATTTAAATCTTTTGGCGGTAAAACCATAGGTAACAGTATTTCCTTGCTATCTTAACCTAGTCAGATTAGTTGAACAAGATGTTCAACATTTGATTGACATGGTTGATTAGTTTTGTTTTCTACCAATGCCAAAGATGGAGATTGTTTAAATCTGATTGAAAAGATCATTGGAAAAGAGATTGTTGAAGAAGATTATGTGTTTCAATCATTGTTTTGTCACTAATATCAAACCTATTATTTTTTGGTAAGATGTTTTCTTATAAGATTCAACTAATATTACTTAGTTGATTAATGAAGAGGATTTGATCAATGAGATGTAACAAAAGCACCTACAGAAAAGGTTGACTTGTGATTATGTAATGAAGTACAAGGATCAATTAAGAAAGTGATGACATGATGAATTGATGATCTACTTAAGGTTACAAAATGGTTGGCTACACTTAGAAAGTTAAGAAGAATAAGTGTTACCTCTGGTTTTACCGCCAAGGATTTAGATTCAAACGCACAGCTTATTCAACGGTTAGTCTCAGAGTTGGTATTTTAATGCTACGAACCACGAGTTTTCTGGCTGACAGATCTAAGTGGTATCGACGGTTGGTACCATCGCACTGTAAAGAAAATGCACGATATTTATGATAGCGCGATGATGCCCTAAGCACACGTTGCAGAGGTGGGTCCAGCATTCGACAGGTTGGAAAAGTTCCACGGTGCCTTGTCCGCTATGTCGCTATTGCATTGTAGTCAAAAATTCTCGATGGCGACATAGCGCTCGGCGAAAATATTCGAAGGGGCTTGAAAAAGGATACAACAGGCCAGAAACTCCAAAAGACGGCCTGGCGCAATGGCACTAATGGAAAGTTCATGCATTTTTCAATGGCGACATAGCGACCAAACAGAAAAGTCCACCGTGGCAAAGAATGATTAGACGGTGGGTCCCAGCAGGTACCTTGCAAGCGCAGTCGACATGGTGAATCGGATGGGGACATGTGTAAAGGTTAGGGCATGCTATCAGTGGGTGCTATGGCATTATGGGAAGTTGGTCTCAATTTTTGCATAGCGACATGGCACCTAGCTAACACGTGGTCGCTCTATGGATCAGGTCTTAGGTTGCTAGCTAGTGTTTTGTCAAACCAAATAGGGAAGTGCCATGTGTATGAGTCAGTGCACAGTGTACAATGGGCCCAGTAGTTCTAGAAGGAATGGCGAGTCTTCATGATCGTCGGATCTGTAGGGATCTACGACTGGCAATGTCTCGCTATCGAGAACTGCTCGGGAGCTAACATCGGCGACATAGCGCCTATGCACCACGTGTCCTAGCGGGGCCACATTCCATGCTACCGGTGCAGTTAGATTTAAGTGACCAATAGACCAACGAGGAGATGCCACATATCAACGGGCCTAGTGAATCACGAGAAAAGGAGGGTCACAGGAGGGAGAGTTTTGTGATTGTCAGATTGGAA
This sequence comes from Cupressus sempervirens, assembly GCA_028749045.1. Lineage (NCBI taxonomy): Eukaryota > Viridiplantae > Streptophyta > Pinopsida > Cupressales > Cupressaceae > Cupressus > Cupressus sempervirens. The sequence continues at coordinate 773,411,071 of CM053787.1, read as the reverse complement.
AGGATCGACGGCAGGCACCATCTCGGCATGGCGAAGCTACGAGTTTTTTAGCATAGTGACTTGGCGCACTTTCACAACGTGTCGATGGGGTCAAGTCTCGCCAGGATGCATCGCTGAGGTGGTGCCAAACAGTATGGGCCTAGTCGTGGATTGGAGGGTCCACGGTGAATCAGGAATCGCCACATATGCCAGGTCAGGGCACGGACATGTCGTGGGACCAGTTTCTTGACCCAACCAGCACGTTGCAGAGGTGGGTTCTACACCATTAGATCTACAGGGATTAGCGACGAGAGCTATCTCGCCATGGAGAAACTATGTGAATTTTATGATAGCGAGTTAGCACTCGTGTGCCACGTGTCCTGGTGGAACCATGTTTCATACAGCTGGCGCAGTAAGGATTAAGCGATCGTCAGGCCAATAGGGAAATGCCACATGTGCCGTGGGCCAATGATTCACAAGGGAAAGGGGTTGAAGAATGATGAGTCTCCATGATCGTTGGATCAAGGCCGATCGATGATAGGCGCCATCCCGCTATGGCGAAGATGTGCGAGGGTTGTTGGCAACACAACGCCTTGTCGACACGTGTCCTATCAACGCAGTCGAGGATGGTGGTTGGCAGTTAGTGTAACCGTCATAGTCATGATAGTATTCAAGGTGGTGCGATTAGTCCAATAAAGGGTGGTCAACTACGGGAGGACCTCCAAGTGGAAAAATAAAGAAATGCAATTGGCCCGCGCGGCCTAGTTGACGCATAGGGAGCCTAGTTGACCTTTTTGAATTCGACGGATTCATGAACCAGGAAGCGAAGATAATCGATTTTGTCATGCGATCTGATCTCCATGATCAATCTCGACCTACTAGAGTAAATGTAAAACACATAATGACACTCCATCCATCCGTTGATCCATCTACCAGGTCAGAGCGTAGTTATGGTGTCGTTTTGAGTCTTCTTAGGAAATTATTGGTGAAAGAGATCAGATTTTCTTGAGATTTTTTCCATGATTGTCTTCCATAGGACTTAATGGCAAGTAGTTGCAGGGTCATTTCAGCAGTAAAAGAACTCAGTTACGCTGGAGCTATAAAGGCAAATTTTTTACATTTTGTAAGGGTCGACTCTTCCTGATTTTCTCAACTGTTGCTTGCAAACTTGTGGTGTAAAATCCCTTTGTCTCTGAGCTAGATAAACATCCTGTATCATCTCTTTCAACCATCAGCGTGTATGCGTATTGTTTTGCCTCTTGTTGATGCATTGTTGAGATCAGTAGTCTACATACTGTATCTATCTTTGGCCTATTGAATAATATACAAGTGAAATCTTCTATTCCTGGTGTTATTCAGTTGGTCTCCTGATCTGTATGTGGTTGTTGGGTGATATAAGTCTGAATGAATGTAAGACCTTGAATGTTACCCTAGTTTCGTAGTGCATATATGGGCAGAAGATGAGTCTGAACACTGTGTTTTGGTGCATCATCACCTTAGATTAGACTAGGTAGATTTCCTTTAATGCTCTCTTTCTCCCTTTCCCTTCTGAGAATAGATAGGTGCACCCTGACAGTAAGAGGAAGCTGGCCTTCTCCGAAGATTCAACCTCGCAGTTCAAGTTCCATAGCTTGGAGGTTGTTTCTATGTTTCACTAGGTTGTCCTCACACATAGGCCTTGGACAAGGGTGCAAACCTAAGTGACAACAGTTTTTGGCATGCCTGGTGGGACTCATATCAGAAGATTTCAGGTCTACTGGTGTCAAGAAGAAAGAATTCTAGAGGTAAATGCTGAAGAAGTAGTGCTGACTTCAGTTTTCGAGCCTTTAAGAGGCTGATTCGTCAAGTACTTAGTGACTCTGAACATCAAAAAAGTCTAGTTCCAGATCAAGTTTGCAGTAATTCATGCCCAGGACTGAAACAAGGGCATCTTCTAGAGGTAAATTTCAATATCAAGAGCTTTCTCTTTCAAATCCTAGGAGAAGAAGGACTAGAACTTCATTATCACTAGTTAGGGGTAGAATAACAGTTGATGTACCTATAAGATCTGTCTCTACTCCCCCTACTGTTTGAACTCAACCTAGATTGCCATCAACACTCATCAATAGAACACTTGTTTATATGGCACAACCAAGAGTTCATGCTTTTGCCACCTTTAATGGTGGAAGTCCTCTATTGTTAGCCCAAAGACATGATATAATAGTATTTGCACTAAAAAGTATACCTAATTTTACTGGTGAAACTTCTATTTCCCCTTTAGAGCATATCCAAGAGGTAGCGAATATCTGCAATATTCATGGTATTATAGAAGATGATGTTGTTGTCAGACTTCTAGCCTCATCTTTAAAAGGAAAAGCATTACAGTGGTACAGAGGCTTAGCTCATGGTAGCATAACTGATTGGGATGGACTAGGAGCAAGATTATGCAAACATTTTGAGGATAAGAGTGACCATTTGTCACTACTAGAGCAGCTGACTACAATAAAAAGAGTCCCCCATGAAAGTATGACTGATTTTAATTATAGGTTCCAAAAGACATGGGATAGAATACCTACTATAGTGAAACCTACCCCTAGTAATGCCTTCTTGCATTACCTTAGAGCTTTCAACAGTGACATTGCCACTAGAATCCAAACTATGGGAGGAGATACGTTATCAAATGCTTATGAGACAACTATAAAAGTTGAGAACATCCTAATACAAGGAGGAAAGTTGGCTCCAAGGCCTCCTATGCCTTCCTTTCCTGATGTTCCCAACCACCAACCAGCGATAGCCCCCCTTCCTACAATTTCTACATCACAAGCCCTTACTACAGTTCCCCAAGCTTCCACATCCTCAAATAGAATAGATGAACTCAAGGAAATGCTCCAAGGTCTAGTGCTAAATACAGATAAAAGAGAGAGGACTCTGGATAAAAAATTTCAAGAGCAAGGGAAGGAGTTGAAAGACCAAGAGAAGAGATTAGAGGATAGTTTTTCTCTAATACAAAAAAAAAGTAACAAGGTGGCAGCCTTAGAAAGGCAGCAAGCCCAAAGTGGCAAGCCTCCCCAATTACAACATCAGGCTCCAAGTAGTGGTAGGTGTCCTAATCATTGGAATAGCTCTTTTGATCAGAATAGGCAAAATATTCATGCTGATGCTTTAAGCTCAAATCAGAATAGAGCTTTAGTTCCTCAAAACAACTTAGCCCAAGATCAAGGATTATGTCCTTCATGTAACTATTCTTATACCTACTGCCTATCTCAGAAAGTAGAATCTTATTTGGCCCTGACTGTCTAGGAGTCCATAGTAAAGCAATCACACAAGGAAGATCATCCCAAGGAGGCCTCATATGTTTAGAGGCAGGGTGATTGTTCATTTATGAATCACTAGATGGAGGAGCATTGTAATGTAAACCAGGATTTCGTTGCTCATAACACAAGAAGCAAGAAGAGAGCTATGGAACATACTGCCCCCCTTTCTCTTGAGCAGGCCCCAACTTTGAGTGTTTTACCTCATATACAAAGAGAAAATGAGTAGACAAACACTTCACAATAGCAAAGGCAAGGTACAAGAAAGGAGGATGCAAGTGATCCCTATGTTGCTCCATCTCAGCCTCTCATAGGTACAGCTCCTAAAGTTTCTGCTAAAATTCCTAATGCACCCTTGAGCATGGTAGAGAAAATGAAGAAAACCAATGTAAGCATTTCCATGTGGGATGCAGTTGCCACCATACCAATGCAGAAAAGGATGCTGCAGAAAGAATTGGAAAAGATTGAACCCAAAGATTAGTCATCTACCATGGAGAGTGAAACTAGTTTAGTACAACCATTAGGTGATGTGGAGACAAATAAAATGGTTAGACCTCCTCCATTCTATGTTTCTCTGATTATAGGGGGAAAGTTAGTCCATAATTGCATGATAGATTCAGGGGCTAGTAGCTCAGTAATGTCTAGGTGTGTTGCTGATGCTTTAGGAATGAAATATGAGCCCATTATTAGGGATGTGTTACAACTAGATGGGAGTACTGTCAAAACCATAGGCATCCTTAAGAATGTGGAAATGGCCCTACATGCATGCCCTGGTTGTACTATGATTCAAGACATATCTGTTGCTGAAGTCAAGCCCTATTTTTCCATCTGTCTTTCAAGAGACTTCACTGCCCAAATAGGTGGATTCATATCTACTGATTGGTCTTATATGTCATTTAAGACTAGATATGGGGCCAATACTTCAATTAGAGCAGAACCTCAAGCCCTTTATCACACTGAACCCTACAGCCCCAACTTCATTAATATGAATTGCCCTATTTTGGAGATGGATGAAAATGACATAGTAAATGAGCCTGCCACCTCCATAGTAGAGATTCCTGATTTCTTCGTAGATGAGTGGGAAAATACATGTCAGTTTGAGCCTATGTCGGAAACTCTTGAGACAGGCCTTAGTACATATTGCATAATAGAGAAGGAGGCTCAAGTTCCTGATCTTGTTGGAGCTAATGATGACATGAGTGGAATATGGAATATTTAATTTGATGACTCAAGGAATAGAAATGGAGCAGGGGCTGGTGTTATGGTGATCTCCCCTACACAAATAAGATACTACTCTTTTAGGCTCCAATTCAGTTGTCCCAATAATGTGGTCGAGTATGAATCTTTGATCCAAGGTCTTCTACTTGCCCAAAAGAGGGGAATTCAAGCCTTGAAAGTATGTGGAGATAGTGAGTTGGTAGTGAACCAAGTGAGAAATCAGAATACCACCAAAAATGGCCTACTCAAGTCTTACAAACACAGAGTCTGGGATTTGCTTGAGGGTTTCCAAGCATTTAATATCCAGAGCATTCCTAGGAAAGAAAACAAATATGTTGATAGACTTGCAGTGGTGGGTGCATCTTATGATGTGCCAGGGAATCTTGAGGAAGAGAAGAAGCAACAAATAAGGGTGGTAATAAAGCCTGTTGTTCCTGATAATAATACTCATTTTTAGGTGTTTGAGTCTGATGAGAAGATTGTGAGTTTCTTGCAGAATGAAGCAAAATTCTCAGAAAGAAATCAGTCAAGACTACAAGATCAGTATGGTGATTAGATCATTCACCTCAGTTCCAAAAAGTTTTCCAAGGGTCTCATTACCTTTGAGAGTGTCTTTAATCCTGATGATTAGACAAGAGGCAAAGGAATAAATCTAGCTGCAGAAAAGGATGATCATGCTCCAGTTACTATTGCTGATGGAAAATCTCTTAACATGGGGAAGGTATGTTCTAAGGCTGAGCAAGAAAATTTCATTCATCTATGTCAAGAATTTAATGATGTGTTTGCTTGGACATATGATGACTTAAAGGGGTTTGACCCTAGTTTGTTTCAGCATACCATAGATTTAGTTGATAGGGTCAAACCAATAAGGCAAAAACAGAGGCTAGTGAATCCCAAGATTGAACCCTTAATGAGGAAGGAACTATCCAAGTTGATTGAAGCTAACACAATTTTTCCTATCAAACACTAATCATGGGTGGCTAACCTTGTCCTTGTAAGGAAGAAGAATAGAGAAATCAGATTGTGTGTGGACTTTAGGGATCTTAATCAGGCTTCCCTTAAGGATCACTATCCTCTCCCTTTTATGGAGCAAATTCTGTCCAAGGTCAGTGGGTCAAGGAGGTTCTCTTTTCTTGATGGATTTTCTGGTTATAACCAAGTGTTGGTTAAAGAATCTGACAGATATAAGACAACATTTACTACTAAATGGGGCACCTATTCTTATTGCAAGATGCCATTTGGACTAACAAATGTAGGTGCCACATTCCAAAAGGTGATGGAGGTAGCTTTCAAAAGATTAATGGACAGGTTTGTCTTAGTATACCTTGATGATATAACTGTGTATTCCAAGAATGTAAAAGATCATCTTGATCATTTGAGACAGGTATTTCTAAGATGTAGAGAGTTTGGGGTTTCCCTCAACCCAGTCAAGTGTGTCTTTGCTACAAGCCAAGGAAAATTACTGGGACACATTGTATCTAAGGATGGGTTGACCATTGATCCGGAAAGAACAAAAGCAATACTTGCCCTTCCTCTGCCTAAACACAATAAAGGGCTGCAAAGTTTCCTTGGTAGGATAAATTTTGTAAGAAGGTTTATTCCTAATCTTGCCATCATGGTGAAACCCCTCACAGTCATGCTTAAGAAAAATATGGTCTTCTAATGGACCAAGGAGGGGAAGGAGAGTTTTGAAGAAATCAAGGCAGCCATAGCCTCAACCCCCACTCTCATGAACCCAAATTTTGAGAAAGATTTCATCCTCTACACTTTAGGTGGTGAGTCAAGTGTTTCTGCTATCTTGACTCAGAAAAATGACAAGAATGAGGAGCAACCCATAGCCTTCTTTAGTGAAGGACTCAAGGAATATGAAGATAAGTATAGCTTTGTTGAGAAGCAAGCCCTTGCAGTCATTAGAGCCTTGAAGAAATTTAGACGCCTCTTATCCCACAATAGGATCCATTTATTGGTGCCCCATGCGAGTGTAAAAGACTTCCTATTAAGCAAGGACATCAGCGAAAAGAGAGCTAGATGGATCACTAGGGTAATGGAATATGATGTTGATATTTAGATTACCAAATTGGTAAGAGGGAGAGGATTATGCAAAGAAATGTTATCAGGTTAGGATTTAAATGAAGAGATTGCTATGGTAATTGCAGAGCAGTAGGAGGAAAGAAATGTTAATGCCCCAAGGAGCTAGATGGATGACATGAGGAACTTTTTATCAGGGAATGGATACCCTCAGGGATTGGACAGAGTTAAAAGAAGACAATATGGACTGCAGTCCATTCCCTATGTTGTGATTGATGATGTCCTATTTAGGAGGGATTTTAATGGGACCTTGTTGAGATGTATTGAAGAAGATCAGGTTGAGAGGATGATTAAAGAACTTCATGATGGCCCTGATGGTCGCCACTTCTCTGCAAGAACAACCACCATAAAGATCATGAGGGCTAGATATTACTGGTCATTTCTATTCCATGATTGTTATAGGTATGTGAGAAAATGTGAGAAATGTGCCTTTTTCTCAAGCAAACAGAGACTTGCAGCTCTTCCTCTTCATCCTATTTAGGTGGATCAGCCCTTCACCCAGTGGGGGTTGGATTTTATAGGCCCCATTAATCCTCCATCTAGTGTAGGTCACAAATGGATCTTGGCTGCTACCGATTATTTTACTAGGTGGATAGAGGCAGTTGCCTTGAAGGATGCTACAGAGCCATCAATTTTTGAATTCCTTGATGGAATTGTATCTAGGTTTGGAGCTCCTTCTACTATCATCTCAAATAATGCCAAATCTTTTATTGGAACCCAGATTTGTGCATGGGCAATGAGTCACAATATCTATTTGAGCACATCATTGAACTAATATCCTCAAGGTAATGGTTTGGCTGAATCCTCCAATAAGAATCTGATCAGAATCATAAGGAGAATGATAGAAGACAATCAGAGGGTCTGGCATAAAAAATCAAGGACTGCTCTATGGGCTGATAGGATAACACCCAAGAGATCTATTGGGAATTCACCTTTTGTGCTGGTATATGGTAGGGAGTCCAGACTTCCAATCTCATTGGAATTCCCATCCTTTTAGTATGCTCATCAGCTGGAATTGGTTGAAAATAGTTCCATGTCAGTAAGAATGGCAGAGTTGATTGAACTGGAAGAAAAGAGAAACAAAGCTATGCAAACCCTGGAGATACACCAGCAGTAGATGAAGAAGAGTTTTGATAAGAAGGCAAGGGCCAGAATCTTTAGAGAGGGAGATTTAGTTCTCAAGTGGGACTCAGACAGAGAAAAACTAGGAAGGCACTCCAAATTTGATCCACTATGGAGTGGCCGTTATCTGATCTCTAGTTGCAAACAGGCCAATTCATTCCAGCTAAGCAGGCCAAATGGTGAAATTCTTCCCATTCTAGTCAATGGGATCCATTTGAAGCCCTGTTTCTAAAGGATTGTGAATCTATGTACATAGTTAGCGTAGCTACTTCCTGTTCATTCCTGTTGCAATAAGTGCGTGTGCACATGGCTCTCTTCTTGAGTCACCAGTTTCCAAGATTTTGACAAGTCTCAGGTTGCTGAGGAAGTTCTATTTTTGTTCCAATCACAGAAGTAGAGCTAGAGTTTAAGGGTTTTTAATGTTTTGATTTCCTCACTAGAGGTTACGGTTTCTTGCAGCTCTTAGTTTCGTATCTTCCAGGTCTTCTTTTTGACTCTATGGCCCAATGGATTATTCTCAGGCACTAGTCATGCATTGAGTAGCCTCATGCCCCCTAGGAGTCACCAGAAGTGTTACCTTTGGTTTTACCACCAAGGATTTAGATTCAAATGCATAGCTTATTCAACGGTTAGTCTCAGAGCTGGTATTTTAATGCTACGACCCGCAATTTTTTTGGCCGGCAGATCTAAGCGGTATCGACGGTTGGCGCCATTGCACTATAAAGAAAATGCATGATATTTATGATAACGCGATGAAACCTTGAGGACACATTGCAGAGGTGGGTCTAGCATTCGGCTGTTCGAAAAAGTTCCACGGTGCCTTGTCCGCTATGTCGCTATTGCATTCTAGCCAGAAATTCTCGATGGCGACATAGTGCCTGACGAAAATATTTGCAGCGATGGGCAAAAGGATACAATGGGCCAGAAATTCTAAAAGATGGCCTGGTGCTATGGCGCTAATGGAAAGTTCATGCATTTTCTGATGGCAACATAGCGCCCAAACAAAAAAGTCCACCATGGAAAAGAATGATCGGACGGTGGGTCCCAACAGGTACCTTGCAAGCGCAGTCAACATGGTGAATCGGATGGGGACATGTGTAAAGGTTAGGGCATGCTATCAGTGGGCGCTATGGCATTATGGGAAGTTGGTCTCAATTTTTGCATAGCAACATGGTGCCTAGCTGACACGTGGTTGCTCTATGGATCAGGTCTTAGGTTGCCAGCCAGCGTTTCGTTGAACCAAATAGGGAAGTGCCATGTGTATGAGTCAGTGCAAAGTGTACAGCAAGCCCAGTAGTTCCAGAAGGAATGGCAAGACTTCATGATCGTCAGATCCACAGGGATCTACAATTGGTGTTGTCTCACTATCGAGAACTGCTCAAGAGCTAACATCAGCGACATAGTGCCCGTGCGCCATGTGTCCTGGCGGGGCCACATTCCATGTTGTCGGTGCAGTTAGATTTAAGTGACCAATAGACCAATGAGGAGACGCCACGTATCAACGGGCCCGGTGAATCATGAGAAAAGGAGGGTCACAGGAGGGAGAGTTTTGTGACTGTCGAATTGGAAAGGGTTGACGGCAGGCGCCATCTCGCCATGGTGAAGCTACGAGTTTTTTAGCATAGCGACTTGGTGCCCTTTCACCACGTGTCGGTGGGGTAAAGTCTTGCCAGGATGCGTCGCTCAGGTGGTGCCAAACAGGATGGGCCCAGTTGCAGATTGGAGGGTCCATGATGAATCAGGAATCACCACATATGCCAGGTCAGGGCACGGACATGTCATGGGACCAATTTCTTGACGCAACCAGCATGTTGCAGAGGTGGGTTCTACACCGTCAGATCTACAAGGATTAGCGGCAGGTGCTATCTCGCCATGGAGAAACTGCATGAATTTTATGATAGCAAGTTAGCACCCATGCACCATGTGTCCTGGTGGAACCATGTTTCATACAGCTGGCGCAATAAGGATTAAGCGATCGTCGGGCCAATAGGGAAATGTCACATGTGCTGCGAGCCCAGTGATTCACGAGGGAAAGGGGTTGCAGAATGACGAGTCTCCATGATCATTGGATCGAGGCCGATCAACGGTTATGGCGAAGATGTACGAGGGTTATGTTGGCAACACAATGCCTTGTTGACATGTGTCCTATCGGCGTAGTCGAGGATGGCGATTGGCAGTTAGTGTAACTGTCACAGTCATGATAGTATTCAAGGTGGTGCAGTTAGTCCAATAAAGGGTGGTCAACCACGGGAGGACCGTGGCCTAGTTGACGCATAGGGAGCCTGGTTGACCTTTTTGACTTCGATGGATTCATGAACCAGGAAGCGAAGATAATCAATTTTGTCATGCGATCTGATCTCCATGATCAATCTCCACCTACCAGAGTAAATGTAAAACACAGAATGACACTCCATCCATCTGTTGATCCATCTACCAGGTCAGAGCATAGTTATAGTGCCATTTTCAGTCTTCTTAGGACATTATTGGCGAAAGAGATCATATTTTTTTTCCATGATTGTCTTCCACAGGACTTAATGGTAGGTAGTTGCAGGGTCATTTCAGCAGTAAAAGATCTCAGTTATGCTGGAGCTATAAAGACAGATTTTGTACATTTTGTAAGGGTCGACTCTTCCTGATTTTCTCGGCTATTGCTTGTAGACTTGCAGTGTAAAATCCCTTTGTCTCTGAGTTAGATAAACATCTTGTATCATCTCTTTCAGCCATCAGCGTGTATGCGTATCGTTTTGCCTCTCGTTGATGCATTGTTGAGATCAGTGGTCTACATACTGTATCTATCTTTGGCCTATTGAATAATATACAAGTGAGATCTTCTATTTTTGGTGTTATTTAGTTGATCTCCTGATCTGTATGTGGCTATTGGTTGATATAAGTCTGAATGAATGTATGACCTTGAATGTTACCCTAGTTCTGTACTGCATATATGGGCAGAAGATGAGTCTGAACACTCTGTTTTGGTGCATCACCGCCTTAGATTAGACTAGGTAGATTTTATTTAATGCTCTCTTTCTCCCTTTCCCTTCTGAGAATAGATAGGTGCACCCTGACAATAAAAGGAAGCCGGCCTTCTCCGGAGACTCAACCTTGCAGTTCAAGTCCCACAGCTTGGAGGTTGTTTCCATGTTTCACTAGGTTGTCCTCATGCATAGGCCTTGGACAAGGGTGCAAACCTAAGTGACAACAATAAGTTAAATAAAGATTGTCTGCCAAGCTTGACTGAATGGATGGTAGGTGCCAAGAAAAGTTAGGGCAAGCTGAGTAGAAAGTGGGTTGGAGCTGAGTGAAAGAAAATTCTGGCAAGTTCAGAGCAAGATAGTTGATGTCGAGTAAATTTTAGTTGATGTCGAGCACTAGTAAGATCTAGTTGATGTCGAGAAACATAGTATGTGCCAAGAATTTGAAGGTAGATAATGTCAAGCTGTTGCATTATGATAAAGATTGAAGATTTGCCAAATCTAAGCAGACAAGTTTGTTTTCATGGAACTTGTAAACTAGGAGAAGATAAGATTTGTGAGCTAGTGGCATAGAATTTGATGTAAACCATTATTAGGTGAATTCAAATGGATTCTAGGAGAAGTTTCTACAAAATGCAAGATATGGGGTATATACATTATATCCTACCTAATCCATCCAAAACTCTAATTTGAATGATGGATAATGAGAGAGAAAATATTCTAATTTCCTTTATATAGGAATTTCTAGTTGTGAAGCAAAGAGATTAGAGAGGTTGGTTTCATGTGCAAGAACCTAAGGAGGACAAGGAATTAAGGTTTTTGCTTCATCAAGTGACCCAAGAGAAGAGTCTACAATGACATACCAAGAGAAACACTATAAATAACATAGCTTCATGAGTCATTCCTACTAGGATGAAAGTGGGAAAGAAAGAAAGGAAAAAGCGATTACGTTGGCTAGTAAGATGCCCACCTTACCATGAATCACAAAAGGAAAGGGAGAGCCAAATAGGTGGCCAAAGCTAAAAGTTCACCCATATACTATTCTTGAAATTGTAAATGTTTCTTCTAATGGCTTCTAGAATATTCCTAGATCCACCTTCTTGTATTACTATGAATATGAAATGCATGTCTTCTCAGGATTTAGCGACTTATTTGTGTTACCTTTGAAAGATTTAGCATATTGAAACTTTGAAAAAATGTGTATCTCTTCAAGACTTAGAAACTTATGTGCATTACCCTTAGAGGATTTAGCAATGTGTATTTCTTTAGGATTTAGTAAATTATGTGTGTTACCCTCTGAGATTTAGCATATATAAAAAAAATGCAAAATGCATGTCTTTTCAGGATTTAGAAACTTATGTGTGTTACCTTCCAAGATTTAGCATAAAAATTTTAAAAACTATATAACAAGGGAGACCCTATATATGCCCCCTCTTTATCATGGTTGTCTACAAGACATGATAAAGAAGTAGAAGAGGATACCTACTTCACAACGTAAGGAGATATCTTGTTAACAACAATGTACATTATGGGCTTAATGAAAGATATTATTTACCCTACATCAAAGAGCATAGATAATCATGAAAAGGATATATCACTTATGGAAAAAGGATCCTCAAATAAAGAAATCTTATCAACAAGACTTCCACCATAGAGGAATGTTTTTAGATAAAATATTAGCTTTGAAAGATAAACCAATCAAGAACAAAGATTCAATCATCCAACCCCCTCTAAGGAGGAGAGAAAGGAATCTTTGGAATGAGGAAAATGAACCTAACACCAAAGCAAAGGTAAGAGTTTATAAAGAAAAAAATTTCCAACATAGAGAAGAGGTGATGACCTAGGACAACAACCTCTCATATAAAAATATTATCCATAGTAAAAACATCTGTCAAAATGAAGAAATAATATTACAATATAGATAAGTATCACTAAGCTAAGGAAAGTAGTTCTCTAGAAAAAGGGAAAGAAGGAAGAACCTTGCCCCCTAGGGAGGAAGACAAGGAAGACCTTTGCAAAAAAAAATATCTTGAAAAGATTCTATGGATGATTACAAACATAATACAAAACCATAGAGAGAGAGAGATTAGAAAGAATACTGATAAAGCTCAAGGCACAAAATTTTTACATTTGACCTCATTTTTAGTCCAAAATTTTTGTCCATCAATTAAAATGGTTTAGGTTGGTCGCATTGTAGAAGGAATAAAAAAAATCTAAGCCCGTGTTGGTCAACATTTTGACCAACATGGGCTCAACTTTAAAATGAAAGCTCATTTTTGATTTCATTGTTGTGCGAAGGAGATGGACCTACAAAATGTTTCTTTCTCGCCATTGACTCCTCATCTAGAATACTAGACTCTCCATCTCTCGCATCCGGCTTTAAATCTGGGGAATGATTCCTTTTAATCATATGTACCCGAACCTCATCGACTGGTTGAGGTAAAAGGTTTTTTTTCTTGCTCCAGGTCCTGATATGTATTACCATATGGCTATGGCCTTCCCATTTGACTTGTGCATGCATTCTGAAGCAAAAGATATTGAATAAACTACCTGAGTTTGTACCAGAGTAGGGGGAGATGACACCATCTATAGTTGCCATTAGCAATCTAGTTGATCAGGAAAATTCATACACTAGCGTTCTTCCCTCTGCATCCTGTTGTGCCCATCTACAACCCTTACATCTCTCCATCTAACTAATTCAAAATTTACTACAAGTTTTGTAGATGGAAACAGCCAGAGGTTGTATGCTAGGAATTAGTTGAGTGGGGAGAGAGTCTTACTATTGATTGATGGGTTGAGAGAGAGTGGGGGAGTGGGAAAAAGAAGAAAGAGGGGGAGATAGAGGTGTGGGAGATAGAGATGATTTTCTAGATACCTTATATGAGAAACCCTTGGATATATCCACTTTAAATCGGTTGATAGAAGAAGTCCCATTCATTGAAAGCCCATATAAAATATACATTTGTAATTTGGCAAAGACTGTAACCACTAAAACCCTGAAAAAGAAATTTGTGAAGAAGGAGAGTGTTTTAGATAGAAAATTCATTTGCATACTGCAAACAAGAAAGTCATGTGGCTATGGATTTGTTTCATTTCCATCAGAAGCTGACACGAAGGCTTCTATTTCCTCATTTAGTAATGCAGTGAGCTTTTAAAGTCCTTACTTAAGCTTGCACTTATAAGAGTCAAGTTTATGTTTTTCGGACTAATAAATGAATTTTAATCTTGAATTACATATTAGCGATACAATACATAAGAGCAAAGAGACCCTTCACAGGTTCACTGCATTTAACTTTACAAGGTTGCTGATAACTGCTGCAAACCCATTAACCATTTCAATTCCAGCCATCCTTCACCATGCATAAGAATCAAATGTCAAAAATCTTTGAATTGAGTTTTGTCTTAAAAAAATGGCAATAACTCAAGAACTTAATCAGTGCTAAAACTGCACTGTTTGTCCATTTGTTACTATTTCTAAATTTGAGTTTTCTTTTAAAAATGACAATAACTATCAATAACATGATCAGCACCATATCTGCATTGTTTTTCTATTTATTACTATCTTGTGCTTGACCACAAATTTTGAGGAAAATGGATGCAAGTTTCAGTACTGCCAAACTTATGTATTTATGGAAAATTGGACCCAGTTCCCTAATTGTCCTTTTTTTTGTAATGAACTATCACTCCAATTTCATTCTAATGATTTGATCTAGCTTTGTGCAAAGGTTTCCCCCTCCCTCTAATTGAGTTCACTCATAAGTTTAACCTTCTTGTGACCTGAAGATCCATTTGAAGCCACAATGCAAGTTTTGGAGAAAATCTATGGTACAGCTAATTTTTTCTGAAAGCCATGGTAGCGCAACATGATTTTCATGTATGAATGTTATAGATGGCCTTTGGATTTCCAATTCATAGATTTGGCCTATTCTTTCCAATAGCAACACCTTTAGGGATTATTTTCAAATAATATTGCATGGTCATACCAAAATTTTGGTGGAATTTCAGCTAATTTCTACATTCAACTTGATTCTGATTTTGATTCTAAATTCAACTGATGTATATCCTACCTTTCCATCATGTCTAATGTGAAATTTTTGGCATTATATTCATTTCATGAGTATTTTAATGGACTCTAGGAAGAAATTATGTGGAATCGCTTGGTATTTACTCTTTAGTATAGTGGATTATAGGTATCTCCCTCAATTTATTGTACAACATAGCTATGCTAGATTTTTTAATTTCACATTGATGGATTGCACAACATCCCCTCAAATTTATCCATGTGTAATTTACTAATTTACAGTGGTATTTAATTGCATATTGGAGCCTCATCTAGGATTTGTTTTTGGCTAGATTTCAGACCCTATTTTTCTTAATGGTTTATGAGTTGTGTCTTAAAAAACATGGGAGTTGTTTATGATCAGTGTTAAAGAATGATGAGTTTCATAATTGAACATTTTTCTTAGCCTGTGTTTATATTTCTCTTAAACGATTTACTGAACCATGTGCAAAATACAATCATTCATACTTGCAATAATGCAACATAAAGTAGAACTAATGAGAGGATGGTATACAAAATAGAATTGAAGTTTAGGACACGTAGAAAATGAAAATTTTAAGACCAATTAGTTAAATGAAGGACTGCAGTAATATTCCTTCATTTATGAAACCTTTTTTGAGATAACTCACTTGGTTTTTCAAGGATGAACTACATTAGGAGCTTCTTTATGAATATGACATGGTTCAGTCCATTCTTGGCTTTTAAAATATTTTTCCTCTAAAATCTTAAAAATGGTTATATGATCTAGGATGAACATAGTTCCACATCAATGCAAAATTATTTTGGATATCTTATTAAGCAAGCACAAAGTACATCAATTATCAACTCCAAAAAATATTCATCTAGGGTTTGATTGCTCATGGGGAAACCTAAAGGATTGACATTTATGATCATCTGGCTTGTCATAGTCTATGCTTGTATCCACTCTTTCTGGTATGTAGCCATTGTGTACTAGTGATTATACCTTTCTTGTATAGTCTTTGTTGCTTAAGATTTGACCATGAAGTAGGTAAAGAAAGTTCATCATAAGAACGCTCAATAGTAAAATTTGGATTACAAGTTCATCATAAGCATGCTCACTACTTCAACAAAATCAATTTTTGGAAGTTTCATTTAATGCGACGAGAACCCACCTTCTATTGGTGTTGGAACCTTCCTCTATTCGGGGCACCAACGAATCTTCTCCCCCTACCCCATATAATGACCCCATTACACATTTTTTTTGTTTATAGAATTTATTTATATGTATATGCTTTATGGTTCTTCTTTGCCTTCATTTATGCCTATGGTGTCTATGCCCATTTTGAAGGACCAATCAGTACTGGAGGGTTTTTCTCCAGTTGCATATATCTGAGGAATTCAAATCCCCATTTAGCTTCTTGTTTGCAAAGAGTGTCATTCTGACCTCTAGTAGTTATTATAAAAGTCATTTAGGTACTTGAGGAAGCTATGCTACAGAACCCATATCACTCATATAATCCTACACTTGAAGGGAGCCCAAAACCAGTTACCATGGGATTGTTTTTTGATCAATAGAACATTGACAAAACATATGTGTTAAACTTGCATATGCGAAAGGTTGATATAAGTTCTCCTTTAGAGTTATGTTGATGGTGTGAAATTTTTTAACATTACCCATAAAGACATTTTTTCAATTTTAAATCTGTGGTATCTCCTTAAGAAGGCTTCTACTTCTTTTTTACTTCCAGTCTAACCGATGTATCCAGTTTGCTCATCTTAACAAATTGCTTGAAATTTGAAATGGAATGACTAGGAGACATTTATTCATTTGAAGTGGCTATTAGATACATGTCTCAAGATGATTTTGATGGATAAATTTTGCAGATGGACACAAATTGGCACACAATACTTATGCTCCACAAATATAATGTAAACATGAGAGGTACATTACATAGCTGCCTTGGTGTATTTATTGTTTTTCTCTTCGTGTATAAACTTTAATATCTAATTTCTTTTTTGTTTTCAGTTATGAGCAGTGGGACATTAACTTTGTTAGAAGTATAAAAGAAAAGGTCGCTCCCTTAAGAATGGCCAGAATGCCAAACTCCATCGTGATAATTGTCTTAATACAAAAAACACTATTAATAGTTGTATAGCTTGTTATGAACTATCTAGAGGGGGACTAGAATGCAAAACTCCATTGTGGTAATTTTTTTCATATGGACAACACTATTAGCAGTGGTATAGCTTGTTAAGTACTATCTAAAAGGAAGTATATGTACACAATCATCCCATTACACATTTTTTTGTTTATAGCATTTATTTGGTTGTCTATGCTTTACGGTTCTTGTTTGTCCTAATTCCTGCCTATGGTGTCCTTGCCCATTGTGAAGGACCAATCAGTGCTAGAGAATTTTGTTCTAGTTGTATATACTTGAGAAATTCAAATCCCCATTTAGCTTCCTGTTTGTAAATTGTGTCATTTTGACCTCTAGCAGTTAAAAGGAATTTAGGTACTTGAGGAGGCTATGCTGCATAGCCTATATTCCTTATATAAGCCTACACTAGAAGGTGTAAAATTTTAATGGGATCTTTGATAGAGATATAGTGATATCCTTTTAATATTAATATGAAAGACAAGACACTAAAATGTAACTCTTATGGAAGACTGAAATAAATTCAAACTTCTAAAATATGACAGTTATATGAATACTCAAGGTATTCTATATTATCTTTTACTTCCAAACTATAATTTATATTATGTAACTGAATTGAATGTAGAAAAACTGTGTTGTAGATCTAATTGCTGCTGAGACTAATGCATTACCTTTTGTTATCGATGATAGTCTGCAGCGATCGATATATATATATATATATATATATATATATATATATATATATATATATATATATATATATATATATATATATATATATATATATATATATATATATATATATATATATATATATATATATATATATATATATATATATATATATACATAGAGTATCATGTTCCCATAGGGACACGACTCTACATGGCCTTTGGGCCACGTAGAGTCATGTCCCTATGGGGCCATGAAATTGATTACTTAAGCCAAAAAATGTGTAATTAAAAGACCTGATCAAGAACTATTGATTCACAATCAGCAATAATGTACATTGTATATTATATAATGATTAATATAAGTCTATGAGAATTATTCCACAGTACATAACAGTGAGAATATATATATATATATGAATGTAGTAGTCATAGATTTTCATATACTTAATATAATGTGTGCTTCACTTCTACTGAAGCTACACTTTAACAGAAGGGAGCCCAAAATCAATTACCATGGCATTGCTTTTTGATCAACAAAACATTGACAAAACATCTGTGTTAAACTTTCACATGTGAGTGGTTGATGTAAGTGCTCCTTGAGAGTTATGTTGACGATCTCAAGCATTTTAATAAAATTAGCCTTGAAGACATTTTTTCAGTCTTAAATCTGTGGTATCTCCAAAGAAGGCTTCTACCTTTTTTTTGCCACCAGTCTGGTTGATGTATCTAGTTTTTTTATCTTCACATATTGCTTGAATTTTGAAATGGATTGACTAGGAGGCATTTATAGACTTGAGGTGGCTGTAAGAGGATGCCTCCTCTGCATTATATTGTGCCAAAGGTAGCCATTATGACCTTCTCATGACTGAACCTCACAAGTTGTAGAGGGTATGATAAATGGTGATCTACAGTATGCTAATATTTGTTTAGAGTTGTTGAAACTTGATTGGGCCTTCTTCCTTTACATCAATTATAGAGTTTTCTAGGGTGTTTGTTGGCTAATGGTCTCTCTATAAATCTTCAGTTCCATTTCAGATCAATTGAAGACCTTTCTATAAGGCAATTGTGTTTTCCATTTTTTTAATGTTCTTTCTATTACTGCCTCTTGCATGAGAAAAGGCATAGAATGTATTGAAACTCAGATACAAAAAAGCTTTTGATCACTTTGGAATGGCATTTTGTGACATTCCCTAGTTGAAAATTCCAATTCCCAATGAGTAATCGTATGACACTATGCTTTTAAATCAAATTAAGGAATATTCATTTATTCATAATACATATGTCCTAATTCCTTACTTCTTTCCTAGTCACTAACTTTAAGAAGGATGATAGATTTACTATGCCAAGGGGGCATGAAATAGACTACAAGCAGGTTCCCTCAAGGCTCTTACCTTCATATATTAGTTGATGATATACTGAAACCATTGTTTTTCTCTTTCCTTTGAATGTCATGGTCGACTAGCTAATATATGGCATTATATTATGATTGTTAACAAGTGATGTCTCTTTGCAGTTTTATATGCTTTTTTTGGCTTGAGTTTACTTTATATTGCCTGGAGGTCAGACTCAAAGAATTCACAAAAAAAAAAGATGCAGGAGGTATGTTAGTGTTTTCTCTCTCTTTACTAGACTATGAACTCTTGATATCAACTGGTTAGAGGATCATTTTTAATAGATTTTCTAAGAAATTAAGTTGCCATAGGACTTTGGATTATTTAAAACATTTTTTATCTTAGTTTCTGTTGATGTGATTTATATACTCCACATTTTTTGTAACTTAACATCATCTCTGCAATCCAACCTTTTTCAAATCTTGTATAATTTCTACATATGTAGTTTATAAGTTTTATTGAGCCATGAGATCATTAGCAATGTTTATGTGATTTAATGGGTTCTACTGGTTTTCCTTTTGTGACAGCTATAGTTTTAATGTGTTTGGTGCAGGCATTTATTTTGACATTTTTGGCCGAGTGGGGAGATCATAGCCAAATAGCCACAATTGTAGTAAGTTGCCCCTTGGATTTACTCTTATCATTATGTTTTTTGATTATCTAGATAAAAAATCTTTAGAATTATTTCACATGTTCCTAGCTATTTACACTTTACAGTAGTTGTACTTCTATTGTACTTGCTTGATAAGTTGATGGTTAAATATCTATTTTCCTCTTTGAAGCCATTTTTAATTCAATTTAAATAATTCTATTGAACTATTAAAACATTTGTAAACATTAGATCTTGGAAGCTCATTTTTACTATTAGAGGATCATTTTGTAAACATTACATTTTGGTAATCATGCATGCATTGATATACTTACTTGGTCCTAAGTTTACAATAATATATCATGAAAATTTCAATATGAAATCCCTCCAAGATGGGTTTATAAAAACAAAATTCAATATGACTTCTCCATTAATTATAAGAAGGGGTAAAATGCCAAGTAGAGCTCCACTCAATGAGGACATGGTTGGAAGGGGAATCAAAGACATAAACTGTGACATTGGCACACACTATATATATAATGGTAATGATGATAATAAAATAAATAAATTATAATCTGCAATATATAATAATAGTTAGTAAAAATGATAAATTTGTATTACTATTATATAAATTTCCTACCAAAAACACTGTACAAGTTGATGTACATGCACTCGAAGCTCTATGGGTCTATGGAAAACTCCAAGCTATCTAGATCTTTTTCTGCACCTTATATGTAAAGAAGTTTTTGCAGTAAGTATTCATTTGTCTATATTTTGAGCATTCCACTAGTCTTTCCTAAGTATTCTTTGCTCTCTGTTGTTCCTCATCATATCTAGCTCCATGCACTAGTATTACACACTTGCAAAAGTACCTGTATTATCATATTGATTGCTGATTTATTTTTGAATATTGTCATTAGGGGAGGGCACCTTAGAAATATCCCCTCTTTGAGAAACACATACCAGGAGAGGAAATGGCATTTCCTTGGCATATTGGCCTTCTGAGGATCCCCTCCTCTTAGAAATGATGAGATTTAGGGTCATGTATCCCTATGGAACATTGCTATCAAAATGACCTAAACTAGTAAAATTGCAAGGAATTTTAGTAGCTACAAGTATTATTCCTATAAATATTAAGGTTGGCTATATCTAAGATGAGGAATTATGAGTGTTGGTTATGGGAGAGTCAATAAGCTCTACCTATACATTAAAATATGGAGTACTATTTTATGACAATCAACCAGTGATATTGTCTAAATCTGATAGTAAAAATGATCCTCTAACAGTAAAAATTAGCTTCCATAGTTGGAAGCACTGAGAGTGTTAGATCATTTGTCATTTCCTCCTTTATTTATAAATTATTATCTCAATAATAGGTCACAAACAAGTTAACAAAAATGTTTGTGTTTTGCGGACTTTTTTTTTTAGTGTGATTCTAGTATCTACTCCTTGTTTGAGCATGGGGCTTTGGTTCACTCAAGCTAACGACAAAAAACTAGCTCTAGAGTTGAATGAAAATGCACAATTCCTTAAGAGTGATCTCACACAGAAATCACTATGCAGATTTGAATAATTTTCACTATGTAACTAAAGAAATAACAACTGGGTATATTACACAATTGCGCAAGTGAAAATGTGTGGTGGTGTTTACGACGATACTACTTGGAAGTGAACAACTAGCTTCAGAAAATTATCTTTGAACTTTATCATATTAGTAACATTTTAGTTCATATGGTGTTAGCAGTAGCCCTCTGAACTTGTTTAGGAGGTTAGGTCAATCCTATAGCTAAGATAGCTATGAATTTCTAGTATTCAGTTAATAACCATAATATAATTAAAATTGAATTCATTTGATGTAGGAGGGTCCAGGATCAAACCCACCTAAGAATAAAAAAAGCTAAAGTTAAACATTTCCATTCTGGTATTAAGTCCTTACCAGTAAACAAGTTTTACCCTTTTAGACAGATCATATCATAACACCTAATAGCTATACAAGTAGAATCAATTGCAATTTTCAATAAAAATAGAAATCTCAAAATAATAAAATTTCAAATTAAAATATACGATTATAAAATTTCATTGAAAAAAGGAACCCAAACTCGCAATGATAACAATATTTATTAGAAATGTCTGTTTGCATAAAGCAACAGTTTAGCCAAGTATAGCAAGCCTCTAAACTTGCCTGATCAAAGAAATCCCAAACCATGGAATGCACTCAATACACATAAGAAAACAAAACCCTTCAAACTGCTCATTCTCATAAGAAACAGTTACTCGTACAAGCTAAGATACACAATAGCTAATCCATACCTAAACCAAAAATATTTAAATCATCCTCTCTGCACTTCTACATAAACTAGACAGATGTAGCCTATTTTAGAGGAATGAACCTAGAGGAGTGAGTCGCACCAATACTAGTCCTTACATGCTTCACTGGCTTGTATGAAATAGAAAACTCTGCCAGATAATGTCGTATCATTTCAGGCTGAAATAAAAAAACACAAGAAAAAATCTTATTATTCACTATTTTTTTGTGATCCAAGGAACATGACTGATGAGACAAAATATTGTCCATTTGAATAAAGAAGAAAGAAAATATTACTTTGATTTCAACTTGGTTGAAGCTCTTCCCATTGTATACACCAATGATGCTTCCAATCATTTTAGGCATAATAATCATTTACTAGTGTTAGTGCATATCATTAATTGTTTTTGTTTGATTTCCCTTAGTAGATGTGTTTGACATTATTGTTTTATAATCCTGAAATGTCTTGTCTTGTCTTGTTTTATAATCCTAAAAGTACTTTCCATATAGATCTACTCTTTACTGTTAACATTATTCTTCAGTTGGTGCTATATTCAGCCTGCATCGATGTTAATATGCAGAATAGTTCTTGTTTTTAAACTATATAGTTTTGAGAGATATGGTAGATGTGAAATTGTAGCCAGACTCTTATTAGAATGGAATCAATAACCCCAAATTGATCAGCAATCAAATAGAAGGATAATAGTTGAGATTTTAAAATATATTGAACATTTGATGATATTCCCTACTTGTTTGTGACAATCTAGACATTTGTAGGTACATATTTACTAGTTACTCAAAATTGTAGGATTCTATAATTCCATTTCCATTTTTTCATTTTTTCTTTTAATATGGATGATATAGTAATCAAAGGTGATTGAATGGTAGTTGCCTTGTGTTTAAAAAAATAGCAATATTCGAATTGGAAAATTAGGAGCATCTTGGAGGAGGGTTGGTCATGTTGGATATGATTTTGAAATTTACCATACAACATTGTTTAAGAGACATCAACCGTATATGATAGAGATGATTGATGATACATCAAGATGGCAAGAGTTTTTCTAAGTGGTTTTGTGTTTCTATGAGTTATACTCTATTACAAGATAGGGTTAGTTCCTATACTCATTTTCTCAAGGCTCTCTACAGTAGTGTTCACTATGACATGAAGCCCTCTCAACTACTCCACTCCATTGTGAGACAGTTCACTTTCTATAGATAGATAACTATTTCAAGGCTAATGAAGGTATTCTTTTTTCAAAAGGACAAAGTGATGTAGGTATATTACAGAGCTCCTAGGAAAAGATTTTGTTGAAGGGGCCACCAAGCACCAACTAAATTCCAAACTTTTCTTACTTTAAAAGGTACTTATTGAAGTGTAAATGGATATAGCTAAATTATAAGCGAGGATATGGCGAGTTGACAACTACATTGTTGCAAGGTGTCACCATATTGCACTATCCACATCAAAAAGTTTGCTACTAATGCATAGATGACAAAGAGTTCTTCAATCATTGACAATCCATCAAACAAATATCTTGTGCAAGATTTTATCAATTATGAAAGGTAGGGACTGACCTGATCTAGCTCAAATATAATTTTCAGTATCCCATTTGAGGATATTATAGTGGTATCAAAGTTGCAAGACATGGTAGCCTACTAGGTTTTATTGCATATAAAGAAAAGGTGGTCAATGCTTGTAGAAATTTAAAAGAACAATGATAGGGTTAGATCAATCTCCATTATCAAGTGAAGAAGAAGAAAAATAGATGTTTTTAGACATGATAAGATTGTTGAGTGATAATGATCTCTATTTGAGTTAAATGGCTCATAGCACATCTAATGGTAGGGCATTGGTGCATAGAGAAGAAAGCAACAAAACTATATACAATAAGGCACATTTTACTGGTTGATCCTCATTGTCTATGCCCATTTTATACAAGAAGATGAAAATGTACAAGTAAAATTGGTGGAGGAAAATGAGCACGCTAAACTATTGGCTAAATATGGGAGCCCTGGGACCAAATTTCTACTTAGCCATCTCTTTTAGGAACTACTTGGGTGTCACCAAATGCACAAGGCCTAGACAAAACCAGAACAATCAAGGAGAACAAAATTATGGCTTGTAGAAAAAGTTTAGAAATTTTTCAATGCCTCTATAATTAATGTCAAATTCTCCTAAACATTTTTTCCCAGGATGTCCTAGGATGGAGCAGCTAAAGGAGAACCCAGGTATGTATCTCAGGACAATGTAGGATTATTTATTTGTGGAAGTAGTTAGATTTTAGCAAAATGTGAATGCCATCTCTTTGCAAGAAAGATTATCAAGCGACAAAGATGTTGAGTGTTGTTCTTTGCTAATGCATAGGGTCTACTTTGGGCTTTCTAATTCTATTGTTTGAAGTAGAAAGATCAAATTTGTCGAGAAATTTTGGTCCACAAGGATACAAGGCTCAAGAAGAGTGTTTCCTATCACACACAGATAAATGACCATGCACAGGTGATAAACATGAACTCAGTGCAACTCATAAGAGGATACAAAAATTAGCATCCTCAATCTTGGAGTGTGTCACTTCCCTAAATTTAACATTTCTATTATAAAGCAAGTCATTCTCAACAAATTAGTCACCTTTTGAAGCATATCTGGGTCATTTTCCTTCAACTCCACTTGACATAGCTTTGGAATAATAGGAAGAGAATGTAGGAGAAGATTTCTAAGGAGTTAAACATTAAAATTTGTTGAGAGGTCTAAAAAAATTTAACTCCGAGTAAACTACCAACTATAAAAAACTCAAAATATGTACTACCAAAGAAATGATCAGAATACTACTTCTTTTGATATGACAAAATTTCAATAATGTGAGGCTAAATTAGTCCCTGTCAAACTGATTGAAGTTACAGTGAAAGTTCTTTTGGTTCAGTTCTATGTATTTTTTGCAGAGAAGCTTTCCTATTTGGATTCTTTTGTCAAATTTGATTTTGACTGAATTTTTTGTTATTTTATATAATGTATTCACTAGCAAAGTATGTCCTTATGCTCCTCTGAACATTTGGCTTAAATTATTCACTAATACTGTATGATTTATTAATGTTGTGAAATAGTTTATATGTTAGTGCCTTTTTAAGGTTATTATATCTACTTCAATCTCAAGCTACCATGAAGACACTAGTAAATTGTTTTTGTAGTTGCTGCTTGGCAGTAATAGGTAACAAATGTTGAATTATGTTGTAGGCTATGACATATTCCTCTATAGAAGAAACACAAATTTGGCATATTTATTTGTCATTAATGTATAGTGGGAGCTGTTATGTTGAAGTATCATACATATTACTTTCTGCTTCTTACTACGAGAGATATTTGTTCTTTATTAAATATGTCAATTTTTGAGGATAAGACTTGAAAATTGTACACAAATTTCTATACTAATCGGATGGTATGAATTGCAAATAACTACAAGAAAAGGGGGTACAATTAGCACACAAGCACCTTTATTCATCTAGTAGTAGGAGCAAAGGATGTATAATCCATTATATTTACAATTTCACCCTCTTTCTTGGGTCATATATTATATTCATGGGTCAATGGGTTTGACTCAAAAAATGTACAGCTGAATTGTGATAGCAATATCACAATTTGACTTGCTATGGAAAATATCTTAGGCTTATCTATTGATGAGCTCAAGGGGCTTTCTAATGAATGGTTCATAAGGAACAACACTTGTTGTAGGTTTTGCCAATGGGATTCCAAGTAGAGTGGTTTAAAGAATGGAGGAAACTCCATAGTTAAGCCTTCTTGAGCTAGAGTAGTACTGGAATGGTTGAGCCTTTGAGCAAGTTGTGGTGCTTCATCTTTGTGAGCACTCCCTCGATGTAATTCCTTCAAAAAAAGAGTAGCACAACAAATTTATTAAGTTTTTCCATAATTTGTACAATATTTATTAATTATTGTGCATTATAGTCTTTCACAATTATTATCTCAAACATAGATGATCTAATGAGGGTATTGAAACCTGGGGATGAGAAATTATTGAGTGCTTCATGGGAGCACACATAGGGGGACTACAACTTGAGTATTTTCCATTGTCAATGCATGCATGTTGTTGATTAGCTATGCTGTGGTAAATGATGGGGAAAGAAATTCAAACTGGTTTCCTAACGAGGTTGAGTGATTTATTGAAGTTGCTTTGACATTGATGTTCTGCGAAATAGTGTCAAGTCACTTGGATGTTTGAATTGATCTCTCTATTGAAGCATAATTTCTTAAGGACTTTTTTTTGAAGGGTGTAGATGACTCATACTTTTTATTTCATTATGACGTATGTCAATGGAGGAATTTCTAAGTTTTTGTCAACTCTTTTAAGATGTTTTAACTTTTCTCTCTAACTATGGCATGAAGTTAGATAAATTACATGTGGTTGCAGTACTGGATATTGATGCTATTGGCACATTTACAATGAGTCAAGCAGCATTGAATTATTTGAGGTAAGGTGGAATTGGAAAGCCTCCTTTAGAGGCTAGTGTTATTTTAAACTTAAGTGCTACAATACAGTACCTTAGCTTTCTGGTATCAAATTCATGTCTCTGCTGCAAAAGTTCATTTTTAATAATTATATTCTTCCTGGATTAAGATTTGAATTAACTATTTAAAAATTTTAAATATTTTAGCATAAACATGAGAGTCATTTTATTTACATAATAATTTAAACAAGTTATCTAGCAAAGTTTTGTTTTGTTTACATGTAGCTATTGATAGTCTTACAAGATCTATGGCTTTAGAGTGGGGGACAGATTATGGAATACATGTAAATTGTATTGCATCTGGTCCAATTGAAGGTATTCCTAGAATGGACATACTTTCACCCAAGGAATTCCTAGGTGATCTTCGAAAAAACCAACCTCTTTATAAAGAAGGAGAAAAATGGGATGTTGCTATGGAGATCATCTATTTGGCATCTGGCACTGGTTAGTATCTCTTGAACCTATTTGTTTTTAAAATTCTTTTCCATAGACTTGGAGGTATTTTAAAAAAAAAATTAACAATTTTTGAAAATTCCATGGTATAGAACTTTGAAAATAAGAATAGTATATTAGTCATACAAGAATGCTAATAGTGAAGGTTCTCTCTAACAAAGGATCAGTCATACAATTCTTTATGTCCCTCTTAAAAGGTGTATACTTGATCACTATAACTTTACATGGATTTCTGTATCATTCAAATTATCAGCTTGAAACATTATATATTCTTGTTTTATTTATTTTCTCTTTTTGTCTTTTAACTTGTATTGCAAAATTCTTCAATTTCTAAAAATTAATGGAGACATATCTCATACCAGAGATGTGTCGATCTTCAAAACATGTCTCAGAAGGTGCAAGATGGCTCTCCCTATACCAGTGCCTTTTTCCTTAGTCTGGAACTATTAAAATCCTTCTATCCTAATCAATTTTCATTTAAATTTTGGCATGAATAAGGTCTTTTCATTAAAACTTAATAAGTGTACATAAACATTCAAATCAGCATTTTCATCCATGCTCAGAGTGGTAATAAATCTACTTGATGAATTCTCACAAATAAGAGGCATTGATATGTTATTATATTTCTTTGAAGTGTTCATAGTTGTAAACATTAAACATATAGTTTTCTTTCGTTTCTTTACAGATTTCAAGAAATTGTGCCATTGAATGCTGGGAACATATTAGGTGTAGAAGACAATGGTCTTGTTGCAAAATATGCTAAATGTATAAGTTTTGACTCAAACCCTCCATGCAGTTGAATCCTAATAAATTAACATAATTTGGTACACTGGAAACAATACTCATATGGGAATTAAAGTTACAATATCCATAAAGATAGAGGTTTCACACATCACATATCCTTTTGTTATTTATTGATTACATGATCAATAAAAAAATTAACTAAAATCAATACATTTCATGTTATATCCATTTGCAACATGTGCCTCATGGCTATGTTTTTATGATGGGTGATAACTAGAACAACAACTGTGACTCTCATCTTTGGTAAGTAGAGTGGAAGCTTAAGTTTCTAATAGACTGTGCGCCACTATATTTGTACATCTGAATTTTAAATGGACTAACTTTGATTTGTCTTATTTTAAAATAGGGTATCTCTTCCTATCAAGAACATTCTAGGAAGATATGTAATGTGTTATTTGTGACCGTCACAATTGGGATCATATACATACATCATTAGAAATTTAGAGGCACAAGATTTGCCCAAATCTTACTAGACAATAGATTTTATGACAACATGAATTTCTTTTTGTGGACAAAATCCTAGTAGTAGTCATGCATCATATGCAACCTTCAAATATTGGCAGGGACCCTGGTGGATAGAAAACTAGTGGTTGTGAGTACGTGTCATTGGAGTATCAATTCCTGACTGGGGTAAAGCTTCTTAGGAAAATGATGTCTATAGTAAAATGAACAACTACAAACTCTACAGACTCACTTCTCAGTCACATAATTTGGTGTTTGTAATTTCCTTATGTTTCTGATTACGAGATACTACTTGAATTCTTCACAATTCAATAAATATAGAAATAGTTTCTTGTATTAAAGTAATATTTGAATGATTCTTAATTCCAAATGCATATACAGTATGGTTAAGATCAAAATAATTATGATTACATAACAATCAAGATGATATATATTTGCTATTTTTAATATATATAGGACATTACATGCAATGATTGAGGAAATTCTTAGTACCTTGTACTGTTCGTTGTGTCTGATATACAAGTAAGAATTTGCAAATATGTAGGCCATCTCTGATATAACTTTATATTTATTCTCTAAATATTGTGATAAGTTTTCTGATATGACAATATAAATATACTCAAAGATGATGCCATTTCTGATGGTAGACTTTATATGCCTGCACTAAATGGGTGCCAAAGGCATTATGCTCTCTTAAAGAGCGATCATTGTGAGATAAAAAATATAATAAGTTCTTCCAATCACCCTGAGTTGAATGATAGGACTACCTTTTTACAACTTTCATTAAAAATGATTAGTCATGTTGTAAATGATGTGAGTTATATCTCTTTTTAGTTGCACCCTTTCATAATAATCTCTAATCACTTCTCTTATGATCTAGATTGGTTTGTTCACAATAAGCACTAGGTGGGGGTGACTTGGTGAGCTGACCTAGGGGGTGGACTTGGTGAGTGAACATAAAGAGTCCACTTGGTGAGCATACTTGAATTTTCAGCTTGGCGAGCTAACTAGAGGAGTTGGCCTGGTGAGCTGACATGGCGAGTCGAGTTAAAGTGGTGAGTTGGTCGGGCAAGTTGGGGTGACTTGGTGAGCTAACTTGGAGAGTTGGCCTAGGTGGTGGACTTGGTGAGCTGACTTGGAGAGTTGGCCTAGGGGGTGGACTTGGTGAGAAAACATAGAGATTCAACTTAGTGAGCATACTTCAATTGTCAGCTTGGCAAGCTAACTTGGGGAGCCGACTTGGCGATCTAACATGGTGAGTGAGCCAACTTAGTGAGGCCACTTAGAGATGTGACATGGAAAGTTGACTTGGTGAGAAAGCTCGATGAGTGGACCTAAAGACTGACCTTGATGAGGCACTCTGATGGGGTGACTTGATGACCGAACTCAAAGAGTCAACTTAGTGAGCATACTTGAACAGTCGACTTGGTGGGGCAAGTTGGCAAGCTGACTTAGCGAGTCCACTTGGTGAGGCGAGAGGTGAGTCAACTTGGTGCAATGACCTGGCTAGCTGACTTGGTGAGAAAACTTAAAGACTAACCTTGATGATGTGCTTTGGTGGGTTGACTTGATGAGCGAACTTAAAGAGTCAACTTTGTGAGTGTACTCAAAAAATTGACTTGGTGACATGACTTGGTGGGCTAGCTTGGCGAGCTGACCTGGCATGCATACTTGAATAGTAGACTTGGTGAGCTGACTGAAAGAGTCAACTCATTGAGGTCACTGGGTGGGAGTGACTTGGTGAGTTGACTTGGAGAGTTGACCTAGGGGATGGGCTTGGTGAGGAAACTTAAAGAGTCGACTTGGTGAGTGCACTTGAATTGTCAGCTTGGCGAGAAGACTCTTGGACTTGGTGAGGTGGCTTGGTGACATGAATTGGTGGGCTAGCTTAGCAAGCTAACCTTAAAGAGTCAACTTTGTGAGTGTAATCAAACAATTGACTTGGTGACATGACTTGGTGGGCTTGGCGAGCTTACCTAGCATGCGTACTTGAATAGTAGACTTGGTGAGCTAACTTAAAGAGTCAACTCATTGAGGTGACTTATTGGGGGTGACTTGGTGGGCTGACCTAGAGAGTTGACCTAGGGGGAAAAATTGGTGAGAAAACTTAAAGAGTTGACTTGGTGAGTGTACTTGAATTGTCAGCTTGGCAAGCTGGCTATGGGAGCCGACCTGGCAAGATGATATGGCGAGTCGACTAAAAGTGGCAACTTGGTGGTGCAAGTTGGTGAGCTGACTTATCAAGGCCACTTGGTGAGGCAACTTTGCTAAGTGACTTGATGAGCTGACCTACTAAGTGTACTTAAAGACTGACCGTGATGAGGTACTTTGGTTGGGTGACTTGATGAGAAAACTTAAAGTGTCAACTTGGCATGCTGACCAAGTGAGTTTACATGGTGAGGGAGCTTAGAGAAGCAACTCTATGGGGAAACTTCATAAGCAAACCGAGTGAGCCCACTTGCTAGGGCAACGTGGTAAAACCACTGGGTGAGTCAACTTCGTGAGATGACTTAATGAGTCAACTCGTTGAGGTGACTAGGTGGGGGTGACTTGGTGAGATGACATGGAGAGTTGGCCTAGGGGGAAAACTTGGTGAGTGAACTTAGAGAGTTGACTTGGTTAGTGTACTTCAATTGTTAGCTTGGTGAGCTGACTTGGGGAGTCAGCCTAGAGATCTAACATGGTGAGTGGGCTTAAAGTGGCAACTTGGTGGGGCAAGTTGGCAATCTAACTTAGCGAGGCCACTTAGAGACATGACATGGTGAGCTAACTTGGTGAGAAAGCTCAATGAGTGGACCTAAAGACTGACCTTGATGAGGCACTTTGTTGGGGTGACTTGATGACCAAACTCAAAGAGTCAACTTGGCGAGCATACGTGGACTAGTGCATTTGGGTTCATTTTTTGACCTTCATTGATCAAATTTTTGACCCAATTTGTGACCAAATTTGACCAACCCATTGGTCAAAATTTTGACGAAGTCATTGGTACATGATTTGTCTCAATCATATAACTAATTATATATTTTTCATATGGTTACTGTCAGTGTTTTTTAGGCATTCTATAGAATAGTTCACATGCCTTGCGTATGATATGACATTTTGCATGCATCCTACACTCTCTCTCATCTGGCTAATGATGGATTACATAGAGTGATCTAAAACCATGATGCTAAAAAACACACAGCCAAATCCAAAATGAACTTGCACTACAAATGGATTGTGGAAATCTGATATTGGTAAAATTGCATGCATGTCTACTAGGACAATCACAACTTAAACATATATTTGTCTTGGTAGACATGCATGCAAAATTAACAATATCAGATTTCCACAATCCATTTGTAATGCAAGTTCATTTTGGATTTGATTGTGTGTGTTTTTTAGCATCATGGTTTCAGATCACTCTCCGCAATCCATCATCAACTAGATGAGAGAGTGTAGGATGCATGCAAAATGTCATATCATACGCAAGGCATGTGACTGTTTTATAGAATCCCTGAAAAAGAAATTACACCTACCTGTTGGTAGAAATTTTTGCCTTCATTGGTCGAAATCTCTACCTTCATTGGTCAAAATTTTTGACCTTCATTGGTTGAAATTTCTACCTTCATTGGTCAAAATTTTTGACCTTCATTGGTCAAAATTTCTACCTTTATTGCTCGAAATGTTTGACCTTCATTGGTCAAAATTTCTTCCTTTATTGGTCAAAATTTCTACCTTTATTGGTCGATATGTTTTTCCTTCATTGGTCAAAATTTCTACCTTTATTGGTCAAAATTTTCTACCTTCATTGGTCAAAATTTCAACCAATTCCTGGCAGAACTTGCACCATGGCTATGGAGGTTTTATGAGCAATGTATTGTTGAAATTTTGACCAACTAGAAGGATGGCCAAAATTTCCATAGGAAAAATTTTGACCAATGGGTTGGTCAAATTTGGTCAAAGTTTGGTAAAAAATTGGGTCAAAATTTTGACCAATAATGGTCGAAAAATGGTCTCAAATGTACTAGTGAATGGATCCTAAGAGATTGAATGAAAATGCACCTCTTTCCCCATAGTCTAGAGACAAGAGAAGAAGAGAGCTATATTATATCAACAAGAGAATAATCCCCTATATTGAAATTATGAAGGAATTGTAAAACTTCATGAGAATGAGATATGATTCCTAAAGTAGCTCGTTAATGAACATACAATTTAAGATTTCTACAATCAACAAGTAAGTGCATATTATAATAATGGAAAGGACATTTATACTTAGATATAGCATATTTTTGTATAAGTTAAGAGATTTCTTTTTTATAATTCATTAATTCAACATATACCTATTTAGCCACCTCTTGATGAATATCAAAGTTATCCAAGGTAGGTGTAGGAAGAAGTTTATGAAGATGAGGATGATGATTGATATCACCTTCCTTAGCTTGAGATTTTGAACAACCAATGCCATGAAAATCTAGTTTAGAGGGTATATGAATAGGATACTTAACATCATGCTCATTAACTCCAAGACCTAAACCTTTATAACCTTTTTTAATGATCATCATATATCTTGTAGTGTACATATCATGTAAATCTTCTACATGAGATGATTGTTTATCATGCTCATGAGAAAAAGTTGTATACAAAGGAATAATAGGTTTTAAAGAAGTATCTTTAACCTTGTCCTTAATATCATCATGAATCAAAGGAGAAGGTAAATCAATGTAGTGTTGCACATCTGTATCCTAAAGTATAGCTTGAACCTCCACAAAAATATGAGAACTAGGATTAGGAGATTAAGAATTAGGTATCGGATTAGGAATAATCAGATTTAGATTAGGAAGATTAGGAGATGGTGTATCATTTACCAAATCCTTCACATAATCAAAAAGAACAATAAGTCTTCCACATGAATCTTTAAGAAAAGTTTTGGATGTAGAAACACTAGTGTCAGTTAAATTCACAAAAGAACAAAGAATCTTGAATAAAATGAAAGATCATGAACATAATAAAATGAATGATACTCTCATAAACATTGTAATTATTGTAAAGAGATTCTAAAAGAAGGGTAATAAGGAACATAACCACACAAAAAAGCATCTTCATAATATTCATAGCAAACAAAATGCAAGAATTTTTTTAATAATTTGAAAGAGATTTTGCAATTTTTTTGTACTTTTGAATTATATAAATGAAAGAAATCTAATTAACATGCAATATCTAACACAGGTTGCAAATATAACACTAAAGAGAAAGATTTGTCTATTACAGGTTCACCAAAATGAATAGAAAGAAAATAGAATCCTCTTCCCAAACCTAATTTTTAAAAGGAATTATCCAAATTGATTAAACACAAGAGAATGTTCAATGTAGAAATGGATCAAGTGATGAAAAATAGGAGGAAAGAGGGGGTTTATGTATGATCTTTATATTGTGAGAGAGTATAAGCCAAAAACCTAAAATAGATAAAAGAAAAATAATTACCTTGAATATAGAAAATATTGTTTTCTAATGTCTGTATGTAGTTTTTGGAAAATTTGCAACCTATGGTGGACTAGAAATGTCGAGATGTAGAAAACCCAAAAATATTATCTTTTTGAAGAGAGGTTGACCTTGACCCTATTGGCGAGGCAGAATCTTACCCTAGGGCACAATTGTACCCCAAAAATTTGACCTTGACCTACACTACTCTAATGGAATTTGCATTCATGAATCTCGCAAGCTCAATGAAAAGGGTATCCAAATCTATTATCTAATTCTCTGTTCCGCACCTGTATCTACAAGAAAAATGGTTTTGTTATTTGGATGAGGGATTTGCCTTGGTCAGTTTGGAATAGACCTTAATAGTAGAATTGAAATAGAGAATGCTAGCAAGTAGTAGAAGTAAATCTAACAATGAAGCTATAATACTTAATAGATATGCAATTGTATTTGAATTGTAATCAAGTATATTGATATGAAAGTTTGAACATAACATTAACAAATGTAAATCAAAACCTCTATGATTGTATGCTTAGAATCCACCTTGAAATAAGTATTAATAAATCTTGAAGATGAACAAAGGATCTTGATGGAAGATCACACCACCATGATGGCTAGATCTAGGGTTTTGAATGATGAATCTAGAATGCTTGAACCAAATCTTGTCAAAGGCTTGAATGCTTCAATTCTTAATCTTCAATGGAAAATTTGAATGCTTCATAATAACTCCTTATGAATAGTAGATTTTCTCTCATAGATCATGGATGCACTTATGAAATATGTAGAGCACTTGTAGATATGCATGGGTAATAGAGATATCATGTCAAAATGAGGGAAGAAGGCTTCCTTATATAGAGATCTAGGGCACTAACTCCTACAGAAGGCCGACATAGGAGCATTAAATACCATTTAACCTTAACCCTTAGGAATGGACCTAGATTAAATTTAATTTAAGAGTCTACCATTTTGGAACCCGAAACAACCAACCCAGAAGTAGGAAAAGAAACTTTCTAAAGCCCGAGAGCTTGAAACTCCTATAAATTGAAAATAAGACCTAGGGTCAATGATGAAGTCAACCTTGCCCTAGGTTAGGGTCAAGGTCATCCATGACCTAGGTTAGGGTTGATGTTGAACTTGAGCTAAAAGGTCATCCTTCACCCAAAGGCCAAAGTGCTAAGTTTCACAGAGAAGTTTGTTAGAAATAGGTTGGAAATAGAGAGAGAGAAGTAGAATAGGGGAAAAACTACCAGATCCAAGCAAAGACCCATTCAAGGCACTTGACATAACCCTAGACCACTTTCTTAGATGCCTAAATGCTCTTAACATGGAAGTTCTTTTATTTTAAGATGATATACAAAGTAAAATAATAAGAGGGAGAGAAGAAACATAATCATATATGGATAGTAAATGGAATTACTTATATGGAAAACAACATGATGAAATGGAATTCAAAAGGAGATAATAGAGCCACAAATAATTTCCTTTTAAATATTCATGCAAAAATTACTTTAAAACTAAGTGGAGCAACACAACCTTAACAACAAATGTAGGTAGATGGAACTACAAGACCAATTCACCATGAAGTTTTCTGACCTTTGTATTACTAGAGGAAATTATATTTATAGCCTTGACTATTAAACCCATTCCTCACTTGAAAATCCAATAGTAACATCAATTACATTTTCTTATCTTAAGAATAGGAAAAAAAAAAGGTTTAGTTATGAAAGGATCCATTCTATAGAATGACATTGACCTTTAACATCTTTCCCAGCAATGTTCCTGATCTTGTGGCACCCATAAGAACACATGGGAACTGTTTATCTTCATGTGGCTTTAGAAACCAATTCAAAAATATCCATTTTCCTTTTTATTCTATTGTTGGTGCCAAATCTATGTAATTCGTATGTCAACAGTCATAGCAAGTTTAAATTGTGGTTGTCGATCTTATATCAACGATCATGATTAAAACTTAGAAATCCTCCTTATTTTTCCCTTTATGACTTCTTTTGTGGGTCCACTAGTGCACACATGTCCAATGCTTTCATTCTCACTTTGGTTATTTTTCACACATCTTTGAAAAGATAGAAAGTGCCAGCCATTGATCTACTTTTGATCAACAACTTCCATAAAGTGAAGATCTTTTATAATAATTATAAACTCCCACCAACCTGATCATTCCATTTGGACAACTAATTCTAATGTATTCCTTTTTGTGGCCTACAACTGAGTCTAGTACCACCACCTCCACATGGTGAATTCTTGCATTCTTTCTTTGGTTATTTCTCATGCAACTTTATAAAGTGAGAAAGCGACAACCGCTAATTTCTTAAGATTTGATGGCTGGGAAGATGGATCATTTGACATTTCTTGGAAACCAAAGAGTGGCCCATAGGGATAGGTGTCAAATAGTCACTTCCTTGCAACCTTAACCTCATGTTACTCTTAATTGTCAATGAATATGTGATCTTTATCTTTTGTTTCTTTTTTGCCTTAACTCTAGGTTACCTTTAACCACTTGCGATCATACGAAGACATTGCATTGTAGCTTCGAATGTTCTCATAGTTTTCCCTTGAGATCTAATGATCAACTAATCTTTGTATCTTTGGAAGATTTAATTGATATGTTCTTAATTTCTTTATGTTCATGCACCTAGCCCCAGTCAACTTTAAGATTTCTCTACTTACAATCTTACTATCCTTACCTTCGTAGCTTTGAAAATCTCTTTATTAGCCTTTATGCTTATGCAAATCTCCATTCATTGTAAGATCATAATGCTTCTATTTTTTTATGGTTGTGGGTTCCCCTTTAATAATTTACACTTATAAACCCTTCATCTTATCATAAGATCATATCACTTTCTAGTTACCATGAGACACTTACAATGACATGACAATAGGATGATCGTAAGATTAAAAACTTGAAAATACACACCTATGATGCTACAACTACATGGTATATTGTAAGATGAGGATAATCAATGCTTTCCTTTGTGATCCTTCACTAACCTTCACTTTGGGTTGACTTTAATTATTTGCGATGTTGCAAAAAATCTTGATCTAACTATAGTGGTTATCGCCAACATCATCTCAACTTAAAATACTAAAGAGCATGAGTTTTCTACCAACCAATGGCACGTTCTCCTTTTAATGATTAAGTTTTCCAACCACCTACATAGCTATTAATATCACATCTAGACCATTCATGTGACATATTAATAATGCCTATTTTATCACCTTTTTATTTTAGTATATTTGAGGATTTTAACTTGGTTTTCTACTGAAACAACTAGTTTCCCTATATTCTGAGTTTGATCGCCTATGATGTCTCCCATTGAAATGAAAACCACTATAGACATCAATCTTAAGAATAATTTTGAATATTTAGATGATGAATCACTAGAGTTTTCAGACCTTCTCCTCATCAAGGAGATGCTTATAACTAACCCACTAAACCCTAAATCACCTAGCCCTTGACTAGTACAATGTTTACATGATTTCCCACATAGGTTACCTTGAGAGGGGGAAATGAGAAGAGAGGTCATCCTAGAGGCACTCTTTAAATAGACTCAACATTGACACATTGACTTGATTTCAACCTAAAGAAAAATTGGATGAACTAAAAATTGAGCAACAACTAGCTCTATCTAGGGATTAAGCATGACAACACTTAAAATGATCCTAGCAATCTATAGTTTCAAAAAATAGGGTGACAAATTGGCAAGAAAAAGAAGAGACTACTCTAGGAAAGAAATAAAAACTAACAAAGAAAGTGAGAAACCAACCTAAAGAAAATTGCATGAAAGAAAAAGCTACCAAACTAGTTACTATGTAGGGGTTACCTACTTCAGTTTTGCATTTGATACAACTTCAAATCCTACCCATTATAAGAACAAGGCAGGGATTCTCTTGTGTGTTATGGAAACTTGGAAGAGTTATTCTCATTCACTTGCATGATTTTAAATGGCCCTCCACAAAGAGTAAAACTTGGAGTGCATTCCTCTTGGTTGAGGCCTCTTTTCCCATAGCAAGATCAAATCACCTTCCATGAATTTCCTTTGTCATTCTCTTCTATCAAATTAATTTTTAACTCTCCCTTGATGTTCAATTATTTTATTTATCATTTCTTCTCTTTCTTCCTACAACTTGATGACATACAAAATTATCTTTTCCAATCCATCTCTGCATATACCATCTTTAATTACAGTCCTCAATTTACAATAGGCAAGCTCTAGAGGAAATGGCAAGTTATCTTCTACTCCATAAACTAACTTAAAAGGTGAGATAGCAATGGCTCTTTTAGGTGTGGTGATTAATTCGGCTTATGAAATCCAACCCCCATTGGTGAAAAGGAGCTTCAATCACCACTAGCCTAAGAGGCAAGGCAACTAGCTAAGGTTAACTAGTAAACATCCTATATTTCTCACAATGGGAAACCCACTTATATGAATCCTTAAGCATACCAAGCCAATAGTAGCATTGCCTCAAAAATTTTAATATGATGAGAGTGGAAGATAAGTGTCCTCCACATGCCTCATAATAAAAGGATTTGAACAACTTCTCTTGCTACTCCTTATGAACACATCTAAAAAATGTACCATCAATAGCTCTCTTATACAAGACATCATCAGAATTACATACCTTAAGCCCTTTATTTTTAGATATGCATATTTTAAAACCAAGGATCTTGAAGATTGACCATGTGAACCTTTGGAATATCTTCTACTTCACCTTGTTGATCTTATGCCAAGGCTTTACAAAATTAATTTCCTCTCACAAGTTTTGTTGGCTTAATCTCTATATCATACTCTTGGACCTTTTCTATCCAAGCTCCTCTATTATTGCAACCAACCTCTTGTTGTGTCAGGATACTTTTAACTATAGGACTAGGCACATATATCACTAAATAGGAATGCAACACATAGAATCTAAATTTTTTGAATTCTCTTACCACCGTATATGCATGTTTCTCCCATTTTGAGTATTTAAAATCTTGATTCTTCAATGGCATACTCATGAAAGAAATTGGGGCTTGTATTCCTTCTTTTTTGCCCTACATCAATATGAATGACATAGTATGCTCATATATATACCAATATATGATGTACTCCTTAGTATAGTCTAGATGAACAAGACACGGGCTTTAACAATAGCACCTTTGATGTCTTGAAAGGCCCTTTTTCCAATATCACTCCATTTGAAATCTTTATTACCCTTCATCATATCTAATATACACTTAACTATTTTAGAGAAATCAAGCAAAACCCTCCTTAAGAAATTTACCTAGCCAAAGAAAAAATTTACTCTAGTTTTGCTCAATGGTAGACTTAATTGTTGAATGGCTTTACCTATGTCAAGATCAATTTTCACCCCTTCTTGAGAGAAAATGTGACCAAGTAGTTTACTCTTTGTCACATAAAATACTGATTTCTTGGGATTCAGTGAGACACCATGATCTCTACACGTTTTTAGCACTTTTTTTAAGTCTATGATATGATCTTCTCTTTTCTTAGAAAAGACTGTCAAATCATCAAGGTACACAACAATGATTTTATCCTTGAAATCACCAAAATCCAAATTCATTGCATGTTGAAATGTTGCGCCTGCATTAATTAAGCCAAAAGGCATCCTACTATATGAAAAAGTAACCCAAGATGTTGTGAATGTTGTCTTGTATTGATCTGCCTCATCTACTTGAATCTGGTTATACCTTGAAAAGCCATCTAACATACATATCATCTCTGACCCTATGATAGTTTATAAGAGGTGATCCATGTTGGGGAGTGCAAAGTTATCTTTGAGAGAAGCCTGATTTAGATTTCTAAAATCCACACAAATCCTTATTTCTCTATTTTTCTTCCTCACTAGCACAATGTTAGCTACCCAAGTAGAGTGATGAATATGATATACGATCCTATCCTACAACATTTTATCAATCTCCTTAAAGATTGATACTTGAACTATAGGGTTGAAGTTACTTTGTTTCTCTATGAATGATGTTGCTCTTAGCTTAAGGGGTATTTTGTGTTTGAATTTCCCATCCATGAAATTTTTTAGATCTTCATAGCTCAAAGAAAATACATCTTGATATTCGATGAATAATTTCTTGATTTCTACCCTCTCTTCTTGT
This sequence comes from Cupressus sempervirens, assembly GCA_028749045.1. Lineage (NCBI taxonomy): Eukaryota > Viridiplantae > Streptophyta > Pinopsida > Cupressales > Cupressaceae > Cupressus > Cupressus sempervirens. The sequence continues at coordinate 773,371,445 of CM053787.1, read as the reverse complement.
GTGAAACACTTCCCTATGTTTATCATTTTTGGATTGATTTATGTCCCTATGTTTATTCCATCATACTCACCACAAGATTTTCCTTATTTTATCTCTTTCTCTCTTAATGTATGCATCATGTCTATCCAAAAGCTTTTTCAAAGAAATGAGATGAGATGGGATCTTGTTAACATTAAAATGGATCATATTTGGCTCTATTTTCCTTTTATCATGTATCAATGGATCACCACTTGAATTGCAGCTTCTTTCAAAATATAGGCCTACAAAAGGTTCTGCCCCTTCAATGAATTTTTGTACGTATTTTTCATCATCAAACACCCACCAAGAGTCTTCATTATCAAGAATATTGGATCTGAATAGAACTTGCACTTTATAGATTTGATCTTTGAAGTCAAGATGTGGTAGGAGCAAAGATGTAGAGACTATCAAAGAATCAACTATTGAATTCAATTCCCTTGGTAGTGATATAATTGAGAAAGCATCCAAACTTTGAATCTCATCCCACACCTTATTACGGTAGTTTTGCAATCTTTGGTTCTTAACTGCATATTGGTTCTTCACTTGCCTTACCACCAATTATGCATCTCCTTGAGCTTTGAGTATCTTAATTCCTTTTTGTTTCATTGGAATTATGCCAAGGAGAAGGCCTTCATACTTTGTAGTATTTCTGTACTCTTGAAGTCTTACTTATATGCCAAACAAGTTGTTTCTCCACTAGGTGATGCCAAAACAACTCCTACACCTAAACCAACATTGGCACAACTACCATCAAATTATAAAGTCCACAACTATTCATCATTAGTATTCTCTAATTCTTTTTGAATATTAGGGGTATTGAAAAATAGCATATAGTTACCAAACTACATTTCTTGATATAGGAATTGAGACCTAGGATCATATGATTTGAGAACAATGAACTTTGCCTTTTGTTTTGGTTTCATTTTCAACTTTTTGTCTCCAACTCGGATGGTAGCATAGGACCAGTCTAATCTTATCTCTCCCCCAATGTCTTTGCAAAAAATTCTACTTAAGAGCATTCCATAACTTGCAAGTATGTCTACCACTAGGACTTTTAGAAGGATAGGTAGCTAGAGAAACTTGAGTATCCTTTATTTTTCCAAGTAGGGGTACTTGTTTTAGCATCCATTGAGTAACAACGATGAATAATTTCAGTTATACCTAGAGCTTTAGCTATAGATTGAAGCATCACATTATCAAAAAACCCTAAGTCTATGATACAATTGCTCAACCTATTTCCATTAATAAACAAGGAAATGTAAAAATGATATGATTTTTGATTGGGAGAAGTAGCTAAGACAATATCTACTCTTCTTCTTGAAACAACTTAGGTAGTGCTAGATCTTCATAAGCCAAAGTGGTTCCACTAGTGCTATCTTTGTTGTGATGATCAACATTAACATTCATAATATCATGACCTCCATCTTTATTATTACAGTACTCTACAAGTCTTTGGAGTTGATCAAGGTTAGACATCAAATAATCTAATGCCTCAATATCTAAATTCTCACCTCTTCATAGTATTGTATTATATCAAAGGAAAAAGATCCTTTGTGTTCATTTTTTAAAGTTGAAGGTACCATGCCACTATCTTTGGCTTTGTTTGATGATGCATGGATTTTAACAGGCACTAAATTTAAGGTTTGATTCTTATTCTTCTGACCCCTAGTCATGACTGTCAAGTGAGGTCCATCTAGAGTTGTAAAATAGTCTACTCCAGTCTCTAAATCTGATTCATATTTCGAATAAAAATTTTCAGAGTCATCACAAGGAGTATGATCATCTTCACTTTCTAGATATTCCACCATTTCTTCTTTATTATCCACCATCTTCTTATACCTAATCATGCTAGCACATGTATCCCCATCATGATATGCTCTTAAGTGAAAAGCACACATGTTCTATCTCTTTGGAGCAGCATCAATTCCTAACTTCTGTTGAGTAGGTGGTATTTTTAAAGTGTTACCTCCATTTGGATGTCTAGAACCTTCTTGATAAGGTTGGTGAAAATAATAATAGGCATATTGATTTGTTTCTTCAATGAAATTACCCCATTAAACAAATTTTGGAGCATGACATCTGTATTATTTGAAGTGCTAGCTACATTACCTATGGTTCCAGATTGAAATTCTCATTTCCACTTACTAGAGGCTATCATTTCATCTTCCATCTCCATAGCTAGTGTTTGGGAAGATTGTAAATTTTCTACATTTACTTTCCTAATTTGGTATCCAAGATTAGGAGGCATAGAGCTGACGAAGAAGGTCTTCTTATTGTAATCCATTAATGCATTTGAAATAGGTATTCTCTTGATGATTTTGTTAAACTTTTCATTAAAATACCTCATAGAGATGGATGAATCTTTCTTTATTTGTGCTAATTGTAGCAAAAACACTTCTACATATTCTATACTTTTATAGCATTCTTCAAACCTTTTCTTCATGTTATGCCAATCTATGATGCACCCTGTAGGTAAATCTTGAAACCAATAAACAAAATTATCTACAAGAGTATCCACAAACATCCTGACTGCCACATCTTCATGTTGAGGATTCACCACACTGCAAGCTTTGTGAAAAGCACTTAGGTCTTTTTCTGTAGAGATTGTGCCATCACTATTGATTCTTTGGAAATTTTTTCTATATTCTCTTGGAAAATCATTATTAGCTCCAAGGTTGACAGGACCAATTTCATCTCCCCAAGGGACTACCATAGCCAATAGTACAATAATAAGATTTTCTTGGAAAGTGACTGAAATAGGGAGTGCTACATGATGCAACAACAAAGAATTAAAAATATGAGAAATAGAAGTTCTAGCAATAGGAGGGGAAGAATATTAACTTCTCCTTGTTATAGTAAAAAAAACTACAGGAAAGTGAGTTTCTTGGAGTTTCTCAGCCACTGATTCCCTTGTAAGCGCTCTTCCCTTTCTGAAAATATCTTCTAGAATAGGAAAGTTGTCCTTCTTGAGTTCCTTGTATGTTGGGTTAATTATTCCTCTTTCCTTGGCACTTCTGGTATACTTGGGATCTAGGATGAATCAACTACTTAGAAAATGGTTTTTTTGAGTTTACCTTAACCCTGGTGATCAAGGAAACTTTACTAATATTCAACTTTGAATTAGCTTCTCCTTTCTAGTAGGTTGAGGCTATAAAACTGGTAATTAGGTTGTTCTGGAAAACACCTCACCTCCACAAGACCTAACTTGCAACTCAAAATACATAAGGAATTAGAGTACAAACTAATTATGAAGGAAAATTCTTCAGAGTTCTTTCATTTTGAATTCTCCATAGTAGATTTGTCAAAAACTGTTGGCTCACAATTTGTTCTCCTATTCTAGTTTACAACCTAACTATTTTGATACCCAAGGTTTGAAGAAACAATAGGATATTACCAAAAAATGGGTAAGCGTATGTGTTCTATCACTTCCCTTTAAATTACAAGGTACATCTCCCTTAAGACATGTAATGATGTGTAATGAACATGTATTTCTTAGATCAAAAGTTTATGACAAAATCATCTCATAACATGAGAGCAGTAAAGGATAACTAAATTGCTTATAGACATAAAAAACTCCAAAAAAATGGATTTGGATAACTCAAAACCCCTAATGGAATTTTTTGCATGAAATATATTGTATCACTTCTATCTAGCGTCTAACTACAATCTATCTCTACTTATGCAATCATGATTGTTAATCCTAACAAAGCAAAAAATAAGAGGGAGAGAAGAAAAAGAATCATATATGGATAGTAAATGGAATTACTTATACTGCTAGCACCATGATGAAATAGAATTCATAAGGAGATACCATAGCCACACATAATTATCTTTCAACACTTCATGCAGAAACTACTTTAAAATTAACTGGAACAATAAAACCTTAACAACAAAGGTAGGTAGATGGAACCACAAGACCAATTCACTATCAAGTTTTATGACCTTTTCATTATCAAAGGAAATTAAATTTATATCCTTTTCTATTAAACCCATTCATTTCTTGGTAACCCAATAGTCACATCAATTACATTTTCTTATCTACGGAATGGTAAAGAAGATAGGTTAAAATACAAAAAGGATCCAATCTCTAGAATGGAATTGACTTGTGACTTCTTTCCTAGCAATGATCTTGATCTCATGGTACCCCTAAGAACACCTGGTGATCACTTATCTTCATGTAGCTTCAGAAACCCTCTAAAAATCTCTATTTTCATTTGCATTCCACTATTGGTGCCAAATCCATGTAATTTGTAGCTCAATGGTCAAAACAAGTTTGATTTTTGGCCTTCAATTTTAAATCAATGATCATGATTAAAACCTAGCAATCCTCCTTATTTTTTCCTTTATGACTTCTTTTGTAGGTGCACTTGTGCACATGTGTCCAATGCTCACATTCTTGCTTTGGTCATTTTTCATGCATCTTTGAAAAGTGAGAAAGTGATAGGCATTGTTCTACTTTAGATCAATAGCTTCCATAAAGGAAGATCTTTTATGATCTAGTCAGAAACACCATTTATCCTGAACATGCCATTTGGACAAGTTATTCTAACATATTCCTTTTTGCAACCTATAGCTAAGTCTGGTCCCACCATCTCCACGTGGCGAATACTCATATTCTCACTTTGGTTATTTCTCATGCAACTTTATAAAGAGATAAAGTGAAAGGTGGTGATCTCTTATGATCTAATGGTTGCAAAGATGCATCATTTGACATCATTTGGAAACCAAAAGGGGGATCATAGAGATAGGTGTTAACTATTTCTTCCTCACAGCCTTAACCTTAGGTTGCTCTTAACTATGAGAGATGATGCAAATTTTAGCTTTCATTGCTTCACCATCTTAACTCTGGGTTACCTTTAACCACTTACGATCATATGCTGGCATTGCTTTTTTTCTTTGGAAGCTCTCATGGTTTTCATTTACATTCTCATGATCCACTACTCTTCATATCTTTGGAAGATTTAATTGACATGTGCTCAATTTATTTATGCTCATGTGTCTAGCCCCACTTAGCTTTAACTCTTCCTCACTTACAATCTTATGATCCTTATCTTTGTAGTTTTGAAAGTCTCCTTATTAGCCTTTTCACTTATGCAATTCTCCATTCATCGTAATATTTTTACCCTTCTATTTTCATATGGTGGTGGGTTCCCCTCTAAGACTTTACACTTATACACCCTTTAACTTATCGTAGCATCATATCACTTGCCATTTATCGTGAGAAACTTATGATGACATGACAATAGGATGATTGTAATATCAAAAACTTGAAAATACAAACCCATAATGATACGACTACATGGTATATCATAAGATCGAGATAATCAACACTTGAATTTATGATCCTTTGCTAACCTTCACTTCAGGTTGACTTTAAATATTTGTGATGTTGCAAAAAATCTTGATCTAACTGTAGTGGTTCTCCCTTGCATGATCTCAACTTAAGATACTTAAGGGCATGACTTTATAACCAAGCAATGATTTGCATTCATTTTATTGATTGAGTTTTCCAACCACCTACATAGCTATTAAGATCACATCTGGACCATTCATGTGACACATCAATGATGAATGTTTTCTTGCATTTTAATTTTAGTATCTTTGAGGATTTTAACTTGGTTTTCTACTAAAACAACTAGTTTTCTTTTATTATGAGCTCAATCACTTGAAGTATCTCCCATTGAATTGAAAATCATTGTAGACATCGGTCCTCAAAATCCTTCTAAATATTTATATGATGAATCATTGGATTTTTCAAACCTTCTTCTCATCAAGGAGACATTTATAACTAACCCACCAAACCCTAAATCACCTAGCCCTTGACTAGTGCAATGTTTACATGATTTCCCACATAGGTTATATTGAAATGGGGTGATGGGAAGAGAGGTCATCCTAGAGATACTATAGACATAGACTCAACATTGACATATTGACTTGACTTCAACCTAAAGCAAAATAGGATGAACTAAAAATTGGGGAACATACATATACACCATTCGATAGAAGACCATTTTTGAATTCACATACAGCTGAGGGGACATTCTTTGTAGAAATTTGTAATTAGTAAGAAGACAAAATCTTATCTATGAATTCACATTTAGCAATCATCTCACACAGTCTATCATGAAATTCATACACAACTGTAAATATATTCCATCTAGAATTTCATGAACAACATGTTCACAACATCTTATCTATGATTTCATTTTCAAAAATCATACAAAAGTCCAAAATATAGAACTGAAATTCACAATAATATTCATGAAGGAAAGCTTCTTGGCCACATCTCAGGTGAACAACTCACACAGTTGGCTAATTCTTATTCACATCTTTGGTAAACAACATGCATAGCTAGGTGTCTTGACTATATTTACCAAATGGTTCTAAAGGTATTATATCATTGATCTGGTTAAAACCTATGGTTAACATGCTTAAAGAAAGAAGAGGTTTTTTTCACAAAAATGGAACCATTTTTCCCGACTCCAATCCCTTGTATTGTCATTGATGTTTGAGATTTGTTTTACCTCTACTACTATTGTTTAGAAACATTTTACATTGTTGACGTGGTCTTAAAAATGTTATTAAATTTGCGAACAATTACCTTATGCATAAAATTTGGTTCATAACTTATTGTTTTGGGGAGGAAGTAAAATTTACCAAGAAACCATGTATGGGTTTGATTCTATGACATTCCTTGATATACTAGGCAACAATATAGGTGAGGAAACATAGTGCCAAGGTATATCAACATTATGTCAAATAGTTCATAGTAGATTCTCTTAAGAATTTGGGATGCTTACCTTGACCCCATTTACCTCTCACGGCTATACCATTCTTGCTACATAGACAAAGTCAATGTTTTAAGATTATTTGAAGTTGTAAAAAAACGTAAAAATAGATGGCAGTTTTCGAACAACATCATATGATACTAGTAGATAGTTCGATAATAATAGAATTAATCCATGCTGTTAGAGTAAAGCATTAATTTAATTTAATTTATTAAATTGGTTTTACTCCCTTCTTAAGATTTTACTTTATGCACCTTTTGCATCTCTATTTAATTAGTAATTAGTAATTATTAAATAGCTTTTACCTTTTACATTACCCTTTTGTAACTTTTTAGGTTACCCTTTTAGATTTTGATCTCCTTGTATAAGGATTCATCAAGTTTGTAATTATCTTGCATCTTTTATTTTTCTAAGAATTCATTTGCATAATTTTTAGAGCAAACCCTTCCATCCTCTTGTATTTTTCTTCTGTGTGATAGGTTTTTACATGTAGTTATTCATCAAGCTTTATGGATTTGTATTGCTCAAATCCTTCATGGTATGAGAGCTAGAAGTGTTGTAGCTTGTTTGATATTTGGAGAAAAAGGAGAATGAGGTTTTGTTAGAATAGATCTAGAGTTTTTTGGGTATATCTTGTGCAAATAGTGGGGTTACTGATTTTTGGAGTAGTTTGAGGCCAAATGAACATCACAGTTGGATCTAGAAGGTGTCAAAACCCCTATTTTCATATAAAGTTCATTCATTTTGGACAATATTGATCTAGAAGGAAAAAAAATTGTACAGTAGGGTCATACGACCACTGCACGCAATCTGAAGAATATTTTTTAAAAAAAAAATTGCAAAAGAGAAGCAAAAATGCCACAGTGGTTTAGTGAAATTGACCATAGGGTAAAAGTACAAAGTTGTGTCACCTTTCAGGCTGACTTATCAGGACAATTGAATTTGAGTATTTCTATCTAAAAATAAAATTTGTTCAAATATATGATCTAGATAAATTCAATCTAGCTAAGTTATTTATGGTATCACACATTTCCAATTGGAAATCTCTATTAAATGCATGTTTTATACTAGTTTGTATCCAATTACTAAAGAAATATAATTATTTTAGAAAATTGACATTTCAATAACTCTTACTATTTTTTATGATATATTTTTAATAACCTATAAAAACCATTTTATAGAGCTTAAAGTCAAGAATATTCTCATATAGAGTTTATAGCATTTTAATTAGATATAGTATATTATAATTAAGAAATTCTACAAGCACATATTTTAACACTCGAAAAGATTTCAATTTTTAGAAAGAAAAAAAAATTAAATTATATCAAAAACATTTGAAAGTTATATGATGTTCTAGAGAAGAGAGTCCTCTTCTAAAATGTATAATTATTATTTTGGTTAGAATAGATTTGTTTTGAAACATATGGTGGGAGATGAAAACTTTCAATTTCAGGTAAGTTGAAATTTGAATGATTATAAAAGTGAAAATATAAGTCTAAAGGCAATTTATTTTTTTGAATATTCTAGATATATATGTTATCTATAACATACTCTACGATCAAAGGGAAATAAGATTATTTCCATATAGTTTTGTGGTGGGAACTAGACCCCTAATTTTCAAAGTTTTTCAGCAACTAAAAAGTTATCTATAAAAATTATGAAAATATATCAATTCTTATTCCAAATAATTGTTAAAAATTATAATCCTAAACTTGATCAATATCTACACATTTCATTAGTTTACTTCATTTTCAAATTCTAAATAATAATACTTGTTCTATATCATTGAAGGTGAAAAATTATACTTTTGTTAGCCTTTTCCTTTACAAAAGGGTGACACAAGTTTGTGTTTTGACCCCATAGTGGCTCTTAGCAACTGTCATTTCTTAGCTAGCCACCACTGCAAGAGGTGTCTCCCTCCCACCATTTCTGCCATGGCTCTGCCACCTAGAGCATGGCTAGGCCACCACTCTATCTCTGCTCCTCTGGTGGCATTTTTTTTTTTTTTTTTAAATTATTATTTTAAAAAAGAAATTTTTGTTGCTTCCACAAGCCCTATTGGTTTTTTTGAGATATCTCGAGCATACAGAGGTATTTTTTTGATATGAAAGAAGTGCCAAAAAGCTAGTTCCAAGATGGAGATGATGAAGTAGGATTTTTTTTTGGGATGATACCCATTTTGGTGCTTGAATTATATTGATGACTTATATCTTTCAAGGGGCATAACTTCTTCATTATAGCTCCATTTTGCATTCCCAAAAAAACATCAAAAAGCTCTTCTCAAGAACTTTCTATATTTTCTATCATTTTACAAGTATTTTATACAAGGTATTTGTGATTCATATTTGAAGCTTTTTTGTCTCCTCTCATTTACACAGTCTATTTGTAAGCTAGGGTTCAATTTATTGCATTGTGGGGACATTTTTATATTATTTTTTGTTTTTATATAATTATATTAGAAAACTTGAAAAACCCTTTCTAAAACAATGGCTGAGACCGCTTCTTCTCTAGAACTTTTGACCCCTCACAATTACCACACTTAGAAGACCTTGATGACTCAACTTCTTCAGTCAAAAGGGTTGTGGTCATGTTTAGATGTTGTGTAGCCTATCTTTTAGAGGCCTTATGAGATCTTGCAACATCAAAACAAAATGTATGAGGCAATAAGATTGATTGCATTATAGGTATCAGATAGTCTATATTTTCATTTAAATGGGTGCATTAATACTCCTCTAGCAATGTGGACCAAGCTTCATGGCTTATTTGGTATTGTGAATGAGTTTAGGGAACTTCAAATAGAGATAGATCTTACCTCACTTGTGTCAGATTCCTTTCTAGCTATTGATGACTTCTTGATGAAGCTTAATCAACATCGTATTGCAGCATTGTGGAAAGACAAATACTAATGCTAAGTCCATCTATCTAATTCTCTCTAAGGTTTGAGGGAATTTTTAGATATTTTCTTCCACCTTCTATTCCACCAAAGATGCTTTGGAGAATCAATTTTCTATGCCTACTTTTGAGGTCTTTTGTGATTGCTTGACTAGAGAGAAGTCAAAGCCAACACAATTGGATACAATGAATAGTTCAAAGATAAAGGCATTAGTAGCTTAGACATCTATAGGAAAGCCAAAGAAAAAATTGAAGCATAAGTCATATTCAATAGGCAATAAGAGTTCCTCCAAGCCTTCTCCCAGATTAGATGCTCCGAAGCCCTGTCAGAAGGGTAATACTTTTAAGTTTGGTGAGTCTTCCTCCAAAGCTAAGAAGTACATAGGTGAACCTTGTTTTTGTGGCAAGGAAGGACACACAATTTCTAGGTATTGGAAACATCTTGAGGCATTAGAGGAGACCATGCAAAATTTTAGTATTTCTTCTTTGAAGCCTCCACCTCCACCTACAAGGAAAGGACATGCACTTTTTGCATAAGCATTGTCTTCTATAGCTTCTTGGATTCTTGATTTTTGAGCTTCCCATCATATGAAACACTCACTTAATTGTGTTACCTAAATTGCTTAGAATGTTACTATACAAATTCCAGTTGGTGATTCTTCTCAGCTTTCAGTTACTAGTTTGAGAACTATCTCTTTAGAGGGTGGTTCACTATAGGATGTTCTTTTAATTCTGGCCATTTCTACAAGCCTCCTGTCTATCTTTTAGATTTTTCATTCTAGCTTTGGAAGATAGTTTTGTTCTCACCACATGATGTGGTAATTCAATACCTCCATGATCCTAACTTGGTTATTGTTATAGGGAGTGTTGATCTTAAGTCTCACTTATATTAGTTCAATGGCTTTGAGAGCTCTAATTCTATAGGTTTTCTCTTATTTCTCATCTAGACATAGTGGGCAAGATTTATCATTTACATTTTGGCCATGTCAACTATAGATATCTATAGTAGATGAGTACATAGGATCTAGTGGTTGGTTACCTCAGATCTCTTGTATTGATAGTGTGTGTCAAGATTGTACACTTGGAAAACATCATAAAGATCCATTTCTAATATGTAGATCCACATGTACTAAGGCACCATTGGAGTTGATACATAGTGATCTTATGTCATTTCCCACTCCATTTATTTTAGGTGCTTGATATGTGCTCACCTTCATGGATGACTTCTCTAGATGCACATGGGTGTACTTCCTGAAGTACAAGTCTAATGTCTTTGATTCCTTTTGAATCTTTAAGACATTAGTAGAGACGTTGTCTCGTCTTTTTTTTAGGTGTAATAGGAAGGAATATGTGAATCAGTCTTTTAGAGATTGTTGCATTAAGCATAGTTTAGAACATTAGTTCTCTATTCCATATGCGCCTCAACAAAATGGGGTTGTAGAGAGAAAGAATAATGTTTCCCCACTTTTCATCCTCTACCCAAGTAGTAAAAGTGATTACTTGTGTCTTAGTGAATTCATATGTGTGTTTGAGTTTAGGTCTAAGCCCCTTTAGGTGGAACAAGTCTCCATCAGATTTCTCCATTTCCCCTTCTTTGCATTTCATAGTTGAGTGATTCTTCTTTTGTGAAGGGATCATATAGGTAGGTTAGTGCCTAGTCTGATGGAGATTCACATTGCTCATACAAAGATCATTTATAGATTTATATGTATTTGCAGTCTATCTTTTTCTCAATAAGAACAAAAGCTTGCAAAAATTCATACGTCATCTTCTCCTCAGTCGATTTTCAACCCATGAAGACAATTTCCCACAAAGAGCACCAAATGATGCATTTGGATCAAAGTAAGAAAATAGTAAGGTGCCCTATGTAAAATTCATGTTCCCTTTATGATTATCTAGCTCAAGAAATTTTTAGGATCTGTCACAACTCTCATAACCATTACAGTCAGAAAACTCAAAACCAACCTCTCCTCAACAGGTTTTCAACTTATGAAGTTGGTTTTTCGCAAAAGAAAATTTTGAAGGAAAGAAAACAAAGGGTGGGCCCCTAATGAATTTTTGCACTCCTTTTAGACATTTTCAAATGAAAAAAGGACAATAGTCTAAAGGTAAATAAAAAAGGAAGTGTGGGTGGAGAAATAGAAATTGTGTTCTCCTTGGTGGGTTTCCAACCCATGAAGACAATTTCCTAGATTTTAAAGAAAATCAATTTAATAAGTAGATCCGACCTATAATTTGTGCATAAGACATCTCAAGATGATAATAGAAAGAATCTAATAACTATAGGAAAGAGTATATGCACCAAAAATCAACTCAGCTAATATTTTCCCACAGAGTACTCTATTGTTAACTTATCAAAACTTAAAGGAAAAATGGGAAAATAAGTATGGGAAAATAGAATATTACCATTGGGCCAACCAAATAAGGAAAAGATATTGAGATATCCATTAAAACCACGCATTACTATTTCAATGGATCTCTCCTTCAAATCATTCCTATGGCATGAATTTTGAAGATCATTAGATGAATTGGAGCTCCTATATAGATGGAAACATGAATAGCTACACAAACTACCACTCTTTCTTGAACTATTCTTCTATTAATTTTCATAACTTTTTCAAAAAGATAGTATCTATGCATTTTCTATTCTTTTCTTTTTTTAGATTCAAAATTTATTTTCAAATAGAATGGCAACTAGATTTGTGGGTTTCAACAAGTTGAACATAACTAAGTCTTCACTGTAGAATTTCACAGATACTTCTCTTTATTTCTATGACATGCAATATTTTTCAAAGAGAGTGAGGTTAGAGCCAATCCATCCCATTACTAAGAAGCTTCAAGGATGTGGGTTGTTCAAAATAGTTGGTTTTCTAGTTGCAGTCCAAGCTTTGAAGTTAATCTAAGAATGTATAAATCATTACAACCTAGACACAAGGCAAACTATTATACCAAATGATACAATGTTGATTTTGATAGATAGGAAAATTGTGGTCAATTGGCTACAAGTTCTAGAATGAGAGGAATTTTTAGATTTGACATTCAGAGGAGCCATTCCTAAGTTCAAAAAGAAGAAGATGATTTGGAGAAAGGAAATCATGCATTTATGGTTCCAAAAACCAAGGAGCGTCGAGAGTAATGTTCCTAAGACTCTATTTGGGACTAATCTCAAACTTGAGATTGTCAACATCTTGGTCCTCTTAAATAGAATGAAAGGTGAGGTAGAAGCTTTAAAATTTGTTTAGCAATATTTCTTTTTGGTGCAAGTCATCTACTTTGACACCCAATATATCGATTGGGCTCACGAGGTAAGCAAGATTTTGTTCAATGCTCTTCATGTTGCAAATTTCTACAACACATTCTATATGTCTTCCTTCCTTATTTACCTTTTATCTTCTATACAATTATGGCCAAGCCTCCCAAGGGTTGAAATTTTTCTTAATGATGTGAAGTTTTATGAATTCTACCCATGTTTACAATTGAAAATAGTTATGCAAAGTATATAAGAGTTAATGATGCATTCACAATGAGAATTTACAAGGAGCTATAGGGATGTCTAGAGAGGAGATTCAACCCTAAAGCCATGATAGCCATTAGCCAATTTAGAAGTTACTTCATTCAATTCTCATCCTTTTTGTATTTGCATCTTGCATCTTTTGATAGTTTCCCCTTGAAGTTTCTGATGTATCCTAGAAATATGATTGTGTTGATTGAGATTGTACGACAAGCAATCCAAGTGAACATGCTAAGTGGGAGTTTGATGAAGAAAGGGTATGAGTTTTCTATGAAGCTGGGAGCTTTCAGTTGTGAGTCTCATTTTGATGCAAAGAAAATGCTAAAGGTATTTGAAATGAAATATAAATTGTAGATGTATGAAGTCTTAAGGCCCATGTTTGATCTGAATGGATATTCAAGGGAAGTGTTGTAGATTGGAAGTGTAATCAAACATATCACCACCATTGAAGACAACTAGGCTTAGAAGGATGAGTTTGAGAGTCATGATCATGCTTTCCATAGACTGATAGTGGATCAAGTGAAAATGTATAAAGTTAATATTGATGTTGAAGGAGTAGAAGATGATGGTTAGAACATGTATAGTAACACCTATCTGACCAAGCTAAGAGCCACGCCAATCAGCTCTAAACCTTATGAAGATATAGGAGAATAGCTAGATATCATGATGGTTAGGATTATCAAGAGGACCAAAAAATGGGTCGAATGGACCATAGCTAGAAGGAGTCAAAGTAAAAGAGCATCTGCTCAAGCTTCTCTAGTAGTTGTAGTGGCCTCTTCCTCTCAAGGTGAAAAGTTAGGTGTAACCTTGGCCATCACTCAAGGACTAGCTAAACCATCAGGTGGAGGTGATCAACCTCTCAACAAAAATGTTTCTTTGGCTAAAATTTGTCAGGATGTCTCCCTCCTAGTGATTGGAACTCCATTAGAAGCCACAAAGAAGAAAGAAAACTTTTCAAAAGATGGTGTGGTCACTCTGACCCCCTTGCCTCACAATAGCCTAGTTCCATCTGTAAGTGTTGTAATTCTCCCATTGAGTAGTCCTCAAGTGGAGGTAGTAGATTTTGGAAATGGAGGAAGCAATGAAAAAAAATTCATTGAATTTAATGAGGAAACAAAGAAGACTTTAGAGGCAGAGAAAGGCCAAGATTCTTTGAAGCTCATTTCACAGGCTCCAAAGAATCCCTTCTCTCTGACTGCAAATGCAATCACTCCAGTTAAGAGGAAGATGTTTAGCATAGACTCCCTTGGGATGGCCTCCAAATTTATAGGCACAGATTGATGGTTGGAGGATACTTTGGACAGGAAGAGAAACAGGAAAGATGAAGGAGCCCCCAATAAAGATAGCTTATCTCTTGTCGTCCTCTCTAGATCAACACTAAGTAAGGTCAAGAAACAGAAGACCTTGTCCATCCTCAGACAAGATCCTAAAATAGGGCACTTAAAAATGGAGATAGAAAATCCTACCAAAGAGGGAAGAATCAAGGATATGTCTACTGATGATTTTACCTTGCATTCAGTGGATCTTGAGGAAGTTAGACATGATATTAAGGTTGGCTTGTGGAATTCAACAAATTAGGTAATTAAAGGATAACTAGAAAGTGTTAAATTGTGAAAGGTTAGGATGAAGGTGGAAATACAAGAACTAAATGGCTTCATCAAGCAATTGGTCACCCCATTGGAAAGCATCTTCGGAATGCCTACTACTAGTGATCCTACTACTATAAATGTTCAAGCACTCATCTCTCATCTCTAAGAAGACAAACACTTTGGGTAGATTGGTAGAGAGTGAAGTAAGAAACTCAAGTTGGAGGGAATCTCCATTATAGAACAAATTAGAAATACTATATTGACGCTAGAAATAGAGGAAGATAACATTTTAGCAAATAAAGCCACCTTGGCTATGGAGAGAACTAAGAGTGAAGATTGTGTCTCTCTGTTGAAGATTATTATCCACATGAAGGCAAAGGAGGTTTTCAAGGTGAAGATCTTTCCTAAAGGGGATGATCATTTTTTCAAGAGTGGCTTCAAAGCATACAGTTCAAGTCTAAAATAAGCATGGTAGCAGAAGAAGGGCTTAAAGAAATTGAAACTAAAGTGAAGAAGGATCAAGATAGAGATTATGAACTCCTAATAGGTTTGCATAAAGACTCATAAACTAGTGGTCAAGGAAAGGGAATTATTGGAGTAACTGTCATGTAGAAAAAATTCTCCAACTACATAGATAGTCTAATAGCGATAGCTTCTAGTCACCAGGATAGAGTTTCCAAACTCAAGAAACTTGGTGGGTGTGTATACATGGCCATGGAGGAAATGCAAGACTGTTTGAGTGCTATCAAAGATTTGGCCAGAGAGCATTCTAAATGGCTCTTGAGATATACTAATGTACGTGTTCATAGGCATGAAGAATTAATTCCAAGCATTGTAGCTGCTAAGGCCTATAGGAAAAAAGCAGAAAAGGGAAAGAAGTAAAGTGATTCATATTCCACCTCTTTTCATATTTTGACGTAATCATTGTAATGGACAAATTGGCTCCTTTCCATTTTTCATTTTTGAAGAGATGAACCAATTAAACTTCATTTGTAACGGTCATCTTGAAATCCTATATGTATTGGAATGAAAGATTAATAAAAGATCGACTAATTTTTGGTGTGAAATACTTGATGTTGTAGAGCCAATTGAATGGTGTTTTATGTCAATTATTTTCTATTTCATTCTGTTCAATGTTAATTTTATGTTTTCTCTTTCATCTGAGCTAAAAAAAGGAACAAATAGAGTTTCATTCCACCATTTTTGAGGCAATGAACTGAATATGATTAGTATTGTCATTATAGGTTCAAGAGAAATCTCTTAGGTGTTTTCTTTCAAGTTAATCTTTCTTTCTCTATAATTAGTTTCCTACTAAATCATTTTAGTATTCATTAGTATGCACTATTGAATCATTAAGCCTTACAAGTTCATAAGATATGTGAGTTCATAAACTTAATTAATCTTCTAAAATCATTTCTTGCCTGAGTTAGATCTTGTTTAGATCTAGCTTGGTTTACCTCTCCTGTTCTCAGGTTAAGAATGTATACCTCATTTTAGATTTAGGAACATAATTCATTGAAAATATACAATAGGGAGTTGTACCTAATAATTCAGAGGAAGGTTAGTATTTTTAAAAGAAACTTTCCAACTATTGTAATTGGATACTATTCAAAAATTTGGGCATCTAAGAGTTAAATAAAAAAGAATAATTTTTTTACCAATAGATAGGACATTACGAGAGATGGCCAATTGTATGATACAATCTTGAGCTATGAGTTCTTCATATTGGACTAAGGCTATCAATTGTGCCAACTATATTTTAAATCACATGCCTCATAAGGTATTATGGCACTTGAATCTTGAGGAGGCTTGGACTCATGTCAAGCCCAACATTTCTACTTTTGTTATTTCTGGAAGTGAAGCTTGGGCATTTATTCTAGATTCTCAGCAAAAAGCCATGGAGAAGAACACTCGAACACTCATTTCTTTTGGCTACTATGAGCATGTGAAGGCATACAGGTTGTTTGATCTTGACTCAAGAGATGTCTTGTTTCTATGGGATGTTCAGTTTGATGAGCATTACCCTCCAATGAATCCTCCATCTCTAGCTTCTTCCTCACTACCCAATACTTCCTCTACTCCTTTATAGGATTACACATCCTCTAAGGAAGATATAGATATTGATCCCCCTTTACCACCTCCACTAGATGTTTTGTGAGTGCTCAAGTGGGCTTGTGGTACTATTGATACAACTGGACCTTTGCTAGGTAATCTTGCAGATGCTAGTTGAACTTGTGCTTAGAATGTAGGTAGTGGCCTCTTGAGTCATGCCATTTTAGATGGTCCTCAAAGTTTTTCACAAGAGATAGGACACTCAGAGTGGGATAGGGATATGGATGAGGATTACTCTTCTTTGATGAAGAACCACACATGGGATCTTTGTCCTCTTCCAAAAGGAATAAAAGTTGGTTTGATGTCATTGGGTGTACTATACCAAGTATACTATAGATGGTTCTATTGAAAGGTACAAGTCACGTCTTTTTGCAAAGGGTTTTTCATAGGCTATTGATTACTTTGAGACCTTTGGTCCTATTGTCAATATGAATTCTATTTGCCTTGTACTATCTCTTGCAGCTTCATAGGAATGGATAGCTTTTCAGATGGATGTGAAGAGTACCTTTTTGCATGGAGACCTTCATGAGGAGATCTATATTGAGCAGCCTTATGGTTTTGTGCAATACTCTTCATTGGTATGCAAGCTTTATAGGTCTTTATATGGTCTCAAACAGGCCCCTAGGGCTTGGTATGAGAAGATGGATTCCTTCTTTCTTGCTTCATAGTTCACTCAGTGTCATTTCGATCCTACAATTTATATTCAATGTCATGGGGCTGACTTATTGATACTTGTGCTTTATATTGATGACCTCATCATCAAAAGAAGTTCAATTTCCATTTTACATAGTGTTCAACAAGCACTAAGAGAGTAGTTTGAGGTGACAAACCTTGGACTTTTGCACTATTTTTTGGGCAAGACCCTATTTTTGAAAAGATCAAAGAACTCGATTTCCCTATCCTAGACACTTTGAGGTGAAAAGATGAAAATAAAATTCAGAGTAGACCACCTTTTCCTATTAAAAATGATAGTTCTTTACATACTACTTGCTAAGTATAGGCCTTACATGGAGTAACTGCTCCTCTAGTTGTCAATTTTCTACCATACCTTACTAGAAAAATCATGGCTGCTCCCTAAGCCATGAGAAAAGGTTTGTTAGTACTAACAACTTATCACCCACTTCCATCTAGTTTGAGGAAGAATTTTCCTAAATTTTTAGGTGATGGGAAAGTAACTACTGATGAACATGTTAAAGCCATTTTTTTGGTTACTCACATCTTAGGAGTATCTAATGAAGATTTAGTTGTAAGGCTTTTTGTAGAAACTCTGATGGAAAATGTAGTGGATTGGTTATATCATTCAAATGATGGCTTAGTTATAGACTGGGACACCATAAGGATGACCTTCAAAACAAGATTCAAAATGGTGTAAGATGAGCACATTCTATTAACACAATTGACATCTAATAAAAAACAACTTGTCATGAGTATGAGGGATTTTGTTGCAAATTTTAATAAGATTACCAATAGGATTCCCACTGCTGATAGACCTAATACTAGCAATCTAGAAACATTCTTCATAAGTGTGATGCTACCAAATATCAATTATGATTTGAGAGGGGCCCATCTCATAGATTTAGTATATGCATAAAAGAAGGTGGTTGAATTTGAAGATGACTTGATCTCTATTAGAAAGTGGAAATGAGAATTTCAAACCAAGGGAAGTTCTAGCAATAATTCTTCATCTGATGAAATGATTCAAATGTTATTAAATGAGTTAGTGGTAGTGAAGAGACAATTAACTGGATTTAACCACTCTTAAACAAAATTATCAAAATCCACTAGGAAGGAATAATGATGGTTATTTGCAGCTTACACATTCATAACCAAGGTTGGTGATTGAGGCAACACCAATGAAAGGAAATATGTGTGTGTTTCATTTGAAAATAGACCATGATAGAGAAAGCTATTTGGAAACTACTCGTATGATGTAGTTGTTATCCACTAATGACTTGAATACTACGAATCCTTGTTCTGAGTTAGATTTGTAGTCAAATGGTGACTCTAGAAATTTATTTTTGGAGTATGAGTCCAACTCTAAGCCAAAGGGAGAATGGTATGCAACTATTGATAGAACTTCATACACAATGTTAACCCAGAGTCAAAAGCTCAAAACTAAGTCCTCCAATCATGTTCTAGGAAATGATCCCACATCTTTAGCAAATAATGCTCACATTGATCAAGGAACATCGACATCTCAAACACGTAAGGACAAGAGCACTTTTGATTTTATCCAATTTTGTAAAGAGTCAAGGATCCAAATCTTTCCTATAGAATATCTAAAATTTGATCCCTCTGAGTTAAAGAGACTAGTAGATCATTGTAAAGGAGGTGCTTTGTATTTAAACCATAATTTTGCCATTGAGGAAGAAGATGAACCTTTGACATCTAACCTATTTAATCAAGAAGACTCTACTATCTTGGTCACTTTCCTTGGGAAAAAACCCAATCCATTCTACATCTCCCTATATATCAACAGATGTAAATTAAGCAATTTTGTAATAGATTTAGGCGTGTCAAATAATGTGATGGATTTTTTTGTAGCAAAAGCTTTGGGTCTGTAAGAATTTTCCTTAGGGAAAAATGATGCCAAGATCAAGAAGCTCAAGCACTATCACAATATGGACCAATAATGGATGATCATAATACAAATAATGAGAATGGATATCAATTGAATACACACTAGAAGTGCCTCTATATAAAGGAATCTAAAATGACTAGGAGTTAGCAAAGTGATAAACATCACAACTAAGCACATGTCCACCAAGAATGGATTATCCTCCATTAAGCATAGGAGTTTGTGTGATGATGAGAGGATAAGTTTACATAGGTGTATCTCATAAAGAGATGTTGTAGACACCATGTGCTCAAATAAGTTGCTAACTCCTATGTTGTCAACAAGACAACTCATATGACTATGCATACTCCTAGGTGTCTACATGACAACTAATATGTTAATGCACTAATCTAAGTAAATTTAAGTAAACTTTAATAATAATTAATTATTTACACTAATACCGTCCCTTAAGTGAAACTTAGGGGAATGCACTTAAGCTCACAAAGGCTAGAGGAAAATGCATGATGGGTCTTAGCTACTAGGCTATGTTAGGTACCCTTGTAAAAAATGCAAAGCTCTTCATACAATGCAATGCAATCTCTCTAAAAATGGAGAAAGAGGAAAAACCTCATGAGAAAAACTCTGCCCCAAAAAGAGAGATAAGTATAATAAAGAAGAGAAGATTCATGTGACCCCCTTGGTGAAAAATCCCACACCCCCAAGAGATCTTGCAAATGAAGATACTTGAACTCAGTGAAAGACTTGGTGAAGATATTTGTAATCTACTATTCTATAGGAAAATACTACAATATGAGGACCTACTCATGAATTAGCTCTCTGATGTAGTATATATGAACCTCAATGTGTTTTTTGTGTTGATGTTGCACTGGATGTTTTGAGATTTCAATGGAACTCTGATTATCATAATGTATGACTGTGGGTCTAGGTATGTCAAAATCAAACTCTTTCATAATATGCTATAACAAAATAGATTATGTAGCCACAGTGACAACTCCTAGATACTAAGCCTTAGTAGATGAAAAAGAAATAGTGTTCTACTTTTGACTTTGCCAACAAATGGGGCTAGAACCAAGATGAAACATGACCCTAAAGTGCATTTGAGAGAATCAAGATCCCCTGAATAGTTTGAGTCTATATAACCAATTAACTATAGTCTAGTACCAGCTACATAGCATATCCCATATGTATGTGTATGATGGATGTAATGTAAGATGCATTTGGCAGCCTTCTAGTGAACTTCATCTATCTCTTGCACGAAGCAAGAAACCATGTCAACTATAGAGGATATGTCAAGGAGTGTATGTGTCTAGTAGATGAGACTTCCAACCATCTATACAAAGTAGAATCAACAAGAGGAGTGGAACACTTTGCTTCTGACTTAACACCTGAAATAAATGGAGTAGATGTAGCCTTGCAGTCACTCATGTGAAATTAGGCAAGTAGATCAAGAGCATACTTGGGTTGTTATAATGTGATCCCTAATGAAGATTGTTGTATCTTAATACCAAGGAAATAATGAAGTAGACCAAAGTCTATCATGGAAAATCTATCCTAAAAAGTAGACTTGACACTATCAATGATGGATGTTGTACTCCCTATAATGATCAAGTCATCAAAATAAAGTACAAGTAGCTAGTGAGAGTCACCCCACTAAAGAATGTAGACATTCGAATCTGAATGACATTTGGTGAACCTTGCTGAGAGAAAGAAAGAATCCATCTTGGCATACCAAGCTCTTGGAGCTTGTTTTAGTCCATCAATAGACTTTTTCAACTTGCAAACCAAAGAAAAATTCTTAATGAACCTTGGTGGCTACTCCATATAAATCTCCTCATAAATATCACTCTTCAAAAATGCACTCTTTACATCCATCTAATGAACAACCCATCTCAAAGATGTAACTATAGCTAGTTTCAAATGAATGGAGATCATTTTTGCAACTGTGGCAAAGGTCTCTGTGTAGTCAATACCAGGCACCTGAGAGAAACCTTTTGCAACAAGTCTTGCCTTATACTTATCCACACTTCTATTTGCTACAAACTTGGTTTGATAGATCCACTTACATTGAAGCAATTTTATTCCCTTAGGAAGAGAGAATAAGTCCCATGTGTTGCTTCTCATAAGACAATTGTATTCTTTCTCCATTTCTCTATCTCATTCTAGAATTCCTAAAACTTCTTTGAATTATTGAGGATTGAAAGAAACTAAAATATAAGTATGAGGGAGTGAGTTGTGTTGTGATCTTGTCCTCCTAGTATCTGAAGGATTCCCTACCAATGGTCCCACTGCATCCAATGTCTGGTGAGCTGATTTTGGTCTAGTGGAAGAAGATGTAGAAGTAGAAGGAATCTCCTCAACCTCATCTATCTACTACCACTATTCATGGAAGAACATCTTCCAAGTTGTTGTCATCATTGTCACTCTCTTCAATGAAGGAGGAAGAAGGAGGAGTTGAAGAAGTAAATCTTGGACAACTTTCTTCAAAGTGTACACTCCTCTCATAGAAAATTGCATGTGTCTCTAGATCTATCAACTTGCAAGCTTTATGAGAGTCCACATAACCAACAAAGATGCATGTTTTACTTTGAGGTTCTAATTCCTTGCATTTTTTTGTAGGTATTCATTCCCATGCTAGACAACCAAAGACTCTAAAGTTCTTTACAATAGGATTCCTTCTATTCCAACCTTCAAAAGGAGTTATACCATCCAAATCTTTATGAGGACTCCTATTCTAGATGTAGTTTGCACAATTCATTGGTTCAACCCAAAAAAATTGATCAAGAGCCTTATGTAATAGCATGCAAGTGGTCATCTCCTTGAGGGTTCCATTCTTCCTTTCTATAACACCATTTTTTTGTGGAGTGTATGGTACTCAATGCTGAAGGTGAATCCCCTCTTGAGTAAAAATTCTATAAGTCTTGATTTCACATACTTCCTTCCATTATTTGTTCAAAGAACCTTGATGGCTTTCTCTTACTAATTTTCTACTTGATCCTTGAAGGTGAGAAATTTTTCAAACACTTCACTCTTATGAGCCATGAAGAATACACAAGTATAGCAAGAATAGTCATCAATGAAGGTGAGTGAATAGCAAGACTTTCCAAATGATGGCACTAGAAATGGGCCCACCACATCACTATGAACTAGTTCAAGAACACTTTGTGCTCTCCAAGACTTCCCCTTGTCAATTTTTTTTTTTTGGATTCTTCCTAAGTCTACAACCTAAACAAACACCATCTAAGAACTAGACTTGAGGTAGACCATGAACCATGTTCTTGCTACTAAGCTGTTGAAGATACCTATGGTTGAGATGTCCAAACCTCTCATGCCATAGTTTTCTTTCTATATTTGAATGAATTAACAAGGCTTGTGCATTAGATTTAGGCGCAAATGAAGAGAGAGTCTAAATCCTTGAGTCATGTTTATTTTCACCTGTTGCAACCATAGAATCATCTTTAATACTTTTCACAACAACTGAATCTAGAAGAAATTCAACCTTGTTTTCACCTCCACAGTGAGTGATTTGGTAGACTAAAAGAAGGTTGGAGGTAAGATTAGGAACATAGAGAACATCCTTAAAAACTCCACTTTACATCTCAACTTCACATTTTCCTTCAACTTCCACTTTAGTATCATCCCCTACACAAATGTGAGGTACCTCTTAAGGTGTCATTGAAGAAAAATCTCTCTTTAAAGCACCCATGTGATGTGTGGCTCTTGATTCAATAATCCATTCCTCCTGACTGATAGTGTGTGTTTATAAAGCTTTCCTTTTTCTCTTAGAATCCCAAGATGAAGACCCTTTTTCCTTATAACCATTTGGAAATAGAACATTGTGCTTCTTCATGATGTTTTTCAATTCATCAATCTACTTGTGATAACACTGATGTTCATCGTGACTAATTCTTTTACAATAGAGTCACTTCCTCTTTTCCTAATTATTGTCCCCATTTTTGTTGGTATTAGGAGAAGACTTTCCTTTTTGTTGATTTTATTTAGGTGGTGACCATTTTGTGTCCCCTTTTTTGTTATCTTTCCACAACTTCCTTCTGCCCTTGCCTTTTTTTGAACTTTCACCAATTGGATTTTTGGAGCTCTCATTGTTAGCCATCAATGACTTAGACTTTGAAGACTTAATAATCCCCATTGTCATCAACTTAGCTTTTTCATCCTCTAATAACTGGGCATAGTCATCAAAAGTTAGTTTATGATAAGAAGCCCCCAAGGTATCCTTTGAGGTGTTGAATGAAGAGACAAATGTGGAGTAGTATGATGGTAGCTTATTCTGAATTAGATAAATCAAATTGTCATCCTTAATAGGACTACAACAATCATTAAGTTTTTTTCTCAATTCATTCACCTTAATGATAAAGTCATGGATGGAATCAAGGTTCTTAGGATCTAAGGAGATAAGTTCATCTTCAATCTTGTAGACATCCTCCTCAGTCAATTTCCCATATAGCTTTTCAAGGGCATCCCAAGTTTCCTTGGATGTATCATATTTTATGATTTGATAAAGGATCTTATCATCAACCCCTAACCTAAGGATTCCTAGGGCTTTCCTATTTGCCAATTTTGAAGCATGGGTATCGCTTTGAGTTACTTTATCACCTGTTCATTTAGGAAGAGATCCATATACATATTGAGAAAATTCTTCGTTCACTAATTCACACCATTTTTTAACTGACCATGTAGCATAATTATGTGGTGTTAATTTTGGAACCTTAATGTTTCCCATAATGCAAAGAAAGAAAGATAACAAGAAGAAAGGAACACAACACCAAGAGACACCCCCCCGCCCCCTTTCACTCAATCAAAGAATCCTCTGCCCACCCCCCAAATGAATGCTTGAGGCACTTTATACGTAGTACAATTACAATAGCCACTTGCCAATTTAGGGCATAAGTTTGCTTATAATTTTGTTGTTTACGACCTCCTCTTGGAGTTCAAATCTAGTGTATATGAGAAAATGTTAGTATGCTAATAGAAACCAAATTTAAATAAAGCTTCTACAAACTAAAAAAAATTCATAAACTTCAAGATAGACTAAGATGAGCTCTTAATTGAGAATATGAGCCATTAATGGGCTCTCTCAATAAGAAGCTCTCTTGTTGAGTAGCTTTGTCTAAATAGATAGGATGTATGCTCAAGCTTTATGCTTCAAAAAGGGCTTCAATGGATGATTGTGGATTTTTGGTGTGGATAGATGGCTTTAGTATGGATTTGGCTCTCAAAATAGCATTATAACTTTACTTCATGGATTGTGTTATTTTGCAAAGGGGAAGGATCCAATTTATAGGCAAGAGGCTTGAGGGATTGAGGGCTAAGATGCAAGGATGGGAAAAAGCTTATGGAAGGCTCAGATTGCATGAGAGGAGAGCACATGGATTGTGCTTCCTTATAGCCAATCAAGGAGTGACACATGTCACATGGTGAGAGGATGGAGGAAAGGGCAAGGATGAGTCAACAAAGGAGGCTCAAGAGATAAAATCTTCATAAAGACCCTCATAATGACTTGTAAGAGCAATAAAAGGGCTTGTAAGAGTCATTTATGACCTAGTGGACTTCATAAAGTTTTATGGTTGAGATATTTTGAGGGTGATGAGAGCAAATTTGACTTGGACTTGATTAGAAATGTTTTAAGCTTGTTTAGGCTTGTGCAAATGATTAGAGGATGGATTAGGATGGTTTAAGATTAGCTTAAGGATAGGCAAGTGGATGGCATTTAATGAGGGTGGGTGAAGGAAGAGATATTTGTTAACTTTGGCTTGGGTTAGTAAGTTTTAACCCATGTTTAGGGAATGTGACAAGGTTAGGAGGGGATTAGGATTAGGTTTAAAGACATCTTCTAGAAGAGTCTAGATTTTGGATGAGGATAAAGACTTTCTAGAATAGTCTAGAATTTCCTAGGATGAGGATGAAGACTTTCTAGAAGAGTCTAGAACTTCTTAGGGTGAGGATAAATTAGATTTTTAGGAAATAAATAAAGTTTTATTTATTTCAAGGGTTTGGGTTGAGGAGATATTTATTAAAACTTTTTTAATAAACATGAGGATTAATATTTAATTTTAATTAAATATTTTGAGTTGGGGTTAGGGGTAGGAAATGATGAGATTAGCCTTTAATCGAAATTAAAGAAGGATTAGAAGATTTTGGAAGAGGTTATTGGTCATAAGGAAATTGGCCAATTTTTGGGCAAAAAATAAATTTTTTATTTATTTTAGGATTTTTGGTCAATTTATTAATTAAATAATTAATAAATAAGGAAATAATGTTTAAATAAGATTTAAACATTTTTGGGAGGGATTCCTTAATTAAATATTTTTAATTAAGATAAAGGGATTTAATGGCATAAAAATTAATTAATTAATTAATTAATTAATTAATTAATAAATGATGATGTCATCAGGACTTTTTCAGAAAATAAAAATACTTTATTTTCTAAAGGTTTTTAGGTGTCTACATCTAGTACTTAGCAATGTTGCTCAAATTTACAACAATTTTGAAGTTTGATCAAAGAAAAAAATTCAAAAATAATCTATTTTTTAAAGTTCTATTTCTATCCCCACAAGTTTATAATTTGATTACAAATCTAGAAAGTAAACAAAAAGTTATGCACTTTGAAAAAAAATTGAACTTCAATATGTGTCCAGCTAAGCCCATATGGAGCATTTGAAGTTGCAAAACGTTGGATTAGACAGGAAATGGAGCATTTATTATTTCTTGTTTTTTGTGAAAATATGACTCTTAATGCCTCAAATTAGGAATAATATCTAAATACAATAGTTGAAAAGCCACTCTATAATTACTGGCTTCTCTTTGAATTGGTAGGTACAACTTCCTATGTGAATGATGTCCAAGGAATTATGTTTTTTTCCTAAACTAATGTAGGGTATGCTCTTAACTTGAGAGAAGAAGAGGCAAACCAAATCAAGCCTAAATAGAACTTAATTCAGGCAAGAAAGACTTCTCAATACTGAAACACATTCATGTGCCGACACATCTTATGAATCCATAAATCCATCTGCATAATCAACTGATGCTAAACTAAGTCAAACTCAAATCTAAAATACAACTTATGAATTAGGAAAATCTAACAGAATCCTTTCATCGAATGAATTATAACAATACTTATTAAATTCATTGGTAGTCTAGAAAATAGGGGAATGAAACTGTGTTCTTCCTTAGTTCTCTACAAAACAGAAAGGAAATACTAACTAATCACAATACGTACTGGAATGGAAAATGATTGAAAATAAAATACCATTCAATTGTCTCTAAAACAAATAGTACTTCACACCAAAGGTTTTCTGACCTTTCATTAATCATTCAACTTCATACATATAGAGTTGAGAGATGACCGTTACAATAGGAATTTTAATCAATTCATCTTCTGAGGATGACAAATGGCAAGATGGGAATTTCTCATATTACAAAATTCACAAAATTGGTAGAATTTGGAAAAGAAGGTGAAAAGGAGGCATCATCAAATCATTTAGACTTCTTCACTTTTCAAATTTTTCCCTATATTCCTTGGTGGCGACTATAATGGGAACTAATTCCTCATGACTGGGCACATGTACATCAGTGAATTTTAAGAGCCATTTGGAGTGTTCGTGAGCCAATTCTTTCACATAATTTAGATGTCATGTCAATTCTTCAGTAGCTACATGTATGCATCCACCCAGTGTCTATAGCTCTATCACTCTATTTTGAATGCCTGAAGCCATTCTTGATAGGTTACTTAAATACATGGAGAAGTTATTCTTCATTATCTCTACTCCAATAAGCACTTTCCCTGGACCACTAGTTTGTGGATCAGTGTGTAATCCTTTCATTAATTCAAATTCCCTATCTTAGTTCTCTTCACTTTATTTTCTATTTCTTTGAGTCCTTTTTCAGCTTCCTAAATCATCTCTAGCTTGAATTGCATGCCCTGGAGCCATTCAAACAGGGCTTCAGCTCCTTTCTCCAAAATCTTTACTTCAACCAGCTCCTTTGCCTTCATCTAGATAATCATTTTCATTAGAGAAATACACTCATCACATCGTGCTTTCTCCACGATCAAAGTGCATTGATTAGACAAGATATTATCTTTCTCAATCTCCAATTGAAGGATAACATTCCCAATTTGATCAATCAAAGCAACTCCATCTGCATTGAGTTTATCAATCCACTCTTTCCCAATTTGACCAAAATTTCTATCTTTCCAAAGCTATGAGATGAACGCTTGCACCTCTTCTACTATAAGATTCTTAGTAGTAGGCACACCAGTAATGGTTGCCAATGGGATAACTAGCTGCCGGATAAATCTTTTGAGTTCCTCTATCTTAGCTTTCATTTTAATCTTTGACAATTTGAGGCTTTCTAACTGATCTTCTATTATCTCATTGCCTGATCTCCATAAACAAACTTTTGTATCATGCTTGGCCTCTCCAAGATCAATTGAATGCAAAGTGAATTCTTTAAGAATCATATCCTCAATCCTCCCTACTTTATTTGTTTTTGCAATCTCCATAGTCAAATGTCCAGTATCTAGATCTTGCCCAAGTATGGACAAAGTTTTCTGTTTCTTAGCTTCTACCATGGCTGACCCAGAGCATACCGCTTGAGACACAACATCCTTTGTAGGAACACTTTCACCTTTTCTCTTTCTTTTTCTTTCTAAGGTGTCTTCAAGCTAGGACTTTGTACCAATCACCTTAGAAGCCATTCCAAGTGACTCTATGCTAAACATTTTCTTCTTTACTAGAGTCATTGTTACTATTGTTGAGGAGAAGGGGTTCTTTAGATCATGAGAGAGAAGCAAAAATGAACTTGGGACACTCTCTTCTTCTTGAGTTCTCTTTGTAGCTTCATTAGATTGAGCAGACTTGTTGCTGCTGCTCTTATCATCTCCAATTTCTGCTATTTGGATAGGAGAACTAGTTGGCTTCAAAAGAGAAGCACCTACAGATGGAGCAAGGCTATGATGAGGAGATGAAATTTAGATACCATGTGGGGATGGAATTCAAGTAGTGTGAAGAGGGAAAGCTAGATTAGTGGTTCCATCTTTTGGATCTTGTGTCCCTTTTTCTTTAGTACCATCCTGAGCTCCAATCACTAGTAGAGAACCTCATTGGAAAGTGGGAGCTATTGGAATATTCTTCTCTGGGGGTTGATCACCTCCTCCTGCAAATTGAGTTGGCCCTTGACTAGCCAAAGTTGTAGCACTGGGTGTGGCACTTTGAGAGGAAGTTGGAGCAGTAGCAGCTAGAGAAGCTTGAGTAGGCTTGCTCTTTCTTTAGCTCTTTTTTGATGTCCACTCAACCCATTTCCCAGTTCTCTTGATGATCCAGGCCATCATAACATCAATATCTTCTCCTATATTTACACATGGCTCAGAGCTGATTGGAATGCTTCTCAATTTGGTCAAATATGTATTACTATACATATTTTGACCATCATCTTCTAGCCCTTCTACATCCAAGTTGATGCCATAGGTCTTGATTTGATCTATTGTAAGTCTAGCAAAGGCGTGATCTCGGCTCTCTAGCTCATCTCTGCAATCAGCCCAGTAATCTTTCATGGTAGTTATATGTTTGATGATGCTTCCAATTTGGACCACATCTCTAGCATACCTATTTGGATCAAACATGGGCCTTACCATTTCATACTCCTTCAGTCTGTATTTGATCTCGAATGCTTTGAGTATGTTCTTTGCATCAAATCTAAATTCACAACTATAATCTCGAACTTGTATGGGGAATTGATGCCCCTTC
Source organism: Cupressus sempervirens (assembly GCA_028749045.1). Taxonomy (NCBI): domain Eukaryota; kingdom Viridiplantae; phylum Streptophyta; class Pinopsida; order Cupressales; family Cupressaceae; genus Cupressus; species Cupressus sempervirens. The sequence goes on along the minus strand of CM053787.1, from coordinate 773,342,196 downwards.
TTTCTCAAATAGGTGCTTAGCACATTTAGTTGAATTTCTTTCCTAATGACCTCGATGAGCACAATTATATCATCCAGATATCTAGGTAGCTTTAGGGGAAATATATCAAATGCTACAAGACACAAATAAGAGAAAGATGAGAATTGAATAAAATAATAGCCAAATTGGCTAATGACCACCATTGCTACTGGGCTAAACCTCCACTCCAGACACCCTTGGAGTTCCCTATAGATTCTCATAATAAATGCATCATTAACACATATATACTCTACATCACTATTATGTAACTACAAGCATGGACAAAACTCGTAACTTTTTACATTTTAAGGAAAATTTTCTATTCTAGGGAGTCCCAGCCATAATTGTAGGGAAGCCAACATGTATATCAAGAAAGATGACATATAAAATGAATTGTAAAACTTGGCTGCACTGAGAGCCCTAGAAAGATGTTCACTAACTTCATATGCCTAGTCAACATATTGTGTGTCTGAGCTAATAATTTGCACCATAAAGAAGTATTGTTATATAATATTGAATGCTTCTACCTCACCTTTTAGTCAATGTAAGAGGACCAAAACATTCAAAATTTCAGACTTAAGATCTGTGCCAAACAGGGTTTTAGGGACCTTACTCTTTTCCCCTCTAGGCTTTTGGAACAAGGAATTCATGATCTCCTTTTGCCACACCATCTTCTTCAGGGAGAATTCAAACATGGCTCCTCTGATTGTTAGCTCAAAGAACTCCACTCATTTCAGAATCCACAGAAAATTCATAATCGCTTGCCTATCAATTAAAATCAATACTATTTGATCAGGCAATAGGATCGGCTTGGTGTCCGGGTTGTAATAATTAATACATTCCACAATTAGCTCCCAAGCTTGTACTATGAAAGGAAACCTAGCTACTTCCACCAGTCCACTTCCTCAGAGCTTCTTTGTTATAGGATGAATCTGCTTAGTTCTCAGCCTTCTCTAAAAATCTTGCATATCAAAGAAACATAGTGAAGTATCAAAGATACTCAACCATGTTGACTTGATTCCATGTAGCCCATCAAAATCAGAGAATCTTGATGCAATCTTTCTTGATATAGAATCATAAGAACTCAAAAATTGTGATAAATTAAGGAAACCCTTGATCTGCATGTTAAATTACATAAATTTCTCCACACAAGTGACTTTAAGGATAAATCCATTGGGTTAGTAAATGCAAGGGTTCTGAAGGATTTCTCCTTGACATTTCACTCTTTCTATTGTCCCAATGGTAACTCTCCTTTATTACTGACTTACCTTTCCATTTTCACCCAGTTTTAGAAAATCAAAAACGAAGTACCCCCTAAAGAAAAATCCACTTGGCTAGATTCTGCTCAAAATATTGTTACAAATTTCACTAATTTTCTTCCATTTTTGTGCCAAACACATCTTGTGATCTATTCAAAAACTTACCATACTTGCAGTAGTTATTTTTCATTAGATGCAGAATATTGGTCTCAAGTGTAGAAAACCCACAATGGAGAAGGCTATTTCCATTTTTATGCCTAAGCTTTCTCTTTACCTTTTCTTCCTTAAGCACTTTACTATAAGCCTTAAAAAAACATAAAGAAGGCTTTGAAAGAAAAAAATGGGGCCCACTAGTAACTTCCTTCTATTGAGGCCTTTTTGGAAAACTTACTTCTTGGTTCGAAACCCAGTAAAGGAGAAGCTATTTCTAACTTTTTCGCCGATGCTTATTCTGATCATCCTAGTGAATTCTGAGTGATTCCAACTATGAAGACATGATAATATTTGAATGATTCATCCATAATATTTCTTACCTCTCCTTTTTTTTCATACAAATAGCATTTATGGATTGTTGTGGAGTTTTACCTTCGGGATGTGAAAACCCGCTATGGAGAAGAAGAAACTTTATTTTCCACCAGTTCAACTTTCTTTGCACTTGGATCAAAATTAATTGCAAATAAATTTATCTGATGTAGAATTATTCAAGAATCTCCCTTGAGTAAGGATTTAGATTACCGGTATGACTCATGACAATAAGGAATACCCACTCGGCTACATAATGTGGGAAAAGACATAAGAGCGAAACTTGATGGAGAAACTTAATACTTTGATAAAGGAAGAAACAACTGACTCGATCAATCCATAAACAATAGGAGTTAAATACTCAACTTTGCAAAATTGGACTATGGTAGAAAGTGGGGCAACAGCTGGCTCTGACTGGGGACATGGGCAGGGTATACGCAAGTGAGGAACTCAAAATCTTTGGTTTCACAATAGGATATAAAAGGTGGAAACACAAAAAAAATCTAAAACAAAACAAGGCACAAGGAAAAGATAATAGAAGGAAAAAAAAAGGCTAACTAAGGCACACACAGGACACTAAATTTAACTATAGTACACTACAGGGGTTAGCTATTTTCAATTTCAACCTTGATAGAGCTTCAAATCCCGACCATTGTAAGTTAGGGGAAGTACTTCACCATCCTCATAAGCCAATTTGAAAGAGTTATTCTCAAATGTTTGATGAATTCTAAATGGACCTTTCCACAGAGCATCAAACTTATTATGCATTCCTTCTGGAGCCTTTCTCTTGTCCCAAAGTACCACACTATCTCCTACCATGAATTTCCTCGATCTTGTTCTCTTATCAAATAGTTCATTCACTTGCATCTGATGCTATGTAATATGATCTACAATTTTTCTCCTTTCTTCTTCAAGTTTGCTTAGATATAGGATCCTCTTCTCCAAACCATCTTTATAGACATCATCCTCAATTACTATTTTGAGCTTGTTCATTGCTAACTCTAGAGGTAGAGGCAGATTGGCTTCTATTCCATAAACCAATTCAAAAGGGGATATACCAATTGCCCTCTTGGGTGTCACTCTATCTACCCAGAGTGCCTCATAAATCTTTTTGTGACAATTTTTCTGATTATCTGAGACTAGCTGCTTAACAATATTAATTAAATTCTTATTGGTAGACTGTTCCTGTCCATTCCCTTTAGGGAAATAATCAGATGAATGACCAACGGTGATCCCATGCTCAAAACAGGAATCAATAATCTTGATAGAAGAAAAATAAGATGCATTATCCATCACAAACTTAATAGGAACAACAAACCTGACCAAAATGTTTTCTTTTATGAATTCACACACCACCTCAAAAGTAGTCTTCTTTGTAGCCTAAGCTTCTACCAATTTAGTGAAGTAATCAGTTGCGATTATTATATACTGATGACCACCACTAGATGTGGGATTAATAGGACCAATAAAATCAAGGCCCCATTGTTGAAAAGTCCCTTCTATGGTAATAGGTCTCAATGGTAGGGCAGCTAGTTGGGGACAACTAGAGAATATTTTTCACTTTTCACACTTTGCTACCCAAGAATATGCATCTTTAAACATCCCAAGAAAATAATAACATTGCCTTAGTATTTTAAATTCTATGAATGAAGAAGAGAAATGTCCACCACAAGCTTCATCATGAAATGTCTTCAACAACATTTCTTGTTGCTTTTTATCTACACACCTAAGGAAAGTACCATCAATAGCACTTTTGTAAAGTTTATAATCCCAAATGACTTACTTAGCTACTTATAGTTTTAGATTTCTTCTTTGCATTGCATTTAGGCCCTCTAGACATTCACCATATGTTAACAAGTAAGAGATGTTTTCAAACCATGGATCATAGAGACTTACGACTAACACCAATTATTTTTCACCCGATTCTTCTGATCTTCTAGTAGTTATTTTTTCTACAATTGCCTTGTATAGAGAATTCTCTCTTATCAACTTTGTAGGTTTAATCTCAATATCATATTCCTATATCTATCATGTCCCTTTTTCAAATAATTAAAAATAATAATCTTTGCTAAGGTAGGCAAGCCCAAAAAGGTGAAGTTTCGGTAAAAGGGGATAATCTTTGGAAGCTAATGGACTAATAAATTAAAATTATTATTAAAATATGTTTTATTAACCCCTCTTGGATGTGAGTTATGATTATGCCCTCTTTTAAGGGGATTGGAGGCATTTTGGGCTCATTCCAAAACTTGATTTTTGTGCATTTCTTTGTTGTTCTTCAGAGGCTGCCAAACCTATGAAGAAGGAGACCAAATAATGGGAGTTTTCAGGTTTTTAGAAAGGTTAAGAATGGGATTTTGAAGCCATTCCATGTGCATGCTCATGCAGAGTTTTTCTTTGTGCTGAACAGTGCAGATTTGTGAGTTTTCGGGTGTATTTTTTGTAAGAGTTTGGTGCTTTTGGTTGAGTATTTCATATCAGTTTGGGTTGCTGCTGTATATAAGACTTCTAAATATTAAAATAGATCTGAATATATTTATTTATATATGATTATAATTCTGTGATAGATTATTAAATATTTGTGGTGATTCTGGGCTATTTTGTGCTATTTTCGGGAGCCCGATGAGCATTGTTTTTGTCCTCCGTTTGGGAGCTATTGTGTGCATGTTATACAGATCTGGAAATTTCATTTTATAGGCTGTTATGCTGCTCAAATTTTTGTAAAAATTTCCACTTTCATATTTATTAATAATAGGTGAAGCTATGAAGCTTTTGGCACTATTTCCGGCATACCCGATTTGGGGTTTATTGAAAAATTGGTGGATCTTTGAAATATTGGTTGTTTGATCTTAAAGATCTGATTGAGGCTTGAAATATCATATAAAATCAGTAAAGAGACATTTCAGTGGTATCAAAGCTATGATCTTGCTAGCCTAAGGGTTTGTACAAGTTTGCATGTCAGTTTTGACAACTACCCAAATCTTGCATGTCATAATTTATGGTTGCATGTTGCTTCTAATCAGCTGCATGTCAAAATTTATGGTTGCATGCTACTTCTAATCAATTGCATGTTAGTTCTTGGTGAATTTGGTGGTTGCATGTTGCTTCTAATTAGCTGCATGTCAAAATCTATGGTTGCATGCTACTTCTAATCATTTGCATGTTAGTTCTTGGTGTTTGAAGAAGTTATAACCTATTAGGGTTACACTCTACTTTATCTAGAATGGACAGGTATAGTATAGAGTCTCAGAGGACATGATCTTGGACAATTGATATCTAGAGCTAGAACAGTAGAAAGGATGGTTATTTAGACATTCGAGATAAACTTAGGGAAATAAATCATGACATGTTTGAATAGTTAGTTGAGCACCACCGTATGATGAATGACATGATGTCCGACCCAGCTAAGGTGGATAAGTTGACTGGATTTCTATTTGGTAGATTTTCTCATAGGGAAAATGGCATAATTACCAAGAACTTGCATGATGATTTTGAGAAACTATCTTATAGCCAGGCAGAGGTCTCAGATTCTACTCCACCACAGGAGGTAGTGGGAAAGCATATTACACAGATTGATTGTAACTGTCAACTTGATACTAAAGTTGAGATAGTTGTATACAGGTTGCCAAAGGGTGATGTCTCAGGTACTCATGATGGTTTGGTTCCAACAGGAAGTGACTATAGCATAGTAGGTTTAGATGATGATTATGAGGATGTTGTGCATGATGGTGAGATACCTGGTAGAGATGAGCAGACATTGAGAATTCATGACTTTGCTGAGAGAGAGTACTAGGCACAGTTAGATGCTTTGTCACATGAGGTTGAGGTTGGTAGTACTTCACATGATTTATCTAGCCAGTTGAAGGTGAGTGAAGATAGTATTGTGACTACATTATCTCATCATGATAGGATGTGAGATATGATAGAGGATCACATTTAGATGATTCAGTTATAGGGTAGACATAAGGGAGTTCAAGAAAAGTCTTCTTGTGTTGACTTACAGGTGATTAGGGAAGGAACAGGAACAATGAAGTTGAGCTATTTACATCTTCTATCAGATCGTGACGATCTTCTTAGCCTTGTCAAAGACTATTCAGATGCCTTAAGGAGAAAGGAGGAAGAAGTTGACAAGCTTCCTCGCGAGCTTGAGGACACTTGAGCTTCTTTGGTGAATACTCCATTGGCATTACATGACTAGGAGAGACATGGGGATAAGCATGGCATGGAGTTGAGTTTAGTTTCATCTTGTGTTCTTGATAATCAATTTTTTGTGGTTGGCAGATCATGTGTGGTCATTGATAATGTTGCGAGTTCATCTTGCATTCACATCCAAGATATAGGGACAATGTCAAACAGGTATGTGGAGTTAGTTGGCATTGGTCATATTACTTAGGTGAGGAGTTTGCTTGAGTTACCAACTGATTCTAGTTTATAGATATGGACTCGAGATTGTTATATTGGCATTTGGGATTCAATTGACTAGAAATCTTTAACACTTTTTGGTAGCAGTGATTGTTTGGGTGCTATCATGGATTTGATTAGCAGATTGCATGGTGTTGTCTTTTCTTGTGCCAACAACTTGTCTGATGTTGGTATTATTTTTTATACACCAGTGTTGGGCTTTGTCCATATATCCAGTCAACCATTTTTGCTAGAATGTGTTGATGATCTTTCATATTTGGCAGTGTGTACAGATCAGTCTCAGGATTATATTGGCATTGATGACATCCAGGAGGATGCAGTGGGTAGTTTTGAAGACTTAGTTTCCTTGATGGTTTCTTTTGGTATAGAGGAGTTAGCCAATAGTGCTACAATTTTTGATACTCCATATGTTGATATGAGCTTTGGACTTGATTCACAGGATATGGATTGTAATACTCTAGAGACCAGTAACTTTGAGGATACTCCTTTAGGAAGTGCATCAGAGGAGGTTTGGAGGAGATAGTCTAGCCAGTGTAATCATGTGTCTAGTCAGTTGAGAGTTAGTGAGCAAGACATTACTATCACTTGCCAGCATTTTGATGCTGCTCGTTAGTTGTTAGCTATTTATGGATGGGGTTCTCCTACTAGTGATGAGAAAAGAGGTAGTTATCTTTCCTTGACAAAGTTTCACTCTTTATGGGAGGCTATTTGAATTCTAAGACAGGATTATATGCAGTTGGTAGCTAACAAAGACTATCTTATGGAGTGGGGGAGTACATCATACGATGCATTATTGGCCAAGGAAGATGAGGTGAGTGAGCTTACTCAGCAGCTCGAGGTGACTTCTGAGATTCTTGAGAGTACACAGTTGGCTTTTGAGGAGTCACAGTTTCATTTGACTAAGGTGACCATGGAGTTAGAACGACTGAAATCTTTACTAGAGTCTATACATTCACAAGCTGCGGTGTCTAATGATCCGAGGATGTCCATGGTCGAGATTGTTAGAGATAGTGGAGATGGGGATGCATCCATCCTTGATACTAACATTGGCATATCAGGTTTGTCCCCACTAGAGTTAGGTTTAGTTGAGTTGGGTGTTGTAGCAGATTGTTGTGGTATGCATGACATGGTGGTTACCTCTAGTACTGATGACACGAAGACTAGAGATGTTGTATCAAAGATCATGTGTGATGTTGGTGAGTTGAAAGTTGGCATGGTTCCTATTAGTAATACTACTCCCTTGGTGATGTCTGCAGAGGTAGTAGTCAATTCCAACTTGGTTAGTGATCGATTGCAGTTAGTTACATCTGGATTGCTGTCTAAGCCACTAACTGAGATTGGCACATTCTATCAGCATTACACTGTGAGGTATGCTCATCAATTTACCATTGATGACCATGTTGATGAGATGATGATATAGAGATGTACTTTGGTTCCTAGTGCTTATCATCGGTTATGGGACAGTTTGACACCTTGGGATGAGAGTTGTGATGGGCATGACATGGCGATAGGTTCTATAGTTGACAGCTTGATAATACATGACTTAGAGCAGGAGTTTGGGAGTGATGCTTCAACAAGTGTTGTTAATGATTCTACTCCTTTGGCTATGAAATCTCCTAACTTAGCTGGTGATTAGTCATAATGGGGTGTATCACTTGTTCATAGGATGCATGGGATTTATGGTTATGAGATAGTGGCCAAAGATCTGCAAAGTTGTGTTGATTGTAGGAGTTGTATAGTGTGTGGATTCTCCATTCTTGGTACAGTTTCATTCGGGAGTGTTCACCATTGTTGCAGAGCTGGATTGTACACTCTGTATAGGCCAGTGGGATGCATTGATGGTATTTACTATGTTGGTAACTTGATTTGTCCACTTTACTTGGGTTTTGATGTTCCAAGAGTTTGTGTCTCATGGGTTTCTGACTGTGGAAGTTGTGATTTTGGAGTTTGATTGAGCTATAATTGTCAGTTTGATTATGGATTCCTCTTGGTTATATTGTAGAGGATATTGCAGGATCTTGTGCTAATTGACAATAGTATAGTCCATGACTACATTTGGGATCTAGGTGGATTGATTGGTTTATTGTTTGGCCATTTCTTGAGAACAAGCAATATTTGGAAGAGGAGGACTTGTCATGTCCCTTTTTCAAATAATTAAAAATAATAATCTTTGCTAAGGCAGACAAGCCCAAAAAGGTGAAGTTTCGGCAAAAGGGGATAATATTTGGAAGCTAATGGACTAATAAATTAAAATTATTATTAAAATATGTTTTATTAACCCCTCTTGGATGTGATTTATGGTTATGCCCTCTTTTAAGGGGTTTGGAGGCATTTTGGGCTCATTCTAGAACTTGATTTTTGCGCATTGCTTTGTTGTTCTTTAGAGGCTGCCAAACCTGTGAAGAAGGAGACCCAAGAATGGGAGTTTTCAGGTTTCCAAGAAGGCTAAGGATGGGAGTTTGAAGCCATTCCATGTGCATGCTCATTCAGAGTTTGCCTTTGTGCTGAACAGTGCAGATTTGTGAGTTTTCGAGTGTATTTTTTGTAAGAGTTTGGTGTTTCCGGTTGAGTATTTCATATCAGTTTGGGTTGCTTCTATATATCAAACTTTTAAATGTTAAAATAGAGCTAAATATATTTATTTGGATATGATTATAATTATGTGATAGATTATTAAGTATTTGTGGTGATTTTGGGCTATTTTGTGCTATTTTCGGGAGCCCGATGAGCATTATTTTTGTCCTCCATTTCAGAGCTATTGTGTGCATGTTATAAATATTTGGAAATTTCATTTTATAGGCTGTTATGCTGCTCAAATTTTTGTAAAAATTTCCACCTTCATATTTATTAATAATAGGTGAACCTGTGAAGCTTTTGGCACTATTTTCGACATACCCGATTTGGGGTTTATTGAGAAATTGGTGGATCTTTGAAATATTGGTTGTTTGATCTTAAAGATCTAACCGAGGCTTGAAATATCATATAAAATTAGTAAAGGGACATTTCAATATCTTTGCTACCCATGCTCCTCTGACATTACAATTTACTTCCTATTGTGTTAATACACTTTTTACTGCTACATTTGGGACAAAGACGACAAAGTGTGAATATAAGATATGAAATTGAAAATTCTTAAGTGCTCTGACTACTACATAAGCATGCTTCTCAATTAGTGAATACTTCAATTCATGATTTTTCAAAGGTATGCTCATAAAATCTATAGGAGATTGTACCCCTTCATCATTATCTTGCATTAATATTGCAGATAAACTATGCTCAGAAGCATAACAATAAATAAAGAAATCTCGTTTATAATTTGGATGACTCAAAACTAGGGTATGTGCAATAGTAGTTTTTATATCTTGAAAGGCTTTCTTTCTTTAATTTCCTTTCATCATGTCTACTATATGTTTAGTAGTTTCTACGAAATCAGGCACAAATCTTTTGAGAAAATTTACCTATCCAAAAAAGGACTTAACCCTTATTTTGTTTGAGGGTAGACTCAATCTCTGAATAGCCTCTACTCTTTCAGGGTAGATTTTAATGCCTTCTTGGGACACTATATGACCCAAAAGCTTTCCTTCTATCACACAAAAAATTGACTTCTTTGTGTTAAGAGATATTCCATGCTCTCTGCACCTTTGTAGTACTTTCCTTAAATCTTCCATATGATCTTTTCTTCTTCTTGAGAACATGATGAGATCATCCTGATATATGACTATGATTTGGTCCTTAAAATCAGTGAATATCTTACTCATGCACCTTTGGAATGTAGCACCAGCGTTAATAAGTCCAAAAGGCATTATGTGATATGAAAATGTACCCCAAGGGGTAGTGAATGCTCTCTTATGTTGATCCTTCTCCTCTACTTCAATTTGATTATAACCTGAGAAGCCATCAAGCATAGACATCATTTTAGATCCTACCAATATTTGCAATAAATAGTCCATATTAGGAAGAGAAAAGTTGTCTTTCAGGGATGCCTAGTTCAAATTGCAAAAATCAACACAGATCCTTATCTCTCCATTCTTTTTTCTAATGGGTACTATATCGCCTACCTAGGTGGAGTGGTGAATTGGATAAATTATCCTCACCTTGAGAATCTTATCTACCTCCCACAAAATGGCATCTGCAACTTTAGGATTATAATTCCTTTATTTTTGTCGGAAAGGGGTTGCATTAGGCTTTAGTGGGATCTCATGTTTTACCTTCCCAGTTTTATAACTTTTCAAATCTTCATAACTCCAACCAAAAACATCTCTATACTCTAAAAATAGATTGTTTACAGCCTCATTTTCTTTAGGTGAACATCACTTCCCTATGTTAATCAATTTGGGATTATGAATATCTCTGATGTTAACTCCTTCATATTCACCTGTGGTAGGTCCGTTTTTCGCTCTCTTTTAATTTATGTAAGCATCATTGTCTATTAAACAGTTTTTCTAAAGCCACAAAATATGGAAGAATAGTGTTACCTTCTAGTGGAACTTCTACATTTTTACCTTGTTTCTTAATTACATCAGATCTTTCATGATCACTTCCACCAAACTCATGCTCAAAACTAGACTTGTCATTCTCTAAGAACATCTATAGACTCTTGTCATCATTGAAGACTTGCCAATATTCTATGTTATCTGGGATGGCAGGTTGATATACAACTTTGATCTGGTACTTCTTGTCTTTGAAATTTGAATGAGGGAGCAATAAAGAGGTGAAAATTACTAAGGAGTCAGCTTTGGTATTCATCTCCCTTGGAACTACTTCAATAGAAAAAGTATCTAGACCTTTAATCTCATCCCAGACTCTATTCCTATAATTTTTAAGTTTATGGTTTTTAACAAAATACTCCCCTTTTATTTGATTTACAATAAGATTGACATCATCTTGAGCTTTTAAAATCTTTATCCCTCTTATCTTTGTTGACATTATTCCCAGCAATAAGGCCTCATATTATGCAGTATTATTAGTATTCCCAAATTCCAATTTGAAAGCCATAGGTTCAGGTTCTCCTTCTAGGGACATCAATACTACACCTACTCCAGATCCTAAAGAGGCACAACTTCTATCAAATTCAAGCATCTATATGCCTGGTAGATCTTTGTTTTCATTGGGAGTTTTATCACCTTGATTTTCATCTTCTTTTCATTCATATATTCCTCAGTAAATGACATATTGTTGCTGAATTCCAATTCCTGATATAGAATTTGAGCTTTAGGATTGTCTAATTTCAAAACTGTGAACTTCGCTTTTTCCTCAGGTTCTAACGTGACCTTCTTATTCCCAATAGGTATCACTACTTGAGAAAAATCTAGTTTTATTTCTCCTCCCAAGTCTCAACAAAAGCTTCTACTTAATAGAAGTCCATAGCTTTTTGGAATATCAGCTACTAGGATAGTCAATAGGAGTTTCTTTTCCGTATGTGTAGCTAAGGCTACTTGAGCATCTTTGATCTGTCCAAGTAGAGGGACTTTTTTGGCATCCATAGAATAACATCTCCCATACACTTTAGTAAGATTTAGTCCCAAGGCTTTAGCTACAAAATATGGCATAACATTATCTGATGCACCCAAATCTATTATGAAATTACTGAGTTTACATCCATTGATGTACAATGAAATATAAAAAGGTTTGGGCTTCTATCTAGGGAAGGTTGCTAAAATAGTAGAATTTTCTTTATTAAACAAGCCAGATGTTAAATTTTCATCTTCAATTTCAATAGTCACATTATGATTCAAGTCTGAGATACCCCCTTTACATCTATCCACTAATATCTTTAACTTGGAAGGGTGTGACTTTATATAATCAATAGTGGAAATTTGAACTTTTGACTCTTCACAAAATTGAATGAAATCAAAAGATGTCTTGTCCTTACCTATCTATGAAATAGGTGTTTCTTAATCAGTATGTACCTTACTCATAGAAGGACTGGAGTTGTCTTCGTGAGTATGACTAGAGGCTTGATTCTTCATCCTTTGTCCATGGGTAAGTACTATGTATGAAGTTCCATCAAAATTTGTGTAACACTCACATTTTGATTCAGAATCTGATTCATATTCTAAAACTAAATTTCCAAAGTCGCCATTTGAACAAGAATTAGGTTCTGAACATGGAGCTGCAATATTTAATTCATTAGTAGATAATAACTGCATCATACGAATAGTCTCTAGACAATTCTCACTGTCATGATTCGTGGTCAAATGAAAGACATACATATTTACCTTTTTTGGTGCTACTTCAATTTGCAACCTAGGTTGTGAACCTATAATTTGTAGGGATATTCTTTCATTGCTTCTTCCTGGTGAGTTTTGGTAATTTTGCTAATAAGAGCTATTGAATCTAGGTTATTTCTTTTTCATCCCTACTAGTTTGTTAGACAACTTCTGAATCATCTCTTCTGATGATGTGATATTACTAGAACTCCCTTTAGTTTGAATTTCTCATTTCCATTTTCTTTCGGAAATTAAGTCATCCTCACATTCAATAGCTTTCTTCTGTGCATTAGCTAGATCAGTGGGGTGTGCTCTTCTTAGATCATAATTGATGTCTGGAGGCATAGCACTAATAAAGAAAGTTTTTAGATTGCCAGGTGTGGGTCTATCAGTAGTAGGAATTCTGCTATTAATCTTATTGAAATTAGCAATGAAACCCCTCATGCTCATAGTTGGTTTCTTCTTAATTGAATTCAACTGTGTTAGCAAGGCATGCTCATCTTCTACAGTTTTGAATCTGGCTTCAAATTCAATTCTCATTGTGTCACAATAAATTATTGAACCATCAACTAAATGATAAAACCAGTCTGCTACACTATCTCTAAGCGTCTGTACGATCAATCTTACAACAACATCTTCATGTCCCACCACTAATATATGGGTAGTCGCTAAGAAGGCTTTAATGTGTTCATCTGTAGTGACTTTCCCATCACCTAAGAATTTAGGGAAATTCTTTGTTGAACCAGCTGGGAGTGGATGATAAGAATTTAGTGCTAACAACCCTATTGTTGTGGCCCACGGAGCAGCCATGATTATTGTAGCAATATATGACAGAAAGTTAACAATTGGAGTTGTAGTAACTCCATGAAGTGCTAACACCTAACAAGAAAAAATCAAAGTGCTAGCTTCTTAATTTCTAATAAGGGAAGGAGGTCTACTCCAAATTTTACCTTCACCATTCCGCTTTGGAACTTCTAAAGTAGGAAAATTGAGCTCTGTTAGTTTATCAAAGGTGGAATCTTGCCCACCCTATTCTTCGGTACTTCTGAGGAACCTAAATTATTCCAAGATGCTAGGTGTAGTTTAACTCTAAGATTATTGTCTTAATTTTCTTTCTACTCTCCAAACATCTCTCCTTTGAACAACTCTTTCAAAGGCTTCAGCTCTTCTTTCTTCTTCTTCTAATACCTAGCTAGCATTTCGATAATGTTTAGTGTTCCTCTTGTGCCTCCAAACAAATGTGTTAAGAGATGAATTTATTTCTTCTTGGTCATCTTGAAAACCAAGGTTAGGTTGGAGCACCAGGATTATGTTTTCATGAGGCAGTACCATTTTCCCTCATGACATAGGCTTTCTAGTCAGGCAACTGTTCGTTTCCCCAGTAGAGTCACAAAAAATCTGTTGGTAAGTGGATTTATGTTTTCCTATTTTTTGTGAAAATATGACTCTTAATGCCTCAAATTAGGAATAATATCTAAATATAACAGTTGAAAAGCTGCTCTGTAGTTACTATCTTCCCTCTAAATTGGTAGGTACAACTCCCTATGTGAATGATGTCCAAGGAATTATGTTTTGTTCCTAAACTAATGTGGGGTATGCTCTTAACCAGAGAGCAAAAGATGCAAACCAAATTATGCCTAACTAGAACTTAATTTAGGCAAGAAAGACTTCTCAATACTAAAACAGATTCATGTGCCCACACATCTTATGAATCCATAAATCCATTCACATAATCAATTGATGCTAAACTAAGTTAAACTCAAATCTGAAATACAACTAATGAATCGGAGAAAACTAACAGAATCCTTTCGTCGAATGAATTATAACAATACTTATCACATTCATTGGTAGTCTAGAAAATTGGGGAATGAAACTTTACTCTTCCTTAGTTCTCTACAATATAGAAAGGAAATACTAACTAATCACAATACATACTGGAACGAAAAATGATTGAAAATAAAATACTATTCAATTGTCTCTGCAACAAATAGTACTTCACACCAAAAAAATTTTGACCTTTCATTAATCATTCAACTTCACACATATAGAGTTGAGAGATGACCGTTACAATAGGAATTTTAATCAGTTCATCTTCTGAGGATGAAAAATGGCAAGATACCAATTTTTCATATTACAAAACTTACAAAATTGGTAGAAGTCACAAAAGAAGTTTAAAAGGAGGCATCGTCGAATCATCTAGACTTCTTCCCCTTTTCAACTTTCACTCTATATGCCTTGGCAGTGACTATAATGGGACCTAATTCCTCATGATTAGGTACATGTACATTATGAATCTTAAGAGCTATTTGGAGTGTTCTCGAGCCAATTCTTTCACAGAATTTAGATGTCCTGTCAATTCTTCAGCAGCTATGTGTATGCATCCACCCAGTGTCTATAGCTTTGTCACTCTGTTTTGAACACTTAAGCCATTCTTAGCAAGTTACTTAAGTACATGGAGAATTTATTCTTCATTATCTCTACTCCAATAAGGGCTTTCCCTTGACCACTAGTTCAAATGCCTTATCTTGACTTCTCTTCACTTTATTTTCTATTTCTTTGAGTCCTTTTTCAGCTTCCTGAATCATCTCTAGCTTGAATTGCATGCCTTCGAGCCATTCAAATAGGGGATCATTTCCTTTCTTCAAAATCTTTATTTCAACTACCTCCTTTTCCTTCATTTGGATAATAATTTTTAGGAAAGAAATACACTCATCACATTGTGCTTTCTTTGTGGTCAAAGTACATTGATTTGACAAGATATTATATTTCTCAATCTCTAATCGAAGGATAACATTCCCAATTTGACCAATTAGAGAAACTCCATCCGCGTTGAGTTTATCAATCCACTCTTTCCCAATCTATCAAAAATGTCTATCTCTTTGAAGATGTGAGATGAACACTTGCACCTCTTCTACTCTATGATTCTTAGTAGCAGGCATACCAGTAATGGTTTCCAATGGGACGCCTCTTCTATTTCTTAGCTTTTACCATGGCCAACCTAGAGCGTATCGCTTGAGACACAACATCTTTCGAAGGTGTCTTCAAACCAAGACTTTGTACCAATAACCTTAGAAGCCATTCCAAGTGACTCTATGCTAAACATTTTCTTCTTTATTGGAGTCATTGCCACTGTTGTTGTAGAGAAAGGGTTCTTCAAATCTTGAGAGAGAAGCTGAGATGAACCTGGGACACTCTCTTCTTCTTGAGTTCTCTTTGCAGCTTCATCAAATTCAGAGGCCTCACTGCTATTGCTCTTATCATCTCCAAGTTCTACTATTTTGATAGGAGAACCCATTGGCTTCAAAAGAGAAGCACCTGTAGATGGAGTAGGGCTATGATGAGGAGATGAAATAGGGGTAACATGTGGAGATGGAATTGCGGTAGTGTCAAGAGGGAAAGCTGGAGTAGTGGTTCCATATTTTAGCTCTTCTATCCCTTTTTCTTTAGAACCAGCTTGAGCTCCAATAACTAGTAGAGAACCTCCTTGGCAAGTGGGAGGTATTGGAAAATTCTTCTCCAAGGGTTGATCACCTCCTCCTGTAGATTAAGCCGGCCCTTGAGTAGCTAAAGTTGTAGCACTAGGTGTGGTGCTTTGAGAGGAAGTGGGAGTAGCAGTAGCTGGAGAAGCTTAAGTAAGCTTTCTCTTTCTCTAGCTCCTTTTTGCTATCCACTCAACCCATTTCCCAGTTCTCGTGATGACTCGAGCATTCATAACATCAATATCTTCTTCTATATTTACACATGGCTTAGAGTTGATTGGAATGCTTCTCAATTTGTTCAACTATATATTACTATACATATTTTTACCATCATCTTCTAGCCCTTCTACATCCAAGTTGATGTCATAGATCTTGATTTGATTTATTGTAAGTCTAGCAAAGGCGCGATCCCATCTCTCTAGGTCATCTCTGCAATCAGCCCATTAATCTTCCATAGTAGTTACATGTTTGATGATGCTCCCAATTTGAAGCACATCTCTAGCATACCTATTTGGATCAAACATGGGCCTTACCACTTCATAGTCCTCTAGTCTATATTTTTTCTCAAATGCTTTGAGTATGTTCTTTGCATCAGATCTGGATTCACAACTATAAGCTCGAACTTGTATGGGGAATTCATACCCCTTCTTTCTCAAACTAGTGCTCAATACATTTACTTGAATTGCTTGTCTGATAACCTTGATGAGCATGATCATATCATTCGGATATCTAGGCAGCTTTCGATGAAATCTATCAAATACTGCAAGATCCAAATAAGAGAGATGAGAATTGAATAAAATAACAGCCTAACTGGCTGATGATAGCCATTGCTTCTGGGCTAAACCTCTTCTCTAGACACCCTTGGAGTTCCTTGTAGATTCTCATAGTAAATGCATTAGTAACCCAAATATACCTCGCATAGCTATTCTGTAACTAAAAGGATGGATAAAACTCGTAACTTTTTACATTTTTAGGAAAGTTCTCTATTCTGGGGAGTCCCAGCCACAATTGTATGGAAGCCAACATATATATCAAGAAAGATGACATATAAAATGAATTGTAAAACTTGGCTACACTAAGAGCCCTAGAAAGATGTTCACTAACTTCATACACCTAGTCAACATACTGTGTGTTTGAGCAGATAATTTGCACCATAAAGAAGTATTGTTCTGTAAAATTGAATGCTTCTACCTCATCTTTTAGTCGATGCAAGAGGACCAAAATATCCACAATTTAGGGCTTAAGATCCATTCCAAACAGGGTTTTAGGGACCTTACTCTTTGCCCCTCTAGGCTTTTGGAACCAAGAATTCATGATCTCCTTCTACCACACCATCTTCTTTAGGGAGAATTTGGACATGGCTCCTCTGATTGTTAGCTTAGAGAACTCCTCTCATTCCAAAATCCATAGACAATTCACCACTACTTTCCTATCAATTGAAATCAATACTGTTTGATCAGGCAATAGGATGTGCTTGGTGTCCAGGTTGTAATGATTAATACATTCCACAATTAGCTCTAGAGCTTGTACTGTGATAGAAAACCCGACTACTTCCACCAGTCCACTTCCTTAGAGCTTCTCTATTATAGCTTGAATTGGCTCAATTCTCAGCCTTCTCTAAAATTCTTGCATATCACAAAAACCTAATGAAGTATCAGAGATACTCTGCCATGTTGACTTTATTCCACCCAACCCATCAAAATTAGAGAATCTTGATGCCATCTTTCTTGATATAGAATTATAGGAATTCAACAATTGTGATAATGTAAGAAAATGAACCCTAGACTTTGAAGTTTTTTGGAAGAACTATTCAATATAATAGTATAACAGTAAAGCGGTGATTTGAAATTTTGTTATGTTCTTCTTTATATAAAAACACTTGATCTGCCCATTAAATTCCATAAATTTCTCCACATGAGTGACTTTAAGGATAAATTTGTTGAGTTAGTAAATTCAATGGTTCTAACGAATTTCTTCTTGTCATTTCACTATTTCCATTGGCCCAATGGTAACTCTCCTTTATTACTAACTTACCTTTCCATTTTCTCCAAGTTTTGGAAAATCAAGAACGGAGTACCCCCTAAGGAAAAATCTGCTTGGCTAGATTTTGCTCAAAATATCCTTACAAATTTCACTAATTTGCTTCCATTTTTGTCGCAAACACATCTTGTGATCTATTCAAACACTTACCATCCTTGTAGCAGCAATTTTTCATTAGATGCGAAATATTGGTCTCAAGGGTAGAAAACCTACAATGGAGAAGGCTATTTCCATTTTTCTGCTTAAGCTTTCGCTTGACCTTTTCTACCTTAAGCACTTTACTCTAAGCCTTCAGAAAACATAAAGAAGGCTTTGTAGGAAAAAAATGGGGCCCACTAGTAACTTTACCCTTCTATTTAGGCCTATTTGAAAAACTTACTTCTTGGTTCGAAACCTGCCAAACGAGAAGCTATTTCTGAGTTTTTCGCCAATACTTATTCTGATCATCTTAGTGAATTTTGAGTGATTCCAACTATGAAGACATGATAATATTTGAATGATTCATCCATAATATGTCTTACCTCTCCTTTTTTTTTCATACAAATAGCACTTATGGATTGTTGTGGAGTTTCACCTTCGAGGTGTGAAAACTCGCTACGGAGAAGAAGAAACTTTATTTTCCACTAGTTCAACTTTCTTTTCACTTGGATCAAAATGAATTGCAAATAAATTTATCTAATGTAGAATTATTCAAGAATCTCCCTTGAGTAAGGATCTAGATTACCTGTATGACTCATGACAATAAGGAATACCCACCCGGCTATATAATGCGGGAAAAGACATAAGAGCAAAACTCAATGGAGAAACTTAACACTTTGAGGAAGGAAGAAACAATTGACTTGACCGATCCATACACAATGGGAGTTAAATCCTCAACTTTACAAAATTGGACTATGGTAGAAAGTGGGGCAACAACTGGCTCTGACTGGGGACTTGGGTAGAGTATACGCAAGTGAGGAACTCAAAATCTTTGGTTTCGCAACAAGATATAAAAGGTGGAAACACAAAAAATGCTAAAACAAAACAAGGCACAAGGAAAAGAGAATAGAAGGAAAAAAAAGGGCTAACTAAGGCACACACAGGATACTAAATTTAACTATAGTACACTATAGGGGTTACCTATTTTCAATTTCAACCTTGATAGAGCTTCAAATCCTAACCATTATAAGTTAGGGGAAGTACTTCGCCATCCTCATAAGCAAATTTGAAAGAGATATTCTCAAATGTTTGATGAATTCTAAATGGATATTTCCATAGAGCATCAAACTTATTATGCATTCCTTTTGGAGCCTTTCTCTTGTCCCAAAGTAGCACACTGTCTCCTACCATGAATTTCCTCTGTCTTGTTCTCTTATCAAATAGTTCTTTCACTCGCATCTGATGTTGTGTAATATGATCTACAATTTCTCTCCTTTCTTCTTCAAGTTTGCTTAGATATAGGATCCTCTTCTCCAAACCATCTTTATAGACATCATCCTCAATTACTGTTCTGAGCTTGTTCGGTTCTAACTCTAGAGGTAGAGGCAGATTGGTTTCTATTCCATAAACCAATTCAAAAGAGGATATACCAATTGCCCTATTGGGTGTCACTCTATCTACCCAGAGTGCCTTGTGAATCTTTTTGTGCCCATTTTTCTAATTATCTAAGACTAGCTTCTATACAATATTAATTAAATTCTTGTTGCTAGACTCTGCCTGTCCATTCCCTTTAGGGAAATAATCAAATGAATGACCAATGGTGATCCCATACTCAAAACAAAAATCAATAATCTTGATAGAAGAAAAATAAGATGCATTATCCATCACAAACTTAATAGGAACACCAAACCTGACCAAAATGTTTTCTTTTATGAATTCACACACCACCTCAAAAGTAGTCTTCTTTGTAGCCTTAGCTTCTACCCATTTAGTGAAGTAATTAGTTGTGGTTATTATATACTAATGAACAACACTGGACATGGGATTAATAGGACCAATAAAATCAAGGCCCCATTGTTGAAAAGGCCCTTCTATGATAACAGGTCTCAATGGTAGGGCAGCTAGTTGGGGATGTCTAGAGAACATTTTGCACTTTTCACACTTTGCTACCCAAGCATATGCATGTTTAAACATCCCAGGCCAGTAATAACATTTCCTTAGTATTTTACATGATGTGACTAAAGAAGAGAAATGTCCACCACAAGCTTCATCATGAAATGTCTTCAACAACTTTTCTTGCTACTGCTTAGCTACACACCTAAGGAAAGTACCATCAATAGCCCTTTTGTATTGTTTATCATCCCAAATGACATACTTAGCTACTTTTAGTTTTACATCTCTTCTTTTCTTTGCATTTAGGCAGTCTGGAAATTCACCATATGTTAATAGGTACATGATGTTTTCAAATGATGGATCATAGAGACCTATGGCTAGCACCAATTGTTTTTCACCCGATTCTTTTGACCTTCCAGTAGTTTTTTTTTCTGGAATTGCCTTGCATAGAGCATTCACTCTTATCAACTTTGTAGGTTTAATCTCAATATTATATTCTTGTATCTTTTCTACCCATGCTCCTCTGGCATTGCAACCTACTTCCTACTGTGCTAATACACTTTTTACTGCTATGTCTGGGACAAAGATGATAGAGTCAGAGTGTAAGATATAAAATCAAAAATTCTTAAGTGCTTTGACTACTGCATAATCATGCTTCTCAATTTGTGAATACTTCAATTCATGATTTTTCAAAGGTGTTTTCATAAAAGATATAGGAGCCTATACCCCTTCATCATTATCTTGCATTAATATTGTAGATAAAGTATGCTCAGAAGCATAACAATAAATAAAGAAATCTCGTTTATAATTTAAATGACTCAAAACTGGGGTATGTGCAATAGCAATTTTTATATCTTGAAAGGCTTGCTTTCTTGCCTCATTCCATTTAAAATTTGAATTTCCTTTCATCATGTCTACTAAATGTTTAGTAGTTTCTGCAAAATTAGGCACAAATCTTCTGTGTAAATTTGCTTGTCCAAAAAAAGACTTAACCCCTATTTTGTTTGAGGGTAGAATCAAACTCTGAATAGCCTCTACTCTTTCAGGGTCAATTCTAATGCCTCCCATGGACACTATATGACCCAAAAGCTTTCCTTCTATCACATAGAAAACTGACTTCTTTGGGTTAAGAGATATTTCATGCTCTCTGCACCTCTGTAGTACTTTCCTTAAATCTTCAATATGATCTTTTTTTTTTTTTGAGAACACGGTAATATCATCCAAATATAGGACTATGATTCAGTCTTTCAAATCAGCGAATGTCTTACTCATGCACATTTAAAATGTAGCACTAGCATTAATAATTCCAAAAGGCATTCTGTGATATGCAAATGTACCCCAAGGGGTAGTGAATTCTCTCTTATGTTAATCCTTCTCCTCTACTTCAATTTGATTATAACCTAGGAAGCCATCAAGCATAGACATCATTTCAGATCTTGCCATTGTTCACAATAAATAGTCCATATTAGGAAGAGCAAAGTTATCTTTTAGGAATGCCTGGTTCAAATTGTGAAAATCAACACAGATCCTTATCTTTCCATTCTTTTTTTTGACAGGTACTATATTGGCTACCTAGGTGGAGTGGTGAATGGGATAAATTATCCTTACCTTTACCATCTTATCTACCTCCCAAAAAATGGCATCTACAACTTTAGGATTATAATTCCTTTGTTTCTGTTGGAAAGGGGTTGCATCAGGCTTTAGTGGGATCTCATGTTTTACCTTCCCATTTTTATAACTTTTCAAATCTTCATAACTCCAACCAAAAACATTTCTATGCTCCATAAGTAGATTCTTTGCAGCCCCCTTTTCTTCAGGTGAATAGCACTTCCCTATGTTAATTAGTTTTGGATTATGAATATCTTCAATGTTAACTCCTTCATATTCACCTGTGGTAGGTCCCTTTTCGGCTCTCTTTTGCTTTATGTAAGCATCATGTCTATTAAATAATTTTTCTAAAACCACAAAATATGGAGGAATGGTCTAACCTTTCATTGGAACTTCTCCATTTTGACCTCGTCTCTCAATTACATCAGAGCTTTCATGATCACTTCCACCAAACTCATTCTCAAAACTAGACTTGTCATTCTCTCAAAACATCTGCAGACTCTTGGTATCACTGAAGACTTGCCAAGATTCTGTGTTATCTAGGATAGAAGGTCAATATACAACTTCAATGATTTGGTACTTCTTGTCTTTGAAATCTAGATGAGGAAGCAATAAAGAGGCAAAAAATGCTAAGGAGTCAGCTTTGGTATTCATCTCCCTTGGAACTGCTTCAATAGAAAAAAGCATCTAGACCTTCAATCTCATCCCAGAGTCTATTCCTATAATTTTTAAGTTTATGGTTTTTAATAGAATACTACCCTTTTATTTGATTTACAATAAGCTTGGCATCATCTTGAGCTTTTAAAATCTTTATCCCTCTTTCCTTTGCTAAAATTATTCCTATCAATAAGGCCTCATATTCTATAGTATTATTAGTATTCCCAAATTCCAATTTGAAAGACATAGGTTCAGATTCTCCTTCTAGGGATATCAATACTACACCTACTCTAGATCCTAAAGAGGCACAACTTTAGTCAAATTCAAGCATCCATATGACTGGTACATCTTTGTTTTCATTGGCAATTTTATCACCTTGATTTTCATCTTTTTGTTCATTCATATCTTCCTCAGTAAACAACATATAGTTGCCAAATTCCAATTCTTGATACAAAATTTGAGCTTTAGGATCATTTGATTTCAAAACTGTGAACTTTTCTTTTTCCTCAGGTTCTAATTTGACCTTCTTTTTCCCAATAGGTATCACTTCTTGAGACCAATCTAGTTTTATTTCTTGTCCCAAGTCTCGACAAAAACTTCTACTTAATAGAAATCCATAGCTTGCTGGAATATCAGCTACTAGGATAGTCAATAGGAGTTTCTTTTTCGGATGTGAAGCTAAGGCTACTTGAGCATCTTTGATCTATCCAAGTAGAGGGACTTGTTTGGCATCCATAGACTAACATCTCCCATGCACTTTAGTAAGATTTTGTCCCAAGGCTTTAGCTACATAATATGGCATAACATTATCTGATGCACTTGAATCTATTATGCAATTACTAAGTTTACATCCATTGATGTATAGTGAAATATAAAAAGGTTCGGGCTTTTGTCTAGGGAAGGTTGCTAAAACATGAGAATCTTCTTGATTAAACAAGCCAAATGTTAAAGTTTCATCTTCAATTTCAATAGTCACATTATGATTCAAGTCTTAGATACCCCCGTTACATCTATCCACTAATCTCTTTAACTTGGAAGGGTGTGACTTTAAATAATCAATGGTGGAAATTTGAACTTTTTACTCTTCACAAAATTGAATGAAATCAAAAGATGTCTTGTCCTTACCTATCTATGAAGTGGATGTTTCTTTATTAGTATGTACCTTACTCATAGAAAGACTAGAGTTGTCTTTGTAAGTATGACTAGAGGCTTGATTCTTCATCCTTTGTCCACGGGTAAGTACTGTCTATGAAGTTCCATCAATGGTTGTCTAACACTCACCTTTTGATTAAAAATTCAATTCATATTCTAAAAATAAATTTCTAGAGTCACCATTTGAACAAGAATCAGGTTCTGAACACGAAGCTGCAATATTTAATTCAGTAGTAGATAACAACTGCATCATACGAACAGTCTCTAGACAATTCTCACTATCATGATCTGTGGTCTAATGAAAGATGTACATATTTCCCTTTCTTGGTGCTACTTTGATTTGCAACCTAGGTTGTGAACCTATAACTTGTGGGAATCTACTTTCATTGCTTCTTCCTGGTGAGTTTTGGTAATTCCATTGATAAGAGCTATTGAATCTGGGTAATTTCTTTTTCATTGCTACTAGTTCATTAGACAACTTCTGAATCATCTCTTTTGATGATGTGATATTACTAGAACTCCCTTTAGTTTGAAGTTCTCATTTCCATTTTCTTGCAAAAATCAAGTCATCCTCACATTCAATAGCTTTCTTCTGTGCGTAAGCCAGATGAGTGGGGCATGCTCTTCTTAGATCATAATGGATGTCTCAAGGCATAGCACTAATAAAGAAATTTTTTAGATTCTAGGCATGGGTCTATCAATAGTAGGAATTCTACTATTAGTCATATTGATTTTGGCAATGAAATCTCTCATGCTCATAGTTGGTTGCTTCTTAATTAAAGTCGACTATGTTAGCAAGGCGTGTTCATCTTTTGCAATTTTGAATCTAGCTTCCAATTCAATTCTCATCGTGTCCCAATCAATTATTGAACCATTAGCTAAATGATAAAACTAGTCTACTACACTATCTGTAAGGGTCTCTACGAACAATCTTACAACAACATCTTCATGTCCCACCCCTAGTATATGGGTAGCTGCAAAGAAGGCTTTAATGTGTTCATCTGTAGTGACTTTCCCATCACTTGAGAATTTAGAGAAATTCTTCATTGAACCAGCTGGGAGTGGATGATTAGCATTTAGTGCTAATGACCCTATTGTTGTGGCCGATGGAGTAGCCATGATTATTCTAGTAGTATATGATAGAAATTTAACAACTAGAGGTGCAGTAACTCCGTGAAGTGCTAACACCTGACAAGTGAATGTGAAGTGCTAGCATCTTGATTTCTAATAGGGGAAGGGGGTCTACTCTGACTTTTACCTTCATCATTTCAATTTGCAACTTCTAAAAGAGGAAAACTGAGCTCTGTTAGTTTATCAAAGGTGGAATCTTGCCCACCCTGTTCTTTGGTACTTCTAAGGAACCTAAATTGTTCTAGGATGCTAGGTGTAGTTTAACTCTAAGCTTACTATCTTAATTTTCTTTTTTCTCTCTGGATATCTCTCCTTTGAACAACTCTTTGAAAGGCTTCAACTCTTCTTTCTTTTTCTTCTAATGCCTGGCTAGCATTCTGATAATGTTCAGTGTTCCTCCTGTGCGTCCAAACAAATGTGTTAAGAAATGAAATTATGTCCTCTTGGTAATCTTGAAAACCAAGGTTATTTTGGAGCAGTGGGATTATGTTTTCATGAGGCAGTACCATATTCCCTCATTACATAGGCTTTCTTGTCAAGTGACTATTTGTTTCCCCAGCAGAGTCACCAAAAATCTGTTGGTAAACAGATTTATCCTTTCTTGTTTTTTGTGAAAATATAACTCTTAATGCCTCAAATTAGGAATAATATTGGAATACAATAGTTGAAATGCCCCTTATTAATTACTAGCCTCTCTCTGAATTGGTAGGTACAGCTCCCTATGTGAATGATTTCCAAGGAATTATGTTTTGTTCCTAAGCTAATGCAGGGTATGCTCTTAACCTGAGAGAAGAAGAGGCAAACCAAATTAAGCCTGACTAGAACATAATTTAGGCAAGAAAGACTTCTCAATACTGAAATAGATTCATGTGCCCACACATCTTATGAATCCATAAATCCATTCACATAATCAATTGATGCTAAACTAAGTTAAACTCAAATCTAAAATACAATTGATGAATCAGGAAAAACTAACAGAATCCTTTCGTTGAATGAATTATAACAATACTTATTACATTCATTGGTAGTCTAGAAAATAGGGGAATGAAACTCTATTCTTCCATAGTTCTCTGCAATATAAAAAGGAAATACTAACTAATCACTATATGTACTGGAACGAAAAATGATTGAAAATAAAATACCATTCAATTGTCTCTACAACAAATAGTACTTCACACAAAAATTATGCTAACCTTTCATTAATCATTCAACTTCATACATATAGAGTTGAGAGATGACCATTACAATAGGAATTTTAATTGGTTCATCTTCTGAAGATGAAAAATGGCAAGATGGCAATTTTTCATATTACAAAATTTACAAAATTGGTAGAAGTCGCAAAAGAAGGTGAAAAGGAGGCATCATCGAATCATTTAGAATTCTTCCTCTTTTCAACTTTTTCTCTATATGCCTTGGTAGTGACTATAATGGTAACCAATTCCTCATTACTAGGCACATGTACATTAGTGAATCTTAGGAGCCATTTGGAGTGTTCATGAGCCAATTCTTTCATAGAATTTAGATGTCATGTCAATTCTTCAGCAGCTATGTGTATGCATCCACCTAGTATCTGTACCTCTATCACTCTATTTTGAACGCTTGAAGCCATTCCTGATAGGTTACTTAAATACATGGAGAATTTATTCTTCATTATCTCTACTCCAATAAGGGCTTTCCCTTGACCACTAGTTTGTGGATCAGTGTGTAATCCTTTCATCAGTTCAAATGCCCTATCTTGATTTCTCTTCACTTTATCTTCTATTTCTTTGAGTCATTTTTCAGCTTCCTGAATCATCTCTAGCTTGAATTGCATGCCCTAGAGCCATTCAAACAAGGGTTCAATTCCTTTCTTCAAAATGTTTACTTCAACTGCCTCATTTGCCTTCATCTGGATAATCATTTTCAGGAGAGAAATACACTCACCACATCATGCTTTTTGCATGGTCAAAGTGCATTGATTAGACAAGATATTATCTTTCTCAATCTCTAATCGAAGGATAACATTCCCAATTTGTTCAATCAGAGAAAATCCATTCACATTGAGTTTATCAATCCACTCTTTCCCAATCTGACCAAAATGTCTATCTTTCTAAAGCTATGAGATGAACACTTGCACCTCTTTTGCTATAGTATTCTCAATAGTAGGCAAACCGGTAATGGTTGCCAATGGGACAACTAGTTGCTAGATAAATCTTTTGAGTTCCTCTATCTCAACTTTCATCTTAATCTTTGAAAATTTGAGGCTTTCTAACTGACCTTCTATTATCTCATTGCCTGATCTTCATAAACCAACTTTTGTATCATGCCTGGCCTCTCCAAGATCAATTGAATCTAGAGTGAAGTCTTCAGGAGTCATATCCTCAATCCTCCCTGCTTTATTTGGTTTTGTAATCTCCATAGTCAAATGTCCGGTATCTAGATCCTGCCCAAGTATGGACAAAGTTTTCTATTTGTTAGCTTTTACCATGGCCAACCCAGAGCGTACCACTTTAGAAACAACATCCTTTGTAGGAATACTTTCACCTTTCCTCTTTCTTTTCTTCCTAAGGTGTCTTCAAGCAAGAACTCTATACCAATCACCTTAGAATCCATTCCAAGTGACTCTATGCTCAAGATTTTCTTCTTTACTGGAGTCATTGCTACCATTGTTGCAAAGAAGGGGTTCTTTAGATCTTGAGAGAGAAGCCAAGATGAACCTAGGACACTCTCTTCTTCTCAAGTTCTCTTTGCAGCTTCATCAGATTCAGCGGACTCATTGCTACTACTATTATCATCTCCAATTTCTACTATCTAGATAGGAGAACCAGTTGGCTTCAAAAGAGAAGCACCTGCGAATGGAGTAGGGCTATGATGAGGAGATGAAACTGAGGTAACATGTGGAGATGGAATTGGGGTAGTGTGAAGAGGTGAAGCTAGAGTAGTGGCTCCATCTTTTGGCTCTTCTATCCCTTTTTCTTTAGTACTAGCTTGAGCTCCAATCACTGGTAGAGAACCTCCTTGGTATGTGGGAGCTATTGGAATATTCTTCTTTGGGGGTTGATCACCTTCTCTTATAGATTGAGCTGGCCCTTGAGTAGCCAAAGTTGTAGCATTAGGTGTGGCACTTAGAGAGGAAGTGGGAGTAGTAATAGTTGGAGAACCTTGAGTAGGCTTGCTCTTGATATGGCTCTTTTTAGCTGTCCACTCAACCCATTTCCTAGTTCTCTTGATAACCGAGGCCATCATAAAATCAATATCTTCTTCTATATTTACACATGGCTCAGAGCTGATTGGAATGCTTCTCAATTTGGTCAAATATGTATTACTATACATATTTTTACCATCATCTTCTAGCCCTTCTACATCCAAGTTGGTTCCATACGTCTTGATTTGATCTATTGTAAGTCTAGCAAAGGCGTGATACCGGCTCTCTAGCTCATCTTTGCAATCAGCCCAGTAATCTTCCATGGTAGTTACATGTTTGATGATGCTTCCAATTTGGATCACATCTCTAGCATACCTAGTTGGATCAAACATGGGCCTTACCACTTCATACTCCTCCAGTCTATATTTGTTCTCGAACACTTTGAGTATGTTCTTTGCATCAGATCTAGATTCACAACTATAAGCTCCAACTTGTATCGAGAATTCATACCCCTTCTTTCTAAAACTAATGCTCAACACATTTACTTAAATTGCTTCCCCGATGACCTCGATGAGCATGATCATATCATCCAAATATCTAGGCAGCTTCCAGGGAAATCCATCAAACATTGCAAGATGCAAATAAGAGAAAGATGAGAATTGAATAAAATAATAGCCAAACTATCTGATGACCACCATTTCTTCTGGGCTAAACATCTACTCTAGACACCCTTGAAGTTCCCTATAGATTCTCATAGTAAATGCATCATTAACCCTGATATACTCCGCATAGCTATTCTGTAACTGCAAGCATGGATAAAACTCATAACTTTTTACATTTTCAGGAAAATTCTCTATTCTATGGAGTTGCAGCCACAATTGTAAGGAAGCCAACATATATATCAAGAAAGATGACATATAAAATGAATTGTAAAACTTGGCTACACTGAGAGCCCTAGAAAGATGTTCACTAACTTCATATGCCCAGTCAACATACTATGTGTCTAAGTGGATAATTTGTACTATAAAGAAGTATTATTCTATAAAATTGAATGCTTCTGCCTCACCTTTTAGTCAATGCAAGAGGACCAAAATATCCAAACTTTAGGGCTTAAGATCCATGCCAAACAGGGTTTTAGGGACCTTACTCTTTGCCCCTCTAGGCTTTTGGAACTAGGAATTCATGATCTCCTTTCGCCACACGATCTTCTTTAGGGAGAATTTGGACATGGCTCTTTCAATTTTTAGCTCAAAGAACTCCTCTCATTCTGAAATCTATAGACAATTCACCACTACTTGCCTATCAATTGAAATCAATACCATTTGATCAGGCAATAGGATCTTGTTGGTGTCCAAGTTGTAATGATTAATACATTTCACAATTAGCTTGAGAGCTTATCCTACAACAGGAAATCTGGCTGCTTGCACCAGTTCACTTCCTTAGAGCTTCTCTGTTATAGGGTGAATTAGCTTAGTTCTTGGCCTTCTTTGAAAATCTTGCATATCAAAGAAATGTAGTGAAGTATCAGAGATACTCTGCCATGTTGACTTGATTCCACCTAGCCCATCAAAATTGGAGAATCTTGAAGCCATCTTTCCTGATATAGAATCATAGGAATTCAACAATTGTAATAATGTAAGAAAATGAACCCTAAACTTTGAAGTTTTCTGGAATTAATATTCAATATAACAGTATAATAGTAAAGTGGTGGTTTGAAATTTTTTTATGTTCTTCTTTATATAAAAACCCTTGATCTGCCCGTTAAATTCCATAATTTGCTCCACACGAGCGACTTTAAGGATAAATCTGTTGGGTTAGTAAATGCAAGGGTTCTAATGGATTTATCCTTGCCATTTCACTATTTTCATTGGCCCAATGGTAACTCTCCTTTATTACTAGCTTACTTTTCTGTTTTCACCCAATTTCAAAAAATCAAGAATGGAGTACCCCCTGAAGAAAAATTTGCTTGGCTAGATTCTACTCAAAATATCCTTACAAATTTCACTAATTTGCTTCCATTTTTGTCCCAAACACATCCTGTTATCTATTCAAACACTTACCATGCTTGTAGTAGCAATTTTTCATTAGATGCGGAATATTAGTCTTGAGGGTAGAAAACTCGCAATGGAGAAGGCTATTTCCATTTTTTCATTTAAGCTTTCGCTTTACCTTTTCTACCTTAAGCATTTTACTATAAGCCTTCAAAAAAAATAAAGAAGGCTCACAAGTGAAAAATGGGGCCACTACTAACTTTACCCTTCTATTTAGGCCTTTTCAAAAAACTTACTTCTTGGTTCAAAACCCGCCAAAGGAGAAGCTATTTCTAAGTTTTCCACCAATGCTTATTCTGATCATCCTTGTGAATTCTGAGTGATTCCCACTATGAAAACATGATAATATTTGAATGATTCATCCATAATATGGCTCACCTCTCCTATTTTCGGCCAAAAAATAGAATCTATGGATCCTTGCGAAGTTTCACCTTCAGGGTGTGAAAACCTGCTATGGAGAAGAAGAAACTTTTTCTTTCGCCGGTTCAACTTTCTTTATACTCGGATCAAAATGAATTGGAAATAAATTCATCTAATGTAGAATTATTTAAGAATCTTCATCGAGTAAGGATCTAGATTACCTGTATGACTCATGACAATAAGGAATACCCACTCGGCTATATAATGTAGGGAAATACATAAGAGTGAAACTCGATGGAGAAACTTAACACTTTGAGGAAGGAAGAAACAACTAACTAGATCGATCCATACACAATGCGAGTTAAAGCATCCACTTTGCAAAATTGGACTATGGTAGAAAGTGGGGCAATAATAGGCACAATCATTGAAAACTAATTTTTCTAACAAATCCATGTACCAATTCTAGAAAATAACAACACTAACAAAAATTCAAGAAATTCTAGCCCAAATAAAAAAAAATTGCAACTGATTTGGAGTCTAGATGATTGAGATATGGCCTCCCAAAGTTAGAGAATCAAATTAAAATTACATATGGTGAGGGGTCTACACTAATGATGTTAAGAAAATACTGTCTTAAATTTGATTTTCAAATGGCTATCACAAAAGTGAATTTTGGGCTACTTGTGACAATCATATGGTCAAAATTTTTTTGCTCGTCGATTGATGACATCATCAAAAATGGGGCCTAGCTAGCTAAGGTAGTAGTCCATATTGTACAAATTTATGACATAGAAAAGTGTATGTGGTAGCTGATGTGTCAATCTTCATGGAAGTGGACATGGCAATCTCCATTCCAGGCATGCTGAGTTGTCACCATGTGGTAGATGGCATCAGGTTGGCGAAGCTCTAGCAACATCGAGGAGCGGTTGGCTGGCAGTGTGGAGGTTGTGTCAGCAGAGTGATCGGTGATAGATATCACTAGTCTTGGGTGCTGGAAGAGGAGGAGTGGCAAGTGGTGAGTTTCAAGTAGTGGTGTGGGAGTTTAATCTCACATAAATAGTGTTATATTTGTTTGATATGTTTAAAATAATAGTCAACGGTAAGCAAAATAACTTGCAAACTATGGTGAATGCCAGTTGTCATTGGCACTTGATAAGCTAGTCATGGTATTAAAAATATGTTGTTGTAGTGGAAAAATATGGTGGCCATAGTTGTAGACTATGTCTAACCATAGGTGGCTAGGGTTTGACCACCTGGCCTTCTTGCAATAAAATTGCTCTCCTACCAACTAGATGGCCAAATTTTTTGATGAATTTTCCAGAAAAAATAATGCAAATTAGAAAGCAGATGCAAATGAAAATGTAAAGATCTAAAAAACTAATTGCATAGATCTGAAGTGATCATACCAATTTGGCAAATTGAGCCTTTGGGATCTAGTTTGCAAAAAAAGTTTTCCTCAGATTTGACTATGGCCTAGGGTAGGCAAATTTATAGTCAAAATTTTTCAAATTGATCCTCTGAATGCAATGTTGAGGTTAGATCTTGCTCAAAATGCTCCCAATTTTCATAGATACTCTAGATCTAGATCATGGCCCTCCAAGATGTGAAGCAAAAATGGTCTCCAATGGCTATGTGAAGAGATCTCCTATCACTTTGATACCATGTAGGAATTTTCCTTAAGGAAAAATGATGCCAAGATCAAGAAGCTCAAGCACTAGCACAATATGGACCAATAATGGATGATTATAATAATCATAATAATTGGAATGGATATTAGTTGAATGATAATAATAATAAACCCAGTATGCTCTTCTCTAGCATTTTTAAATGATCTTGAGAATTAAAAAAGGTTGACAAAAATGTTTTTAATCTCTGGGGTTTCAATCTCAAATCTGACAACCAACTTGCATATTTGGTGTTTTCAATTAGTATTGCAAGTTCCAGAATGCCATTGATTGACTTAGATAGCTGATTCAACCTTTTCATGTCATCTTTTGGTTGTTGGGGTCATTTCTTGGTTGTTGGGGTCATTTCTTGTTGTTAAAGGCATCTGATTTACACTACAACTACATCTTCTATACATCAGCAAGAAAAACACATTCTAGGTTTTGTTCGCAGCACCAAAAACCATCTATTTATTTTTAGTTTTTGCATGAAATCTATATATTTTGCAAAATTGAGCATGGAAAGCTACAACCATACCCCTCTCTATCGACAGTCATAGATTTGAACACAGTTTTCAAATGCCTCATTCTTGCTCATACAGACTTTGATTTTGATGATTCTTGTTATGATCTTGGCTATTTTATTTTTCTCTCCTCTAGTGTAGTCATTTTTTGATTTTTATGCATAATTGTTTTAGAAATTGTAGATTCTCGGCTATGACTTTGCATAGTTCTCATTTTGAAAACTTTAAAGGATCATAGCTTTCTCATACGACCTCATATCAAGGTGATTCTATTTCTGAAAGTGCATGATTTCTTGAGTAGATTACAGTGGTGCTAATTTTTTTCCTTGATTATTGTGCCCAAGTTTCACTTTTAGTATATGATCTTCGTGTCAATTTTTTAATGCATTGAAATCAAGACCACTTAGTATTTCTTGCTAGTGGTAGTTGTAAACACACTAAAATAAAGTGCCAAATCATATTTCTTTGGGGGGGTTCTTTGATTGAGTAAAAAGGGGGGGCATTGTTGTAGCTGGATTTTTTTCTTTTTTTGACATTTCTTCTCAGTATTTCTTCATCATGTATAAAAAAAATATTCCCATCCTAACTCCATACAATTACTTTGAGTGAAAATCATCCATGACAATTCACTTAAGGAAAGCTGGATTAAATAGTATGACTATGAGACTTGAAACTGAACCTAATAAAAATGAAGATAAGGATAAGTGGATTAGCAAATGTGATGAGACATATGGAACATTGTGTTTTTTTTTTTCTCCTAACTTTCTATTTCACATTGAGTCTTTAGATACAGCAAATAAAATATGGACAAAGCTACAAACACTATTTGGCACACAAGATTCAATGAGGGGTCATATGTTGGAAAATGAACTAATTAGTTTAAGTCCAAGCAATTTCAACACAATCCAAGATTTCTTCACTAAATTGAAATCACTAAGATTGTAGTTAAAACAATGTGGAATTGAAAAGAAAGATGAAAAACTAATTCTTAGTATTCTCTCTAAGTGATCTGATTAGGATATAGGACTATTACAGAGGAATGCTAACTGATTACATAGAATTAATTAAAAACCTTTAATGAATCAAATTAATGTAAATGAAATAAGAGAACAATAAGATTAAGCTAATCAAGATAAATTGAGAGAATGAAGATGCAAACAATTTGATCTCGGAGTTCATCCATATGGAGTACGTCTCCAGGTCCTGCTCCAATAGGGGGACCGATCCGATGATCTCCAAAAATTAGGTACAAATGTTTACAAAGTCACTCCTTTGAAGTACAACAACATCACACTATTTCAAAGTACAAGAATGAGCACTTCAAAAATCTCCCCTATTCTCAGCACTTGGACATTCTCTCCATTTTTTGAATGCCCTCTAAGAGTCTCTTAACCCCCTTTAATACAAAAAAATAGCCTAAAATAGGCCAAAACTATAAGATATAAAAATAGGGCCTTTTAACAATCGCCCCTCGAGAATACCCTTTAGCCATTTTTGAAGATTTGGCTTCATGTTAATTTTAGGGTAACAAATTAACAAATTAACCTTATTTACATATACGGTTGGTGGTGATTTAAAAGATAGATAACAATCCTTGCTCTACACATCATATGAAGATCAGATTCTCATCAGATATGTAGGAAGAATTGTTGAGGGAAGAAGCAAGGATCCAATCTACACTCATCAATATTCAAAATATTATCCTTCCCATCATGGATACAATGTAGAAGCACATTGCTTATTCGAAAACATTGATCCATAACAATAATTTCTCAATTGCAGATCACATGATCAAACTCTCTACAGAAGTGCAAGTTGCTCTAAAAACATGCAAATTTTTGCAAGACACCTGGGATAAGACCTTAACTCTCATTCTAAAGGTACATTCTAATTTTCTCTCACATTTTGGTCTCTCCATGTAAATAGATTGTAAATCTTTGGCATTATTGTCAAAAAGGGGGAGAGATATTTGGGAGATACTTATATATAATTAAGAGGGAGAGATAGTTGTAAATACAAAGAGAGAAAGATACCATACTAGGAGATACACTTAGTATGTCAATATGCCTGACATGTTATGTACATTGTATGGGCGAGAATCATGCAAAGAAAAAGTATATATAGCAGAGTTATAAAGAATTTTTTTGAAAAATCTCAAAATCAGCATGCCATACTAAGCTAAATATCACACTATGTTGTATATAATTTTTGGCTGATAGGTATTTTTGTCACTAATGCCAAAGGGGGAGATTGTTGACATTCAGTCAAGTTTTTTATTAGTGATAACACTTATTCAGATTTTGTATACAATGTTTGTCAAGCACTATAGTTCAACCTGAGTAGTTCAGTGATTACTGAGCTTTGTAGTTTCTATTGAGTTAATAGCTTAAGCCAAAGCAAAGCTCGTATTAACCAAGTTGAATGAAGAATAGTGTTTATAGAGTATAGTTGTGGTAAACAAGGAATGTAATTTATACCAAGTTACACAGTATATACTGAGTCACCAGTCTATACCAAGTTTGAAACTACATAAAAGTGATTAGTATGGACTGAGCTTCTACTTATACCAAGTCCATGATGATGTCGAGTAATGAAAGTGGACCCCGTGTATCAGAACTTCACCAATTTAGTTTTCAAAACTTGTGTATCTACATTTGGGCCGACTTTGTAATATTGGTGTTAACTTGTGTAATGGCCAACTTTGTAATTATGTGAATTGGATTGATATATATGTAATGTATTGTATCATTTCCAAATCATAATAATGATGATAGCATGAAAATAATGTGAATGGAATGTTAGCATGCAAATGTGAATCAATAGTAGAGTAAGTGTATTGTAAGGCCATATCAAGAGTACTAGAGTTATATCTATCACATAGAGGTGATCAATACTTCAAAGGATCTCAATCAGAAATTTAGTTGTAAGTCAGAGATCTACTATTTCATCCTAATAGGTGAACCATTTCTAAATCCTTTTACAAAGTAGACTTAACAGTCTTTTCTTAAATCCCTTTACCAAGTGCATACTTCATTGTATGTTTGTAAAACCTCTAACAAAGTGGACCTAGCAGTCCTAATTGTTCCTAATAGGGAAGATCAATAGAAGTGATCAATGTAAGCCTTAACCATCCAAATTTATGCTACAGTATTGAAGTTTTGTTGGTATCATCCCCACCCCATTTTTACTTTCTATTTGGAAGGTTTCTGGGTCACCAAATATTGTGTTCAAGGTGTTTATACTTTCAGTTTCTCTTGCATGTAGTAGATTATATTTATTTATAGTAATTGAATTATACAATTAAGGTCTAAATTTTGTTAAAAGTTTTGAGGTTATTGATTCACCCCTCCCCTCTTGGTAACCTAGCTAGTCTTGAATATTTCCAACACCTCCTTCTACTATTTTTCTCACTCACTCTAATGATGTGAGTAAATTATGCCATGAACGGTTTGGCCATCTTAACTTCTGCTAGTTACATCAGCTCAACTAGTAGAGAATGGTCATAGGGTTGCCTTTAGTTTAGTTCTTAAGTAGTGTTTGTTAAGGTTGCATTCATGGTAAGCATCCTAAGGAAATTTTTTTAAAAAGTAAGGCATGAAGAGCTACACAGATACTACAGTTAGTTCATAGTGATTTGGCTTGTCCATTTTAGCATCCTTCTTTTAGTAGGGCCCAATATTTCCTCACATTCGTTGATGAATTTTCTTGATATAATTGAGTGTACTTTCTCAAACATAAGTCAGGGGTATTTGATCTTTTTAGGACTTCAAAACTTTTATAGAGAAGCAATCTAGGAAAGCCATCAAAGTTTTGTGCACAAAAAATGGTGGAGAGTATGTCAACAATTGGCTTGAAAGATTTTGCACTTCAAAGGGGATTGATTTATAGCATTTAGTTCCATAAAATCTTTAGCAAACTGGTGTTGTGGAATGAAATAATAGATCCTTGAAGGAAATGGCAAACTATATGTTTCACTCTAGATCTCTTGCACCAAAGTATTGGGCAGAGGCCATTAACTATGCTTGTTATATCCAAAACCATGTTCCTCATTAAGCCTTGAAGGGATTTACTCCATTTGAAGCTTGGAGGAGTTGGAAACCATCAATTAAGAACTCTTGAGTTTTGCATCTCCTACATGGGTCAACATTCCTGCAAAGAAAGCCAAGGCCTTGGATCTGCAGAGCAAACCTTGCATATTTCTATGTTATCATGATGGTGTGAAGGGTTATGAATTGATCCACCCTACTACACATGAGTTACTCATTGAGAGGAGTGTTTAGTTTGAGGAGGGATCTTCAAGCTCACTTTCTATTACTTCCCCAATTCCTTCTACTTTGACATTAGAGTCACTTGGAATACATGATAGATCTTCTAATGAGTCAGATTCACCTACATAGTCTTCTACCTCCACTTCTAATGTAGAGAGTTATTTAGAGAACTCGCCTCCTTCCTCTCCTAGCCATCATTTAGAGGTTAATGATTCCCCTCTAGATTCTCCTTCATCTAGTCCACTTTGGGCTAGACAAACCTTGTAGTCTGCAAGTGATTGGGTTGGGGATCCATCAGACACCAAGAAGACTCATTCACAATTCTAGGATGCTTGACATGTCTTCAATGCTATTGCCTCAGATCTATAGTCCTTTCATGAGGCTTCTAGTATTCCTATGTGGGATACAACTATGTAGGAAGAGTCTGGTTCCTCGATGAGAAACCACACTTGGGATCTTGTCCCTCTTCCGAAGGGAAGAAAACTTGTTCGATGCAAGTGGATCTATTAGATGAAATTTGTAATAGATGGGCCAGTTGAAAAATACAAGACTGACTTGATTTCCAAAGGATTCTCCTAGGTTGCTGGAATTGACTACTCTGAGACTTGTATGCCAGTTTCCTAAATGAATTCCATTCAACTTGTTCTTTTCATTGCTATAGCTAATCATTGGGAAGCACATTAGATGGATGTGAAGAGTGTTTTCTTCACAATGACCTTCATGAGGAGATCTACATGGAGTAGCCATAGGATTTCCTTTAGGATTCTTCACTTGTGTCTACCTTTGGAAGTCTCTCTATGGCCTCAAATAGACTCCTTGGGCCTGGTATCCCAAGATGGACTCCTTCCTTCTCTCAATTGGGTTCACAGGGTGATTCACTCCTATTTTTGGTTTTGTATGTTGATGACTTTCTGATCAGAGGAAGTTCACCCACCATTAAGGCTATCAAAGTTGCCATTTAGGACAGTTTTTTGATGACTTACTTGGGCTTGTTGTATTACTTTCTCGGGATTGAGATCTTTCAATGTCCTTCTGGGATCACCATCACACAGTCCAAGTATGCTCTAGATTTACTCTTGAGGCTTCATATGGTTGACTATAAGCCTGCTCCAAATCCCTTCCTTTCTAAAGGAAAACTTGAGGCTCGGTGTTCTTATCCACTTGTTGATCGCACCTTGTATCGCCAACTTGTTGGGAGTATCATTTATCTAACTCATACGACACTCGACATCTCATATGCTATAGGCATGGTCTTTGGATTCATGTAGGAGCTTCATGAACTACACTAGAAAGTAGCCAAGTAGATCCTTCACTACATTCAGGGTTCTCACAATTATGGGATTCACTATGTAATAAGTATTGAGCTTGATTTGGTGGGCTACACAGATTTAGATTGGGCAGGTGATTCTCAAGATCGCAAGTCTACTTTAGGTTACAACTTCTCACTTAGTTGAGTTCATTTTTGTTGGTCAAGGAAAAAAAATTCTACTATTGTTTTATCTTCTACTGAGGCTGAGTATCAGGGGGCTATGAATATTGTCACTAAGGCCATTTTGCTTCAACATCTTCTCACTGAGTTTGGCATCCATATCAAATGACCATCAATCATATTTTGTGATAACCAAAGTGCCATTCAGATCTCATGGAATATGGTCCATCATCAATGGACCAAACACATAGAGATCCACATGCACTACATCTGGGAGCTCATCCATGGTCATGCGATCTACCTTCGCTATTATTTGACTTTCAATTAGGTTGCTAATATCTTCACCAAACCCTTCACTAAGAGCAAGTTCCTTCATTTGTGAGCTTTGTTGGGGGTGTAGGATACTTCATCTTTTTGGGGCCTTCTTCCTCTCACTCAGATTCCCAAATTTTTGGGGAGTCTCCTTTCTCTCTCTTTTAGTGAACTTTTATGTGTATGGGTACCTCATTAGACATGACTTATTGGGACCCATTTCTACATCACCTAATCTTTGCTTATGGGGGGATGTTAGTATAGTTTTTTTTTAAATTTC
This sequence comes from Cupressus sempervirens, assembly GCA_028749045.1. NCBI lineage: Eukaryota > Viridiplantae > Streptophyta > Pinopsida > Cupressales > Cupressaceae > Cupressus > Cupressus sempervirens. The sequence goes on along the minus strand of CM053787.1, from coordinate 773,303,659 downwards.
CTAGTGGGTTATTTATTTTTCCCTATATTGTTAGGTTTTTCCTACACTTTTAATAATATTTCTTAGGTTAATAAAGCATGTCTTCCTTAGTAAGTGGTTGTGAAGTTTCACCTTCCTACATGTGAGTATCTATTAGCTATCTTAGGAAGATATTTTGCTATATTTAGTCTGATAGATGGTTGCTCCTCATTGGTCAGTGTTGCCACCTCCTCCTTCTTCCTAGTCTATCTAAGCATGCTACCTAGCTTATATTTGTAATCAATTTCTTTTCCATCCTCTAAATTTTATTTTTCTTTTAGCATTTGCATCACTCTCTTAGATATTAATTCTATGTTGCTATTTTGATTTTGTATCATTTGCATTCATAGTTTAGATATTTATTCTTTCAACTAGTTTTTTTGGTTATCAATATTTTTAGATTCTAACAACTAGGAAAAATCAAAGATGCTCAAGTGGCTCTAGCCTCTCATCTAGAAAAGAAAAAATTATTAACTATCTTGGTTGTGTATATTCTAACAATTTATGGCCTCCTCTTAAGCATAAGTTTTTGTAGAGATCTGTGGGACAAATAAAATCAGATTGGTTTGAAGTAGTCATACCTATAGGAAGTAAAAATGTTATGTTGGAACCTAAAGAGAAAGCCAAATTTACATTCTTAAAGTCAGATGATCCTAAAGCCCAGATTCTCTATCAAGAACTAGAGTTCAATAACTATTTTTTGTTCACTGAAGATACTCTGAATGAGAAAGAAATTGAAGACCCGAGAATAAAAATGCTCAGTGAAGAGAAAGATTCATCATCTATATGGACATTGGAGTTTGATGGAAGCTACTCCTCATCAAGATCTAGTGCAAGTGTAGTGTGAATACCTCCTGAAGGAGAACCCAAATCCATGGCTTTCAAAATGGAATTTGGGAACACAAATAACATAGAAAAATATGAACCCCTACTACTTTGGATGATAGTTACAAAGGAAAAAGGAATAAAGATCCTAAAAGCTTGAGGTGATGCACAACTCATTATGACACAGATTAAGGGGTAGTACTCTATAGAGAATCATAAGTTAAAGAATTATAGAAATAGAGTCTAGGATGAAATAGAAGGCCTTGATGCTTTTTCTATTAAATTAGTATCAAGATAGATGAATACCAAAGTAGATTCAATGGTTATTTCCACTTCCTTATTAGTTCTTCATCCAGAATTTAGAGATAAGAAGTATGAGGTCAAAATTGTATATCAAGCCTTTGTTTCTAACAATGCAGAATTCTAGCAAGTCTTTGAAGATGACAAGAGTCTATAGTTGTTCTTCAAAAATGACAAAGCTACTTGTACAAGCACCAATCCAATGAAGACAATCATGGAGACCCTAACCATAATAAAAAAGAGGATCAAACTGATGAAGTCCAATTATGAGGTAATATCATTCACCATATCTTGTATCCTTGGAAAAACTATTTAATAGGCATGATGCCTACATAAAGAAAAAGAGGTCAGAAAAAGGTCCTACTATTGGTGAATATGAAGGGGTGAACATTAGAGATGTTTAAAGTCCTAAGATGACCAATATTGGAAAGTGTTGCTTGCCTAAAGAGAAGGAAGCTGCCAATTTTTTTTTTGTAGAATATCAAGATGTATTCGCTTAGAGTTATGAAGATTTGAAAAGCTACATGGGCAGGAAAATAAAACATCAAATTCCATTGAAACTTGATGCAGTCCCTTTTAGATAGAAGTAGACAAATTATAATCCAAGTAGATGCTATATTCTAGGAAGTAGATAAGATTTTGAAGGCGAGGATCATTTATCCCATCCATCACTCCACCTAGGTAGCTAATATAGTAGCAGTTAGGAAGAAGAACAGAGAAATAAGAATCTGCGTAGATTTCAAAAATTTGAACCAGGCATCTTTGAAAGACAATTTTGCTCTTCCAAACCTAGATTACCTACTACAAAAAATATCTAGAGCTAAGATGATGTCCATGCTCGATGAGTTCTTAGGATACAAACAAGTAGAAGTGGAAGAGAAGGATCAACACAAAATAGCTTTCACCACTCCTTCGGGTACATTCGCATATCATAGAATGCCCTTTGAGCTCATCAATGTTAGTGCTACATTTCAAAGGTTTATGAGTAAAATGTTTACTAATCTAAAGGACTAGATTGTCCTTATATACTTGGATGATCTCACTATGTTTTCAAAGTAAAGAAAAAACCTTATAGAAGATTTGGAGAAGGTACTCCAAAGGTGTCAGTAACACAGAATCTCACTTAATCCTAAAAAGTTTTTTTTTTATGTGATAAAGGGAAAGTTTCTTGGTCACATAGTTTCCCAAGAAGGTATCAAAATTGACCCTGAGTGAGTCAAGGCCATTCGAAGGTTATGCCTACCAATAAACAAAATAGGAGTTAAATCATTCTTTGGGTAAGTGAATATCCTGATAAGGTTCATACTAGATTGTGTAGAAACTACTAAGTGTATTGTGGATATGATGAAGGGAAATTCAAGTTTTAAATGGAATGAAGCCAATAAACAAGCCTTCTAGAATATAAAGATTGCTATTGCTAATGCTCCAATACTGTGTCATTGAGACTTCATTATTTACTGTTATTCCTCTAAACACACTTTGTCAACTATCCTTATGCAAGATAACAAAGAAGGGGGTACAAGCTTTGATTACCTTCATGATCATACCTCTAAAAGGTCATGAGTTGAAGTATTCCCAAATCAAGAAACATGTCTCTGCAATAGTCAAAGCACTAAAGAATTTTAGGTTCTATATCTTGCACTCGCATTCTATGGTTTATGTACCTGGCTTAGTAGTAAAAAGTGTGTTAACACAACAAGATGTAGGGTGAAATGCTAGAGGAATGTGGATAGAAAAAATACAAGAGTATGACATTGAAATCAATCCTACTAAGCTAGTGAGGGGTAATGCTTTATGCAAAGAAATTATGGAAAATAAGATCGCTGAAAAACTAGATGAGTTGGGAGAGAAGAAGTTAGTTTTTGTAGTAGGATTGTGGGACTCTTGGTTTGACAATATTACTTATCTACTGATGTATGAAGAATGCCCTGAAGGCATGACAACAACAAAAAGAAGGAATCTCAAATTGAAAGCTTCAAAATATGTAATTTTGGATAACAACTTGTTTAAGAGAGCTATAGATGGTAGTTTTGTAAGATGTGTAGACAAACAATAGAAATAAAAGTTTTTGAGAACATTTCATGATGAAGCATGCGGTGGACATTTCTCATCCTCAGTCACAGCTTTCAAAATATTAAGATAGTGTTACTATTGACCTGGAATGTTTAAGGATGCCTACTCCTAGGTGTCTAAGTGCAAAAAATGTAAGATGTTCACTAGGAGACACTCGCTAGCCACTCTGCCTCTTAGACCTATCATCATTGAAGGTCCTTCCCAATAATGGCACCTTGATTTTATTGGTCCTATCAATCCAACATCCAGTGTTAGTCACCAGTATGTTATAACTGTGATTGATTACTTCACCAAGTGGGTGGAAGCCAAAGCAACCAAGAAAACTACTTCCAAAGTGGCTCATGAATTCATCAAGGAAAACATACCAGTTATATTTGATGGCCCCATAAAACTGCTAATGGATAGTTTGGAATATTTTTCTTCAGTTGAGATCACCGAGTTTTGTTTCGAGCATGGCATTATAATCAGTCATTCATCTGACTATTTCTCACAAGGAAATGGTCAAGTGGAATATAGTAACAAGAATCTGATGAATATTGTCAAGAAATTGGTGTCAGATAATCAAAATACCTAGCACAAGAAAATTAAAGAGGCACTATGGGCAGATAGGGTGACCCCTAAGAGGGAAATCAACATCTCTCCTTTTGAATTAGTCTATGAGATTTAGACTAATCTTCCATTGCCACTAGAATTGGCTACAAGAAAACAGAGAATAGTAATTGAAGATGACATTGTAAGGAAACTTGACAACAAAGAATATAACCATTTCCACATAACCCATTATAGATCTGAAATAAATACAGAATTAAAATCCACATGCAAGAGAATAGACAACATACCCATAAAATGTGACACAAGATATACCCAGGGAAACCCTCATTGAGGGAAAAAACCCAGCCTCCAAAAGCATCCATCATCATGTATTATTCAGCAAAAATACCATTGCCATACAACCATGGAAGCCTTCATGGCCATAGCCACAAGCGAGAAAACTATGTGAACAAGCATGAATCCACACATCCCATGCCATGCTTTCAACCTTCACAAATGCTCCCTTGGCTAACCTGTCAAGCCTTGTCCCGCTCAACTCTTACCTTTTGTCTTCTCCTTGTCACTCACTCTCTCACAACAACTACCCTTGTGGCTGCTTATATAGTAGCAAGTCCCACAAAACCAATAAGTGGTATTACATAAACCATGTGTTAAAACCATGTGCTACCTAACCCACTGACCCCACATTTAATATTGAGCTTTTAATTCTTTTCCCCAATATTAAATAATTACATGAAATATTATCACAATGTTACAATACAACTCATTAAAAATATTCCATGGGAATCTTTACATGTTGCACATCCATCTAGGCATAACAATACATAATAAAAATAAAATAATAAAATAACAATATTATGCAATGTGTGCAACACCCATTATCTCAACAATTTCCCACTTATTGTATACATTGCATAGGGTCAATCCGTAGCCACATAAATGAACAAGGGAACAATCCCTCCCAACACATCCACCATCATGGATCAAAATACACCAAGTGCTCCATCCTCGTACCCGCAACAAAATCAAAGTATCCAGCATCTCAAACATGAATGATCTCACCTCCTATTATGCCACTCCCACTAAACATACATAGAAGCCATCCAAAGAGAAAACCACCCAACCTGTCGCATTAGAAGATCATAACATCCTGTACCAACTAAAATTTCAAGCACAAATAACCTGATCCAAAGGTAATCACATGTACCCGTAGTTGTCAAAATATCCATAGCTGAAATAGTACCCACAGAAAAGTGCCAAACCCATCCAACTATCCATACCTCAAAGGTATAACAAGTGAATCTTATATCACCAACATATCCAATCTATAACCTGCAATCACAAGCCTCAAGAGCAATACATGCCACATAAATACCAAGAAGCTCCCACTGCAAAAGATAATGTCAAATCTATAACCAATCCACACACAACATCTCAAAGAAGTGAATCCATGTAGCATCAAGGACATCCACAATACATAAATTGATATCCTGCAAGAACAACTCTCATAACAAGTCTCCAAAAATCTTCCAAATTCTCCACAACCAATAGAGGAAAGAGATAAAGTAATAACCATGTCATCTCTCACATGACATACATGAGCACAAACCAGTGATCACAATCTCCAACCAATCTCAAATCCAATGTAGAAAAAAACTAAACATCCAGGAAGATAACCAAGACCAGAGAAACCATGCAAATCATAACATGTATCATGTCCTTCTACACACACCTCTAGATGTAAACTGTGCAAGTATGATCTCCTCCATAAAACCCCAAAAAGAAGCCTCAACAACACCCAAACCATACCATATAACTAATCATGGATGCAAGCCTCTCACAAGAAGATCAAACTCATAAACCATTCCTAAACCAAGGAATAACCATTCCTAATCCAAGAAATATGCCCAATATAAAACCATCTCCCAAACTCAACCAACATAACAACATATGCACATGGAGATAACCAATGCTAAACCATCTCTCAAATGAACCCTCCAGAACTAACTCATGTACCATAGCTCAAGATCCATATCCATGAAAGACAAGCATAAATATAATGCACTTGAGAAAAACAATGGGCTATACCTCTCAAGTAGCAAACCGCCGAGTAGACCAAGAGTGGGCAATGAGAATGCTCATCAAGATACCCAAGTCTCCAACCAAGACTCATCTAATAACAATCTCCTCTCAAGTCCATATCAGGTGACGACCCCTCAGACTTCTTGCTGAAACCATCAACCGTCCCAACAAATACTTCTCTAATCCAAGAGAAATCAGCATCACCACCGTCTCTAAGTATCCATGAGCACCTGTAACCAATCAATCCATGCCAACTCCAAATGCAACATAGCAATATCATGAAGTATCCAGCTTATGATAAATGTACTCAATACCAAGAAACTAAACCAAGATCAATGTCAAAGTTCCAACCATGGCCTTAAGAACATAAACATGACAACATGATCTAACCATCTCAACCAAAGAGATAACATGCTCCACATGAACATACTATAACATGTTACAACTCTAAACACGTATCAAGAGTATACCATAACATAATAATGAAACCATCCTCACACCAAGGATAACATGCCAAATAAAAACATAAACCACACCTTTGCCAAGAACCCTGTGAGTCCTCAAGATGCAACCATCTCCACACACCATGAAGAAAACCATCTACACATGCTAGGAAGAACCATCTCCATACACCATGAAGATAAACAAGAACTTCATGAGTCCTCAAGATCTAACAATCTTCAAACACCATGAAGATAACAAGTGCACCATGCAAATGTCAAAGACGCTTCTGCAGCAACAGGATCTAAGACAAACCTCCAACATCTATAAACACTCAATAAATATATCAATGCCAACAACTCCCACTCAACTGTGGTACCAAGTCACCTGTGGCATCATAAAATCCATCTCCTACTTGAAGATCCAAACCAAACCAGGAACTAATCCTGCACTGTCACCCCATCATTGTCACAAGCTCCCACTAAACTGTGTATCCAAGCTATCAATGACATCATGATGAAAAAATCCATCTTCTAACCATGAGAATCAACCAAGGCATCAAACCATCAAAGAACTCAAAGTGCACATCATGAGCTCCTCAAAAGAAACCAAATAACCATGATCCTCTACCAAGAAGATATACCACCATAACCAAATCAGAAATCCAAGCTAATGAACATCAAGGATGTACCTATATAACCAATCATTTCATGCCAAAATTCATGACACCATGATCACATCCATGAACCGAGCATCTGTCTCTCAAAGTGTCCAACCTATCAGCATAGTCAACCACAATCCTCTGCCATGACTGTACCTGGTAACAACATCTCATCCCTTCTACATGAAGATAAAATCATGTGACTTAGGGCATAGACAACCCAAATCCAAGCCACCAATCTTAATATGCTTAAAAAATGAAAGATCAATGGGCAAAGACAACCCATAACCAAGTCATAAATGCAACCTGTAAGTATAGACCGCTTACAACACTGCACAACTTGTAGATCCAACAAGTCATCATGCATATCCAAACCAAACACTGATAACCATATCATCATGAGACCAATATGAACTGAGTATAAAATGACATCAAAACTTAAATCTTCCAATGCCATAAACTCACAATGTTACCATAGTCAAAACATACCTATAAACAATTCAGATCAATATATCAACAAATAAATCATGCCAAACTTGCACCAAATCTGAACCAATGTGTAGAGCTCTCCAAGAGCTTTCCGTTGACTACTCAAAGTCCAAAATCTGACTCTGTATGCCCAAGTTATGCCCTAATCCGTGCTCAAAATAAACAACATCTGACTTTAGGGCTCTTAAAACCTAACAAAATTTCAAAATCATAGAACCAAACCTACACCATCTTGTAGTGCTCTGAATTAGCTTTCCAACGCCTATAAGAACTCTAAAATTTGATATTCTGAGAGAAAGTTATGGTCATTTTACTAAGACAGTCTTTTTACAATTTTCAGTACGATTTTTCATTTTTTATTTTTTTCAGTGACAAAAATTCCGACGGGATTAAATTTGACGGCCATCACAGTCTGAAACTAAAAAACTCTTTCATTTCCTCTGAACATGGCCAAACTAGGGCATATTATATATCAAAATTTATGAAAATGTCGACCCGGATCCAATGGTGAGGTCTATTTTTACCCAGGAGGTCATTTCTGCATGCTACCCCCCAAAACCCTCATTTAAATGAAACATCCGAAAAATCTTTTTGTCCAACAATTTCCCATGCCAAATCTTTTAACATCCCATCATAACAGCAAATCCAAAACCTTTAGATCTGCAATAAATCATTCATATATCTTGCCCTTTTTTTATCTTATCCTCTCATGCATTCCCATGGATTCAATCTAGGGTTACAATAATAAAACCATAGCTCTGATACCAATTGTTGGGCCCATTTACCGTTGCACCAAAAGCCATGACTGTTAGTGAACATGGAATACCACATAATTAACCACTTGTGGGAAGGGGAGTGCGTTGCATCACCCAACAATCTCCCCTTTGATGCGCATACCAGGTGCTTACGCGGGTCAGGATGGCACCGGGAAGATTTGAACCCATGACTAGGCCAAAACCAGGCTCTGATACCACTTGTAAGGAAACTTGACAACAAAGAATATAACCGTTTCCACATAACCCATTATAGATCTGAAATAAATACAGAATTAAAATCCACATGCAAGAGAATAGACAACATACCCATAAAATGTGACACAAGATATACCCTAGGAAACTCTCATTGAGAGAAAAAACCCAACCTCCAAAAGCATCCATCATCATGTATTATTCAGCAAAAATACCATTGCCATACAATCATGGAAGCCTTCATGGCCATAGCCACAACCGAGCAAACTATGTGAACAAGCATGAATCCACACATCCCATGCCATGCTTTCAACTTTCACAAATGCTCCCTTGGCTAACCTGTCAAGCCTTGTCCCGCTCAACTCTTGCCTTTTGTCTTCTCCTTGTCACTCACTCTCTCACAACAACTACTCTTGTGGCTTCTTATATAGTAGCAAGTCCCACAAAACCAATAAGTGGTATTACATAAACCATGTGCTAAAACCATGTGCTACCTAACCCACTGACCCCACATTTAATATTGGGCATTTAATTCTTTTTCCCAATATTAAATAATTACATGAAATATTATCAAAATTTTATAATACAACTCATTAAAAATATTCCATGGGAATCTTTACATGTTGCATGTCTATCTAGGCACAACAATACATAATAAAAATAAAATAATAAAATAACAATATTATGCAATGTGTGCAACACCCATTATCTCAATAGACATATATAGAGAAAAACTAGAAAAGATGATTTTGTACTTGAGAAAAATTGAAAAGGAAATAGAAGAAATTATGGATCATATCACACAGCACTAGATGTGCATGAAGAGCTTGTTTGATAAAAAGGCAAGACCCCAAAAATTCATGATAGGAGATAGTGTGCTACTATGGGATAAGTGAAGAGCACCAAAAGGTATGCATAAGAAATTTGATACCTTGTGAAAGGGTTCATTCACTATTCACTAGGGATTTGAGAACAACCCATTTAACTTAGCATATCTAGATGGCGAAGTGCTACCTTTGACATACAATGGTTAGGATTTGAAATTCTACCAAATCTCAAATTGAAAATAGGTAATCTCTATATTGTATTATAGTTATGATTAGTTCCTTTTTGTGTTCTCCTAGTTAGATTTCCCTTGTTTTCCTATTTTCCTTATTTTTTTTCTTGCTTTAGTTTTGTTGTGTAGCCACCTTTTAATTTTGAAAAACTAGAGATTTTGGATTCCTCGCTTGGGTATGGCTTACCCAGTCCCCAAACAGAGCCATTTGTTGCCCCACTTTTCATCCTCTACCTGAGTAATAAAAGTGACTACTTGTGTCTTAGTGAATTCATAGTTGTGTTTGAGTATAGGTCTAAGCCCCCTTAGGTGGAATGAGTTTCCATCAGATTTCTCCATTTCCCCGTCTCCACATTTCAGAGCCAAGTGATTCTCCTTTTAAGAAGGGATCGTATAGGTAACTTACTGCCTAGTCTGATGGAGATTCACATTGCTCATAAAAAGATCATTTATAGAGTTATATATACTTGTGGTCTATCATTTTCTCAATAAGAATAGAAGCTTGTGGAAATTTGGACATCATCTTCTCCTTGGCAAGTTTTCAACCCATGAAGATGATTTCCCATGAAGAGCACCAAATGATGCATTTGGATCAAAGTAAGAAAATAGTAAGGTACCTTATGGAAAATTCATGTTCACTTTATGATTATCTACCTCTAGAAATGTTTAGGGTTTGTCACAACTCTCATAATCATTCTAGGGAAAAAACTCAAAACCAACTTCTCCTCGATGGGTTATCAACTCATGAAGTCAATTTTCTACAAAAGGCAATTCCGAAGGAAAGAAAACAAAAGGTGGATCCCTAATGAATTTTTGCACTCCTTTTAGACATTTTTGAACCCAAAGAAACTAATGGTCTAAAGGTAAATTAAAAAGGAAGTGTGCGTGAAGAAATAGAAATTGTCTTCTCCTCAGTGGGTTTCCATCCCATGAAGACAATTTCCCAAATTTTAAAGAAAATCAAGTTAATAGGCATACCCCACCTACAATTTGTGCATAATGCATCTCAAGATGATAATAGAAAGAATCTAATAACTATAGGAAAGAGTATATGCACTAGAATTCAACTCAGTAGATATTTTCCCATGGAATACTATTGTTAACTTCCTAAAACTTAAAGGAAAATGGGAAAGTAAGTATGGGAAGATAGAAAGTTACCATTAAGCCAACCAAATAATTAAAAGATAATGATATATTCATTAAAATCACATATTTACTATTTCAATGGATCTCTCCTTCAATTCATTCATGTGGCACAAATTTTGAAGATCAACAGATGAATTAAAGCTCCTATATAGATGGAAAGATGAATAGTTAAACAAACTACCACTCTTTCTTGAACCATTATTCTGTTAATTTGCATAATTTCTTCAAAAAGCCAATATCTGTGCATTTGCTATTCTTTTCTTTTTCTAGATTCAAAATTCATCTTCAAATAGAATGGAAACTAGATTTGTGGGTTTTGACGAGTTAAACAAAATTAAGTCTTCACTACAGAATTTAATGGATACTTCTCTTCATTTCTATGACATGCAAGATTTTTAGAAGAGAGTGAGGTCAGAGCTAATCCATCCCATTACTAAGAAACTTTGAGGATGTAGATTGGTCAAGGAAACTAGTTTTTATGTTGCAATCCAAGCTCTAGAGTTAATCTATGAATGTATAAATCGTTACAACCCAAACACAAAGAAAATTGTGGTACTAGATGAAACAGTATTGAGTTCCATAGACAAGAAAATTGTGGTGAATTTCCTACAAGTTCTAGTATAAGAAGAATTTTTTGATTTGACATTCAGAGGAGCCATTTCCAAGTTCTCCATGAGGAAGATGATTTGGAGAAAGGAAAACATGCAGTCATGGTTCCAAAAACCAAGGAGCACCAAGAGTAAGGTTCCTAAGACTCTATTTGGGACTAATGTCAAACCTAAGAATTTTGACATCTTGGTCCTCTTAAATAGATTGAAAGGTGAGGTAGAAGCTTTAAAATTTGTTGAGCAATATTTCTTTTTGCTGGAAGTCATCTGCTCTGACACCCAATATATAGTTTGGGCTCACAAGGTAAGTGAGATTTTTTCCAGTGCTCTTCGTGCTACAAAATTTTACAACACATACTGTATGTCCTCCTTCCTCATTTACATGTTAGCTTCCTTAAAATTATTTCACTGCCTCCCAAGCATGGAAATTTTTCCTAATGGCATGAAATCTTATGAACTCTACCCATGTTTACAATTGTTAAATAGTTATGCAAAGGATATAAGTGTTAATGATGCATTCACCATGAGAATTTCTAGGGAGCTACAGGGATGTCAAAAGAGGAGATTCAACCTTGAAGCCATGGTAGCCAATAGCCAATTTGGAAGTTACTTTATTAAATTCTCATTTTTTTTCATATTTTCATTTTGCAACTTTTGATGGTTTCCCCTTGAAGCTGCCAAGGTATCCTAGCAATATGATTGTGCTAATTGAGATTGTAAAGCAAGCAATCCAAGTGAACGTGCTGAGATAGAGTTTAAAGAAGAGAGGGTATGAGTTTCCTATGAAAGTGGGAGCTATCAACTATGAGTCCTATTCTAATGCAAAGAACATGCTAAAGGTGTTTCAAATGAAATAAAAAGTTGGAGATGTATGAATTCTTAAGTCCCATGTTTGATCTGAATGGATATGAAAGGGAAGTGTTGTATATTGGAAGTATAATCAAACATATCACCACCATTGAAGACTACTAGGCTGATTGCAAGGATGAGTTTGAGAGTTGTGATCATGCTTTTGCCAGACTGACAGTAGATCAAATGAATATGTATAAAGTTAATATTGATGTTGAAGGAGTAGAAGATGATGGTCAGAACATGTATAGTAACACCTATCTACCCAAGCTAAGAGGCACTTCGATCAGCTCTATACCTTATGAAGATTGCACAGGAGAAGAGCTAGATATCATGATGGCCCAAATTATCAAGAGGACCAGGAAATGGGTCAAATGGACCATAGCCAAAAGGAGTCAAAGTAAAATCACATCTGGTCAAGCTTCTCTAGTAGTTGCAGTGACCTCTTCCTCTCGAGGTGGCACATCAAGTGTAACCTTGGCTATCACTCAAGGACCAACTCAACCATTCGGTGGAGGTGATCAACCTCCCAAAAAAAAAATTGCTTTGGCTAGAACTTTTCAGGATGGCTCCCTCCTATTCATTGGAATTCCATCAGAAATTGAGAAGAAGAATGTGAAGGATCCAAAAGATGGTATGGTCACTCTAGCCCCCTCACCTCATAGTAGCCTAATTCCATCTATAAGTGCTGCACTTCTCCTATTGAGTAGTCCTCAAGTATAGGTAGTAGATTTGGTAGATGGAGTAAGTAGTGATAGTGAATCTAGGGTAGTTGTATTGGCTATTCATAAGGTTTTGTGGCTTTGACAATTGATGATAGAGTTTGGATTTTCTCCTGATAGTCCCACCTTGTATGGTGTGATAATCAGAGTGTTATACACATTTCATGCAACCTAGTTGAGCATTAGAGGACCAACCACATTTAGCTTCACATGCACTTCATCAAACATCTCATTTAGGATACCTTAAGCTTAGATTACATTCCTACTACTGAGCATGTTGTAGACATCTTCACTAAACCTTTTGCAATCTATGATATCTTCACCTGCGTTCTATGCTTGGGGTGAAGAAAGTTGTCCTTGGGAGGTCTCAGTGATGAGTCTTTCCTTCTTTTTCATGCTATCTCTTTCTAGAGTAGAGTTTTTTCCACTAGATTTTCTCTATTTCTCCATTTAATAGAGATTTAGCTATGATTGGGTACCACATCAAGCCTTGTTTCTAGGACCCAAGTTTGCATTGTAGTTTCTTTTCTTCTTATGCATTGTTTGTAGGTGCATTATTTTTCATCTTAAGGTGGGTGTTAGAGTAAAGTGTTAATTTCATTTCATTTATTAAATGCACTTTACTCCCTTCTTAAGATTTTACTTTATGAATCTTTTGCATCTCTATTTAATAATTAATTAGTAATTAGTAGTTATTAAATAGCTTTTAGCTTTTAGATTGTAACCCTTTGTAACTTTTTAGGTTACCCTTTTGGGTTTTGATCTCCTTCTACAAGGATTGATCTTTGGTAATTATCTTGCATCTTTTCTTTTTCTGACGGTACATTTGCATAATTTTTAGAGCAAACCCTTGCCTCCTCTTGTCTTTTTCTTCTCTATGACTTGTTTTTACATGCAAGTATTAGTTAGGCTCTATTGATTTCTATTACTCAAATCCTTCAGATGCTACCACATGGTTAAATACAACAATAAATTATTCATTTCTAACATAAATACCAAGGATTCCATTAGTCAACCATGATTTACAGAGAGAGACAAGTGTTAAAGAACCTGAAAATTCATGTGGGATCAATTCTTGGGTATGTGCCAGATCATGGTGTGCCAAAAAGTGGCGATGCGAAAAAAATAGAGTTCAAAAACATCTAAAAGTGCTTCAAAATATGCTCTAACTATTTTTCACCTATCTAGGTACCAAACTTGGAAAGTAAGGCCCAACCCTTATCAGATATCTGATTTGATATCAAATACCTGATAACACTTAAAAATATGAAATAATAAATTAGTTATTACATTATATAATTATAAAATAATAAATTGGTTTTAAAGTTATGTTGTGGTGCACCTATGAATTGAGGCACACTATGAGTTTTGGCATCAAGTGAGATCGCTATGTTGAATCCAAACAAAATGTGATCTCTAAAAAATGAGATAGGTTATTTTAGGCCTTGGCATCACTATCCTATAGAATTTAATGTTTCATCAATAGCCCTTATGAGCTCTGAGATATGACCCTTGAAAGATCGACTTTCAAATGCACTTAGAGAACCTTGGAGACTACTCAGTATGGGTTTCCCACGGATCATGGATGGTCTCCATGGCCCAAAAAAAGATGTCACTAGGGTTCACCCAACCATTTGGAGCTAATGGAACTAATGATTTGATGACAAGATCAATGGTTTCAAAGTTATGCTATGGTGCACCTATGAACTGAGGCACACTGTGAGTTTTGGCATCAAGAAAAATCATTGTGCTGAATCCAAATAGAATGTGATCTCTCAAAAATGAGATAAATTATTTTAGTCCTCGGCATCACCATCCTATAGAATTCAACATTTCATCGATATCCCTCATGAGCTATAAGTTATGACCCTCAAAAAATCAACCTCAAAATGCATTTAGAGCACCTTGGAGACTACTCGAATGCAGGAATTTTATTCCTTCTAAGCATATATGTCTGCAACCATGTTGCAATGACAACCACTGAACTAGTAGGATATGTGAATCCATCATCATCTATGATTAGTTGTGCAAGCTTTTGTTTACCTCTTACACAATGTGCTAACCAATAATCAGATTTCTCATCATTCCCCTATGGTGCAACCAATGCAAAGACATGTCCTGACTGAAGAAGATCTGATAGATGGTTATGCTCAAGTGAACTTTCCATGTCATCATTTTTTATAGAGGGTATGATAGACAATGGAGTAAGATAATTTGGAGCCCATGTGTCCACCCAGTCACTTGACTCACAGTGATCCCAATTTCACTGAAAAGAACTAGGACAAAAGCAAGCTAGTTGTCATGTCCAAATGGTCCATGTACTAGAATCAGAGCTTCGAAATGAATGCATTTTTTATGAGTCTCTCTCTATAGCACAATCTAATCTATCACCTATGGACCCTTCCTCAACCAACCAAAAGAACCTGCATACCACTGAATCAAGAGTCCCACTTGTGATAATGCTAAACTACACCAATAACCAATGCTATGAGCATCAAGAAGCTCTTCTGCTAAAATCTTTAATTGCTCCTTAACTAGAGCTCTCTTCACACATGCCCCTGCTCCATCATGTTCCCCTTTCCCATGGTCAGACTCAAAAGAGATCCAAATATGAGGCACCCCCCTCTTTACATGCATCCTACACAACCAATAAAACATGCGAGAATTCTTGAATTGACCTGTACAGTTATCTGACCAAATGATATGTCTATCCATAGCAATTGCATGCTCTTGTAAGAAATTAAAATAATTCTCAAAACGATGTTGGACAAACTCATGAGAGTGAGATCTATCATCACTCATATAAAAATGATACTCTCTAATAATCTTCTGATTATCTTCTGCACTATTAGGGGCCTATCTATATGTTATGTGGATAAAAGTAGTAATCTGAATGGAGTTTTAATACTAAGGTTGTGTCTCATTTTGAGGTTGCAATGTGTAATTCTCAACAAAAAAACAACTAATATAATAGTGCCAATGGGAAAAGTCTCCTTACACATTCTAAATTGTTGATCCAACCACTGAGACCTATGACTGTGTCTTGCATACTTGTAGAAAAGATTTGACTTCAAATCTAAAATAAAACTAGCCACGGTGATTTCTTTTCCAACCAATTCACATCTAGAGCCCTCAACCCCACTCTTCAATGTCTATTTCACCATTTCATATACCTTTTTTTTCACTATTGTCTTTCCAAGATCTTGTTCACACTCCTCATGGAAACATGTGTCAAACTTGGATAAGCCACCACATTCTAAACACTTCTCATTTAAGCAAGAATTTCTATAAAATAAACAACCATCAACTCTACAACATAAAAATTGATCTAGCAAGTCTCTTGATGATTTTGGAAGCCCACTAGCACCACGATTCTCCAACATTTCTTTACTATGCAAAGTAGAATGGATGGAGCGTAATAGTTCATGGTGCATAGAAAACTTGACATGATATTTGCAACAACATGTATTTCAAATTTTAAGTGGCACAAAATAAAATGGCTTCAAAGATTCAAAAGTCCTTTGGGATATATGAAGACTTGGATGACTCTCTCTAAATTGTTTGAACAACATAGTTTGACTTACCTCAAAATAATGTTTAGGATGTGGCATGTGGTCTCTAATGCTGATTTTCAATTTTAACATGTCTTTAGCATTGGGTGATACTCATTAGCTAGAGTTGCAAAATTGTGTAATTTCTTCCTTCACATCATTGGATAGCTTCTCATCAAAATGCAGAAGTCTCCCACCAAATGCTCATGTTTCATTTTGTAGAGGATCGTCAATTCTCTCCCGTCCACTAAGTGCTCTTTTCAAAGTAGTATGATTTAGGTTCAAATCATTACAAGATTGTCTCATATATCTATCCTTTCTCAAATGATGACTTAGCAAAGAGGTTGTAATAACCCTTTCAGCAGCTCTTTTATACTTCTCTCTGCTATTTTTTCCAATGCTATTGAGAGAATTGAAAAGATTCTTCACAATAATGGCATTTCTTTTCAACTTTTTATTGACACAAATCTTCAATTTGGAAAGCATAGGTCTCATCTTTTGCATCTTTAATCAGTGCATAAAAAGCTAACATTGATCCACCACTATCTTGTTACTGAAAAACATCTTATATAGTCTTGAAACCCATAACCAAATGGTTCCTTCTGATTTTTTCCCTTCCAAATTGGTAATAATCATTTCATCAATTTCAATTATCCATTTTGGTGATCTAGAACCTTCATGTCGATTATAATTAGGAGATATGTAAGGTTCCTATGCATTAGGTTCAATTTACATTATGACCTAGTAGCATTTCCTCCTCAAATTTTTCATTCTCTAAATTTTCAATTATGGCATTATCATTTTCAATTGGTACATTTTCATTCCCCAACTACACATATTCATTATGTAACTATATGATTTCACCTTCGACTAATTCATCATCAACTTGATTGACATTTTACATACCTTGTCTTTTCCTTCGGTGTTCTATTTTGTCTCTTTCCCTATATGCTGAAATGTCTTCATTGGATACCTTCCTTTTGTGTTTAGCCTTTTGACAACTGCTACTCCCCTTTCAGATGACAATATCAAACACCTAGGGATATATTATCAAACCTTTTTCGATTGTTTGGGCCCGAAAACATGACTTTTCCTAAAACCTGTGAAAAAGGCACACAAAAAGTGATGTTGTCGGGTTTGCAGTGATAGGGAATATTTTGAGAAAATAATTCCAATTAATATCGCGTATCCGATTTCAGATCGAATATCTAATTTCAAATAAAATATCCAATATGAAATTGGATATCTGATATTGGCTAGCACCAAAATATTGTAGGGGAAAACAAATTTATGATTTATGACTAATCTATAAATATATAACATATATTAATATATAATAATATATTATGTTATTATTATTATTATAATATATATATGATTATTATGCTATATTATTATTATTTTTACTATATTATTATATCTTTACTATATTATTTGTATTTTTCACTATAACAACATATAATAATTGTTTATATGGGTTGAAAGGAGCCATAAGATGAATTATGACCCATTTCGACGCATTTTATTACAACATATGTCTCTAGGGGTCCTAGGACACTTAGGGACATATTAGAATCATTTATATGGGTCGAAAGGGGCCATAAGATGACCTATCACCCCTTTCAACACATTTCATGATGACATATGTCTCTAGGGGTCATAGGATGACCTATGACCTCTTTCAACACATTCAAAGATGACATATGTCTCTAGGGGTCTTACGACCCCTAGGGACATATTAGAATTGTTTATATAGGTCGAAAGGGGTCATAAGATGACCTATGACCCCCTTCAACACATTCCATGACAACATACGTCTCTAGGGGTCCTAGGACCCCTAGGGACATATTAAAATCATTTATATGGGTTGAAAGGGGTCATCGGCTGAACCATGAGCCCTTTCAACATATTTTATTGCAACATATGTCTCTAGGGGCCCTAGGACCTGTAGGGACATATTAAAATCATTTATATCGGTTGAAAGGGGCCATAGGATTACCTATGACCCCTTTCAACACATTCCATGATGACATATGTCTCTAGGGGTCCAAGGACCCCTAGGGACATATTAGAATCGTTTATACGGGTCGAAAGGGACCATAGGATGACTTATGACCCCTTTCGGCACATTCCATGATGACATATGTCACTAGGGATCTTAGGACCCCTAGAGACATATTATAATCCTTTATATGGGTTGAAAGGGGTCATAGGTCCCTTTCAACACATTTTATTACAACATATGTCTCTAGGGGTCATATGTCTCTAGGGACCCTAGGACCCCTAGGGACATATTATAATTTTTTATATGAGTCAAAAGGGGCCATAGGATGACCTATGACCCCTTTCAACACATTCCATGATGACATATGTCTTTAGGGGTCCTAGGACCCTTAGGGACATATTAGAATTGTTAATATGGGTTGAAAAGGGTCATAGGTCCTTTCGACACTTTCCATGACAACATATGTCTCTAGGGGTCCTAAGAACCCTAGGGACATATTATAGTCACCTATATGAGATGAACCTTTCAACATATTTCATGATGACATATGTCTTTAGGGGTCATAGAACCCGTAGGGACATATTACAATCATTAAATGGGTTGAAAGGGGTCATAGGATGACCTATGACCCCTTTCGACACATTTTATTACAAAATATGTCTCTAGGGGCCCTAGGACCCCTAGGGACATATTAGAATCATTTATATGGGTCCAAAGGGACCATAGGATGACCCTTGACCTAATTTGACACATTTTATTATAACATATGTCTCGAGGGGCCTTAGGTCCCCTAGGGACATATTAGAATCATTTATATGGATGAAAAGGGGCCATTGGATGACCTATGACCCTTTTCAACACATTACATGATGAAATATGTCGCTAGGCATCCTAGGACCCCTAGGGACATATTATAATCATTTATATGGTTCGAAAGGGGCCATAAGATGACCTATGACCCACATTTGATTGGTTCCAATGCATCGAGAGGGGTCATAGGTTAACTTATGACCCCTCTTGACGCATTTCATGACAATGTATATCCATAGGACCCCTAGGACCCCTAGGGACCCTAGGGACATATGTTCTCATGAAATGCATCGAAAGGGATCATATGTTAACCTATGACCCCTGTTGAGGCATTTTATGACAATATTATATTTAATAATAATATAATATTGTATATTTTAATATAATAATAATATATTAATAGATTATATAAAAATAATAATCATATATGTTACTAGATTATAGATTTAATAATAATAACCATATATATTATTATATATAATAATAGTCATATAATATTATCATATATATATATATTTAATAATAATAATATTTATCATATTTATTACTATATTATATTTAGTTATAATTATTATTGTTATATTTATAACTATATTATATTTAATAATAATAATCATACAATTACTATAATATAATAATAATTATAATCATATATAATAATAATAATAGTTAATAATAATAATATCAATGTCCACACTTCCCCCAAATAAATTTCACTCTAAAACACTCTAAAGTTTCGCTCTTAAATTTATTTCCTTACAAATCACCCTCCCTCCAAATTTAACCTTGGAAAATCTCTCCTCTCAAATTTCCATCCAAGTTTCAATTGAAAAATCCTAGAACTAATCGGATACTCAATTTGTATTTGGGTATCTGATTAGCCTTTGTATTTACCAAGCCTATTTAGTAATCTCAAAAAATGTGTTTGAGAAGGGTTTCATTGACACTCATACTTTGGGTAGCCATCTGATAATGTTATTTTGATCGAAATTGAATCAAACGAAAAGGGTTTTTTTATAATACTCTCGAGATTCCATCAATTTAATTGCTATCAAATTCTAAGTTTTATAAGTATTTATTAGTTAATTTTCAATGAAGATGATTGTAAAGTGTTGAATGACATACTGATTGAAAAGTAGCTATAACTTTCAAACGGTATAACATTTTTTAAATCCAAAAGTTCAATCACATTCTATGTTTTTCCTAGTATAAGAAAAAAAAAATTAAAAATTTGGTAAAGTTTTCTATTAGTTAAGGTGGTCAGACATGAGAGTTTTTTTTTTCTAAAAATGTTTTAGTAGAAAATTCATATTTAATTATTTATTCGAAATAAAAATACCCAAAAATATGTGTCACATCTAGGTATGAGTCTACTTTTTATATTTATAATTATTTTTTTAAAATATTATCATTTGATTTTGATTAAGGTGGTCAGACATACACATACTCTTTATTTTTGCTCTGAAATTTCATAGTACTATATTGAAATCCAAACTATTGACCAATCAATTAACTTTTTCTCCAGATAAGGCCTAATAGTTTAGAAACTACATTCAATTTACTACAAAAAAATTTTTTACAACTTTTTGATATAAAGTCTAGAACCACTTTAAATTATGGTTCAAGTTGACATAATCCTAATTTTCTAATTTTTCACTACCACTTAAAGCCATAGTTTGGTTGACCATGATCCTACAAATACCCTCTTTCTAGACCGACTATCCTCTAGCTGTCACTTTCCTAGGCTTGGCTCCAAGACTTAGTCTTTGTTTTCCAACTATCAGAGCTATTTTTTCCCCAAATCTTTGAACCTCCTTTTATCTTATATGCTAAGGTCCTTATAGAATAACTATAATATATAGATTCAAGAGGAACTTAGGTCAGTAGACATGATTTTAATCAAGCTAAAAGGATTTCAGTATCCCTAACTTTGTTCAACTTCTCCCCAATTTCTTCCAGCCATCTCCACACTGCCTACGAGTTCCTTCTTTAACCTCTAACTATCCATAACTGATCTAATTTGCATTCTTTTTTTTTAAACAAAAAAAAAACCCCACTTTAAAAAAAAATCAAGATGTGTGTATTTAATGATAACTAGGCC
The DNA here is from genome assembly GCA_028749045.1 of Cupressus sempervirens. Classification (NCBI taxonomy): domain Eukaryota; kingdom Viridiplantae; phylum Streptophyta; class Pinopsida; order Cupressales; family Cupressaceae; genus Cupressus; species Cupressus sempervirens. The sequence goes on along the minus strand of CM053787.1, from coordinate 773,282,401 downwards.
ATTACATAGTTTTTAACGTACTTGCCTCTCTTCCCCAATTTTTTTTAAAAATGAAATATAATCATAGCCTAAAGAAAAAATGCATTTAATTAGTTGATATAAACATAATTTTAAGAATGAACATTTAAATAATTGAATTTAACCTTTTAACTTTGGAATTTAGATATATTTTTATCCTAACATGTATCTTGTAGAAATTGACACGACATGAAAGGTATAAGTAAAATAATCATGTTTAAACTAAGTGGTGTGTGAGTTGCATAGATTATCTATTTGTCCCCTTCCGAGAGGCTAACCCTCTCTACCTCAACCACACCCTCGCCTTTGACAACCTGTGTTCACTAAAACACTCGCGACCAGATAGAAGCTAGTATCTATAAAAATAATAACTGAATTAACATCTTTAAAAAAACATAAATATAATAATACATACATTGATATCCTTAATTTCCTCATGATTTAGGAGCATCCAAGGTGTATGAGAAATCATGCATCACCAAAAAATATTTTTGTTTTTAGTCTTTTCTATTTTAATAAGGACTAGTAGACAGGATGGTTACTATTTATGGGAGATTAATATTTTAGTAAGTTTCTCATACGAGCTCAGAATGTTCTCATTTTCTACATGAAAGTTCATTTTAGAATTATAAGCCTACCATAAAAAATCTCATTTCTCCAACTTAAGTATGAAAGAAGTTATTGTAGATTTTTGGTAGAAAATTTAGGAGAGAAATCTCCAGGCATACTATTGGAGGCCATAGAGTGCCTGAGTGAGGTCCAAAAACTTGATGGAAAGGCGCTTGCATCATTTTCAAGCTTGTAGATCAAGAGCTGGCATTTCTGAAAAGTGGTTATAATATCCAATTGGAGGAACAGTTCGAGAGTTATGGACTTCCAAAGTTGGGCTACCCAAAATTTCTAAAATAATTGTTGAAGATCTATTTGGCCAACTCTATATGTTTTGTTAGGGTATATTGGCCCTAGGTAGCATAAAATTGCCTATTTAAGAAAGGCTCGAATATTCTCTAGAACAACTCTAGGTGTAGTTCGCAACATAGTCTTGTAGAATACCATAATGAAGGCACCCATGTGGGTTGGCATATTGTAATGGTGAGATTTGTAATTCTGTATTTGTGATGATAATAAGAAGTGCATATTTTCTTCTTGCATTTGTCGTTGTTTCTTTTTTTCTTTTATGAGTTTATGATATTAAGGGAGCACCCTTCATCATGTGTATCAAAGCTAGAGTTTTTGCATGTATGGATAGATCACCAACTATGAGGTAGTTAACACTAGTATCATGGTTTGGGTTGAGCATGTACATAGATCATCAATTGTGAGGCAATTTGCACTAGGGTTTTAGCAAAAGGATGAAAGTTCCTCCACGAAGGGAGCATGGCAAAAGTGTTGTAGGTGTTACAACTAATAGTTTTAGAGCCCTCCAATGATAAACACAAACATTGGAGGAAAAAATGAGCAGAGGAATAAATCTTCCCATAAGAGATGAAAGCGAGGATGAGGACGAAGTAGAAGAAAATGAAAAGCAGAGGCAGTTCTAAAACTAGAGGAAGAGAGGGTTTTTAAAGCCATCTCCAAGATTGTAAAAAGCCCTAAGTTTGAGGTTCCCACTTTTTTTGGCAAATATTAACCCAGAGGAGTTGATCAATTGGATCAATGAACTAGAGGAGTACTTTGAGTATGAAGATATTGAGGATCCTGATAGGGTCAAGTTTGCGAAGGCAAAACTAAAGGGACATGCAAAGATCTGGTGGTAGGAGGTTCAGTTGGAGTGGAATAAAAAGGGAATAGAAAAACTCACCAGATGGGATCAAATGATAGTTAAACTAAAGGGACAATTCATTCCCATAGATTATGAGATTGATCTATTGAAGAAAATGTAAGGGTTGAAGCAAGCGAGAATATTTGTTCAAGAGTATACTGAAGAGTTCTACTGAGTTCTTATTAGAGCTAGCCATGTAGAAGCTGATAAGGAGAAAGTGGCCCATTATCTTAATGGGTTAAGGAAAGTATTCAGGATAAGTTGAGTCTAGTTCAAATGAATAGTATTTAGGAGGCATACCAATTTTCTCTAAGAGTTGAGGTGAAACTGAGCAAGAAGTTTGACAACAAGAATAGTCAAAGAGGTCATCGTGGAAGATCTGGCAAAAAATCTTATGGAGGCTGTAATGATGATCAAAAGAATAAGGATGATGCTAGAAGTAGTAGTCAGAACCAAAGGGGAAACAATTCCAATCATTTCCATGATCAAAACAATAGAGATCAGAGATGAAGAGGAAGAGGAAAAGGATTTGGAAGATGAGGCTCTTGTGCGAAATGTTTTCACTACAAAGGAAAGGGCATAGAGCATTTGAATGTTTCCAGTGTAAAGGAAGGATAGATTGAAGAATAGAAGGCCATGATGGAATTTATACATGTTGATGAAGATGCCAAATCATCAATTTTTGAAGATGCTAAAAGAGGAAAAGTCCTAATTAACAGAAGATTCTGTCTGAGTGGTGACAATGAACCTGATCAAAGAAGGAGCTTGTTTCACAATAGGTGCAGATGTGAAGATAAGTTTTCTAATGTGATCATTGATTATGGAATTATTGACAATCTAGTGTCAAAAATGATGGTTACAAAGCTGAAGCTAAAGAGGCAAAAACACCTACATCCATACCATATTGCTTGGGTGAAAGATGACCACAACGTCATCATCAATGAGCAATGCTCAGTGAAGTTCAAGATTTGAAGCTACCGGGATGAGTTACTATGTGATATCATACCTATGGAAATATTTCATATGTTGCTAGGTAGGTCATGGCAATTTGATAGGCATGATGTACATGATGGGCAAGAAAATACCTACACTCTAACCAAAGATGAAGTGAAGCATAAGTTGAATCCATTGGAGTAGAAAGAAGGTAAGGTATCTAGTGCTACCAAAATATATTTTGTTGATAGAAAAGAGTTTCTCAAAGGTATGAAAAATGAGCATATGTGTTTTGTTGTAATTCCTAAAGATGGTAAAGAAGTAGAGGAGGTACCTATAGAAGTTTCAGATATATTGGGAGAGTTTTTTTATATTGTATCGGATAATGTACCTGATGGATTACACCTAATGAGGAAGATCAGTCAACAATTGGATTTAATTCCAGGAGCCAATTTGTCAAACAAGGTAGTGCACAGAATGACACTAGTACAAAGTGAAGAGTTGAACAGACAAGTTCATAAGTTATTGTAGAAAGGGTTAATTCAAGAGAGTCTGAGGCCATGTGTTGTACCAGTCACATTAGCACCAAAGAAGAATGGAGAATGGAGGATGTGCACAGATTCTTATGCTATCAACAAGATTACAATCAAGTACAAATTTCTATTGCCAAGGATGGATGATATTATGGACTATTTGAGTTGAGCTTAGTATTTCACAAAGACAGATCTGAAGAGTGGGTACCATCATATTATTATCATATAAGGTGATGATTGGAAGACTACTTTCAAGATAAGGGAAGGGTTGTACGAGTTGTTAGTCATGCCTTTTGGGCTAACTAATGCACCAAGCACTTTCATGAGGCCTATGAATGAGGTACTGAAGGAATTTCTAGGTAAGTTTGTCATTGTTTACCTAAATGATATTTTGATCTTTAGTAAAAATTGGAGGAGCAGCTGATTCATATTCACAAGGTATTTGATAAGTTGAGGGAAGAAAAGTTGTTGATAAACCTGAAGAAGTGTAGTTTTGTAAAGGAGTTGGTGTACCTATGATTTCTAGTCTCAGCAAGAGGTTTGAAAATGGACCCAAAGAAAGTGAAGGATATTGTTGAAAGGCCTACTCCAAGGATTGTAACAAAGGTAAATTTGTTTCATGAATTAGCTAGTTTTTACAGAAAGCTAATAAGAGGTTTTAGCAGTATTTGTGGAACCTTAACTGAAACAATGAGAGGGGATAGAAAAAAATTTAACTAGATAGTAAGAATAGATAGGATTTTAAATCTATTGAAACAAAAATTTGTTGAGCAACCTATTCTAGCACTTCTAGATTTTAACAAGGTGTTTCAAGTAGAATGTGATGCTAGTTGTATTGCAATAGGACCTATTACTTATTTGAGTGAGAAATTGAATATGCAAAAAGAAAATATTGTGTTTATGATTAGGAATTTAATGTTGTAGTTCAATCATTAAAGAAGTGGAGACACTATCTTCTCCCTAAATATTTTTTTTGTATATTGATCATCAGGCTTTGCAATATTTGAATAGTCAAGGAAAGTTAAAGAAAAGGAATTTGAAGTAGGTTGAGTTTTTGCAGATGTATACATTGGTTTAAAATACAAGACTGGAAAGTCTAACATAGTTGCAAATAATCTTAGTAGAAGATAATTTTTTTGACAAAAATGAAGATAAAGGTGGTTGGGTTCAAGGAACTTAGTACTTTGTATTCAGATAATTCTAATTTTGGTGAAACTTGGAAGGCTTGGGAAAATCAAAAGATATCTATCAATTTACATATTATAACTAATCAAAACACTCAAAAATTTATATAATGATGATATTGAATCTGAAATCTATAAAAGGGTATTTTTAGTTTTTTTTAAAAATTGAGTTTTGATAGAGAAATGAGATTTGACCAAAACAAGTTTTTGTATCACAAACGGTGATACAGATCTATGCTTTTACCCTTAAAAAAATAGTAGATATGCAAAACACCAAAGAAAACCTTCAATTTTACTCTTCAAAACAAGTTTTTACAACCAAAATGGTGAGATAGTTCGTACCATGATGATGTACAGGCCGTACACTGACATATTTATAGGTCTAGGAGGTAGTTAACATTCCCCCCAACCGACTCCAACTCATTTCACTTCCTATTCCTTCATAAAATTTAAACTATGGAGTTTCCCTCCAAAATGCCTATGTAGCTATTACATTCAAGATTTGAATTTTCTAAAGCAATAAGCTAAGTTTAAAGTGACTTATGAAATGACTTGAGATTATTATGAGACCTTATTATGACCTATCTAATGAATCACTTACCCTATGCAAACCTAGACATTACTATACTTCAAATCTCATGGTCTTTTACAACTTTTCAATATGAAAGTCTTCAAAAATATTAAACAATATTATGACTCTTTATGCTTTCAAATGCCATGATTGGTTACAAAATGGACCAATTGATACCATGAGATCCTCCATGACCTCTATGATGACCTGGATCTCCAAGGTACCTATGATGAGCACATGATGCCCCTGCATCAAATTCACCACCTTGGAAAATGTTCGTGTCCCAAGAACTCTGTCTTGCCAAAATTGCTTCCTTTCCTTTATATCTCTACCCCTAGTGTTGAAGAATAAAATCCCCTAAGGTAAAGTGTCTGTTATTCTTGTTACCTGCATAAGAAACATTCACACATTTGTTAGAAATCAAAATCTCTGCCCTTGGGGCAATCACCATTGATTTCTTATTTGTTTCCTTGATCGTCTTGACATTCTCTAATTTTGCCTCTCTAATTCTACCTACACCGTCCTCATCTCTGTCAACTCATGACACTACCTTTGATGTCTTGTCATCTACTGTGACACCCTCTTTTCATTGCTCCTTTCAGGTCCTCTGATAGGATAGTACACCTCACCAATCCACACTCCTTCACCACCTTGAAATTTTGTCTCTATCCCTATCATAGACTTAAGGATTCTTTTTCCTTTACCTTTCATTACTTGCTACTATCCCATCTTCATTCTACCCTCTATCTGACCTGTATTAAGTTCTCTCACACTTCCTATAAGAAGAGATTTATGTCCCTTGCAAGGTAATGGCATTAATTCAACCCTTTTCCCATGACTCCATAATGTATAAATGTTGGTGAAGCAGTCATGTGCAACCTTCCTAGATACTTGCCAAGATCTACCTAGGATGACATGTGCACAGTTCATATTGACAACATCACATAGCACTTGATTAGAATACTCACCTATTGAAAAGCTTACTGATAATGGATTATGAAGTTTTGACTCTCTTCCACCCATGTAGCATAATAAAGCTTAGGATGGTGTTGAATAGGGAACTTCAATGCATTGAAAACATCCCATGATATTAGATTGCTGCAAGTACCTAAATCTATGACTAATTTATAAACTTCACCTTGTATTAAATAATTTGTCCTAAAAATACTTACTTGTGGTGTCCATTCCTTGCCTCTTCTAAACATTAAGGATTCTCTTGACTCAGGATCTGTAATACCTTTTGCCATTTCTTCCTTGTCTTCTTCCTGGACCAACTATAATCTCTTCTCTTTTCCTTTTTCAGGGCACTAGTAGAATTGATGCCCCACTTTTCCACATGTGAAGCATGTGCCTATGAACATGCTACTTCCTCTTTCTTTTCCACTCCTACCACCTCTTTGATTTTGTACTACTCTTGAATCAAAATTTCTACCTTTGTCCTTCTCCTCCCAAACTTGAGTTGTTCTTCCTCTTCCTCTCATGGAAGTTCCTCCCCTTGGTTTATCATGTCTTTCACTTCTCTTTTTTAGTTTTTCCTCTATTCTCAAAGCAATCTAATAACACTCTTTCACACTGCTAGGATTAGTAGTAGAAAACTCATCTTGAATGGAAAATTTCAAACCTCCTAAATACCTTGCAACCTTCATAACTTCTTCTTCATCCAAACTAATCTCATGCTCAGTTTTTAGAACTCATCCGTGTATGCCTTCACATCAAAGTATTTTTGTTTTAGGCCCTACATCTTCTTATGCATCTAAACCTCAAAATCTTTAGGAGGGAAATTACCTTTCATCTTAGAAACCATTCTATCCCAAGAAGTTATTTTAGACTTACCTTTTTTCCTCCTTTTAGCCTCCTCATGATCCCACCATAGGAGTGCATGTCCTTTGAGTTTGGCCTTTGCCAACTTGACCCTTTATCCCTCAGGTACATTCTCACTATCAAAATAAGCATCCATAGATGCAATATAATCTAGTAAATCTTCTTCTTTTAGACTTCCATCATACATAGGGATATCCTTCCTTACCATGTAGCTATCCCCTTTCATAGCTTTCAGGATCCTAAGTGTCCTCTGCTCTTCAGGATCAACCTGTTCCTCTTGCACTTCCTCATTGTTCTCTTCTTCTTCTTATTCAGTATCTTCATTATCATTTTTTTCCCTTCTCTAATTGGACTCCATGGCTTCTAGCCTTGCCAACAGTGCATTTTAGGAGTCTTGTAACTTAGCATTCCTCTGCTCCAATTCTTAAACTTTTCCCACCAAACCTGCATTGGGAGCCATTATGTCAAACAAATCTAATCAAATACAATAAACCTCTATATTTTCTCTATCCAATACCTTTTCCTCACCAAGAATCCTTTTGTCACCTCAAGTACACCTTTCAACTTTGGGACACACAAGGAGGCATTAGACATTCCAAGGATTCAACAAAGGGACCAGTCTACAAAAGACTCCAAAAGACTTCTATGATGATGAAACCCTCAACTTCCAATTCCCAAAGAGATCTTGATGATTCTCTAATACCACTTGATGCAAAGCATAGGGTGATGGACCCAAGCAAAAACCCAAAATGAGCAAGATTGTAGGAGTGTTCTTCATAACCATTCTAGGTCCTGCTAGGCAAATCCCTCAAATAGTAAACTCTATGATGTTTAAGGACTCAATAGGTTTGTTATAGTCTATCTAGCATGTTCCAAGCATCACCTTTCAATTTCCACACTTCTGAAGTAAAAGTGCATAGCAAGCTAAAATGTTGTCAATGACAATTTTCAATTTTTGTAACAGCAGCAAGGTAAATTGATAGATATCTTTTGATTTTACCAAGTGATTCTTTGAACCAATGACCTTTTTAAATACCCTTTATCCTTGTCTAAAACATATGTTTACCTTAGATGCAACCCTTTCGGAAAGTATCACAGATTCTTAACACTGTCCCTATTTTCACCAATGAAGGAAATGATGCAATTACTAAGCAACTACTAGGAGGACATAAGATCCAATTCTCAAACTTTGCAAATGCTCCTAAACTATCTTCAATTAGACAAATCAACACTCAATTTCACCTTATGACTTCATTAACACCAAAATCCCTAAATCATTCATTCAAAAACCCTTATTTCTAGGGTATGTTCAATCTCCCACATGTAGAGACTTCCTTGACCAATTCAAGGCACCAACATCTATGTTTTAACACCACAAACATAAATTGACTCTTAGATCCTACCCTCATTAAGGAAAAACTCTCCCTCTATGGCTATCCCCTAAATTCTCTTCTTGTTTTCAAAATTTTTCTTGTATGGTGGCCACCAATTTTTGAAGTTAGTCATTTTTGAGTTAGATACATCTATACATGTTAAATGGATGGTATTCCATGAAGAAACAGTAAACATTTCCTGGAAATACCATGATTAATCAAAGAAAACTATCAAAATGTTTTAGAAGTATGATTGCTATAGCCAAATAGTAAATGAACTGAATAAAGCACTCACAAAATGGATTCAAAACCTATTGAATATCATCAAATCTTGTCTACTCAAATAGCCAAATGCATTAAAAAAATAGTAGATATGCAAAAAACCAAAGAAAACGTTCAATTTTACTCTTCAAAACAAGCCTTTACAACCAAAATGGTGAGACAGTCCGTACCATGATGATGTATAGCCTATACACTGACATATTTATAGGTCCAGGAGGTAGTTAACATTCCCCCCAACTGAATCCAACTCATTTCACTTCCTATTCCATTATAAAATTTAAACTATGGAGTTTCCCTCCAAAATGCCCATGTAGTTATTACATTCAAGATTTGAATTTTCTAAAGCAATAAGCTAAGTTTAAAGTGACTTATTGAATGTTTCAACTTATGAAATGACTTGAGATTATTATGAGACCTTATTAGGACCTATCTAATGACTCACTTACCCTATGCAAACCTAGACATTACTATAATTCAAATCTCATGGTCCTTTAAAACTTTTCAATATGAAAGTCTTTCAAAATATTATACAGTATTATGACTCTTTATGCTTTCAAATGCCATGATTGGTTACAAAATGGACCAATTGATTCCATGAGATCCTCCATGACCTCTGTGATGACCTGGATCTCCATGGTACCTATGATGAGCACATGATGTCCCTCCATCAGTCAGCCCTAGGTATATTAAGTTTGAGTGTCTAGAACCTTCTTGGGTAGCATAAAATTGCCTATTTAAGAAAGAATAATTTCAAAATTATAAGACTAATTTTGAGTTTCTACATGAAGGTTCATTTCAAAATTATAAGCCTACCATAAAAATCTTATAGCTCCAACTTAAGTATTAGAGAAGTTATTGTGGATTTACAATGGAAAATTTAGGAGAAAATCTTGAGGCTCGCCATTGGAGGCCTTAAAGTGCCTGGATGAGGTCCAAAAACTTGATGAAAGGGTTCTTGCACCATTTTGTGCCTATTGATTAGGAGCTAACATTTTTGAAAAGTAGTTATAATAGCTAATCAGAGCAACAGTTTAAGTGTTATGGCCTTCCAAAATTGGGCTATCTAAAATTTCTAAAATAATCTTCAAAGATGTATTTAGCTAACTCTATATGTTTTGTTAGGGTTTTTCAGCCCTAGGTATATTAAGTTTGAGTGTCTAGGATCTTCCCAGGCAACATAAAATTGCCTATTTAAGAAAGGCCTGAACATTGTCTAGAACAACTCTAGCTATAGTTTGCAGCATCATCTTGCAAATTACTGTAATGAAGGCACCCATGTGGGTTAACATATTGTAATGGTGAATTCTATAATTCCACATTTGTGGCGATAATAAGAATTCCATATTTTGTTCTCACATTTGCTGATTGTTCTTTTGTTTCTGTTCTGAGTTTATGGTTTTGAGGGGAGCACCCTTCATCATCTCATCATCATGAAATCTAACTTATTACATCATCCGCATAAAATGAAGCCCATTATATCATCATAAAATAACTTAAAACATAATCATGTTTAGCATCAAATAACATAATAAAGACATTTAAATGCATTAATTATTCATTTAAATCTTCCTAATTAACACATCATAATCTGATCTATGAGATTTCCACAATCCATGAATATGAGTTCTAGTTTCTGGATTTGATTATGTGTAATTTTTTTAAAAATTTAAAATTATGTTCTTTATGTTCTCTAACATACTGATGATGGATCATGTAGTACACTCTAAAACATTGATGGTAAAAAACTACACACAATAAAATTCAGAAACTACACATCATAATCTAATAATTAACTTAATCATTAATTAAGTCATGTTTAGAAAAGGTTGACCAAGTCAAAATTAATAGGGTTTCCACATAAGAAGAGACAAGGAAGGTCACAAAATGGGACATGACATGCTTCCCCTGTAGGAAGAGACATCATCTTGATGTCAATTACAACAAAATAGGTGCACACATACCCAAAACTAAGATATAACTAAAACAAAGCAAGCTATATAAAAAGATGGGGAAAGGATTTTTGTAAATCCTTTGCATCCTCCCAAGTTGCACTATTCATGCCAAATTGGTCCCATTCGACCTTGTACTAGAGCATGTCCATTTCTCATGCCCTAATGGTACATTACTCAATCATTCAGGTGGACTAAATTACCATCACCAATCATTCTTGTACTTGCAACGCATGTCAGTTAAGCACATGAGATCTGTTAGGATGATATATATTAAGAAAAGAAACATGAAAGACATTATGAATGCGAGCCAAAGCAAGCAATATAGCAAGTCGATAAGAAACTAGTTTGATAACTTCTAGAACCTCAAAATGGTCAACAAATCTTGGTGCAAGCTTTGAGCTTTTGTTGAATGAGATTGAACTCTTATGTGATATAACCCTCAAAAACACCTTATCCCCAGTCTAGAACTATCAAAAAGTGTGTTTCTTATTAGCATAACTCTTTTATCGATCTACTCCCTCTTTCAGATGACTGAGGATTATGATCACATGCTCTACCATCTCTTTTAGCATCTCAAGACCCATAATAATCCTCTCCTTAACCCTATCCCAAAGAAGAATGATAGGAGTTGTTATAAGAAAACTCCACCAATGGAAGATACTCCTCCCATTTGCACCAATGATCCATGCAATACATGCATAATAAATCTTCAAGCACTTGATTCACCCTTTTAGTCTACCCATCAGTCTTAGGGTGGTAAGTTGTGTTGAATTTTAGGTGTGTACCCAAAGTGGAGTTTAAGGTTGTCTGGAACCTTGAAGTCAATTGGCTATGCCTATTAGAAATGATGGTTTCTAGAATACCATGCATTCAAAATATCTCTTGGATAAACTTTCTTGCCAAAATTGTAGATCCATCCTTTAGACCACTAGGAATGAAGTGGTAAATTTTGGTTAATTTGTTCACTATGACCAACATGACATCATGCTTACATCAAGTCATGGGTAAACCCTAGACAAAATCCATGCTAATAACCTACCACTTAAACTAGAAAATCTCATGTGTGTACAAAAGTCCTATCGGATGGACATGTCCAACCTTGACACATTGACATTCCAAACACTGGGCCACATATTCTATCACATCCTATTTTAGTCTCAACCAAAAGTAAAGGTCTCAAATCAGCCATCATCTTGTTTACCCCTAGGTTCCTTGAAAATGGAGTGCAATTCATCTCCTCTAGGACAACTTTCCATAACCCTTCATAGTTAGGAACATATATCCTATTCTAGTATTTAAGCACACTATACCCATCAAAAGAGTAATTATCAAATCAAGAATTAGAGGCATTGATGTCCAAAAACAACTTCACCCATTCATAATGGGTATCTCCAAGAAGGTAGTAGAAAATATACTCTCTCATATGAGTTTGAAATATAGAAATGGTTGTAATGTATCTTCTACAATTGAGTGCATCAGCTACCCTATTCTCTTTGCCTTTAATATACTCTATGTCAAAATCACATTCACTAAGGAATTCAAGCCACCACCTTTATCAAGAATTTAGGTTAGGTTGAGTGAAAATTTATCTCAACCCCATATGATTAGTTTAATCTCAAATGGCTTTCCCAATAAGTAATGTTGTCACATCTGCAAAGTATGTACTATCATAGCCAATTCTAAATCATGTAGAATATAATTCACTTCGTGAAATTTTATCTTCCTAGACTCATAGACAAAAACCTTACAATCCTACATTAATACACCCACAAGTCCATCCCCTAAAGTATTTGTGGTGACAACAAAATGTCCATTAGGATCTAGTATAACCAAGATAGTACTGGTAGTAAGCGTTTGCTCAAACAATTGAAAGGCTTTATCACATGCTTCTATCCACTCAAATATTTTACCCTTGCATTGAAGAGATTTAATCGGTGTTTCTATGCTAGAAAATCCCTCAACAAATTCCCTATCATATGCAAAAAGACCCATAAAACTCCTAATTTCACTACGTTCTGTGAAGTTGGCCATTCAAGGATGGCTTTTATCTTTACATGGTCTATTGCTATGCTATCAACTAATAAAATATTCCACAAGTAGTGGATCTCTTTCTTATAAAATGAGCACTTGGAGAGTTTACCATACAACTTTCTCTCTCTTAGACACTACAAAACTATGTGCAAGTGCTCTTCATGCTCTCCTAAATTCTTGGAATATATTAGTATTTCTTCTATAAATATCTCCATGAATTTATCAAGATAGTCTCTAAAAACACTGTTCATCAGGTTCATGAAAGAAAGATGCACATTTGTTAGACCAAAAGTTAAGACTACAAACTCATAATGCCTATACATCATTCTGAATGTTGTCTTAGGTATGTCTTCATCCTTAATCTGATTTGGTGATATTTGGATCTCAAATTAATTTTGGAGAACATGGTTGATCCCTTCATTTGATCAAATAGCTCATCAATTCTTGGGAGAGGATACTAATTCTTTATGGTCACCTTGTTTAGCATACAATAGTCAATGCACAACATTAAGGTACCATCCTTCTTCTTAATAAAGATTACAAGAGCTCTCCATAGTGATACACTTAGAAAAATGAAAACTTTATCCAAAATTTCCTATAATTGAGTATTCAACACATACATTTCAGTGGAAGACATGCGGTAGGGAACCTTTGATTGAGGTTATGCTCCTAGCACAAGATCTATGGAGAAATAAAACTCCCTATTAGAGGGTAGTTTGGGCAAGTCATCTGGAAACACATCTTTAAATTCCTAAAAGATAGGGTGATCCTCTACTTGAGGTGCAATCTCTTCCAAATTCTTGACATGAGCAACAAATAACTAGCATCCCTTCCTCTTTGTTTTTCCCAATTGCATAGCTGAAATTTGTCTTACCTCCAAGGGTTGTTTGACACCATTTACTATCACTGAGTAACCTGTGTCATTGAGGCATTCAATCACCTTAACTTGATAGTTTAATATGGCTTTGTGCTCACTAAACCAATTGATTCCTAGGATGACATCGTATGAGCCCAAAGACTCTACATACATGTTAACCTCTATTCTGAGCTAGGGAGTTCCAACTCACTACAAAATAAGCATTTATCTACCTTGTGCTGAGCAATATTACCATATTATACATTCCAAGGTCAGCAATAAAACTAGCCCAAACAAGTATCTTAGCTACTATTTTAGGATCTAGAAAGCATTCAATAGCACTAGTATCTCTAAGAATAGAAACAAGGTAACCAAAAAGTGTAACAGTCATCTATATAGGAGTGGCTTGATAATTTTCCTATCGATGATCAACTACAACATGAATGTGGTGTTGCTATGGAAAGTTAGTCATGTCAAATCGTTGCAAACACTTAGTGACAAAGTGATTACCACCACATACAAAACATCCAATCCTAGGACCTCTCATGTCATCATTCCTATTTTGATCATCCCTATTGTTTTCGTTCCTTCCATTTCCATTTCTGTTATTTTGGTTCTTGTTGTTGTTCCTATTCTTGTCAGAATTATCCTACCCCTTATCCTTCATGTTTTTGATTTTTTGTTTCTTTCCATTTTCCTTTTGTCTATCATCTTGATAACCCCTATTATCCTGATATGATGTATTATCCTTATATGACATGTTATCTTAGAAGATCCTTTTATAATTTTGGTTGGAGGATTTAGATGAGGAAGCATTCTTCAATCTTTGTTCCTGATTAATGGCTTACGTAGTGTGAAATCCATGGTGTCAAGCTTGTGCATTTCAACCTCACTATAAATCTTAGGTCTCAAACCCATCACAAATTTCTAGGTTCTAAATAGTTCATCATTTTGATATTGAGGAACATACTTCACAAAATGACAAAAATATTCATGATACTATGTAATGCTCATGTTCCACTAAACTAGGTTATAGAAATTGCCATAGAATAGCTACGGTAACCATCATTTGCAAAAAATATGCAAAAATTCTTTCCATGTTGCCTCCCCATACTGAAATATTTTTTTTGCCAAAATATTTTCCCACCAAGTAGTTTCCTCACCCATCAATTGAAATGTGGCCCAAACTACTCTAGATTTTCCTATATAGTTTGGTTCTAGGAAATACTTCTCCATGTAGGTAATGCATGCCTTTGGCATTTTCCCTAGAAGCTCAACCATGAAACATGACTGGATTCACTCTCTTGAGATCTTTGCTCAAGTCAACTGCTATCTATACCCTATAAGTATTAATGAGAGAAATTTGATAGTCAGATTTTGCCTTCTACTCTACCTCAGATCTCCTAAGAGCCTTAGCCAACTATTTTTCCTCATGTTTCTTCGTTAATTTCTCCTCTTGCTTATATAAGGCTTCTGAGTGTTGATCTTCATCACACTTCCTTGCCTCTTCTTCATTGTACCTACCTTGAGTCTCATGCTTTAGGTTATCCATCCTTTGACTTTTTTGTTGCAACAAAGGCCCATGTTAGGTCAACAATGCTAATATTTGATCTAACCTCTCATTAGGTTCCTCAGCTCATGCACCACTACTGAACCCACCTCTACGGTTAGCTCTTGTAGACATGGTAATAACTCAAAAACCTAACACATACATGGGTACAATTAGCATAATAGTCCAAAGGCCTAAGGTTTAAACACAATTCTGATACCATATGTAAGAACCATGCCCTAAGAAAGAAATACCACATCATACATCAATGAAAAATGTGGAAAAGAATGAATCACAAAATAATTTGAATAGTCAAGAACTCATTCATTATCCATTAACAAAATAATTCAATACAATTAGTTTATCAAATAAACAACATAACACTAAGTTATTGATTAATTACCATAAACATTACATCATTGAACTATGGTGTTCAATTATAATGTATGTACATCACATATCCATCCTTTTCATAAATAATTGTACATTACAAAATTTTATGTTTACATTATCCAATAATTAGAATTACATCAATTGATTGATAACATACATCATCAAACTGATGAAGATACAAGACCATATGATAGGTTCAAAAACTTGGTAGGTGTCCTAAGAGTGTATCTAGTCTCCAAAGTCATCAAACATCATCCATCCTCTATATGAGATAGGAGTGTGGCCCAAGAACTTATACCTCACCAATCATAGAGTGTTTTACTCCCCCAGGATTCTTTCTAGCATGAGAAAGATAGCTTCCCAGAACAAGATGGATCAGATGGATCTAACACAAATTTGAAACATATTGCATATATCCATGTGCATGGCAGCCTAATCATGGAATGTGGTAGGGAAAAGAAAAGAACACCCCACATCTACCCATATGCAGTGAAAGAAAAACTATAAAACATCTACCCACACATACATTTCTTTAAAAAAAATTAGCATATCTACTTATATGCAAGATAAATTGAGCATAGTCACACACATATGCTACATATCAGATCAACATACTTAAAATGTAATAATAAATTCCTTGACCAAGTGCTCAATACATCAATAATACTGAAATAGAGACAAAGCATAATGAATCCTATTCACAAAATTTTGATAGGTTGAGAGAAGAAAAACATAATGCATCCATCCTTGCTCTCCCTTATGCCACATTACACCCAAACATGAAGGATTTAAACATCAACACTCAAACCCTGGAACTTATATAATCAATTTCAAAAGTTTCTTGTACATATACATCATTATATAGAAATCAATTTCTAAATTCACATACAACTCAGGGGACATTGCATCTGGGAATTTGTAATTGGTAAGAACACAACATCCTATATATGAGTTTACATTCAGCAATTTTCTCACACAGTCTACCTTGAAATTCATACATAGCTGTAAATATATTCCATCTAGAATTTCACAAACAATAGGTTTACAACATCTTATCTATGATTTCCTTTTCAAAAATCATACAACATTCCAAAACATAGAACTAAAATTCACTGTAATATTCATGAAGTAAAGCTTCTTATCTACATCTCAGGTGAACAACACACACAACTGGCTAATTTGTATTAACATCTTTGGTGAAAAACAAGCACAATTAGGTATCTTAACTACATTTACCAGATGGTTCTAAAGGTATTATATCATTTATCCAATTAAAACCTATGGAAAATGTTCTTAAAGAAAGAAGATTTTGCTTTCACAACAATGGAACCATTTTTCACCATTCCAATCTATTGTATTATCATTGATTTTTAAAATTTATTTTACCTTTTCTACTACTATTTAGGAAGGTTTTACATTTCTATTGGTGTCTTAAAAATATTTTAAAATTTTCTAAGGATCATCCTATGCATAAAATTTGGTTCATAACTTACTGATTTGGGGAGGAAGTACAATTTACCAAGTAGCCATTTATGCTTTTGGTCCTATAACATTTCTCGCTATACTAGACAACTATATAGGTGAGGAAACGAAGGGCCAAGGTATATTGACATTATGTCAAACAGTTCACAAGAGATTCTCTTCATTATTTGGGATGCTTACCTTGACCATGTTTCCCTCTCATGGCTATACCATGCTTGTTATGCAGCCAAAGTCAATGTGTTAAGATTCTTTGTAGTTGTAAAACAATTTCAAAATAGATGGCAGTTTCCAAACAACATCATATGCTACTAGAAAATATTTTGACAATAAGAGAATGAGTGGATGCTACCACATTGTTAAATACAACACTAAATTCTTCCTTGCTAACATGAATATGATGTGGGAAAAGAAATAAGTCACAAATGTCTATGCACAACCAAGCATTTTAAGGAAAAGTTGTAACAAAAGTAAAGTTTAAGTATTTTTATTATTTCTTAATGGATTTTGGAATCGTTCTCACCTAATATTTCTAATAACACAAAAGAGCTAAAACATAACAACAACCAAGCATTCCATCAGCCAACCATGATTTTTAGGGAGAGACAAGCATAAAAGATCTTGGAAATTCACCTAGGATCAATTCTTTCTAGACCGATTGTCTTCTAGCTTCCACTTCCCCAAGCTTAGGCCCAAGACAATCTTTGTCTTCCATCCATCAGAGCTATTTTTTCCCCAAATCTATTGACATCCTTTAATCCTATACGCTGAGATCCTTATAGAATAAGTGAAATATAGGGATTCAAGAGGAACGTAGGTCAGTAGAAATGATTTTAATCAAGCTAAAAGGATTTCATTATCTCCAGTTTCATTGAGGTTCTCCCCAATTTCCTCTAGTTGTCTTCCCACTACCTACGACTTCCTTCTTTAACCTCCAATTGTCCATGGAAAAATCCTACAAATTGTTCTAAAATCAAGATGCACATATCTAATCATAACCAAGCCATTGCATAGTTTTTTATATACTTGCCTCTCTTGCCCAATTTGTTTTGAAATTAAAATATGAACATAGCCTAAAGAAAAAACATATTTAATTAGTTGATATAAACATAATTTTAAGAATGCACATTTAAATAATTAAATTTAACCTTATACCTTTGGAACTTAGATATATTTTTAATCCTAACATGTATCATGTAGAAGTGGGCATGACATGAAAGCTATAAGTAAATTAATCATGTTTAATCTAAGTGGTGTGTGAGATGTATGGATTATTCATATGTCCCCTTTTAAGAGGCTAACCCCCTCTACCTCAACCACACCCTCGCCTTTGACAACTTGCAATCACTCAAACACTTGCAACCAAATAGAAGTCGGTATCCATAAAAATAATAATTGAATCGACATCTTAAAAATAATGTAAATGTAATAATATATACACTAATATCCTCAATTACCTCATCATCATGAAATTTAACTCATTACATCATTAGCATAAAATGAAGCCCATTATATAGTCATTAAATAACTTAAAACATAATCATGTTTAACATTAAATAACACAACAAAGACGTTTCAATGCATTAATTATTCATTTAAATCCTCCTAAATAATACATTATAATATAGTAATTAAATTAATGATTAATTAAGTCATGTTTAAACAAGGTAGACCAAGTCAAAATTGACAGGGTCACCACATAAGCAAAGATAAAGAAAGTTACAAAATGGGATGTGACATGAAGTCATAAAATTCTTGATTTGAATCTATTCAATATGATGAAGATAGAGGCTAGGAAGGAAAAAGATATACACTTACAAATTGATGAACTTGTTCTCTCATGGATATATTTTTGGGGTTTAAGTTTAAGCAAGTGGCTAGTTATCACTAATGTAATGAATTGCATGATTAAGTAATGTTGATTTCCTCTGAGTCCTAAGTTTTAACATTGGCAAGAGTGTTAACTTTGACAAGCGTATTTATAGAATTTTGAAATTAAATAATTTAAAAAAATGTGTGTGTGTGTGTGTGTACACACACACACACACATATATATATATACATACATACATACATACATACAGATAGATATCTATATGTATGTGTGTGTGTGTGTGTGTGTGGAGAGAGAGAGAGAGATATGTGATTTGATTTGATGTTGGAGTTAAATTTAGAGAAGAGGATTTAGTAGTTGAGTAGTCTAACTTCATAATTATTTATTATGCTTTTTTCAATGGTGTCGAAAATAGCTTTAAAAAAATACCAATAGTTGTGCAAAAATTATATAAGTTTTTTTATAACTAAGCATATATTTTAGTAACCACTTAAAATATTTTTTTTTTTATTGATTTAAGTCATATCATTTAAAATTGTACATTTCTTTAGACCCTAAAATAGTGGATGACTTAAACATCACACACTAAGGCTTTGTTACTAAAAGTGTTAAATAGTCAAAGTTGACTTATTTTCACAATCTTAAATTTTCCATTAGTGTGTGATGTTTAAGGGTGGCCCTAAAATACTTGTATTATCAAAATAACAAACATAATAATATTAGTCTCAATAGATATGGGTGTCTTTAATATTGCATGTTCTATTTACTACACCTCTTCAAATTTATTTGAGAGGAATTCTATTGTGAGTCAAGTAAGAAAAATCATAAATTTATGCGTTAAATAACATAATTTTTTTTTAAAAATGTATGAATTATTTTCCTACAAGATAGTCATATGTAGAAAGGAAAGAGTGTTCAATATATTTCAAAAAACTTGAAAACTATTAAATAGTTTTAAATCAACAAATAAAATTAATCTTAAATAAATTTAAAAAATAATAAATTTGCATTAGTTTTAAACTAAAATTCAATAATTGTTTGATAAATATTTTAAATAGTTTTAAACAAAATATTCTCACTTTTGGAGCTCTCTTATTAATGACAACTTCTAGAGTTCATGACTTTTAGTTTTAGACTTGATTGAACTCTTTTCTAAATTATAGATCTTACGGCTCGTTCATTGTAGTTCAATTTGATTGGCTAAATTGTAGTTATAAGACTATAATGGATTTTTTATGCATAGATTTATTATAAATAATTGGTCTTCTATTATGAGGATCTAAATTATGTATTTGTCAGGATTTTTTGAGCCTACATCAATTATGTAATGAGAACATTGACTATGGTTTGGAATGTGATGTGAGTGTTGAATACAATTATCATTTATTATTGAAGAGCTTTTAGATTTTCATGGTGTTATTATAATTAGACTTTATTGGGTTGTACGTCAAACTTGTGTTTGTCAAATTAATTATTATGAGTTCAAATCATAAACATTTCAAGAAACCTATCACATTCATTTAAAATCATGTTTGATGTAAAGGAATTTTCAAGCTCAACAACTGTCTATTCATGGTGGTTTCAACTCTAGAAAATTTTTCTCCTCCTAACCAGGTGATCTAGGCTGACCTTTGATTGGTAATCTCCAATAGGGTGCACTTGGGTGTTGGATGGTTTTTAGGTGACGGGTGGTTGAATCTTGAGGGGACCTAGAACTACTAGAGGAATTGGCATTTCTTTACAATACTGGGCCCAAGAATAGTCTGGAGAAGGATACAGATACAATGATTTCAAAGAAGAGATGGAAAGGTGCACTGATGGGACTCTCAAACCTACATTCCTTACCTAGAAATCTTCCATCCATATCTCATTGGGATACTCAACTAGAAATTCTTTGGCCAAATTCAATGGTTGACAATATCACAAAAGGCTTTTCTCCTAGTCTAGTTGGTAGGTTTCAATCTTATAGACCTAACATTGACATGGTGAGAAAATGAGTGTTCTAATAGATGGAAACTAAAGGGTTTTTTTGAGATTGCATCCATGGTGAGAGCTTTCTTCCTATTCAAATTTTACAATGAGGATGATGGAAACTATGTCTTGGTGGGAATTTGGAGACTTGGTAAACAAAATATGGTATTAGCTAAATGGAAACCTGGCTTCAACCCAAGTGCTGATATTCAACAGATGGCTTTGCTCTAGGTTAAACTATCTAGTCTTATTTGGAGTTTTGGGATGATAAAATTTTCAAATGGATTGGGGATTTATTTGGTTGATTCATTAAAGTGGATGCAATCACCCTTTACAAGTCCCTATTAGGATTTTCCATGCTCTATGTGAATGTGGTTGTTAACAAAACCCTTCATTGTAGTATTACCTTAAAATCTAAATCAGGGACTTGGAGGCAAGATATTAGATATAAAAATGTTAAACTATACTACCAAAGGTGTAAGAAATATGGCTATGTGAACATAAAATGTAAACCTTATGCAAATCAAGGAGAAATTGACATTGGGAAGGAAACTACTCAAGAAGGCAGTGCATCAGAAGATGTCCAAAGGGGTTCCTTGGGAACAAGCCACATTTGTGACAATAGGAAGGATGTTATCAAAGAAGGGAGTTAATTAGAATATGTTCAATAATCTTCCTGAGGAATGGGAATTGTTTCTACCCTTCTTTGATGGAAGAAAAGAAAATGCAGACCACCTAGACAGTAGAGATCACAACCAAAGAGCATCTAGTGAAAATTTTCTCCTTAATGGAGAAAAATATGGAAGAGAGTAGAGAAGATTTAGAGGATGGTGAATTTTGGGTGGATATTATGGTTTGGAGGGCCCCATGGTCCCCTACCATAAAGGACCCAAAATAGTCGCTAAGTGAAGATCCTAAAATTGTATAGGCAGAAGGCTTCCAAAAGAAAACATGCATGAGTTATTCCTCTCCATAGGGTACCCTAATGGTTTCCCTCCCATCTATGGAACATTTTCTATCCTCAGTCTTGGCCCCCCCACTAATGGTGGATGAGGGCTAGCAAGCACTCAAGAAGAAGATGCATGGTCAACCTAAAGTAGATGCACACTTAGAGACGAGCTAGAAAACCACCAACAAGAGTGGAAAGAACTAAGGAAACTTCTTGTGATACTCCTCATGGGAGACATAAAACATGGGAAGACATCCAAAGAGGTAGGAAATGAAATTCATTTCATGCAATATAAGGGGCCTAAATAGCACAAGGAAACATTTTTCTTTGAAAACTATGATCCATGATCATAACGTAGATATTAACTTTATTCAAGAGGTTAAAATAAATAAATAAAACTTTGGTAATATTGCTACATACATGTGGCAAGGGAAAAATATTCTTATAGAGAAGTTTCCCGTGTATTAGGAGGGATAGATACAATGGGGAATCCTTATAAAGTAAATGGTAGGGAGATCTTATACCACCCCCATTTTGTGGTGGTAGCCTTTAATGATGAGATAAATAATTGGGTGCTCCTAAATTTCTATGCTCTAAACACCAGAGGGGGTAGACTTCAGATTTGGGGGTAAGACTCAATGTGCATGAATAGTTGGAAAGGAGCTAGGTACATTTGTGTTGGGCATTTCAATACCCTCTTATATCCCTCAGAAAAGATGGGTGGTCTTGATGATGTCTTAGAGAGTATGTAGGACCTAGAGGGATTTATTAGAAGGAATCACCTCATTGATGTGGAGCTATAGGGAGTCAAGTTTACTAGGTCTAACAATCATCTAGGAAGAAACCTTATTCAGGTTAAACTTGATAGGATGCTTCTCTTGGTTGATTGGGATATTTTGCCCCATACCTCACTTAATGGTTTCCCAAGATTGATCTTAGACCATTCCATTATTTTATTTAACTAGAAATCCAACACCCAACACACATGTAAACCTTTATGCTATGAAATCATGCGGCACTCACATTCACATTTCTGTGATTGTGTTAACAACTAGTGAAATACTCAGATCCAAGGGACTCCTATGTTCCACATAGTGAGGAAGCTTGAAATTATTAGAAGCGAGGTGATTTATTTGAATTAAACCTCTTTTGGAGATATCTTTAAGAAGAAAAAAGAAATTGGAAGTAAGCTTAAAGAATTTCAAGAAAAGATGGTGGGAGGAGACCTTTCAATTACTATCCATGAAGAGGAACAATTCTTGACAAGGAAATGGAATCAAGTGATTGAAAGAGAGAAAGTCTTCTAGAAATAGAGATCGAGGATTCAGTGGCTCTTGAAGGGAGATATGAATACAACCTTCTTCCATAGGTTATCCTTAAGGCATAAATAGGGAAACACAATTTGAAAGCTCATTAATAATAACAATGTTAAGCTTATTGATAAGGAGGAAATTAGGAGATGGACTACCCAATATTTTGAAGATATTTACAACCCCCTCAACCTCAGGTTGACCTGTTGGTGGAGAGGGAATTACTAGAGATTATAAAACTAGTGGTGAATGAATTAACCAACTAAGAGCTCATAAGAAAAGTGACTGAAGATGAAGTTAGAAAGGAAATCTTTTCTATGGGATTCTTCAAAGCCCCAGGCCCTAAAAAATTTCCCCCGACTTCTTTTAAAGAGTGCCAAGAAATTATTAAGTATGATCTTGTTCATGCAACAAGGGAATTTGTCCGAACTGGTAGAATTCTTAAAGAGATAAACCAGACTTTCTTAGTTTTGGTGCAAAAAGTTGATGACCCCACTCACCTTGAGGATTTCAGATTGATAAGCTTTTGTTATACCATCTACAAGATCATCTACAAGGTAGTTTTGAACATAATCAAACCTATCTTGTATAAGGCAATTAGCACTACTCATAATAGTTTTGTCTCTGGACGAAAAATCCTAGATGTTGTCAACACCTTTCATGAAGTCCTTCACTCTATGGAGAGGAACAAGAACCCAAGTATGGAAATGAAACTTGATATTTCAAAGGCAAGTATGATAAGGAGTGGATAGAATTTATGTTTAAAATTCTTAGACAATTTGGGTCTGGGGAGAATTGTATTACTCTAATTAGGGAAATGATCTAAATACTGTCCAATTCTTAGTTTTGGTTAACAAATCCTTGGGGTAATTCTTTCTAGCCAAGAGGGGACTCTGCAAAGGAGACCTACTATCACCTTATGTATTCATAATGGTTTTGGATATTCTGGGTAGGAATTTCTTGAGCATGGTTTCTTAGTGGTAAATTATGGGGGTCAAATGGACTATGACCCTCTGACCTGAGGTGTTACAATAATTTGTTGATGATACTTTTCTATATGGAATATCCCCCATAAGGGAGGCTAAGGCCTGGAAGAAAACTTTGAAAAGATAGATGGAAGTGTTAGGAAAACATTAAAAATCACCATAGGAATAAGCTCTACTTCTTTGATATGGACTTGGCTCTACAACAAAGAATTACAAGGGAGTTACAATGTGAGGTTGCAAACCTCCAAAAAACCTATCTAGGTCTCCCCCTTACAGTCAAGGAAGTTACCCCCCAATTCTAGAATACTATGGTGCAAAGGATGTAGAGGAAGTTGGTAGGCTAGAAAGGTAAGGTTTTAAGAAATGCTGGCAAACTTCAACTCATTTCAGCCTCGTTATAGGGAACCCATGTCTACTTTTTTTCTTTATTCAAAATCTCTAGTTAGTTCAAAAATGTACTTGAAAAGATCCATAGGAATTTCCTATGGTTAGGTATGGACGAGAAGATGAAATTGACCCTAGTTAGTTGTGAAAAGGTGTGTATACCTACATCCCAAGGGAGTCTAATCCTAATGAGAATTGGGGATCTTAAAAAAGACCTCATGATGAAGATTAGCTAGAGACTAGCCTAGAATTTGACCTCTTGGTGTCAAATTATGATAGCTAAATATTTGGGTGGTGGACCTTTCAATTGAAATCCCTCTTTAAGGAAGATATATGGGTGGGTGATACTCCTCTAATTCACACAAATTTTTCTACTTTTAGAATAGAAGGGGGTGAAAAAGCATGGTAAAAAGGTGAAGAATTATATCTGTAATATGGAGTGGAAGGCTTTTAATATGGACAATTTCAACCTTATAGATAACACTGTGTATGAGGAATTGAGATCCCTTTTGAAAGATATCTAAATCCCCTCCTTCCTGGAGGCTGAAAAACTTATATGAGAAAAGAATCTAAGTGGGGACTTGTTGGTAAACAGATTGGTTCTTTTTAATTTAACTCTCAAATGCCCAAATTTGGAAAAACAACCATATACCAATAGTTGGATAATCTATCTTCATATCAATAGATTTCCTTTGAATTGAAAGATACAGCTCCCTTATCAAATGATATTCAATGAATTTACTAGTTCCTAAACTAATTGGGTATGTTCTTAACCTGAGAACAAAAGAGGAAAAACCAAGCTAGCCCTAGACTAAACCAACTCAGGCAGATTTTAGTTCCTAAACCTAGCCAATATCAAGAACCCACAATTCTTATGTCTTCTCGACATTGGTAATGCAAAAATGAATATTGTAAGTGGAAATGCAATGAAATTGGAATGAAAAGAAGATTAAATGTCCTCATCTTTGCAATAGGAATAGTTGAAAATACTCTGATTTACAACCTTTTGGCCATTTACTCAAAATGTATGAAAGTGTTCAAAACTAAATACAACCATGCTCCAATTGATTATAATCAGAAAAAGTAATAAAAAAATACTCCAATTCAAAATAAAACTTCTTTGTATTGAACACCACAAATAAAAATACTCTGACTTTATTTTCTCACTAATCCTTCGCCAAATTCATTGCAAAAATCAGAATACAAAATCCTCTAAATACATCAAAATTTATGTCTCCTCTCTACCCTGACAATACCTACCCTTGTAGAAAAGAATCCTCCCTCCTCAAAAAAGATCTGTCATAAGAATAATTTCTCAAGTGACTGGTTGATTCTCTCATGACCATTCGATTCCTCTGCCTCTTCGGTTATTAAAATTTAATCATGACCAGCTCTTCACTTTCTAAGCATGCCACATGTCACTTTGAGATTTCAAAAGCTTTCAAAAATGAATCACTATATCATCTGTCTACTCTTGTTAATTAGGTCTGATGTAAAACGTATGATATCGGCATCTGCCCAATTCAATCTCTCTTTAACTTCGTCAAGACGCGTGCCTATACTGTCTGCTTCAATATCCTCACTCAAATTGTTGAAGTTTCGGGCCAATGGAACTACTTGCTCTCCAACTGCATGCCCTTGTTCTAGCCAAGTTCTCTCTTTTTTTAAAGGATTATTGAGCCAGATTGATCAAAACCACCAGTATCTTCAACCTCAGTTTCAAATCGAGCTACCATTGAGCATATCATAAGCAAGCTTACAGAGCTTGTCTGTTTTGGTGTCAAGGAGTAAAAAGTGAACATTCCAAGCTTGAAAAGAGAATAGTATGTGCAGATGCACATATACATTAGTGGGACGAATGCAATAACCTGCACTAGCATCTCTTGCTTTCCTACAGCTTTGATGAGTATAGAAAATAGGGAAAGATCAACCCCGCTTGGCAATAATATGGCTTCTGCTGAGAGAATGGCAGCTGACATAGAACCCAGAAGAACTGTCAGAATTTTCTCAAGCTGCTGCCTGAGTACACACAGCCAAACCCACTCAATCACATCTAGGTATTGTGCAAGAGAACCAGTGCGAGGAGGTCGGAAACTTGATATGTAGCGCCTATCTGTGGAGCTGCCACGTTCATAATTCTTAATTGTGTCCTCAAGTTCAAGAGCCTCGCAGACGTTGCTCATATATTCACTCTTATAACGATAATATTCCTCCCTAGCTCTTCTTAGTTGACGCCTAAGGGTGGCCATTGATTTTTCAGCAGCATCATAATCCATGTCGTTTTCTCCAAATCTTCCTCCTGATGGTTTGAAGTTTGGATCTTCTCTACTCATCTGTGCTAGCATATTGTCAATAACATCCATACAGGGACGTAGTCGATCCCGCTTGGACATTTGATTTGAAGTAGCCTGTGCAATTACAATTGCATTTGAAAGTTCTTGATGAGCATCATCAAGTTTAACAGCCATTTCAGCAACTCGATGCGACAAAACTTTCTGTCGGTAGATCCAATTTGCGTTCCTCCAAATGCTCCTGGGAATTTCAATCAAACCATATTCTTGAAGAAAAACACCCGTAACAAGACCAAAAGTATTTGAGCATGCCATGGCCATACCATTTATCCAATGTCCCCAGGTTCTGTGCATGATAATAAGAATGATAATTCCAAGCAATCCAATATAGCCCAAACTTAAGTAGAAGACAAGATTTCCCTGCACGCTTGTTTTTAAATCTCTCTGTGACTGTGAAATCTGCAGCATCTTCATAACCCTGGATAGTTGGTACTATAGCCCTTCGCAATCTCGATGACACAACTGAAAACTGAAGGAGCTCCTGGCCCGATTTCAAGGTCATGCCATGGATGTGCTGCAACGGATCGCCTAGTCATTGATGAAAGAATGCACTCATTCAATTTAACTTGAAGAAATCTAGAGCTTGAAACCCCATCTCCATTTGAAGCATACGTAATTGCGCAGCTTGTTTTCTCTCATCCCAAACACGTGAGGAGAGTTCTCAATGAGATCCCCACGAAGAACTTCCCCCAAATTTTTAGCACTGTTGACGATCTCTTTTGGCTCCAAATAATAGTAATCATAAGGTAGCTGTGTCTTAGTTGAGGCTAGCTTGTCCACTTTTACCTGTGGCTCATCACCTTCGAAATGAAGATAGACATTATCCATATCAATTGTTGGCGAATCTGACATTTTATTCTCACAGCCTCTGCATATTTCCAATGGTTGTGTATATCAACTAGCATATTCTGAATCACACCCGCATGGCCTTCTCTTTGGCGGAGAATGAGTGAATAACTTCTCCCTGCGGAAAATAAGCAAATAGCTTCTCCTTGCGGAAAATAAGCAAATAGCTTCTCCTTGTGGAAAATGAGCATGAGAGGGCATTTTCTGCCAAAGCAACTTCTTCGTGCTCGGGTCGTCACACTCCAAACAGAGCTCGACAGATATCAATTTTTGTTCGTTTGTGAAAAGATTTGAAACTTTAGTATCTCAAAGGTGAAACCCGACGCCGGTGGTCATAACTTATGTTCATCATATGAGGTGGGCTTGAAGCCTAATTTCATTCCATTAATATCTTCTGAACTCCTTTGGGCCGCGGGTGTCTCTCTTGAAGCACGAACTCAGGCATTGAGTCTTCCACATCCGCAGGCTAGCAATGTCTTTAAAATTTGTCGACTTTCCCTTTCATTCTATCAATCGAGTTTCATATGTCGACTATGTGTCTGGTGTCTTTAAATTGAATTATAAGCTGCATGTTGTCCACCATCATCGGATGTTTGAAATACCACTTCAACAATGTGGGCGCAGTATGAGTTTGAGATCTACGAGCATTTTGCCAAACAATGCTTGGTTTTCTTTCTCAAAGATTTCTCCGAGATACTAGACCCAAGATATATCTTCGTACCTATATTTATACCTTCTATGAACTTAGGTTGGATGACATGTTATCGAACTTGTAGTCCACACAATACTGACCTATTCTGCCATGTGTGTCCAACTGAGCAAACAAGATGTCTGATGGAACTCATTCAAGTATAAATCCATTACTGTTTACAATTTTCAAACTGTGTTTAATATCAATCGAATATCTTTCAACTTTAGAAATGAAAAGTATCTAGCACTGTAATACCTCAAAATTGGCTCATTGCCATTATACCAATTCTGGTCTATCCTGATAATTGCTAAAGTCCTATTTCATTAGGCAAATTCTTGTTCTAACATGTGCTACTTGACTTAATTGTCAAATGCACAAAACCCTAATCTGCATTCATCATATTTCCTATTTAATTCCTATAGTACTCACTCATATTAGCCACATTAAACCTATTTGATTTAAATTTAATTTAATCTAAAGTATTCATACTTTATTAAATTAAATTATCTCCTAAGACTAATGTACTACGAGGTTAAATTTATTTAATTTAATAAATATGCCTATTTTAATTAATTAAACAAAATTATTTAATTAGATAGAAAAGTGTCTCTAATTAATTAAATAAAATTATTTAATTAAATAGAAAAGGTATTTATGAGAGCATATCTCTTTTTATTAAATTAAATATTCTTCCTAAGTCTACTCTTCACTTCAAAAATGGGAATTCCTAGATAACTACTGATCAAATTAGAAGTGATCCAGATCACTTGCTTTCACACTAAAGTCTATCTGAGCTGACTGACTCTTACACTCATATCTGAGCTAATTAACTCTCTTTAATTTGGGAATCTTCCACCATGACTGAACCTTATCTTCAATCCTATCCATTGATTGGAATTAATCTCAACCGTTGAAGAATTTCAGGATTTCTATTAAAGAGACCCTCAATTCTTCATTTTAGGAGAGGAATTGAATTTTTATTGAATTGCTGCTGCATTTTGCACTCACATAGCTCATTGCCAATTTTCATATATTTCTTAGCTTAATTTCATATAGTTTTAGAAATGCATACATTTAGCATAATTTTCTTTACATGCTCTTAGACTACAATGCATTTCTCATCCTAGAATACTTTGCACATTCATTTAGATTAATAGCATTTCTTTAAATCCTTCATTCTTAGAGGGTCTAGTTGCTTACATCTCAAATCTAAGGATATTTAATAAGCAAAATCCCTTTAGATAGAAGGTAACAGGTCGGCTTGCAGGAATATTCTTGGGTGAACAATCTCATGTTCATTCCAGGATGAATCTACATACAATGACCATGTTGAAGTGTGTGTGTTACAATTGAGGCCACATTACACGCATGCAAGCACTACATGTCCAGTTCTCATCAGTAATTCAAAAAAGAGTGTGAAGAATATAGATACTAGATATAACAATACATATTCCTTTTGAAAATTTTGTACACATGTATTATCCAGCTAGCCTTGATAACATTTGTGATCAAGTTTTGATGCAGTGCAATACAACCATGCAGCAGAAACAGAACAACAACAAGAAATAATAATGCTAGATCTGATACCAAATTACAATTCTTGATTCAGAAATATAACTGATTACATGCAATGTGTCGGGCTGTAAGCCCTTCCCAGTTACGACTAGATACAAAGGAAGTAATAATTCTGCAAGATCCCTCAAGATCCAAACCCAAACCCTAGCTAGTCCAGATCCACACTCTGCTAGAAACTTCCAAGGATGATCTCAACTTGTGCTTGCAAGCCCACCAAGAAATCTCCTTATTTTCCAAGCCACAGCTACTAGCTCTACTCCAACTTCATCCCAGTGTCAGCTACCTCACATTCGGCACTCTATCCACACATTCATAACTCCATCACAATCTTGTTGTAAACTACCTCACATTCGGCACTCTATTCATAGATTTAGGAAAACTCGCTCTTCAGCTACTTCTCACACCCACTCCTCTTCTGAGTGAATGAATAATGACTAAAGAATTCCCCACGACCCCTACTTATACTAATCTAAGCCACAAGTTGGCCCAAAATACAAATTAAATGCCAAAGTCGACCTCCTACAACAATTAAATTTCAAAATTGATGTCTTAGAAAAATCATGATATCTCCTAGTTCTGGATAAATTAGAAATTGTACTTCAAACCGTAGGTAGAAATCTAGGCCCTCTTAAATCCCTGAAATTTTCATCCACTAACTCATTATAGAAAATTAGTTACATGACTTGCAACAGGAACAAAATTCCTATGCAAGGCCAAACTCCCCCCAAACCATGCCAAGCAACCAAAGACCATGCCAAGTAACCAGGACCATGCCAAGCCCAAAGATCATGCCAAGTCCCATAGACCATACCAAGCAACTAAAGACCATGCTGAGTAACCAAGACCATGCCAAGAAACCAAGACCATGCCAAGCTCTAAGACCATACCAAGCTCCAAGACCATGTCAAGCTCCAAAGGCCATGCTGAGCTCCAATCCTTCTTTGACCGAGTACCAGTCCAAACATCCTCCAAAGAAACTACTGAGCCTCCTCCAATGAACTCCAAAGTAGTCACCAAGTAAATTCAAGATGCTCCTGCATCAAGTTTTCTATTATGGACTCACATGATGTCATTTTGCTGCAATGATTTGAAATGAATGTGTTACTTGTGCCATGCTAATCTTAGAAACATTATCCATAGCACTATTATAATCAAACATCCATCAAAGCCATATATGACAAGATTTGAGTTGTGAGCTATAGAATTGATTCTGTTTTTGGGAGCTTCGAGTGTCAAATTATTTCCTTGAACAAGATCTTGGTGAATCTTCACTTCAGCTTTCAGCAAGAGATTCTAAGGCTTGAAGTTAGCAACTTTTATTTTTAAATTGAACCCCAAATCCTGAACTGAAACTTTGAATCTTTTTTTTTACATTGTAGATGTTGAACTTTAAAACTTTAAACATCTAAACTCACTTTTGAACTTCAGAAAAGCTCGTAATTCTAAAACTTTTGATGGGCTGATTTAGAAGTTTAAAATTGGGGAGACTAGCAGTATGCCTATAGGACTTTAGTGTGAAATCAGCCTACAATAGCATAAGAGGGGAGGTGGGCAACATGGAGTGGAAGAATGTTTAGCATTCCCATATTCTCCCCAAAATCAACTTCTTCTAGTGGTTTGTTATGCATCGTAGCATTCTCACTATTGATAATCTTAAGAGGCACAACTTTCAAATGGGAAATTAGTGTGTGTTATGCTATGGGGAGGAAGAGACTATACCTTTTCTTTTAATCCATTGCCCCTACTCTATGTAGGTCTAGTAGAGAATCCTTGACCAACCTAAGATCTTGTGGATTTTTAATAGATATGTTCATCAATGCAACTTAGCGTGGCAAAGCCCCTCATACCACCCCCTCGTTAAAATTATTTGAAAGGCCATTCCCCCATATGTGTGTTGGAACATATGGAAGGAGAAAAATAACTATATTTTTAGACAAGTGGTTACTTGAATAATGATGGGTGTGATCAGAGAGTGTTCTTTGACTTTGAAATGGAAATTGTCCCCCCACTCCTCACACATATTGAGAGTAGTTGGGCATAAATTTGGGACATATCTCCACTAATTGAGAAAGTCAATAATTCAAGGATCCAAAAAAGGCTAAACATCATATGGTAGCCACCTCCCCTAAATTGGTGTAAATTGAACTTCGATGGGTCAAGGAGGAGTGGAGTTGCGATTAGGAGAATCATCCAAAAAATCATCCAGAAAGAACAAGGAGTTTTGATCAAGGGATATTCAAAGAAATATCAGAATGTTTCAAGTAATGAGTTAGAATCCTTGGTACTCCTATGGGGGTTGGAGTTAGTGCATAACATGAGAATTCATAATTTGATAATGAAGGAAGATCCATTATTAGTAATTGAGGTTGTTAAGGGAGATAATAAGATGAGCCGGTATGCCATGTCGATTATTAGAGATGTCCAAATTCTTCTGAACAAGATTAATCAAGTCAAAATTCAACAAGTTTATAGGGAAGGAAATCAAGTGGTGGAAAACCTGGCGGGGTACGAACACAAGGCTATTAATGTTCAATTTTGGGAAAATATGTATGATCTTTCGGTGGTGATTAAATCACTAGCTCAAAAAGAAGCCTTTTGAAGTAATGGTGCCCACTTTAATTAAAAATAAAAGGATCACTTCCATCATTATGCATTGAGCGATGGGTACTTTCAGGGCCACTAAATTATTACCTAATATGGTTGGATGGGCCATGATGGCACTAACTTTAGCCAAAGTGCTAGAGTCAATAATTTTTTGTGGAGTTAACTCTTCCTTTAATTTGCTAACTATAACTTGTGACAGGAAATAAAAGCTTAGTTTTTAGTGTAAGATTTGGAATGATATTCTGCTACATCTAAGAAAGGCACTTTCAATATTTTGAGGCCAACTTTTAAGGGGAATTATAGAAGCATTATGACTCGATGTCTAGGTAACAAAATTTATTTTGAAGTAAATGATGTGAAAACCAAGTGTTTGGTGAACAATTTTGACTTTTGATTTTCCAAGTTGCATTGTCTGGCATGTGAAGGCTTGGCTCTATCTTTTTGGGTAGACTATTGAAGTTAGTGAAGGGTATGGCTATTGAGTTGAAGGAAGGAGAGGATGATCTGATCATTGGGCTTGGGGAGGAGGAAGTTATGGAGAGTAGTAATGAAAGAATCAAACCACCCAAAATTGAAGAGGTTGTTTGGAAGGATAAGGAAACATGGACACATTTGAAGAGAGGTGGGCTTATTTTGTTCATGAAGAGTATTGAAGGACACAATGAGATGTTGACCTAACAGTTTGTGGACTCATGGAAGAACTGGTGGGTTAACATTAACGAGGCCTCTTTTGAGGTTACATAGGAGCTAATTTCTAATGCTACTAGTTGGACATTGGAAGGAAAAAAATTGAAGGAAATAGGCTAGGGTGGTGAATGTGACAAGCATGGAGAAAGTTTTTCATTCTGATGAAGACCCTGTTCATTTCCATTACAGATTTTCCTGTGAAAATCTCTTAGAATTCTAGGATATGGTTTGTTATATAATCATGCCATACATAATTGTGGAAGATAGTGTCAAGGTGTGTTACTACTACCACTTATCCATGCCAAACCATTTTAGGAATAAGGAGTATGGTTCCTTTCCATATCTATTTTTACATTCCATGGAAGATTGTGTGTGGAACATTAGGAAAAAAAGAAAAGAGGAAGAAAGCTATTCTATTTATCACTAAGCCTTGATTTTTTGCCTCTTTAAATTCCACAAAGCCTTTCATCCTTAAATCCTAGGTTAGAGCCCTTCACCTCTGAAAATCACTAAAATGGGTCAAAGTTACTCCCCCTCCACCCAAAGGCTAGAGTGATAGGGATCCTATTGCTTCTTCTCAAAAGATCAAAATGGAGAATGTTGAGGTCCTAAATGTCGAGAATATTGGCACAACCATTAGAAATGAAACCAATAGATCGAGAAAAATACTTAGAGAGAAAATTCCTTGCCTAGCCCTAGTCTAGTTAAACTAGATAAATTTGCCTCAACTGAAAATTGTAGAAGAAAGTCTGGCCCTAGACCCAAACGAAAAGCCACTAAAAAGAACTATGGAGAGTAGGCGAAGGTTGAAAAAGATAGTGAAGTTAAAGATGAGGAATTAATGGAGGAGGAACTGAATAACCCTTTTCCCTCTATGGTTTCTAACACCTTAAAAATGGAGAACATTAGCCTAGATTTGAGAAAGGGGGGAATGTTGGTGAACAAGGTACAATTACTTTTCCTAATAAAATCAAGAACTTGTGCAATCCAACTAAAGCGGAGGTTACTAGGGGAGAGGGTGGGTAGAAATCTAAACAAATGGCGAGAGATCACATCTAGTCGTATGGGGTCACTATGGGAAAAATAGTCAAAGAGCAGGGTAACCCAGAGATTGAGAAGCTAGAAAAGTCCATTGCTAATTTGGCCAAGAAGAACATGGAGCTAGAAGATAATTTTTACAGGGTTGCTAATCTCTCTGTGCGGGTAATGCTTTCAGAAGCCACCACCTTCTACCTCATGTACACTAACAAGGAAGGCATTGATGATGGTAAAGACATGGAGATGACTCACTCACTATATGACTTCTTGGTTGATGACTAGTTGTGATTGCTTTTGGAGAATTGAAGGAACTAGAGAAAGGAGGGTTAGCACTTGCTCACATGCTTTCAGTTTAGTTCTTTTTCTCTATGTTTATTAGGCATTTGATTGGTAAAGGGCTCTCTCTATTAATTTTTATTGGATGGGTTTAATAACCACTGTGAATATTTTGGCCAAGTTTATGTATAATGTTGACATTCTCAAGATTTTTGCTAGTAGTAGTTTCAAAAATGCTTTATCGTGGGGGTTTTTAATATTTAAGAATGTTGGTAGCTTTTTAATATCAAAACCATCATGTTTGATGTACTTAAAAAACTAAATTCTTCATTACATTGAATATCTTGATTATAATTTGGACACAAATAAATACTTATTTTTTACATTTAACCATAAACAATTTTAGTTATACATTTTCTAGTTAATATTAAATTAATTTAGATTAATGTACATAACCATTGTAACTTAAATAATAGGAATTTAAATTCTAAATAGAATTTTATAGAAGTCATGTAGGTGTAATCTACATAAAAATAAGTAGAAAGAGATGGAAGTCATTTAATTTTATTTTGTAACTATTGGAATTGTTTGCATACCAATTTCTTTTTTGACTGGTCAACTGACCAATAAAAACAAAGTATTAAATTTCCTTCAACAAATACATAGTAGTCACTTTTTAATATTTATTTTTAATAATATGTCAATACCATTATTCTGATTTATCATTGACTGAAGCAATGAAAAAAATCTATTTGTTTGAGTTTAAGTAACATACTTTTTAACTTTACAATTAAAAAATTAAAAGTTGGAAGCTTCTTCGCCGGATGGTTTTAGAAACTTTAGAATTCTCAAAATTTCCATTCACATTTATTTCTGGAAGGCAACTTCATAGATAATGATGAAACACATTTGAGTATCGAAACCCTTTGATCCGCCGTGTGCTCGCAAAACTCCTGCAGATGAAGATCAGTCTGTAGCGCCTCACTCCTAGGAGGATTCTTCACCACCCATAGAAAATACTGCCCACTAGCCTCCAAACCTGCCAAAACAACCTTAATCTGTTCCTCATAAAGCACAAACTTGCTGCCAAAGTTAATAGAAACAACTGATCTGGCAGCCCGACAATCCATCCAATCCTTCACACCTCCCATTTCAAAATCTCCCGATGGGCTGCTCAAAACAAGGCCGATGCTCCAAACAGGCACGCCAAATGACCTTCGCACATGATCCAAAAAATTTCCCTCAATTTCCTCAAACATGTTCAATACCACACCTGCACTAACCCTAATATGCTCAAAAAACTTTGAAAATAGATCGTATGTTTTTCCAATTTGACCCCCACTAGATTTTATTGCATTCACACACCTTTGCATTTGCATCACAATGGTTATCCCTTTCGGCTATAGTAACCCTAAGTTCCCCACCCTTGCCCTTTCTTTCAATAGTAGAAATACTTTAGTTGCAGTACACGATGGCCAATTGACTCTGTGTTCAGATTGGGTGGGTGGTGGAGAGGCACCTTAATTTCAAGAGAACAAAGATAAGAAAGCTAGAGAAGCCATTTGTATTAAGTTGTCAAAGGAGATCTTAATATGATAAATAATATAAAAATGTTTATTTAATAGGTGAATGGATCTATTGGCATCCATCTAAAGTCATTTGATTCATAATGTTGGTCTAGGTTGGGTCTGTATGAAAGTTGAAACGTAAAAATGCATAAAGTGCATAAAATGTTGTCAAAAATGCAAAAGGGTTAAAAGAATGTAATGGGTTGTTTTAAAGGGTGGTTTGGAAGTTATAACCAACCAAAAAAATATATAAAAATAGATGTATGGTCAGACCAAAACATTAATGAAAGGAAGAGATACATTTTGAAACAAATTTGGTAATATCCTGAGTTGTTATTTTGATTGGTTTTCAGTTTTAGTGTTGGTTCTAGGACTTGTACGACCATGTATAGCTTGAAAACCATGTAAATCTTGTATGTTTGGATAGAGTAGTGAATAAGATTTATTTTGGCTTTTTTCAAAATTTATTTCGTCTAGAAATGAAGTTATGCACATTTTGGTGAAAGTTAGTATTTGCAGATTTGAGAATTTTAGTAAACAGTCATGTTGCAACATTTGGTATAGACACATTTTGATGAATCAATACCTGTAAGAATATTTATTGGAAAGATATCTGAATTAAATTTCTTTCCCTTTTGATTTGAGTAATTTTTATGCAGATTTGTGAAAGTTATGAGCATTTTAGTGAAAACTAGTTTTTAAAGATATCCATTCGAGATGAAGGCAGTGATTTGTGCTTGAAAAATTATTTATGAATGGGAAAAATAAATGTCTTATAGATTTGGAAACTAGAATCACAAATGGATACTTTGGAATTGGTTTTGTGTCATTTGAATTTTTTTTTTGAAATATATTTGATGCCCAAGACAAGGTTACTATTTTTACTTTTGGTTTATGACAGAGATAATGGATCAAAGTACAGAGACTATAACTTGCAACTTATTTATTTTCTGGTCTCATCTTTGGATATGTTCTTTTGTTCCTAATTTTGAATAATTCCTCCAAATGTCTTGGCAAGAAAATTTCGAAAATGAAATTTATAAACAATGTAATTAGACATAGAAATTTGATTGTGTGAATGAAGATGTTGTCTTTATTGGTGTATAATTTCAGAGTTCTTTGTTGTAATCTTTGAGATGTTCTTGATTCCTTGAGGGTGTACCAGCCTCTTGTGAATCACTTGAGTGGAACTAAGATTCCTTGAAGGTAAATACAGAGGGCTCTACATCAGATTGGTAGCAGAGCTTGAAGATCTTGAGTGTGTGGGTAGAGCATCGAGGGAGGCAATCCACACCAGGTCATTGAAGAATTGGTGTTTGTTTTGTTGATGAGTTTTGGTTGCATGTGCTTATCCATATTGCTACATATGAAGGTTGGGTTGTATGGGTAGACAAGAGAAGGTCTATCATAACCATTCTCCAATAGAGATAAAGCTGAGTAGAAGGTGCAATGTGAAGAGAGAGGCATCTTCTAGGATCTACTATTGGGTAAGATGAATGGTCAAGGGCCATGGATGGTCTAGTTGATTGCCAAGAGACTAGAAAGAGAGAAAAAGAGGAGGAATCCTAGGTGAGGCATAGGGGAGAGTTTTTTGTGGTGATTTTAAAGCAGCAATGGTAAAGATGGATCTCTTACTAATAAGGTGCCATGGTGTTGTAACCATTGATGCTCCACTGATAGGAGTATTTTAGAAAGTGATTTTAAGGACAGTCTTGTGTCCTTGAATGGTAAGTTGATGAGAGAAAAGGCATGAAGATGCAAAGGAAAATGAAGGTAAAGATGAGGATTTTGATCTAATATTTTTTCTTGCAGGTTATTGATTCCATGTTTCCAAGGGACTTGGAAACTTTTCAAGGTTGGGAGTATGGTGCAGAGGCACCTTAATTTCAAGAGAGCAAAGATATAAAAGCTAGAGAAGCCATTTGTAATAAGTTTTCAGAGGAGGTCTTAACATGATAAATAATATAAAAAAATTTATTTAATAGGTGAATGGATCTATTGGCATCCATCTAAAGTCATTTGAGTCATAATGTTTGTCTAGGTTGAGTTTGTATGAAAGTTGAAATGTAAAAATGCATAAAGTGTTAAAAGAATGTAATGGGTTGGTTTAAAGGGTGGTTTGGAAGTTATAACCAACCAAAAAATCTATAAAAATAGATTTATGGTAAAACCAAATCATTAATGAAAGGAAGAGATACATTTTGAAACAAAATTTGGTAATATCTTGAGTTGTTATTTTGATTGGTTTTCAGTTTTACTGTTGGTTCCAGGTCTTGTACGAGCATGTACAGCCTGGAAACCATGTAAATCTTATATATTTGGATAGAGAAGTGAATAATATTTCTTTTTTATTTTTTTTGAATTTATTTCATTTAGAAATGAAGAAGTTAAACACATTTTGGTGAAAGTTAGTATTTGCAGATTTGAGAATTTCAGGAAACAGTCATGTTGCAGCATTTGGTACGGATACATTTTGATGAATCAAGACCTCTAAGAATATTATTTGAAAATATATGTGAATTAAATTTCTTTCCCTTTTGATTTGAGTAATTTTTATGCAGATTTGTGAAAGTTGTCAGCATTTTAGTGGACACTGGTTTTTAAAGATATCCATTCGAGATGAAGGTAGTGATTTGTGATTGAAAAATTATTTATGAATTGAAAAAATAAATGGCTTATATATTTATAAACTATACTCACAAATGGATACTTTGGAATTGGTTTGGTGTCATTTGAATCTTTTTTGTGAAATATATTTGATGCCTTAGACAGGGTTACTATTTTTATTTCTGGTTTATGAAAGAGATAATGGATCTAAGTATAGACAATATAACTTGCAATTTTTTTTATTGTTTTTGGCTCATCTTTGGATATTTTTTGTTATTCCTAATTTGGAACAATTATTCCAAAGGACATGGCAAGAAAACTTTGGAAATGAAATTTATAAACAATGTAATCAGACATAGAAATCTGATTGTGTGAATGAAGATGTTGTCTTTATTGGTGCATAATGTTAGGGTTCTTTGTTGTAATCTTTGAGATGCTCTTGGTTCCTTGAGGGTGTACCAGCCTATTGTGAATCCATTGAGTTGAACTAAGATTCCTTGAAGGTAAATACAGAGGGCTCTGCATTAGTGGGGTTTCCTCTATTGACACTTAAGCATATTATGCTATTGGCTGAAAGTGCTAAAAATAATGTAAGCAATCTTCACTAAGCTACATAATAATATTTTTCTAGGCGTGCCATCCCTGGTTGCTCTATAAGGTGGTTTTTTCATGTCTTTGATAAGCTAAATTTATGGTATGGTTCATACCCAGATAGAGGATGTTTAAGCATTTGTTAAATAGCACGATGAAGAATTTTTACAGACACAATGTTAGCCTTGGTATTACTATGACGTGGTGGAATTCACTTTTCCTCAAAATATGTTTTCTCCAAATCATAGAGGAACAACATGATCTGGGATCTGCAACCCTATCTACCTCTCAAGTGGTACTGCTTACAAATCCCAAACAGCAACGAGCAATGAGCAATCAAAACAAAAGCAATGAGTAATGAGAAATAAAAAAAAGATAATAACAATGAGAAGCACAATTTGTGACACCAATGTAATAATGTTCTGCCCGTTCTCTCCATTGGATATAAATTTCCAAACCCCTATGCACTTTGGCTTCTCCCTAGCTTTAACTCTTGAGGCAACTATGGCAGAATTATCAGAGGCAAAAGCCCCCAAAAGTTCTCCCCGAGTTCCCACAATCATTAAGAAATGCTTCCATTCTTAAAACTACAAGATTAAAATTCTAAAAAAAAATCTATTATGTCAGATCTCCCCTCCATCACAATCATCAACATTGGCATTCCTTGCAACTACACATCATGTCCCAAAAATTGTCTTCTTCAAACTATGCTACAAGAAATTTTATGTATTAAAAAATATTGAAGCTAAGCAACACCTAGGTTGCATGCAAATTGTGTAGGCAACATGCCACGTAGAACGTGCACTGGGAAACACAAAGACACAACATAGGGCTCATTTGAGCAAAGCTTATAATTTGGATAAATCAAAAGCTTTGTTCAAAGAAATATTTTTGTATTAGTTGCATGATATTATAGTTGAATAAAAGCAAAGATAATTTTGATCTTGGTTTAAGTTAAAATCCTTATTACTTTGGTGTTTAATTAAATTAAAAACTACAACATTAATGCATGCAAATTGTGTAGGCATTCAACATGCCACATAGAACGTGCACTGGGAAACACAAAGACACAACATAGGGCTCATTTGAGCAAAGCTTATAATTTGGATAAATCAAAAGCTCTGTTCAA
This sequence comes from Cupressus sempervirens, assembly GCA_028749045.1. Classification (NCBI taxonomy): domain Eukaryota; kingdom Viridiplantae; phylum Streptophyta; class Pinopsida; order Cupressales; family Cupressaceae; genus Cupressus; species Cupressus sempervirens. The sequence continues at coordinate 773,242,267 of CM053787.1, read as the reverse complement.
AGCAATATTTTTTTATTAGTTGCATGATATTATAGCTGAATAAAAGCAAAGATAATTTTGATCTTGATTTAAGTTAAAATCCTTATTACTTTGGTGTTTAATTAAATTAAAAACTACAATTTTAATGCATATAAATTGATTGTAGAGAAACAATATAGATTAAAATATTTTTAATCAAACCTTAAATGACCACAAAAAATAAAATTTAAAGGAATAATATGAACTGATTAATATTTAAAAAAAAATTAATAAGAAATTTCTGAGTTTTCAATCTTTGTTTTTAGTTTTAATTTTTCTATTTTTGGACTCTAAATAATAATATTTCAGTCATTTACCATTCATTGCTTGAAAACTCAGTTTCATAATGATGGAATTAAATATTTCATAATATACAAATTTATAATTTTTATAATAAGAAAATTTCATTGGAAAAATTGTGACTCTTCCATTACTTTTCTTTTACAAAATTAGGATAACCAAGAAAATTGAAAAAATCTTCTCTAAGTTGGTGGATCACAGATCACAACATTTATACAATTTCTTAAAGAGATATATTTAATTTTTTTTTCTAATATAGCTTATTTTAATTAAGAAAATTGTAATATTTAATAGTTATTTATTTTCTATTTTTAAATACATTTTAAAATATAATTTTGTTAACTATAAAAGTTTTGCATTACTATTTCCATCTATTCTTATCTACTAGCTATATACATATTATATATTTATATAATATATATAGAGAAAGCTGAGAGATATCGAGGCTTTAATTTTTTAATATCAATAATTTTTGGATAAATTAAAGCCTCGATATATCTAGCTTTCTCTATATACATATTATATAAATATATAATATGTATATAGGTAGTAGCATCCTAAGGGGATGTTAAAAGTATACAATTCTAATATTTATTATATAATATAATATTACTAAACAAATTTTATAATATGAATTTGTATAATTTTATTATGTACAAGATAAATTTTTGACTTTGACAAATAGGTGTAATTTAAACTAGGTTTGGGGTTGTAGCTGCTTAGTTTAATACAAAAAAATGTCAATGGTTCTAAGTAGGTTTAGAGTTTGAGTTTATTGAGGTTTATAGTTAGTGTTAAAATTAGTTTAGTGTTAAGGATATAGTTTTTAGTTGATTTAGTATTATGCTTAGGCTTCATCATCATCTATAGTTTTAATAGGTTTAAGGTTATTATTCAATTTGGCCCAACATTTAATTACTAATAGGGTTCACTTTTGGCTATGATTATTATGTATCATCTCCCTACTCTTGCCATATTTTCTCCCTATTTACCTTTTTTATCTACATCATGTCTCTCACCTTGTCCCTATCCTATCTTATTTACCACTTCTCTAATAATTAATCAGCTCTTTACTCTCACCATATTTCCCCCCCATTTATATCTTCTTTATCTACCTCGTGTCTTTAACCTTGTCCCCATTCTATTTTATCTACCACCTATAATTACTTACTCTATCTCTTTATCTTCCACTCACTCTTTCTCTTGCTCTTCTTATCAATCTATCTTCCCTTTCTATATCTCTTATACCTACACATCTATATCCCCCTAATTAATCTCTTATAGTATTTCACCCCCCTTCTCTCTTTCTCTATCTATCAACTCATTCTCCCCATATTTATCCTCTTTATCTACCCATGTCTCTCACCTCGTCCCCAATATATCTTATCTAACACCTATAATTACTCACTGTATATCTTTATATTCCACTCACTCTTTTTGTCACTCCCTCCTATCACCATATCTTCCCCATATCTATCTCTTATATATATATATCATCCTCATAATCTCTCTCTCTCTCTCTCTCTCTCTCTCTCTCTCTCTCTCTCTCTCTCTCTCTCTCTCTCTCTCACACACACACACACACACACACACACACACACACACACACACACACACACACACACACATCCATTTGTCTATTATCTTTATTTCACTTTCTCCCCTCCCCCATCTCACCATCATAATTTTAGGTAAAATTGGTCTAGTATTTAATTAGGTTTAAGATTATAGTTCAATTTTGGTAAGGATTACATGATTTAATTTGACTTAATATATATGTGGGCATATGTATGTAACCTTATATATATTATAAATGTATATCATTATATATAAAATGTGTGTTTTTTTTTCCTATTTGCATCTCTCTCTCTCTCTCTCTCTCTCTCTCTCTCTCTCTCTCTCTCTCTCTCTCTCTCTCTCTCTCTCTCTCTCTCTCACCATATTTTCCCTATATTTACCTTGTTTATCTACCTAATGTCTCTCATCTTGTCCCCATTCTATCTTATCTATGCCCTATAATTACTCACTATCTCTCCTTAGCTTCCACTCACTCTTTTTCTTGATCCCTCTTTTTACCACGTCATATCTCACCCTCTCCCTATTTTTCACTTGCTATATCTCTCCCATTAATTACTCTCTCTCTCTCTCACCATATTTTCCCTATATTTACCTTGTTTATCTGCCTAATGTCTCTCATTTTGTCCCCATTCTATCTTATTTATGCCCTATAATTACTCACTATCTCTCCTTAGCTTCCACTCACTCTTTTTCTTGATCCCTCTTTTTACCACATCTGCCCCATCTTTATATGTTATACATACACATCTATATCCCCCTAAATAATTTCTTTTATAGTTTAGCCCCCCCTCTTTTGAAGAATATATCATCTCCCTACTCTTGCCATATTTTCTCCCTAGTTACCTTCTTTATCTACCTCTTGTCACTCACCTTCTCCTCATTCTATCTTATTTACCACTTCTCTAATAATTAATTAGCTCCCTACTCTTGCCACATCTCCTACCTATTTACATCTTCTTTATCTACCTTAGGTCTCTCACGTTGTCCCCATTCTATCTTGTCTACCACCTATAACTACTCAGTATGTCTCTTTATCTTCCACTCACTCTTTCTCTTGCTCCCACTTGTCACCATATATTTCCCATCTATATCTCTTATATGTACACATCTAAATCCCCCAAATTACTTGCTCTTATAGTCTTGTCCCCCCTACTCTCTCTCTCTCTCTCTCTCTCTCTCTCTCTCTCTCTCTCTCTCTCTCTCTCTCTCTCTCACACACACACACACACACACACAATTCCCTACTCTCACCATATTTTGCCCCCTATTTATCTTCTTTATCTACCTATGTCTCTCACCTTTTCCCCATTATATCTTATCTAACACCTATAATTACTCACTCTATATCTTTATCTTCCACTCCCTCTTTTTGTCACTCAATCCTATCACCACATCTTCCCCATATCTATGTATTATATATATATATATATATATATATATATATATATATATATTATTCCCATAATCTCTCTCTCTTTCATGCACACAAACACGCGCATGCGAGCGCACACACACATCATCCCCATATTAACCCTCCCTCTCTCTCTCTCTCTCCCTCCCCCCACCTCCCTCCCTCCCTACTATCGCCATATTTTTCCTATATTTACCTTGTTTCTCAACCTTATGTCTCTCATCTTGTCCCTATTCTATCTTATCCATGCCCTATAATTATTCACTCTTTCTCCTTAGATTTAACTCACTCTTTGTCTTACTCCCTCTTTTTACTACATTTGCCCCATCTCTATATGTTATACATACACATCTATATCCCCTAAATAATTTCTTTTATAGTTTTCCTCACCTTTCTCAAATAATTTATCATCTCCCTACTCTCACCATATTTTCTCCTTATTTACCTTCTTTATCTACCTGATGTCTCTCACCTTGTCCCCATTCTATCTTATTTACCACTTCTCTAATAATTAATCAACTCCCTACTCTCACCATATTTCCCCCCTATTTATATCTTCTTTATCTACCTCAAATCTCTCACCTTGTCCCCGTTCTATCTTATCTACCTCCTATAAATACTCAATCTATCACTTTATCTTCTATTCACTCTTTCTCTTGCTCCTTCTTGTCACCATATCTTCCTCATCTATATCTCTCATATGTACATATCTAAATCCCCTTAGTTACTCTCTATTATTGTCTTCCCCCCCCCCCCGCCCCCCGCCTCCTCTCTCTCTCTCTCTCTCTCTCTCTCTCTCTCTCTCTCTCTCTCTCTCTCTCTCTCTCCCTCCCTCCCTCTCTCTCTCTCTCTCAACTCCCTATTCTCACCATATTTTCATGCTATTTAATTTATTTATCTGCCTATGTCTCTCACCATGTCCCTATTATATCTTATCTAACACCTATAGTTACTCATTATATATCTTTATCTTCCACTTCCTCTTTTTGTCACTCAATCCAATCACCATATCTATCTCTTACATATGCATCTATATCCCCATAATCAATCAATCAATCTCTCTCTCTCTCTCTCTCTCTCTCTCTCTCTCTCTCTCTCTCTCTCTCCCCACCCTCCCCCCTCTCACACACCTTATCCAATATCCACTCTCACCATATTTTCTCCCAATTTACCTTGTTTATCTACCTTGTGACTCTCACCTCATCTACATTCTCTCTTATTTACCCAATATAATTACTTAGTCTCTATCTTTATCTCACTCTTTCTCTTCCTCCATCCTTTCACCATATCTTCACCGCCTCTATCTTTAATTTGTGTTCAAATCTATATCCCCTTAATTACTCTCTTTTAACATCTCTCTCTCTCTCTCTCTCTCTCTCTCTCTCTCTCTCTCTCTCTCTCTCTCTCTCTCTCTCTCTCTCTCTCCCCCCCCCCCTCCCCCCACTCTCTCTCCCCCCCCCCCCCCTCTCCCCCTCTCTCCCTCTCATACACCTTATCCAATATCCACTCTCACCATATTTTCTCCCAATTTACCTTATGTATCTACCTTGTGACTCCCACCTCGTCTACATTCTCTCTTATTTACCCAATATAATTACTTAGTCTCTATCTTTATCTCACTCTTTCTCTTCCTCCATCCTTTCACCATATCTTCACCATCTCTATCTTTAATTTGTGTTCAAATCTCTCTCTCTCTCTCTCTCTCTCTCTCTCTCTCTCTCTCTCTCTCTCTCTTGCGTTAATCTATAAAATTTTATGTACTACCTACTCTTTCTATATTTTCTCCTTATTTCCCTCTTTCATCATGTCCCTCACCTTGTCCCTATTGTCTCTTATCTATCAGCTATAATTACTCACTCTTTTTATCTCTCCCTCTCCCTCTCCTTCAATAACACTTACACACATCTATGTCCCCCTAGATACACACATACACACACACATCTCTCTCTCTCTCTCTCTCTCTCTCTCTCTCTCTCTCTCACACACACACACACACACACACACCATTCCCATAATTCTATTAAAAAAAAAATTAACTTATTTTATAAACTCTCTCTCTATCTCTTTTTAAATAATAATGGAATGTATAAATTTGAACTAACACAAATAATTACAACAAATAAGAATAATGAATTTAGGCTTCGGCCAAAACATAATATGACTTTGAACTACTTACCTTTTTTTTAGCGAAAAAATTTATTACAAATTTTAATTAGATATTTGAACACAAGAATCATATTTAAATTTTGATTTATTACAGTGTATTATGTCCAAAATGATTTTAAATCCATAGAGTGAATTTATAAGTGAGAATGGAATGTATCTCATTATGAACCAGTAAAACTTCATAAAAGAAAACTAAATGTATCAAAATATATAGAAAAAACATTATATTTTTAAGTAAATATTTGGAAATATTAAATAAATATACATGCTCCAAAATTTAGCTATACAAGAGAAATTAAACATAATATAAATTTGAAATACTTACTAATATAATTCTTTCAATTTTTAACCAAAAATTGTATTACAAAATTTGGAAATTTTATCTCTTAAAAATTATTAAATATATGTATTCTAAAATTCAATTTTTTTTTCTTTGAGAATTTACTAACAACTTTTATTTACTAATCTTGAGTACAAATTTAATGAATTGAAATAATTTAGATTTATACACACACATCATCCCCATATTTAGAATCTATCTCATTATGAATGAGTAAAAGAAAATTAACTTATTTTATAAATGCTCTCTCTCTCTCTCTCTCTCTCTCTCTCTCTCTCTCTCTCTCTCTCTCTCTCTCTCTCTCTCTCTCTCTCTCTCTAATAATGGAATGTTTAAATTTGAACAAACAAAAATAATTACAACAAATAACAATAATGAATTTAGGCTTCAGTCAAAACATAATATAAATTTGAACTACTCACCTATTTTTTAACAAAAAAATTGTATTACAAATCTTAATCATATATTTGAACACAACAATCATATGTATTGCTTCCAAAATAATTTTAAATGCATAGAGTGACTTGCTAAATAAGAATGGAATGTATCTCATTATGAACCAATAAAATTTAATTACAAATCTTAATCATATATTTGAACACAACAATCATATGTATTGTTTCCAAAATAATTTTAAATCCAAAATGATTTTAAATGCATAGAATAAATTTCTAAATAAGAATGGAATGTATCTCATTATGAACCAGTAAATTTTTGTTTTGTTTGAAAATTTTACAACTTTTATTTACTATACTAATCTTGAGTACAAATTTAATAAATTTAAATAATTTAAATTATTTTAAAAAAATTAACAATATATTTTATGAAAAATCTTTTCAAAATTATCCAAGTTAATAAATACCTCCTTGCAATGTTCCTTATCATCCTTGGGTGTTAGCAGGGGACTTCAATTCAGTTTTAAGTCTAGAAGAGAAGCATGGTGGTTTGGCTAGATTGGGGCCTTCTTCTGCTCTTCTTCGACAACACATATCTCTTTTGCATCTCTCTGATGTTAAGCCTTCTAATGGCCTCTATACTTGGAATAATCGCAGGATTGGTGTTGCTGCTATCTCAAAACGCCTAGATAGATTTCTTGTTTTTTGCTTCTGGCTTAGTGGCACCCTTACTATCTCTTCAGAAATCCTTGATTGGAGGGGTTCAGATCATTGGCCAATCAAATTTTCCACTATAGGGGCTTATGTTCCAAAGCATCCTCCTTTTAAGTTCCAGTTGATGTGGCTTCGTGACTCCTCTCTTCATGATTTTGTTTTTTGTTGGTGGAAAGATGGTGCCCCTGCATATGGTACTGCAATGTTCTCATTTTCTAAAAGGCTTCAATATGTTAAAAGGCAGCTCAAGATATGGAATAGGGAATGCTTTGGGAATCTTCACTTTATGAAGAGGCTTGCTCAAGAAAATCTTGATGTCATCACAAGGGAGATTAGAGATCGAGGTTTCTCGGAGGATCTTGGCCGGGCTGAATCCCTTACTTCTAGAGCTCTAGAAGAATGGGAACTTCGAGAGGAAATTTTTTGGAAGCAAAAGGCTCGAGTTGATTGGCTCCAGGAAGGTGATCGAAACACTGCCTTTTTCCATAAAACAGTGCAATCTCGCCGGAATCAGAGCACTATCTCTTCTTTGGTTAATTCTCAATGTATCCAACTGAATTCCTTGCCAGCTTTGTTCCAGGAGGCTATTTTGTACTTCTCTACCCTCTTCTCTAAGGACTCTCCTCCTGCTGATAATGAAGAAAATATTATTTTGTCCTGTATTCCTTCCCTTATCACTCAGGAAATGAATGATTATCTCATGCATCCTATCTCTTTGGAAGAGTTGGAGGCGGTGGTCTTTGGCATGCCTAAGGGGAAGGCTCCTGGTCCTGATGGTTTTCCAGTTGAATTATTTCAAGAATTTTGGGACATCATTAATCATGATTTGTTGGAGGTGGTTAAAGAATCCTATCCTAGCAAGCAGATGCTTTGAGCTTTGAACTCTACATTCTTGACTCTTATTCCTAAGAGAGAGGGTGCTAATCAGTTGGAGTTTTTTAAACCAATTGCCTTATGTAATGTGGTCTACAAAGTTATTACTAAGCTGATTGCTGAGAGACTGAGAAGGTGGCTTCCCATTATTATCTTAGAAGAACAAGGCAGTTTTGTTGCTGGAAAACAAATTTTGGATGGGGTGGTTATTGCTACTGAGGCTATTCACTCTATGGATACTTCAAGGGAGAGAGCCATGTTTGTTAAGCTGGATATGGCTAAGGCCTACGATAGAGTTAAATGGAGCTTCCTAAGGAGTATTCTTCTTTCTTTTGGATTTAGCTCTGACTGGGTGAGTTGGATTATGAGTTGCGTTACTTCTGCCTCTTTTTCTATTCTTATTAATGGTCAACCTTCACAACTATTTGGTGCTTCTAGAGGCCTCCGCCAGGGTGACCCTCTCTCCCCATATCTATTCATTATCATGGCTGAAGGCTTGGGCAGATTCATTAAGCATCAGGTGTCCCAGAATTCTATTCAAGGCTGGCGGTGGGGTAATGGCTTACCTTCTCTTTCCCATCTTCAATTTGTTGATGATTCTGCTCTTGCCGGTCTCGCTAGGATCAAGGAAGCTGAAGCCTTTTGACATGCTTTGGACGTTTATTTGGAAGCTTCAGGCCAGAAAGTTAATGAGCACAAATCTTTCATTTACTTTTTTAACACTCCTGATTCTATTCAGCACAGGATTGTTGGTATCCTACAATTTCAGATAGGTTCACTTCCTTTGACTTATCTTGGCATTCCTATTGCTGTTTCTAGGCAGCCACGTCTCTTCTGGAAAAATTTGATTACCAAGCTTCAGGATAAGGTAAATCATTGGACTCATAGATGGCTTTCTACTGCTGCCCGGGTTACTCTTCTTCAAGCTGTTATCCAAGATCTTCCTACTTATAGAAGCATGGTTCATGCTGCACCTATTTACTTTCTTAAGGAGTTTGATGCTCTTTCTCGACAATTCCTTTGGAGTGGTAATTTGCGTAGTACTAAATGGAGCTTGGTTAATTGGGCAACTGTTTGTAGGCCTAAAAAGGAGGGTGGTCTTGGTCTTCGTTCTGCTCTATTGAGTAGACGAGCTTTGGCTACTAAACTTTATTAGCGATGGTGCTCTGGACAGCATCAACTTTGGGCTCGTATTATCACTCATAAATATTTTTATGGTGTTGATCCTTGCTTTGTTTCTGCACTTCCTCTTGAAGGTCGTGGTTCAATGGTTTGGCATACTTTGAAGACAGGTGCGATGTTGGTGAAGAGGGGTCTATTCTGGATATGTAAAGGAGGTTCTCAGGCTTTGTTTTGGTCTGATGCTTGGGATGGATTCCCTTCCATTTTATCCATATACCCTCATCTTCATCCTCTTTGTGACTCTTTTCTTGCCACTGGATGGGATAAAGTGGCTCATTACAAGACTCCTTATCAACTGGGACCTGTTGTTGGTTATAGATGGAAGCATTCCTCTGATTGGCCTCCTGGAGGTACAGACATGGATCATCAGGAGCTTTCTCAAATTCTGGCCTCTAGAGAGTGTTCCTCTTTGCTTGGTCCAGATGTATTGGCTTGGGGCGGTACCTTGTCTGGTAAATATCATGTCTCTGCTGGGTATCAGGAGATAACTAGACAATTATTTGGGGATGCTGAGGTCCCTTGGTGGAAGCAAGTCTAGAATAAAGTTTCTTGGTCCAAGTGCAATTTTTTCATGTGGCTAGTGGCTCACAACTGTTGTCTTACCTGGGATAATCTTTGTAAACGTGGATTTCAGGGCCCCTCTTATTGTGTTTTGTGTGGTAATGGAGAGGAGTCTGTCTCCCATCTATTCTTCCATTGCTCCTATTCTACTCAGATATGGCACCTTTGGTGGAGCGCTTGGGGTTGCTCTTGTCGGCATGCTTCCTCTTTGCCTGAGTTCTGGGCTCGCTTGGGTAGTGCTCCCTCCAAGTCTTCTTCTCTCCATGCTGCTTGGATTGCTGGCCCATCTTTCATGCTTTGGCATATTTGGTTGGAGAGGAATCGTCGAATATTCCAAGATGTTCGGCTTGGTGTTTTACATCTTTGGTGGAAAATATCACATTCTCTCCAGGAAACTATTCTTGTGAAGTGTGAGCTTGATGGGGGTATGGATCCGGTTGATCTTTCTATCTGTAATCGCCTCAATTTTCATCTGCAGGATGGGGTTGCGGCTCATAGGTTTCCTTCTATGTCTAGGCAGCTTCACCATCAGAGGAAGGGTCGAGTTAACTGGGATGGGCACTGGACTCCTCCTCCTTGTGGAGTTCTGAAAATTAACACTGATGGTTCTTCTCGTGGGAATCCTGGTCCGGCTGGTATTGGCGGAGTGGCTCGTTGTAGTTCTGGGAATGTTAATTTTTTCTTCTCAATTCATAAGGGTGATTATACTAACAATCTCATGGAAGCTCAGGCTATTTTATATGCTATGGAACAGTGTTGCTTGTGGGGATGGAGCAAGATTATTTGTGAGTCTGATTCCTACGTGGTGGTGAACATGCTTTCTTCGCAAGAGCTTGAGGATGTTAGTTGGCAGCTGGCCACTGTTGTTAAGTAGATTCTTTTCTTCTCTTCCTCTTTTCAGTTCATTAGGTTCAAGTATATTTCGCAAGAATGGAATAGACCTGCTGATTGTTTAGCCAAATGGGCTTCTAGTCATGATATGGGTTGGAATATTAGGGATGGGGGGCAACTGTCCTTTGAGATGGTGCAAGAATTTGATGATCTTGTTGCTCAGGATCGAGCTCCTTGTTGAGCTCTCCTTGTTGTATTCCTTTCTATCTTAATAAATTTTTACCCCTCCTTTTGCAAAATACCTCCTTGCAATGTAGCTGAAGTCCAGGGATATGCCATGTTTTTGAAAGTTGTGGCTTGAGAATTAGGAAAATGTACCTAGTTGTATAGTTTTTAGTAGAAATATAAACTGTTATATGATTTTTAGTTATAATTTTTTTTTAGAAATATAATTGAATTTTTTCAGTTATTCTATCAAAGATCTTCAATTTTCTAGTAGCTGCACAATGACATTCCTTACTATTTTCACTATTCTAAGATTTTTCTTTCTAATAATTTTCTTATTTGAATCCTCCAGAATTAACATTTGGAAGGTCTAAAATAGATTCAATTTTTTTATTGAATCTTATAGATATAATTGATCTTAACATATATACATTTGTAAGGAGAGGAAAAATCAAATGCAACTGATATAAATGTACACTTATGTAAATATGTGAAGAATTCTGTTTACATCAACTGCATTATTCCATTTTCATTTTACTGTGATTCACTAAATTGATTGAAAATAATTTACCGAAACATTTCAAACCATTAGCAATAATTGAATCCATAAAACATAACCGTTTATACAACTGTTTATACAACTAATAAATATTTGTTAGGAAGCACTTCTGAAAATGCAACGTAATAAAGAATTTTGCAAGGAAAAACAAAGACGTTACAACTAAAATACACTGACATAGACCCCTGCTTCGCCATTAAAGAACTATATAAAAACCTTATCGGCAGGTTAAGAAACAGTATCTCTGAGTTGCCATTGTTTTCCTCATCTAAATTCACACTCTGCTTTTACATGCCTATTTCAAATTTAGATTGGGGATGTCGCAAGTTCCATTCCTGGCAATATAAAAATCTTCCCATTCAAACTGCAACTCCCATGCTGGAATTGAACTATGTGCCTATAAAGAATTGAAGGATTTGGTAGCATTCTGCTTTCAGAGACAAAATTAATCACGTCCATCCCAGCTAGATCAAAACCAATCAAGATCTGGCAAAAGAGGAATATTTTCTACCATATCATTGTGATAAATAGTAGATATATCTGACTTCTAAGCATTACATATAAAAATAAGAAGCAAAGCAGGAACTGACCTTCCATTTCCATACCATGTGACAAATGAGAGATAAATCCCAAATTAAATTTTGAATGCATCTATATGTAATAACATAGTAGACGAGAGATGGCACCATTCATTGATAATCTATTAATGTTCTATGTGAAAGTATGGATTAATTTACCAAAATGAACAAAATGATTGACCTTATTAATTACATTACAAAGAATTAGTACATTTGCAGGCCAAGGCGAAACTCGTCCTCTGATGGCTTGTTGGGCAAATCACTCGATCCCACCACTCCAACCATCTTTCGAAGCCGCACACATGCACACAAAAATAAAGAATAAATCCTTTCCAACACAACCCAAATCAAACAGTCAATAATCACATTACTAAGGAAACCAATTATTTAAGAAATATAAACTTCAACAATCGCTCAAGCACAAATTTTAGTTGTATCCTTCTCAGAAATGAAATACTCGTCAGCTCTTCAATAAATTCACATTTAAGGAACACAGAAAGAATTCCATCTACAGAAACATAGGTGGCAGAAACCTTGTCCCGTTTCTTCTCCTTCCAGATATCAATATAACCATTTGCTTGGTTTGTTTTATAACCCCTTCTTGTTTCTGTAACTAATCTAAATTCAGGTGCATTTGTTTTAGGTCCCTTTTCTTTTCGTTGGCATATGAAATTCTTATTTTTTTAAATTCATGTAATTTACACGGTTTTGGGGGGTCTCTTATGAGACTGAAGAGCCTCTCAGCTAATAATAATTAAGATTTCTTGAAAGTTTTAGATTATATTCTTCCTTCTTATTAGAGGCATCAAGTCCAATTTTTATACACAACTGACCACATTAAAGACAGTAATTTTGGCGCTTGCAACCCTTGTTTAAATTTTCATATAAGATATGAAAAACAACAGTTATATATAATAGATAGTATACTCTACATAAAAACAAGTATACAGAAATGATGACTTTTTCATCAATAAAAAGGAAAAATTAAAATATTATATTACTAAAATGTAAAATGCTGCAAACAAACAATAGTCATGTCTAAGTCATAAAGCAACGGAGAATAATAACGGTATCTGTGAAAATCTGGACTTCGCGAAACAAATAGACTTTGAATAATCCAAAGGACCTTTCACTTAAATCTAAAGCATAAATACTAACCAAAACAAAACAAAACAAGCCAATATGAAAGTTAACGAAAATTGCAGGGAGTTGTCCTATCTGGACAAGAAAGATGATAATTATTGTTATTATTATCAATAACGAGTCTTATGGAATATTTTGGATATGGCTATTAACAAATTAAAATACAGAGAATTGAAGTATGTGGGCGATTTTATGAAATATAAAATTCAGCAGCCCCGTTCTCAATTTCATCTTTACAACTGGATCATTGGATTTAGAACTGATCTCACTTCAACGTTTGATAGGATTTCGTAGACTGCAGTATGAAGATTCAAGAGTGTAGAAGAAAGTAGGTGGTTTGTTTAGATTGAAAGAAGTATTTAATGTTTAATTCGGCCATGGTATTCAAAATCCCTCTGATGGAACTTCAAAAACATTTTTAATTCTAGTTGTTCCGGAATTGGCATCTCAGAACTTTCACATCCTTCCTCAAAGATATATCGGATCAGAGAAAGAGCGCCCGCTTCATTTTCCTCTTATTCAAATGGACATTCCCATTATTGACATGAACATATTTTTGGGGGACTCAGATATCTGCAGGCAAATGGAATTAGAAAAACTTGGTATGGCATGCCAGGAATGGGGATTATTTTAGGCCGACAAATCAAAACTGATTATAAGTTATTTTGTGGATTAAAAAATATAATATGTTCAGATTTTTCCTAACCTAAGTCAATCAGAGTATATAGAGCATGTCTTTCTTGGAGAGGTTGATGGGAAGAAGAGCATTGAATTTGCCAAAATCTAGTTAGAACTGGAAGTTTCTTGATTTATAACTTTTCACATTTGGCATGGATCAACTATCGATTAGGACAGAGTGGGCAGGGAGAAAAAACCTGAGGTCTATTTGATTTGTTTGCTTTGGACTTTAAGATGGAAGATGTGACCAATAAAATGTATTGGATTGTTGAATGACAAGGATGATTGTCAAATCTTGGTGAAAAATGATAAGAAAGGTGCTAGTTTTCAATATTTGTTATTTTCAACAATGCTATTTATCTAAGAAAGGTGTGAGTTTATTCATCTAAGAAGAGTACTTGAGGAATTGGAATCTTTGAATAAACAAAGAAGTTTGTGCTAGTCTATGAAAGGTATTTAAAGAATTAGATTGTTTTAATTAATTGTGAGAATTCTTATTTTAGACTTTAAAATGATGCTATGATAAAATTCCTAAACCTATTTATGTAAGTATAATTTCTCTAGAACATGTCATGAAATATTAAATTCTACAAAAGAAATTAGTAGCCATAAAAAACATAAAAATCATAAAAGTAATATTAAAAGGAAATTCTTTTTTTTTTTTATTGAAAATGGAAGAAAATATTTATTTATATAATTAAAATATTAATACAGTTCATATACATTTAAACAAGTCAAACTATAAAATTGATTAATAGACTTTTTTGAATCATCGAATTTGGAAGAAGCATCTTGTTTCTTTGTAGCTTGAATACAACTAATCAAATTAAATATAGGCTCCTTGGGTTTGGGTACATCCACTACACCATTATTTACCACACTCTTGTTTGTGTTACATGATTATGATTTTATCTTATCTTTGCCATTGTTATTACTATGATTATTTTGGTTGGCTTAGTCCTTCTTCAAAGTAAACTCACCGTTTTTTACTAAAACATCCTCAATGTGTAGGGTACTTTCTATCATCATGTCAAATGTGGCAAAGAGTTGCTTCCTAAGATCATAATGTGATTCTAGAACAAGACTACTAACAAAATATGGTGGTTGTACACAAGTGTGGTATAGTTCTAAAATAGACATTTAAAAAAAAAGGTTTTTATACATGCGTACTAAAAAGCAATTTCAACATTGTGGGCAATGAAATAAATTGCATATATGAAAGACATTCTTTATGAACTACAATTTCTACAACTAATATTTTAAGAAACTCAATCTCTAAGTGTTTCAAATTTTAACATCAATTATTAGGGTATTTGAAAAATATGAATAATACTTCTACTTTTTACACAAAAGTGGGACTCAACTTCTTACAACCACCCCATACCTGATAGGTTTAAGTTTTATACTTTCACCTTTAAATTATTCTTGTTTGATGTATAAGCAAAGTTGAACACTAACTTGGATATAATGATAAACTCTATCCTTATCATGCCTAGTTTTATGCTTAGCTTGGATCTTCTCCAATTATTCTTGTATAACTGAGTGAACCAATTGGATCTTTTGAATAAACTTTGTGGCATTTGTGATATTGCTATAAGAATTTAATTAAATAGTTTTTTATGTCTCCCACTTATCAATTTGTGGCTTTTTAGGTATTACCATGTCCATCTTCTCTTGAGTCTTTTCCAAAAAAAATCCAAAGGAGAATTAAGAAAATAAGCAAGCATGCCTCAAGAGGAGACATCTATGTACAAGAATGCATGTCATGATTGCAGGCATGTTATGCATAATGAAAATGTTCATATGTAAGCTTATGATGGTTGGTATAATATCCTTAGAGAAGATGTACTACTGTTCTATTGACTAGTTTTGATTATCCTTCAAGTAGTGGATGAGTAGTACTTTTTTTGAAGCTTGGTGTCAATTAATCTCCATAGAGTTGACCAAAAACCTAATGAATCAAGAATATACATAAGGCATCATGGATGTGGACAAGACATAGTGAATCCAAAAATTCTTAAAGAATATATTTTTAATATTTTCTCTTGTGATATACTTTGTACAAGGCACCAAGAAAAACATTTTGCTAAATCTATCCTCTACTCTATAGAAATAGTCCTATCCTTTTTTAGGCATTGGTAAAACCCATTAAAATCCACACACACACACACATATATATATACTTTTCCACATATAAGAAGGTACAAGAAGTGGTAGGTGCAAACCTAATTTTCTTATTTTCTATTTCTAGGCTCACTAGTAGAACAAATATATTATCCCTTACATATTTGGATACCAAAATTGCTATAATTAGAGAAGTAGATGATTCTTTAATTACATCTACTCTTTTATCCACTACAGTACATAACATACAAATATGACAAAATGTTTCATCATGAACATGATAATCTAACACTTCTACTTGTCTACCGTGGATGAGTGTTTCATATACATCCTTGAAATATTCATCTCTAAATTCCATTAGCTAAAAACCTATTTTGTATAATTATTGATGCATTATATTAAGGCGTGGATAAAATATCAGCAACTTTATTATGTGTAACTTTCTTAGACTTGATGTCCAAATGGAATTTCCATAACACTCCCATCTGTCAAAAGTATCACTACTATTGTAGCTTGGTTTGTAATTGAAATATTAGAAAGTTCGATGATCTATATATATGATTTTATCTTTTCCCATCAAAATAATATTTCAACTACTTCATACTCTTAACCAAATCATAAAATTATTTTTCATAAGATGGATTGTTTCTAAATCTACCATTGAAAGTATAAGAATTGTTAAAAATCAATTTCCTTCTTTGTATTAACTCTTCTTCCAATGTGTAGATGATAGCATTAATTTTGATTTGATATGGTTGTTATAAATCTAGTAATGCCAAGATTAGGGCAGTATTGATCTTCTATTTCATAGTTTCAAATGATTTTTGTTCTATGTTTTCTCACTTAAACATGTGCTTAGTACTTCTCAAAGCATATAAAGGAGATGCAATAAATGAAAAGTTAGCAATGAACTTTTTCTAATATTGATCTTCTCCAAGAAAGCTCCAAACTTCTCTATCATTATTAGGATTAGGCCATTTAGTGATGGATTTAAATCTAGATGGATCAATTTTCAATTAATCATCCCTATAATATAGCCTAAATATATGAAATATATTTTTCCAAGTTCAAACATGGGTATTTTTAGACACAAATTTTCCTATGTAAATATGTTTACGACTTTCCCAACATGTATTACACGATCTTCACAAATTTTACCTAAAATAAAAAATCATCTAAGTGGACTATTACAAAATCATCAATTAGTGACTTAAATATACCATTCATAACTTGCATGAATGGGGCAGGAGGATTACAAATTACAAAATGCATAATTATCTATTCAAACAAAACTTTTTATTTTTAAAAGTAGTTTCCCAAATATCACCTTGAGAAATTCTAATTTGATAGTATAACCACTTCTTAAATGTATATTAGTGAAGTAGATTGCATCCCTTAATTGATCTAACAAATCATCAATATGAGGAAGAGGATAACCATTCTTCATTGTGATCTTTTTCAATGCATAGAAATCCACATACATTATCCATTGGATATCTTTTTTTGGTACTAGCATAAAACATGGTTTGCATGGAGAAATACTTGGTTGAATGCCACCTTTGTCAAGGAACTCTTGCACTTGCTTCTTATTTCTTCATTATCAATACCTTATAACATGTATATACGAATGTGAGGAAGAGGGGCATATTATTGCAATTGAATCTCATTTTATATCTCTCTCTCCCTCTCTTAGGAGGTAATCTTTTAGGTACCTGAAATAACCCATCATAATTAGACATAATCTAATTAATTAATCTTTATGTTTAGGATCATATATTTTGAAAGCACTGGATTTATCATATTCCTTATCTTTTATAATCACGAGTACAAAATTTCTAGCATTTACAAGTCTCTTCATTTATGTTGTAATAAAAGACAAATCAATATTCAATCAACAGGCTCTTGCAATATAATCAATCATATCTTTAACCAAACAATACTTGTTTTGCTCTTTATAAAAAGACAACTTCTCTATCATACAAATATGGACATACAAAAAATTACAACATCTAACTCTACCTCATCAATAGATTTATATGTAATTACAAATTTGAGTTCACATTGTTTAGATACATGTAACTTCATATTCAAACATGCATACATGTTTGAAAATTGGTGGAAAGAAGAGTATTTCATGTTAAAGGGCAGAATAATGTACCTATTAGCAAAAAGAGGGGTAAAAATTTATTAAGACAGAAAGGAATACAACAAGGAGAGCTCAACAAGGAGCTTGATCCTGAGCAACAAGATCATCAAATTCTTGCACCATCTCAAAGGACAGTTGCCTCCTATCCCTAATATTCCAACCCGGATCATGACTAGATGCCCATTTGGCTAAACAATCAGTAGTTCTACTCCATTCACGAGGAATAGACGTGAACCTAATGAACTGAAAAGAGGAAGAGAAGAAAAGAATCTTCTTAACAACAGTGGACAACTGCCAACTAACATCCTCAAGCTCTTGCGAAGAAAGCATGTTCACCACCACCTGGGAATCAGACTCACAGATAATCTTATGCCATCCCCGCAAGCAACACTGTTCCACAGCATATAAAATAGCCTGAGCTTCCATGAGATTGTTAGTATAATCACTCTTATGAATTGAGAAGAAAAATACAATAATAATGTACCTATTGAAAACAATTGATAAATACAATTAATGCATTCTTGTCATGATTTTTTATTTTATTAATTTTTAGTTAAAAGTAATAATTAAATCTGAACAAAATTATCAGTAGTGAATTATAAAATTAAAGTTAATGATTACAAATAAATTTAAAATTAAAACTTATTAATCTTAACTTTCAATGACCTCGTCCATTTTTGATAAAAACAAAAGTCCAAAAATAAAACAACAAATTTTGTATCCAAATTTTAGAATTTAAGATTTTTTGATTATACGAATTCATTAATAAATTAGTTCCCTGTTATATAATTGTCGAAGGAAACAAGGGAAAACTCTTTTTAAGTCTTATAAACTTTGATAGTTCAACTTTCTCATTGTTTTCAAATATTTATAATAGTATGAAGGACTAGAAGAATAACAAGGCTATTCGAGTGGTTCATGGCTACGTAGTTTCTCATGCAAACAATTGAATTCACAAAGTTCTTCGAAAACACTGGAACAAGAATGTCACTGCTACCAAATGCCTCTCTAATGTCACTCCTTACGCTGTCCTTGTTGTCTCTGCATACCAAATGCCTCTCTAATGTCACTACTTGCGATGTCCTCATTGTCTCTGCATACACGAAGTTGTTGGAATATTAATTGTAGATGGTCGTTTCTCCCTGGAGCCAAACGCCCACCTACCATCCCTGGCGACCTATCAACAGTCATAAACATTTATTTTGGTTGGTGAGATTTTTGAATTTGCAAATGAGGGGGAAAATATTTTTGCCAAAGACAAAAAGGAATGTTTTGTCATTCATTCATAGATTCAAAGATACAGATAGATAGAGAGAGTTCAGCAGAGCAGAGAAGTTGCAGAGAAAAAGTGGAAAGGAAGTGATCAGTAGATCTAGTTGTTGCAGAGACAGAGGAAGATTATTCCGTGACTACAGTTGCACGTGCTTTCTTTGTGTCATTCTGTAAGTTTGTATTTTGTTGTTTGATTTGACTTGTTGAAGCAGTGATTGCTCCAGGCATTGTAGTATGCAGCCATTAGAGCTGCAAGTTTAATGTTTAAAGCTTTCCAGTTTGAAGTTTTTTAGATTTAGGGTTGTGAATGATTTTGAAATTTATTATTTCTCACAAAAGTGACCCCGTGCGTAGGTATTTGTACTTATCACTCATCAATATCTCCCTTTCATTCAACTTAACCATTCAAAGTAGACAAAGTAGACATTCAACTTAGACATTCAAAGTACACAAAGTAGGCATTCAACTTCTTCTTCACCAAGCTTCCTAAGCCGACGCTTCTGCAAGTTCAAATATCATTTTAATCAGTACGTTATGATGAGAGAAAATTTCAAACAAATCAACAGAAATATATCTTCTTTCAAAGTTCTTCAGTAGTGTCCTTTTTTACCTGTTTAACTCTCTACGCTGGGCTAACTTGGAAACCCAATCGTGAAAGCTCTCTGGGTGTGGAGGAGTTGAGAAACGGAATCTCCTAAGATTTTGTAACTTGTCTAATGGGTGATGAAGACTCTGTAAACCGGAACAACCACGTATAAACAAATGTTGGAGTTGTGCCAAGTCGCCTATTGTGTTGGGAAGATTCCTTAGCCCTGAACATCCTCTCAAAGTTGAGCACTTCCAGCTGACCTGAATTTCCCACACTACTGGGAAGATTCCTCATCTTTGTGCAGTCTATCAACTTCAGCATTTTAAGTTGCTTCAAGTTACCCACAGAGTTAGGAAGGCCTCTTAAATTGGTACAACCGTAAAAACACAACTCCTTAAGTTGTGGCAAGTAACCAAGTGTGTTTGGAAGTGTTGTGAGAGCCACACAATCCCGCAGATGAACGCATCGGAGGTTCACCAAACCGTCAACTGTTTTGGGGATACTTGTAAGGCTTGCACAATGCTCTACAGTTAAAATCCCTACTTGGGAACAACTGCTATCCAGCTGGAATGTATTTGGTTTTAACCGTGTACGCCTACTGCTGACAAATTCACAGTTCTTGATTTTTATCCATAACAAATTTGGAGCAATGTTTCCAATGTTGCCAACTACTTTTGTATTTTGCAGAGCTAGGTAGCGTAGGCAAGGCATTGCGTGGACGCTAACGGGATTTCTTACATTCTCCTCTGCTTAAACAAGCATTTTCACTTTCTCTGCTTTGTCCCTATTCAAAATTCTATGTGCAGCTCCCGCTGGCAGGAACAGTCTGCTATTATTATCAGCCAGTTCTTGAATTCGTCTACCCATTCCTCGCACAAGGTCATGCATATTGAGAATATCTTGAGGTCCACTGTAGCTTATGAGCATTTTCAACGAAAAATTCTTGAGGGCTGTTTGAACTCTGCCTGGATATAAAACATCCCAGAAAGTAACAGCGTCAGTTTTCCTCTCACCAGCAAAGCAACAAGCTATATCCAGAAACATTTCCTTCTCAACCTGGCTAAGTCCATCATAACTGATTCGGAGGACTCTGGATATTTCTTGATTTTCCACAATGTTACAAAGAGCTTCTTCCCAACATTGGATGTCGTTGGGCTCCTTCTTATCAAACAAATGCGCTCCAACGACTTGTAAAGAAAGAGGATGATCCCGACAGGCTCTTGCAATTCTTGTAGAAAGGTTTTTGTAGTTGGCTTTGGGGAAGGACCTCGAGAATGCATGCCAACAAAATAATTGAAGCGCTTCACTTTTCCGTAGCCCACTCATTTGAGGAACTGAATCAAGCTTAGCAAGATTGAGGATGTGTCGATCTCGGGATGTAATGATGAGTCGACTACCAGGCCCGAACCAATTGCCGTTGACTGCATCCAAGTGGCTCATATCATTCACATTGTCCAATATGACAAGGGCACGAGATCCTCATAATAGATTTCTCATCAGAACTTTCCCCTCGGCAACACTTGAAACTTCACCACGGTAATTTACTAGTCTTCTTAGAATTGCTCGTTGCAATTCCTCAAGGGTCGTAATTTTGTGCAAAGAAATGAGCGTGAAACATTGCATAAATTCTATTGTAAACAACTTTGACCAAGGTGGTTTTCCCGATGCCGCCGAGACCGCCGACTCCCAGTTTCACTGTGGTGTGCCTGCATGAATTCAGATGTAATCTTTTGAGTATGTCAGAGATATGTGTTTCGAGTCCCACAAGATGGAGAGGGACATCCAGGGGAGTAATCTTCAAGGTATTCAACACATCTTTCACAACTCTCTTTGTCAATCGTTCTTCGTACCTACAAATCGCCTTCCATATATTACACCTTACTAGCTGCCACTCAATATAAGGAGCACTAATTACAGAGATAGAGCCAGTTTTTCGAATTTATAGAAGGGAAAAGGAAAAAACTAAACTTATATATGTGGAGATGATTACAAACAATATTGACCATTCATAATTAACAATGTTACCATCAAATTGAAAAATGTTTCAAATTGGGGGTTTGTATAATATAGACTAAGGAGAGCAAGTCAACCTACTTGAATGGGGCAGTTTACTTTTTAACACTAAAAACGGCTAGCGAGGGAGTATTGAGGATATCCAAATCCCTTAAGAATGTGGGTGTAATGTGTGATTATTACCTATCAATGCTCAATTCTTAGTTTGGATGTCCTAAGTTAATCTGACTACGTGATGCATCGTATACATACTGATGATTTTCCTAAATTCATAATATAAGAATCTTAAAGTTCAAGTTTAGTTCGCAATCTATTTTACGGGCTGTTATTTCTATACAGATATTCCTTTGTTTGTTAAGTGTGCAAGTCAGTAAATGTATTGAGGACGACTATACCCTGAGATGCAAAATATAGTCCACGCGCAATAAAAGATTTATTTGTGTGTTAAAATATTGCACTCGATAGTTTACACATCCTAATCTATAAACAAAAACAGAAGCAAAAAAAAATGAACCTCTCCTGAATAGAAGACAAAATTACATTGCAGGAGGTCTAAAAATCTCAAGCAACATTATGTTTACACTTAAAATATACAATACTTATAGTTGTATATTGTCTTGTTTGGTGTGTATCTCTTAAGAAAAAATGTGGAAGGAAATTTTGAACAACTATACTTTTTTAAAAAGTTAATTTATCAATTTTGAAAAGAGTAAGTTATATTTTTTCAATACTTACTATGTTACCCAAAATGAGATCTCAAGAATCTTTGGTTACAATATTGATTCCACACTAAATTATTATCTTGATCTTCCCTTCCCTGTGAAATTTGGTCTTCGTAACTACTAGAGTGGCCCAATTGAAAGTTTTCAAAGAAAACTAGCAAGTTGGAAAGTGAGACTTATACAAACAGAAAAATATTTTTATTGTCTTTTGTACACTTGACTAATAATGTGATACACGGACATGTTTTATCATGATCTACTCTTAATAGGCTAGGCATTGCAAAAAATTATATCAAGAGTAAATTTATTTTCAAGGAGCATCTTTATATAAGGTTAATCATTAAATTTTATTATATGTGATGGAATTTTAAATGTCCTACAACATCACCATCATAAAACTTATCTCTGACTATGATAAGGACCATTTTCAAGGACTTAGTATTCTTACTAAGAAAACAATTCATTTTATGTCATACAGTGTCTCCCAGTTGGGCTTCAAGAATGTTAGGATAATAGGGAAGCCTATTTAAAATGTAGAACAAAAGGAGTGTTAGGAAAGAACCCAAAATTTAAACTTATTGGAATTATTTTAGAAAGTGGGTCTTTTGAATTACATCCATGCTGTGAGATCTTTCGATAGTATGTTGTTGATGAAATTCATCAACTCTTAGCAGTAAGGGCATCTCTCCATTGGTAGTTTCAATTTTTAGGTTACTCCTAAATTGATAGTGGAAATAGAAGGTTTGGAGTGAAAATTAGAGAAGGTGGAAAGAAAGGGAAATGGTAACTATAAAAATATTTGAAGAAGTTTCTTGAGAAAGAAGAAAAGTCAAAGGTTGTCTCCTCCAACAATGGGCATTCTCTCTCTTTTTCCCTGTCCACTTTTCTTTTATTTTCCTTTTTGTTGTAAAATACTTCACTTTAGAGGGATACTTCACTATCTTTCATGGTTACCACTTACCTATCCTAAATCATATCAAACATGGAAAAAGGAAAAATGCCCCCCCCCTTTTTTTTCTTCTTTTTAAACACTGAGAAATACTATTGAGAAAGGTGATAATCTTGTTCTCCATCAAGGGCCAATGTTTTTTATTTACCAGTACATTTATAGCCACTCTCCTTCTATACATATAGGTGCATTACTTATCAATTGTCATAGAATCCTTGTTAAAATCATTAAAGTGAACTTTTGATTAGTGATCCTTTCTAGGAGAATATTAAGTTTGGCCCTAATATTAGAAAACAGGTTAAGTCTAGTAAAACCCTTGTTAAAGAGAAAACCTCAAATGTTTTTTCCTTTTAGAAAACTCTATTGGATACTATGCTAGTGAAATCAAAAGCCCAACTAAAGAAAAACTTCATTAATGTAAGGAAAAACAAATCCCAAAGTGAAGGATTTTAATGAGATTAATAAGGAAGATTCAAGGGATGCAAGATAATATGAGGATGGTAAGAGAGGTGAAACCTGTAATAAATAGAAAGAGGAAAATAGTTCGAGGAAAAGATGATCTACTAGATTATGAATCAAAATGGAAGTAAAACATAAATTTAGAAAGTAAAATTGTGATGGTCACAAACTAGGAATTTTCACTGGAGGGAAATAAGGAAACTAAAAGTACTGAGGATGAGGACTATGAGATAATGGAGGAGGATGTTGAAGACATGGAGAAGGGAAATTCTGTAGAGATTATGGTGAACCCAAGTAATTTTAGGGTATGAGGGACTTGGAAAATACCTCCCATATTCCTATAGAAAAGTTAAGGATATGAGGAACTCATAACCCAAATGCATGAAAAATTGAAAAAAATTTAATGGGCTATATATTAAATATCTTCAAAATAGGGTCACTACTTAAGAAAATATTTCTCCTCGTATAATTATATTGAACTATTTCAGCATCATTTTCTCTCTATAGATGATGGTCTGATGTAAAATTCAATTCTTGGAGTTGTTAATGGGAAAACAAGGTATAGGCATGGTTTGAAAAAAGGAATCCAACCCCATGAATGAAGAGGTGGAGGATTGAAGAAACGATCTCACATGTCTCTTTAGGATCTAAGAGGTTATAAATAGATCCAAATATTTTTCTATTATGGTCTGATGGATAATAGTTTTGCTATTTTTTTGTCCTACTCCTAAGTTAAACTCTTTTCTTTTAGTATTTTTTAATTAAAGATAATTATGGATATTAATTCTACTATCAACAAACAATGGATCTTAGATGTACTAGTTTTACAAAGTTCTTGTTTCATTGAAGAACAATTGTATAGTTAATTTCTATAGTGATAGTGGTATTAAATGTCTTGGTTTAAATACATTGGCAAAGGTTTTTGATTATTTTTTAAAGTGATAGTTGGTTCTACTTTAGAGTGTCATGGCTTGTTATTGTAGCTTTATTTGATGTTGTAAGGTGACCTCTTATCTTCGATTTTAGCCATTTCCCTGTCATTTTTACTAAACATGTTGTATATTATATTTATTTAAAAAGTTCATAAAATATGTATTTGAGGAATATAGATGAGAACATAATGACACATATTCAATAGCTCTTGATTCAAATTAAGATTCCTTATGTGTAAAAATCCCCTCCTCAAACAAATGAACTTTTAATTAAAACATAGAATAAATTTGTATTGAGAAAAGGTTCTTTATAGATTGGATTATGTTTTCAAGAAATTTTCAGCCTTTTCTTCTTATTGAAATCCCATGAAAAATAGAAATGAATTGATCATGGTATTTGCAGATGACTTAAGTATCATAGATTAAGGTTTGATTCTCAAGCTAAAAGTGTTAAATAGTCAAAGTTGACCTACTTTTCAAGCCTAATGATTTCTTTAGTATGTGATTTTTAATGGTGGTGGGGTATTTATACCATATCCAATCCATATTTTTTATTTCATGTTAGATGTAGGAACAAACATAAAATTGGAAAATTTTGCACCACTTTTCCTCAACACACAATACATTCAATTTGCCTTTCTAGCTTATTCATCATCTACTTTCAAGGATCAAGGATCACATATTTACAACGGCTTTTAATTTTACTAGTGTGCTTGCAATTATAAGAACAAAGGAAGAGCGTAGAGGGGAATTTTTGAAATGCAAAAAAAAAAGAGCTTTTACAAGAATAAAATAGGAATGGCTCGCATGAAAAAAAGGAACAAAAAGTTATGTTATGGACAAATAGAAAGGAACCAAAAGGTTACTATAATAGAAACATTAGAAGTGATAGAATTCTGGAAGTTTTCCATAAGAGCGCTTAAATTTTTTGATCATCTAGGTAGTGAATGCTTTTTATTTTCAAAACATTTTAAATTTGATGGTTCCAAAGATTTCATAGTCTAGTTTAGCTTAAAAAAATTAAGAAAATTAGTGCTCTCATGGGAAAAATAACTATCTCTTATACAGTGCACATAAAGAAACAAGTTAAAAATCAAATTTTATTTGAAATAATTTTAATAGAATTTTTTTTAATTTGATTTATTGATGAATGATAGAAAATATATTAGAACAATTCCTATGATCAACCATTTTTCACCTTCTTCTAAAAACTAAAAACTTCTATTTTAATAAAGAAGAATCCAAATAATCTTTTAACAAAACAAAATTCAATTCATAAGAACACCCTCTTTCTCAAAACACCCTCTTGAAAACTTGAGCTTAAGCATCAAGGGATAGGATACACACAAAAAAGGACTGGTTTGTGTCTGGAAGGGGGTTGGTTACCTTGACCTAGGTCACAAATTTTATTCATTGCCAAATTGTGTTTTCATTTTCCCTGATATGGATTTCCTTTCCATTGTTTCCTTTAAAGTACCGAGATATGGACATTCTCAAAATTATTGGTAGCTCTCTAGGCATTTTCATGACAATCGATTACTACTCCTTTGAAGATTGTATCCCAGATTTTGTTTCCTAAAAGACCTCAGAAAGAATAATCCCTCTGAGATTATTTTTAGATCAAAGTTTGGAGATCTGGCACAAAAGTTACAAATTGACTCTCCAGACATGGTTAATGATAAGCAATGTAAGCTAGGCCACCTTTCTACAAAATGTAGGGTAGGGTATAATGGATTAGACAGAGTATGTTCATATTAGTCCTCTGCTGCTTACAAATGTTCATTGTATCAAGAAGAGGAATGAGTTAGAAAAAAATCTCTTTTACCAGATGGACAAGATATCAATGTGGATTTC
The DNA here is from genome assembly GCA_028749045.1 of Cupressus sempervirens. Classification (NCBI taxonomy): domain Eukaryota; kingdom Viridiplantae; phylum Streptophyta; class Pinopsida; order Cupressales; family Cupressaceae; genus Cupressus; species Cupressus sempervirens. Next base: position 773,215,655 of record CM053787.1, on the reverse strand, counting down.
ATTCGAACCAACAATATATTTCTTATGGAGGAAGCTCAAGAAAATATTATCATTCTTCAAGTCCCAAACAAGTGTTTGAATAACATAAATTGTGTGGATTCAAGTCACTCAATGATAGCCCACGGTGTTCAAGCACTCCAAAATAAAATGGAAGTCATTCCCAACCTCAATGTGGTTAGGACACAGGTAACAGCATTCTCCACTCAGCCATTACATGTTGACCATGCCCCCAACACCTTTTACAAGGGAGCAATGGCAGAAACATATTCAAGTCACATTGCCAAATAGGGAAGCGGGGGTTTGGAGGTTGTGTTTAGTTTGGATCCTCGAAGGGATCATACATTGATTCATTATCAAGATAATGTGACAACGTCTATCAATAATTTAGAAATCCTCCAATGAAATACAATTGAAACTAGCTACTTTAGTGATGAAGAGTTGGATCACAAGACATCTTCTCTTGGGGACCTCCACTTTCACCAAGCTTTATAGCTTTGGCCTTAGGCCATAAAGAAGCACAAGTCCTTGAAGATGAGAAAGAAGAGACAAAATTATCATTCTTTGGGCAAGATACATTTTCTAACATAGTCAGGGCAGAATCAGATATAGAGCTTCTCTTTCCCAATTTTTTAGAAATAATTTTAAGATTATCTGACAACGCAATAGGAATGGTTAGAAATTCAACTAATGGAAGTGTGCCCCATTCCTCATTTTAATCATGGGATCCTATGAGTAAAGGGCCTAATTCAAAATGACTAACAAATATAGATCAGGGTCTCATTGATGGTACTCACAACCCACATAATGGGACCTTGCTAAGCTTATCAAAAAATCAACTTAGGAACCACAATAATCATGGTCTTTTAGAGAAAGACTTTGAAAGTTTCATAGACAATTATATTTTGGAAGTTGTTGATGAGGAAATTAATGAGATAGCTTATAAGGTCTTATTGGAGAGTAAAGAGCTCATGGACTACATTTCTCATCTAATACTGCCATAGGACAAGGATAATGCACTTTCTATCAATATCTCTCTTTTGATCTCCCAGTCAAGTGCATAACTTTCCAAAATTGGGGTTTTCTCTTCAGTTAAAAAAAGAGAGGTAAAAATAGTTTAAGCCAATTTCAGCATTATCATAGTCTTCATATGTTGAATGTCTTCTTGCACAACAAGGAGCTAAATCATTTAACAATACAATAGACTACATACTAATTATTTGAGATGCCTTTAACTCACTTGACCTTCTTGTTGATTGCTCATGGGTTCTTATGGCCTTACTATAACTTGTGTGCTATCCCTCTCAACAAGTTGTTAGGCTCATGGATGGAAAATATGCAAGTTCAGAGTAAGTATGCAAACTAGTTGTTTCTATGGCTGGTGGGTTACTCTCCTAAGGCTGATAGGTCAAGTCCTATCAAATAAATTATAATTCTAACTTGTACCTTCCCATCAAAGCTCTCTGAGTTTGTCTCTAGTCTAATGGTTTTACATTTTTCACCCAAACTTGGTTTTTATAGGAAAACTAGGCAGGGATTAAGGGAAACCTAGTGTAGGGATTGCAAAATTTTTTTTTTTAATTTTTCATTCATTCTTGTGCTTGGTAAGTGCAAATTTAGTAGACTCGTGACCTGTAAAATTAATACTCTATTTCTTGTGAAGTAATTTATGTGTTGTTTTATGTTGGCATTTGAGGGAGTAGTACAACCTAGTTGAAGCTAAAGAAATGAGTATACATCTACCATTTGGGAATCAAACAATGGGAACTTCAAACATTAGGCAAGTTGAATATATGCAACAAAAATGATATAATGATAAATCTTTGAATTAACCAAGTGAAGTCATCTATTTGTTGAGGAACAACTGTAACAAAAACCTATGGGGTTATATTACAAAAACCTATGGGATTATACCACAGACACATAAAGGAATATAAATAAATAAAAGTTACAAAAACTCCTATGCTCTCTATTACTTTTAGACTAGTAAGAAGTCACTTTCTGTTGTTTTTCAGAGTAGCAAGAAGTTTCATTTGACTACGTATGTGTTCACATTCTCTAACACAAGACTAAAGAAGGAAGGGGAATTCATCTACCCACTCAATCAATCAATATAATATACTAGAATGCACATTACTAAGTCAAAATGGGCAAGAAAAACCTATTAAATTTCTTCAATAATAATAAAACCTTTGTATTAGAATGAAGATGAAAATTCTTATATCCATTTATCTTTAGTTGACAAATTTTGATCGGAGACCAAGGATTAAATAAAAGAACAAGATCTACATTGCAAGAAACATAGTATTAGTGTAGGTTGTCTAATAAGCCTTGCTAGAGTATATTTATTATTTTCACAAAATTTTGCACCCTTGTCAAAACTTTTTACCTAAGAACAACATTGTGAAACATGCAAAACAACCTCCAAGTTGTCAGACTTGAACTATGAGGTTGAGTCTCCGGAGAAGGCTAGCTTCCTTTACTATCAAGGTGCACCTAATTACTCTTGGAGAGGAAAAGGGAGAAGGAATGCATAGAAGAAAATCTACCTATTCTAACCTAAGGGGGGTGATGCACCAAAAATAGAGTCTTCAAACCAATCTCTGCCCATACATGCACTATTGAACCATCATGACACCAAAAGATATACACATCCAGACTTGCTTTAATCTAACAATCACATGCAAATCACAAAAATCCAAATGAATGACACGAGGAAAGAGAGGATTCACTTATATACCATTCATAGGCCAAAAGAGATATAGTCATGCAAGATTGCAGATATCTACAATACACCAATGAGATGCAAATAGTTCTTACACTTCACATCAATGGCTGAAGGAGATAAGAATGTCATATAATTTAGAGGCAAAGGGGATTTACAGTGAAATTGTAGAGCAATATCAGAGAAAATAGAGAAGAGTTGACCTCAACAAAATCTACAAAAATTGCCTTTATAGCTTAGGCATAACTGAAATACTTTCTAACTAAAGTTACTCCACAACCACTACCATTAAGTCTTGATAAAGATCTGGAGAAAATCTGATCTGGGCAATGAAATCTAATATTTTGTTCAATGAGGACCCTGAGAGAAATGATGCCATTAAACCATTCTGACCAAGTAGATGGATAAACTAGGGTGGTGGATTGTTCTCCTGGGTTCAGCTTTCATTCGAGAGTGGTTGGAATTGCTCATGAGGATCAAATTGTGTAAGAAAACTCGATTTCCTTCATTTCCATCTCATCAGTCAGCAAAGTTAGTAGGTCAACAAGTCCTACAACCAAACTGAGCCACGTGGGCCAATAGTCTTTTATTTTTCTGTCACCTCGCAAGGCCTTCCTAAGTTTGACCACCAAACCAACTAACTGAGCCACCTTTTCAAATCCCTGACCATCGCGGTCTCCCAACTGCCAGTCTTAACTATGCTTCCTTTCTATATTTTTCCTTAGCTAGGCCCGCTAGGACATGTGCGCTTTAGGTGCTTTCCTACATAGTTTAATTTCCTCATAACTCCAGAATGTGGGAAAGCACTGACCATTGATCTCCATGAGATCAACGATCATAAAAGATCTTACTATACTACACTTGCCCATACCATTTCTAGGCCCACGAACTACTCAACACAACCTAGCATCCAACTGGCACCACCTTGGCAACCCACACAAGAAATAGGTCCCACAGAGACACGTGGTAGCGAGGCGCTTGCCCGCATTCCTAAATATCATTGCATCTTCATAATGTAGGGAAGTGCTAGCCCTTGATCTATTTGCATCAAATGGTGGAAGGTACAATTGAGAACATGTGACATTGCTATAACTTCTATTCCTTTGGGCCTGCGAGGACACATGGTGATCTAGCACTTGCCTGCATTGCTAGGAAGTCTGACAAAACACAGAATGCGGGAAAGTGGGCACCAATCAAATTGCCATCTCACCTCTGCCACCTTGTCCACCCTATTTGTAGCAGCATACTGAAAGGGTTGGAACCACAAAACCACATGGAAAAAAAGCGTGTTTCCACATTATGTAAAGATATTACATTTTGAGAATACGGGAAAGTGCCCACTATAGATCACAAAAGATCTGATGGTGGGGAAAGTTGTGGGCTAGAAAAAATAAACTTAGGGAATATATGGGATACAAAAAGGTTTCTTACTCTTTTTTTATTTTTATTTTTAATCTCCATGGCGTTTAAATAATATAAAAGTGGAGAGAGACCGTTGGGTGGGCTTAGATATTTGAATTCAAATTTTTGGCAGGAGGCAAAAATAGGTAACATTTTTGGTGACTCAGAGGGGACGCAAGCCAGCTATGGGTATGACCAGTGACCTTATGCATTCATTGGGCCATAAAATCTTAAAAACTATGGATCAGTGCATTATGAAACCCTAACACTAGCTCTAGGGTAGTAAAACACTGAAAGCTTTGTCTCTGCTCCTGTGCAACTCAGCAAAACACATGTGCTTGTGTACTTCTTGGAAAGCTGGAAAACAATAGGAAGAAAATTAAGCTACCTATGTACATAAAACTTTAACCCCTATCAAAAACATGGTTTGAGATAGATCCCATTGACTGGGATAGGCAAAATTTCACCACTAGGCTTGCTTAATTGAAAAGCATTAGCCTGCTTGCAACTAACAATCACATAGGGACCACTCCATAGTGCATCAAATTTTGAGTGTCTCCCTAGTTTTTCCTTGTCTACATCCCATTTGAAAACCAAATCACCTTCTCTGAAGATTCTGACCCTAGCCTTCTTGTCAAAGCTCCCTTTCACTTGCTGCTGATGTGTTTCTAGGGTTTGCATGGCTTGACTTCTTTTCTCTTCCAGCTCCATCAACTCTACCATTCTCACTATCATGGCATCATCTTCAATTAGCCCCAACTGATGAGCTAGTTCTAGGGATGGGAAATTTAATGAAATTGAAAGCCTTGCTTCTCTACCATATACCAACATAAATGGTGAGTTTCCTATTGACCTCTTATGTGTTATTCTGTCAGCCCACAGTGCAGTCCTCAACTTTTGATGCCAACACCTCTGGTTATCCTCTATAGTTCTTTTCATAATCCTAGTTAGGTTTTTGTTGGATGACTCAGCAAAACCATTGCCTTGAGGATAGTAGTTTGAGGATGTGCTCAAGTAGATACTATGGTCAACTGCCCATGCACAAATCTAAGCTCCTACAAAAGATTTTACATTATCTAAAATAATGGTTGAAGGGGTACCAAACCTAGTCATAATTCTATCAAGGAACTCAACAACTAAAGATTCTATGGCATCCTTTAATACAATTGCCTCTGTCCATTTGGTGAAGTAATCTGTAGTAGCTAAAATCTATTTGTGACCAAAAATAGAAGAAGGATTTATAGGGCCTATGAAATCCAATCCCCATTGAGCAAAAGGCTGGTCCACTTGAATGGGATGAAGAGGAAGAGCTGCAAGATTTTACGTACCAAAAAAGAAGGCACATTTCCACATTTCCTCACATACCTATGACAATCACAGAATAGGGATGGCTAGTAGTAACCAGCCCTCATGATCTTCATTGTAGTTGTCCTTGCTGAGAAGTGACCACCATCAGAACCATCATGAAGCTCTTTGATCATTCTTTCAACTTGGTCTATGTCAATGCATCATAATAGGGCTCCATTAAAATCTTTCTTGAAAAGGATACCATCAACTATAACATAAGGAATTGATTGTAATCTATACTATCTCCTTTTAGTTCTATCTAATCCTTGAGGATATCCATTGCCTAATAAGAAATTCTTCATATCATCCATCCAATTCCTTGGGTCATCATTTCTTGTCTCTTGTTGTTCTATTAGTATCATAGAAACTTTTTCATCTAATTCCTAATATGATATCATCTATTTACAAAACCCTTTCCCTCTTACCAGCTTGGTGATCTAGATGTCAACATCATATTCCATTACTTTAGTAATCCAACCAGCTCTTTTCTCACTAATATCTTTGCTCAAAAGGAAATCATTCACACTCGCATGGGTACTAACAAATGAATTTTATTATGAGACAGAAGGTGTCTAAATTTCTTTAAAGCTCTAATGATTGCAAGGGCTTGCTTCTCTACATAGTTGTATTTGTCTTCATACTCTTTAAGCCCTTCACCAAAGAAGGCTATGGCATGCTTTTCATCTTTATCATTTGTTTGAGTCAAGACAACGGAAATGCTTGACTCACCGCCAAGGGCATAAAGGATGAAATCCTTTTCAAAATTTTGATTAATGAGAGTACAGGCTGAGGCTATGGCTACCTTGATCTCTTCAAAACTTTCCTTCCCTTCCTTGGTCCATGCAAAGACCATTATTTTCTTGAGAATAGCCATAAGGGGTTTTACCATGGTAGCAAGATTAGGGATAAATCGTCTCACAAAATTTACCCTACCAAGGAAACTTTGCAACCCTTTCTTATGTTTAGGAAGAGGGAGAGAAAGTATTGCTTTTGTTCTTTCTGGATCAATGGTTAAACCATCCTTAGATACAATGTGTCCTAATAATTTTCCTTGATTGGTAGCAAAGACACACTTGCTTGGTTTAAGGGATACCCCAAACTTTCTACACCTTAAGAACACCTGTCTCAAATGATCAAAATGATCTTCTACATTATTTGAATACACTATGATATCATCAAGGTAAACTAATACAAACTTTTAAATCACACTTTTGAAGGCCATCTCCATTGCCTTCTGAAATGTAGCACCTGCATTGGTTAGTCCAAATGGAATCTTACTATAAGCATAGGTAGCCCATTTGGTAGTAAATGTAGTCTTGCACCTATCAGACAGAAATGTCCCTTTACTAATTTTTTATGATATTTCTAGCCTCAAATCAGAACTTTAAAATCAAACAACCAATATTACAAAGATCTGCCAATTTCCCAATAAAACCCAAATCGGGTATGTCCAAATTAGTGCCAAAAACTTCACAACTTCACAAATTATTAATAAATCTGAAAATGGACATTTTTACAGAAATTTCAGAAGCATAAAAGCCTACAAAATGAAATTTCCAGATTTGTATAGCCTTTACACAACAGCTCACAAATGTAGGGCAAAACTATGCTCAATCAGGCTCCCGAAATTAACACAAAAATGCTCAGAAACACCACAAAACACTCATAAACTATCTCAGAAGTTTAATCATGACCCAATACATATATTTAGCTCTATTTTAACATCATAAAGTCTGAAATACAGTAGCAAACCAAACTGATATGAAACACTCAATTGAAAACCCAAACTCAAACCAAAAACAACCCCGAAAACACCCAAATCGGCACTATTCAGCACAAAGGCAAACTCTGTATGAGCATGCTCATGGAATGGCTTCAAACTCCCATCCTTAGCCTTCTTGGAAACCTACAAACTTCCATTCTTGGGTCTCCTTCTCCACAGGTTTGGCAGCCTCTGAAGAACAACAAGAAAATTAGCAAGAATCAAGATGTAGAATGAGCCCAAAATGCCTCCAAACCCCTTTTAAAGAGGGCATAACCCTAACTCACGTCCAAGAGGGGTTAATAAAATATAATTTAATAATAATTTTTATTTATTAGTCCATTGGTTTCCAAAGCTTAGCCTCTTTTTCCGAAATTTCACCTTTTTGGAGCCTGCCTGCCTTAACAAAGGTTTTTTTTTTTTAATTATTTGACTAGGGGACATGAAAAGTCCTCCCCTCCCAAATATTGCTTGTCCTCAAGCAATGAAGGTTGGAATTCTCAAGAATATGTGCTCCTTCCCAAGTTGCATCCTCTAGTGGTAATCCTTTCCATTTGACCAAATGCTCTATGATGCTCCTATTTCTCAACCTTTTCTCTCTTGTATCCAAAATCTCTTCTGGTATCAAAACTAATTTCCCTTCATCATCAAGAGGTGGTAATTCTGTAGATACTATGGTTTTCTTGCCTAGAACCTTCTTTAAGAAAGATACATGAAAAATATTATGTATTTTGCTGTTTGGTGGGAGCTCCAATTCATAAGCTACCTCTCCTACCTTCTTGATGATTTTATAAGGCCCATAGAACCTTGGCTTGAGTTTCTCTGCCCCACTTCTCTTCAAGGTGCTTTGCTTATATGGCTGCAACCTAACAAATACCAAATCTCCCACCTCAAAAGATCTTTCAATCCTTTTCCTGTCAGCATATATCTTTTGTTGGTTTTGTGCATGCTATAGATTATCCTTGAGGGACCTTATTATGTCTTGGCTTTGCTTGATGAAATCACTTGCTGCAGGTACTCTGCTATCGAAAAGTATTAGATCAACAAAGGAAAGGGCATCATAACCATAAAGAGCATGAAAAGGAGGCATACCAATAGACATGTGATGAGATGTATTGTAACAATACTCCCCTAGGTGTAACCATTTCACCCAAGCATGTTGTTGATTTGAAACATAGTTCCTCAAATATCCTTCTATCCATTTATTAACTATATCTATTTGTCCATCTGTTTGAGGGTGATAGCTAGTACTGGGGGTGAGTTCAGTTCCTGCCAAATGAAAGAGCTCCTTCCAAAAAGAGCTGAGGAATCTACTGTCCTGGTCACTAACAATGTTTCTAGGCAAACCATGTAATCTAAAAATTTCCTTGAAGAACAATTCGGCCACTTGTGATGCCTTGAAATCAGATGTGATAGGAAAGAAATGTGCATACTTAGTTAGTCTATCTACCACCACATATATGCAATCCTTACCTTGAACCTTGGGCAACCCAGTGATGAAATCCATGGAAATACTTTCCCATTTTTGTTCGAGAATAGGAAGTGGCTGCAACAACCCTGCAGGAAAATTTTGCTCACTCTTGCTTTGTTGGCATACCATACATTCCTTAATGTGTTTAAGGACATCCTCCTTCATACCCTTCCATGAAAACCACTCTCAAATTTTCCTGTATGTCTTGAAGTATCCCTGGTGACCAGCCAAAGGTGTGTCATGAAAGGCCCTCAATATCCTCTCCTTAATTTTTGACCCTGGCACTAAGAAGATCCTGTTCTTGTAATAAATCAATTCATCAACAACCTTGTACCTATTATCATCCACTAACTTATCCAAAATCTTGGTGGCAAATGAATCTTTAGCATACTCTAAAATTATGGAGACTTTCCAATTAGCAAAGATAGATGATAAGGAACACAAAGTGGGCTTTCTTGAGAGAGCATCAGCAACCACATTATTCTTTCCTTTCATGTATTCAATATCAAAATTATAAGCTTGCAATTTGCTTACCCATTTTTGTTGACGATCATTCAAATCCCTTTGGTTCAAGAAGAACCTGAGGCTATTATGGTCTATCTTTACAATGAATCTCCCACATACCAAATATTGTCTAAACTTATGAAGTGCATGCATGATTGCCAACATTTCCTTATCATAGATGGAGTACCCTTTCTCTGATTGATTTAATTTTTTACTCTCAAATACTATTGGATATCCCTTTTGATTTAGGACAGCCCCTATACCTTCTCTAGAAGCATCACATTCAACAACAAAAGGTAAAGAGAAATCTGGAATTGCAAGCACAGGGCATGAACTCATTACCTCCTTAAGCTTATCAAATGTTTTTTGTGCCTCTTCTATCCAAACAAAAGCTCCTTTCTTTGTCAAATCAGTCAAGGGGGCAGCAAGCTGAGAAAATCCCTTGGAAAATCTCCTATAGTAGCTACACAACCCGAAGAAACCTCTCAACTGTGTAAGATTAGTGGGTGGAGGCCAATCCAAAATTGCCTGGATTTTTTGTTGATCAACCTGTACTCCTTTAGAGCTTATAATATGTCCCAAATATAAGATCTCTGTCAAACCAAACTCACATTTAGATAGCTTAGCATAGAAGGATTGCTGCTCCAAGATTCCCAAAACAGTGTCTATGTGCTTTAGATGCTCTTCCCATGTTTTACTGTATATCAAGATATCATCAAAAAATACCAAAATTTTTTTTTGAAGATGTTAACTGAATACCTTATTCATACAAGACTGGAATGTTGCAGGTGCATTAGTGAGTCCAAATGGCAAACAAGAAATTCAAAGTGCCCATAGTGACATTTGAAAGCAGTCTTTTCCACATCTTCACTCCTCATTCGGATTTGATGGTAGCCTGATCTTAAGTCAATTTTTGAGAAGTATACAGCACCATGTAACTCATCAATGAGTTCATCTATGTGTGGTATGGGATACCTATTTTTTATGGTCTTCTTGTTTAGAGCCCTGTAGTCTATACACATTCTCATTGTACCATCCTTTTTCTTGACAAGTACCATAGATGATGCAAATGGACTAGAGCTAGGCCTTATGAATCCCATGTCCAGGAGTTCTTTAATAGTTTTTTCAATTTCTTCCTTATAACCTCTTGGATGGCGGTATGGGGTTGTTATAACTGGTTTGGCACCCTGTTCTAACTCTACAACATGCTCAAAACCTCTATCTGTTGGTAATCCTGGAGGCAAATCATTGAAAACTATACTATGCTTATCAAGAATATTTTGAATTTCAAAATGGAAATTACCTTGATTCTTTGGAGAGCTTGTTGGTTGGATTATGACTCCTGCTACCCATGTTACTTGTCCTCTTCGAAAAGTCCTCTCCATCCTCTTTGCAGAGACCGCCTTAGGTGCTCCATTCGATAACCCTCTCAATATGACTTCTTTTCTATTGGAATGAAATTTAAATTTCATAGTTTTATGGTTCATGTAATAGCCTCCGATAGAGTGCAACCATTGAACACCCAATACAAGATCTGTCTCCCCAATACCAACCACATAGAAGTCATCACATAACTCATAATCTCCTAAGGTCATCTTGAGTTGTTTCACCACCCGTGTGCAAGGCATAGTGAATCCATCAGCTATAGTAACATTGAATTCCTCAAAATCTTCTGCTTTAAGCCCTCTTTTCATGACAAATCCCTCATCAATAAAATTGTGAGTTGCCCCACTATCAAGAAGAACAGTCAACCTTTGCCCTGCTAGTATCCCTCGAATTCGAAAGGGATGGTATCTTGGGACTCCTGATAATGCTGCTAAAGTGCCATCCTTGCTGATTTCTTTTACTTTCTCTTCTTCTACCTCCTCCCTGGTATCATGAAATTCCTCATGCTCATCTGAATCAGATTCTGAAGCAACTTCAATATAGTGCACTTGACCTTTCCCCAAACATCTGTGTCCTGGAACCCATGGTTCTCTACAAGTAAAACAAAGCTTTTTCCTTCGTAATTCACTTCTAGTCTCTTCATCTACCTTCTTTTTTGCCACATTTGTCACATCTTTTGGTGGTAGTGTTGGGAAAGTCTTTTTCTGAAAATTTCCCTTATGTTGCCAAAGATTTGGGGGTTTTTGATTAGTGATTGATTTCATAGGAACGCAAGTTTCGAGTTGCAAGCTTCTTTTGATAGCTTCCTGTAAGGTTGAGGGTGAGAAAGCCTTAACCAAACCCTTAACAAAATCTTCTAAACCATCAAGGAAAAGATAAACAATCCTCTTTTCACTCATATTAGGTACCATAATAGCCACTTTTTGAAATTCTTCTATATACTCATTAACTGATTTGGTTTGCTTCAACTTTGACAATTCTTTAAAGTACTCTTCATCATCCTTGAGGTCAAATCTATCTATCACCCTTTGACTGAAATCTTCAAATGTAGTTACCTGATCGTGACCTTGAGTAGTCATTCCATGATACCACCAATCATAGGCTGCATCTTCCAAGTGTAGACTTGAAAATTGAATAGCATCACTCTCTTTCATGGGGTTAAGTGTGAAGAAAGTTTGTAATTTTTGTAGCCATGCTCTAGCTGAAATTTTATTTGTTCCATCAAAAGTAGGTGCTGTAAACTTGCTTATTTTATTTTTGAGCTCTCTTCCACTTGTGTCATGCTCCCTCCTGTTCTCTTTCTTGGGCATCAAAACGTTCATCATATCCACATATTCTCTAAAAGGAACTGAACTACGAAAGTCATCATCTAAGCCATTGTAAGTAGCTCTTAATGTAATCAAATTACCTGTAACCTCTTCCACTGGATTAATGGCTAGATTTGGTACTGATGGCTCATCTGCAGGCAAGAAAATAGATTTGGTTGATTTAGATGGTGTGGATCTCCCATTTCTTGGCTCCTCTGAAGTGCTCCCTTTCTCATTAATAGATGCAATTCCTTGTAATTTTTTTGTCAATATGCGCAAAGCCTCTCTAGTTTCCGCCAACCCATCCACTGTTTGCTTCTGAGTATTTTGGATGTCTTGGAAGAATTTTTTTGCCATCTCATCTGGATCAGCCATACTTTTTTCTTCCTTGAATTTTGTACTTTTGCTTTCAACTGGGGGTTTGATCAAAATTTCTTTATTCTTTTCTCGCTGCAAATATCTTTTTTCTCTTTCACTTAGTTGCATGCAATCATAAAATATGACATGCAAGATCTGGGTAGTTATCAAAACTTGACATGCAAGATCTGGGTAGTTGTTAAAACTGACATGCAACTTCTACAAACCCTCAGGCTGGCAAGATCACAGCTCTGATACCACTGAAATGTCCCTTTACTGATTTTTTATGATATTTCTAGCCTCAAATCAGAACTTTAAAATCAAACAACCAATATTACAAAGATCTGCCAATTTTCCAATAAAACCCAAATCGGGTATGTCCAAATTAGTGCCAAAAACTTAACAACTTCACAAATTATTAATAAATCTGAAAATGGACATTTTTACAGAAATTTCAGCAGAATAACAGCCTACAAAATGACATTTCTAGATTTGTATAGCCTTTACACAACAACTCACAAATGTAGGGCAAAACTATGCTCAATCGGGCTCTCGAAATTAACACAAAAATGCCCGAAAACACCACAAAACACTCATAAACTATCTCAGAAGTTTAATCACGACCCAATACATACATTTAGCTCTATTTCAACATAATAAAGTCTGAAATACAGAAGCAACCCAAACTGATATGAAACACTCCACTGAAAACCCAAACTCAAACCAAAAACAACCCCGAAAACACCCAAATCGGCACTATTCAGGACAAAGGCAAACTCTGTATGAGAATGCTCATGGAATGGCTTAAAACTCCCATCCTTAGTCTTCCTAGAAACCTTCAAACTCCCATTCTTGAGTCTCCTTCTCCACAGGTTTGGCAGCCTCTGAAGAACAACAAGAAAATTAGCAAGAATCAAGATGTAGAATGAGCCCAAAATGCCTCCAAACCCCTTTTAAAGAGGGCATAACCCTAACTCACGTCCAAGAGGGGTTAATAAAATATAATTTAATAATAATTTTTATTTATTAGTCCATTGGTTTCCAAAGATTAGCCTCTTTTTCCGAAATTTCACCTTTTTGGAGCCTGCCTGCCTTAACAAAGTTTTTTTTTTTTTAAATTATTTGAATAGGGGACATGACACAGACTCTTTGACCAACACTTGATTGTAGCTAGAAAATCCATCAAGAAATGAAAACCTCTTTGAACCACTAACCTTGGACAAAATTTTCTCCATGGAAGCGAGAGGATGGTGATCTTTAAGGGAAGCTTGGTTAAGGTCCTTAAAGTCCACACACAATCTAATTTCTCCATTCTTCTTCCTAATAGGGACAAGGTTTTCTACCCATGATGAGTGCTTGATGGGGAAAATTATATTGGCCTTAATAAATTTGGATAGCTCTTTTCTCATTAAGGGTTCAATTTTGGGATTCATTGGCCTCTATTTTTTTCTTACTAGTTTGACATTATCAATTAAATCTATGGTATGCTGAAACAACCTTGGGTCAAAACCCTTTAAATAATCATACATCCAGGAAAATACATCATTAAATTCTTGACATAGATGAATAAAACTTTCTTGCTCAATCTCATAACATACCTTCCCCATGTTTAAATATTTTCCATTAGCAACCCTTACTGGGGTATGATCATCTTCGTCAGTAGCTAGGTTCATGACTCTACCTCTTGCTTGGTCATTAGAATTGAAAACACTCTCTAAGGTAATGAGACCCTTAGGAAATTTCTCGAAACTAAGATTAATGATTTGATCACCATACTGATCCTACAATCTCGACTAGTTTCCATCTAAAAATTTTGCTTCGTTCTGCAAGAAGCTTACGATTTGTTCATCAGATTCAAACACTTGCTAATGGATGTTTTTGTCAGGGATGGCAAGCCTTACTACCATTTTGATTTGTTGCTTCTTATTCTCCTCAAGATTCCCCAGCACATCATGAGATGCACCTATTGCTACAAGTCTATCAACATATCTATTTTCTTTTCTAAGGATGCTTTGAATATTAAATGCATCAAAACCCTCAAGAAAATCCCATACCCTATGTTTATAAGACTTGAGCAAACTGTTTTTGGTGATATTCTGATTTCTCACTTGATTAACCACCAACTCACTATCTCCATATACACTTGTGGCTTGAATTCCTCTTTTCTAAGCAAGTAGGATACCCTGAATCAAGTATTCATACTCGGACACATTATTAGTACAACTAAACAGGAGCCTAAAGGAGAAGTAGTACCTTACTTATGCAGGAGAAATCAAGATCACACCAGCCCCTAATCCATTCTTATTCCATGATCCATCAAAGTACATACTCCATATCTCACTCACATCTTCTTTAGTCTCCACAAGATTGGGAACTAGAGCATCCTTCTCTAATATACAATATATACTGAGGCCTGTCTCAAGGGTTTCTAACATAGAATCAAATTGATATGCATTAGCCCATTCATCTAAGAGAAAATCAAGTATCTCTGCTAGGGAAGTAGTAGGCTCATTCACTATGTCATTCTCATCCATTTCTAGGATAGTGCAATTCATGTTGATGATATTAGGGTTGTAGGGTTCAGTATGTTAGAGGGCTAGAGGCTCTACTCTGATTAAAGCTTTGGTCCTATATCTTGTTCTAAAAGACATATATGACCAATTAGAAGATATGTAACCACCTATTTGGGTAGTGAAGTCTCTTGACAGATAGATGGCAAAATGTGGCTTGACTTTAGCAATGGATATATCTTCAGTTACAGTACAACCAAGGCATGCATGCAGGGCCATTTCCACATTCCTAAGGATCCCTACAGTCTTGACAATACTACCATCCAACTATAATACATCTCTAACAATGGGCTCATATTTCATTTCCAAAGCATCAGCAACACACCTAGGCATCACTGAACTACTAGCCCCTAAATAAATCATGCAATTGTGGACTAGTTTACCCCCTATAATTAGAGAAACAAAAAATGGAGGGGGTCTAAACTTTTTACTTGTTTCTACCTCCTTTGATGGCTGTACTAGGCTTGTGGCACTTTCCATGCTAGGTGGCTAATCCTTTGGTTCAATACTTTCCAAATCTTGTTGCAGCAACCTCTTTTGCATGGGTATAGTAACAACAACATCACACATGGAAATATTCACATTTTTCTTCTTCATTTTTTCTACCAAATTGAATGGCACATTAGGTACTTTGGTATAAGCCTTGGGAGCTACATTTGTAGGAGGTTGAGATGGAACAACTTGAGGATCACTTACATCCTTTTTGCCATTATTTTGCCTTTGTTTCTAAAAGGTATTTGATTGATCATTTATTTCTTGTTCATGAGCTATCACATTTAAAGTTGAGGCATTATTGGGAGGAGGGGTAGCATCCTCAATAGCTCTTCTTTTGCTCCTAGTGTTGTGAGCAATGGAATCCTAGTTTACATTACAATGTTCCTCTACTTGATGATTCATAAAGGAGCAATCAGCTTGTCCTTGCATAAATGAGGCATCTTTAAATTGGTCCTCCTTGTATGATTGTCCTATTGCAGGCTCTTGGATGGTCTAAGCAAAATAAGATTCAGCATTCTAACACATGAAACGGGCATAGGAGTAGTTATAGGAGGGGCAAAAATCTTGATCTTGGGCCATGTTGTTTTGAGGAACTATGGCCCTACTTTGGTTTACATTTGAGGTTGAAGCATGGCTATTTTGCCTATTCTGATCAAAAGAATTGTTCCCATGATTATGATTTGGAGGCCTACCACTGTTCATAGTTTGATATTGCAATTGATGAGCCTTACTACCTTGAGTGTTTTTTCTCTCTAAAGTCACCACCTTGTTGCTCACTTTTTGTATCACAGAGAAGCTATCCTCTAGCTTCTTCTCTTGGCCCTACAATCTTTTATTTATGTTCTCTATGTTCAGCATCATAGATTGCATCATCTCCTTGATTTCATCTATTCCATTTGAAGATGTGGAAGCTTGAGTGACTAGATTAAGGGATTGTGATGTGGAAGTTGTGGGAAGAGGAACCATTGCTAGTTGGTGATTTGGAATGTTAGGGAAGAAAGGCATAGGAGGCCTTGGAGCTAGCTTACCTCCTTGTATTATGATGTTTTCTGACTTTATTGCTATGTCATAAACATTAGGCAAGGTATCTTCTACCATAGTTTGGATTGTAGTGGCAATGTCACTATTAAAAGGTTCGAGGTAATGCAAGAAGGCATTACCAGGGGTAGGCTTTACTGAAGTAAGTATTCTATCCCATGTCTTTTGAAATCTATAGTTGAAATCAGTCATACATTCATGGTGGGCTCTTTTTATAGTAGTCAACTATTCTAAAAGTGACAAATGGTCACTTTTGTCCTCAAAGTGTTTGCATAGTCCTACTCCTAATCCATCCCAATCTGCTATAGAACCATGAGCCAATCCTCTATACCATTGTAGTGCTTTTCCTTTCAAGGATGAGGCTAGAAGCCTAACTGCAACATCATCTTCTGTAATACCATGGATATTGTAGGATATTTGCAAATTCTTGAATGTGTTCTATGAGAGAGATGGAAGTTTCACCAATAAATTTTGGTATACTTTTGAGTGCAGCTATTGATATGTCATGTCTTTGGGCCAATAAAAGAGGGCTTCTATAATTAAAGGTGGCAAAAGCATGAGATTTAGGCTGCACCATATAGAAAAGTGATCTATTGATATGTGATGATGGCAATCTAGGCTGAGATCTAATAGTAGGAGGAGTAGAGATGGATCTTGTAGGTGTATTTGTTACTATTGCACTCCTAACTAGTGATAAAGATACTCTAGTCTTCCTTCTTCTAGGATTTGAAAATGAAAGCTCTTGGTACTAAAATTTACCTCTAGAAGATGCCTTTGTTTCAACTTTGGGCATGAATTACTACAACTTTGGTCTGGAACCACCCTGATGTCCTGAAGCTTAGAGTCACCAAGTACTTGAAGAATGAATCCCTTGAAGGCTTGAACACCGAAGCTAGTACTATCTCCTCAGTATTAATCTTGAAATCCTCCTTTTGACACCAGTAGACTTGAAATTTTTTGAATAAAGTCCCACCAGGCATGCCCAAAACTATTGTCACAAAATTTTGCACCCTTGTCCAAAGATTTTACCTAAGGACAACCTTGTGAAACATGGAAACAACCTCCAAGCTGTGGGACTTGAACTATGAGGTTGAGTCTCCATAGAAGGCCGACTTCCTTTACTATCAGAGTGCACCTAACTACTATTGGAGAGGAAAAGGGAGAAGGAATGCATAGAAGAAAATCTACCTATTCTAATCTAAGGGGGGTGATGCACCAAAAATAGAGTGTTCAAACCAATCTCTACCCATACATGCACTATTGAACCATCATGACACCAAAAGATATACACATCCAAACTTGTTTTAATCTAACAATCACATGTAGATCAGAAAAACCCAAATGAATGACACAAGGAAAGAGAGGATTCACTTATATACCATTCATAGGCCAAAAGAGATACAGTCATGCAAGATTGCAGATATCTACAATACACCAATGAGTGGAAAATAGTTCTTACACTTCACGTCAATGGTTGAAGAAGATAAGAATGTCATATAATTCAGAGGAAAAGGGGATTTAAAGTGAAATTGTAGAGCAATATTAGAGAAAATAGAGTAGAGTCGACCTCAAAAAAATCTATAAAAATTGCCTTTATAGCTTAGGCATAACTGAGATATTTTCTAACTGAAGTTACTCCACAACCACTACCATTAAGTCTTGATAAAGACCTAGAAAAAATCTGATCTAGGTAATGAAATTTGATATTTCTTTGAAACAAGGCCCTGATAGAAATGATGCCATTAAACCATTCTGACCAAGTAGATGGATAAACTGGGGTGGTGGATTGTTCTCCTAGGTTCAGCATTCATTTGAGAGTGGTTGGAATTGATCGTGAGGATCAAATCATGAAAGAAAACTTGATTTCCTTCGTTTCTAGTTCATCAGTCAACAAAGTTAGTAGGTCAACAAGTCCTATAACCAAAATGAGCCATGTGGGCCAATAGTCTTTTATTTTTTTGTTACCTCGCAAGGTCTCCCTGAGTTTGACCACCAAACCAAGTAACTGTGCCACCTTTTCAAAACCCTGATCGTGGTGGTCTCCCAACTGCTAGCCTTAACTGTGCTACCTTTCTGTTAATTTCCTTAGCCAAGCCCATTGGGACATGTGTCCTTCAAGCACTTTCCTGCATTGTTTAATTTCCTCGTAACTCCAGAATGCGAGAAAATGTCGACCATTGATCCCCATGAGATCAACAATCATGAAAGATCTTATTATACTGCACTTGCCCATACAATTTATAGGCTCATGAACCACTTAGCACATCCTATCATCCAACTGGCACCACCTTGGTGACGCACATAAGAAACATGTCCCATAGAGACACACAGTAGTGAGGTGCTTGCCCGCATTCCTTAATATCCTTGCATCTTCATAATGCGGGGAAGTGCCAGCCCTTGATCTATTTGCATTGGACGGTGGAAGGTACAACTGAGAATATGTGACATTTTTGTAACTTTTATTCCTTTGGGCTGGCAAGGACACATGGTGATCTAGCGCTTGCCTGCATTGCCAGGAAGTTTGACAAAACACAGAATGCGAGAAAGTGAGTGCCAATCAAATTGCCAGCTCACCTCTGCCACCTTGTCCACTTGTCTGCGAAAGCGTATTCAAAGGGCTAGACCCATGAAACCATGTGGTAGAAAAGCACTTGCCCGCATTATGTAAAGATAGTGTATTTTGAGAATGCGAGAAAGCACCCATCGTAGATCATGAAAGATCTGATGGCAGGGAAAGTTGCGGGCCAGCAAAAATAAACTTAGGGAATATATGGGATACAATAAGGTTTTTTACTCATTTTTATTTTTTATTATTTTGTTTCTCCATGGCATTTAAATAATATAAAAGTGGGGAGAGAGCGTTGGGTGGCCTTAGGTATTTGAATTCAAATTTTTGGCGTGAGGAAAAAAATAGGTAACATTTATGTGTATAATTTCTATGGAACAATGTTCTAAGGATTGTCCTTCCTAACATTTTATTTGAATCATTCCTATTTGGCCAACCACAAACATTCAGTCATGCATGGCACTAGTCCAACCCAAATGGTAAGGTGTACTCTGCCTCTGCAAAATAGGGATTACACAATCAACCTTAGAGGTGGGAATTTTCCAATCCGTCCTCACATTTCAAGAAAAATTATCCTATTTTAATATTTGTTTTAAACTATTATAGGGTGTGATAGACTATACAAAACTAAAAATATATAGAGAATTTTTAAAAATATAGATCTAATATTGTGACCTAGAATCTATTTATGCAAATGGTATTTTTTTAATTAAATGCCCTAATTAAAATGAGAAATTTATTACCTATTTGAGATGGCCTAGATATAGATTTCTTAGCTAGAATTGTTGATGCAGCTTAGGGCAAGATTGATTAGCTGTCTTTTCAATAATATCTCCTCCCCAGAATAACTCTACATAAAAGCGGTTTGAGAAGCGCCAGCAAGGTAAGGGTATAAACCCTAGTGCTCTGATTTGAGATCATTTTTCAATCCATGACTCCTTCTTTTTCTCAATGTTGTTGTTCTAGTTTGAATCAAGGGCATGGATATCCAACATCAATGACAATAATTAGGCGTAAAATACTAAAGAGGGATATCCAACTAGTCCCATGAATATTTTAGCTACAATAATAGAATGAAATTAAAAGCAATGAAAAAGGAAATACAATTAAGGGCTTTCTTTATCTTCCATAACCCAGATAATAAAATAGAGCAAGGGATTGAGCACTATTCAAAATTACCCACATTAAAAAAACAAAATAAAACATATTATTGGCATGCTAGTATTTTGAATGCAAAATTTATTACCTATTTGCAGTGTAGATCTAGATTTCTCTTCAACCCAATTGAAGAGTTTGCAAGTGGAACTGAGATGGCTAGGGCATAGAAAATCTAAAATATAAAGGTGGAACCAAGACGGCTAGGGCATAGAAAATCTAAAATATAAATGTTTTTGCTCAATATAAAATCTAAAATATGGAGTACTTCCTACATATACCCTAATCAAAATACCTAATTAAACCAATCCAACCGTTGATAATTGCATTTCCATGATTTTATAGTAGGTGACGGATTGTTTTAGCAAAGAAAAGCATAAGTTGTTCATGGCAGACGATGAGTTGAGTGCCAAAACAGGAATCCAAAATGAAAAGCTATCACTAAGAAAACTGAGGGAGTGAAAAGTTATCTTTAAGGGTCTGTTTGGTTCCTCGAAAATGACAAGAATTGGCTTTTTCAAAATTTGGATTTAAAATTTTTTGCGTTTGTTTCAAAATTGGAAAAATGGAATTAGCATACCTGACTTCCAATTTTGCCTCAAAACTAGGTTTTCCAACTTCCTACTAGCAAGTGGGAATTAAAAATTAAAACCTGGTTATGTTTTTTAAGGAGGGTAAAAATAATAGATTGATCTGCCTTTTGAAATTTGCCTTCAACTCCAAGCTTACGCGTAAAAATGTTTCTTCACATGTATCTTCTGAGTGAAACAAATGGTTTAAGTAAAATCTCAAAAATCAGAATGAAAATTTGCAAAACCTTGATTTGGCTAAACCAAGATTTGTAGAAATCCTAGTTTTTTAAATTCCACGAACGAAATAGACCAAATTGATATTAGATTTTGTCTTAACTTTAGTTAACTAACGGTTGAAAATATATTTTAAATATAAAACTTCTAATTAAGGAAAAATTAAAATATCATCTAAAATTAATGTCTTTAACCACTCTATCGTGTAATAGTGTAGAAACATTAGAAGTGATAGAATTCTCGAAGTTTTTCATAAGAGAGCTTTAAAATTCTAATCATCTAGGTAGTGAATGATTGTTCTTTTCAAAACATTTTACATCTAATGGTTCAAAAGATTGCAGGGCAATTGCAACTACAACACTATTTCACTTGCCTTGTCAAACCTTTCAAACCGTTGTTTCCTCCACTCACGTTGTATCATTCAAATTCACGAATATAACATTGATATTTTGCCTCACAAGGAGTGATACAGATCAAAGCATGTATCGTAGAGAAGAATCTCGAGTCCCCAAGAAATTATTTTTTCCACATTTAGATTAATGAATTCACACTATAGGGAGTTTGGCTTGCAAATCTATATCACAAACAATAAATATCTTGGCTAAGCCAAATTTGTTGTAAATTAAAATACAACAAACATGTTCTAAAATTAATCTCTTATGTACAACTGCTCCAGTAAGGATAGTGAAATGAGAATTGGAATATTTGCACGTACACACTTGCTCTGCTTTGTCCTATTGCATTTATCAAGGCAAGGGTAAGATAAGGTAAGGTGGTTTTATAGTCCACGACACTATGCCATAGTTTTTGGGTTTACATATGCTGACAGTGATATGGGACTTCCTCGTACTCCTTTTTGAGAGGCGCTTGGTGCTACAAACGAGGCGTACATACCCTACCCCCCAATGGGATTTGAACTTGTGACCTCTCTTTCAAGAGTACACATTTTTCTTTCGTTGATGGGTAAGTTCGCTTTTATTAGTCAATGATTATTGATGAGATGATTTTCTTTCATCTTAGAATCCCATTGGAAGGGAATTTGCTCTCTAAAATGAGTGGGAATCCCATAAAGGAATACAACCCCATGGATGAAGAGGTGGAGGATTGAAGAAAGGATCTCACATGCCTTTTAGGAACTATAAGAGGTTATAGATAGATCCAAATATTTTTCTATTATGGTTTGATGGATAATAGCTTTGTTATTTTTTTGTTTGTTATTTTTTTGTTTTTCATTTTTTTTAGTATTTTTTAATTAAAGATGATTATGGATATTAATTCTATTATCAACAAACAATGGATCTTAGCTACTAGTTTTACAAAGTTCTTGTTTCATTGAAGAACAATGGTATGGTTAATTTCTATAGTGATATGAGTATTAAATGTCTTGGTATAAATACATTGGTGAAGGATTTTGATTATTTTTTAAAGCAATGGTTGGTTCTACTTCAAAGTGTCATGGCTTGTTGTACTTTGATTTGATGTTGTAAGGTGACCTCTTGTCTTTAGTTTTAGTCATTTTTACTAAACATGTGGTATACTATATTTATTTAAAAAATTCATAAAAATATGTATTTGAGGAATATAAATGAGAAGGTAATGACACATATTTAATAGCTCTTGATTCAAATTAAGATTCCCTTATGTGTAAAAATCCCCTCCTCAAACAAATGAACTTTAAATTAAAACATAGAATAAATTTGAACTATTGGCAAAAGTTTCTCTATAGATTGATTATGTTTTCAAGAAATTTTCAGCCTTTTCTTCTTATTGAAATCCCATAAAAAATAGAAATAAATTGACCAGGGTATTTGTAGATGACTTAAGTATCACAAACTAAGGTTTGATTCTTAGGCCAAAAGTGATAAATAGTCAAAGTTGACTTACTTATCCAAGCGTAATATTTTCTTTAGTATGTGATGTTTAAGGGTAGCTAGGTATTTATAGCACATCCAATCCAATTTTTTAATTTCGTGTCACATATAGGAACAAACATAAAATTGGAAAATTTTGTACCGCTTTTCCTTAACATACAATACATGAAATTTTCCTTTCTAGCTTATTCATCATTTACTTTCAAGGATCAAGGTTCAAATATTTGCAAGGGCTTTTAATTTTATTAGTGTGCTTGAAGTTACAAGCGCAAGCATAGAGGAAGAGCAAAGAGGGGAATCTTTGAAATGCCAAAAATAAACTAATACATGAATAAAATAGGAATAGCTCACATGAAGAAAAAAAAAGGAACAAAAATTTACGTATGGACAAATAGAAAGGAACCAAAAGGTTACTGTAATAGAAACATTAGAAGTGACAAAATTCTAAAAGTTTTCCATAAGAGGGCTTCAAAATTCTGATCATCTAGGTAGTGAATGCTTGTTCTTTTCAAAACATTTTAAATCTAATGGTTCCCAAGATTTCTTAGTCTAGTTTAGCTTTAAAAATTAAGAAAAATAGTGGTCTCATGGAAAAAAACAACTCTCTTGTACAATGCGCATAAAGAAACAAGTGAAAAATCAAATTTTCTTTCAAATAATTTTTTAAGAAAAATCTTAAATTTAATATTTTGACAAATGTTAGAAAATATATTAGAACAATTTCTATTGTCAATCCTTTTTCACCTCCTCCTGAAAACTGAAAACTATTTTAATAAAGAAATTCCAAATAATCTTTTAACTAAACAAAACTTAATTCATAAGAACACCCTCTTTCTCAAAATTAGAGCTTACGCCCCTTAACCCTTACCTAAGTTATAATCTTATTTTGGACAGATAATTGATTAATGATTAAGGATACTCTAAACAAACAAATTATTCCACAAACAAAATGTTCCCCTTTGTTGTTTTTATAGTGGGTAATTGAGAAGAGGGAAGCAAAAAATTTACCCTAATTCATCTGCCCTTGTCCACCTAGAAAGAGAAGATATTTGATGACGAGTATTCTTCCATTCCTCGATAGTTTTCTCGTCCTGTCGATCTGAGTGACTCTAATGTTTCTTGAATGCCCCTTCGAATAGACCTCCCTTTCTCCGGGGATAGCGAACATCAGAGGGCTCCACATCATAGAAGAGAGGAATGATAAAAACATTACATGGACACATCTGGAACTTCTTCAGACACCATGTTGATTCTGCATAGTTATTGGAAAATATTGGTATGAATATATCGCTTGTTTGAATGGCTATTTTCAAGCTGGACTCAATTTCTTTCCCTTTCGCCAATTCTTCGCTGTCGAGGAAACCCTAAGTCCCGTTCCAGAGAGAGCTTCGTAAAGATGGTCGACAAAAGTTGTTCTCACATGTTTTCCCCGAAAGCTGAGAAACACATTACATTTGTTGTTGACATCGAAGGGGATTTTGATGGCGGGAGGCTGATACTGATGAAACTCCTCATTCAGATCGCAGAGGATTTTGGTGGTGGAAACAGAAATCTCCATGACAGATTCGGCCAGAGAGCGGAAGTTTTTTGTGGACCAAATGGAGATAAACTTCAAAGTAGATAAGATGGAGAAAACCGAGTGCCGCGTAGAAAGTTGTTATTTTCAAGATAGCTATTAACTATTAATTATACAATATAATAGTACAAATATTCTGCATAAGTCTGAATGGACCAAGAAGTAGGAAGTTGTTATTTTCAAGATAGCAACCATGTTGTTCCCACAGGGAAAGAAATTAAATTATATCATTTCATAGCTACACAGAAACAGTAGGGTCTCAGAGAGCGCTACATTTCTGTCGTGTTTAATAAATAAATGCATTTGAACAACATAAGATAATGTAACAGTGTAACCAGTCTGAAGATCAGATTAGGTAGCCTTAATAGATAATCTATAATTTGACTTCATTATTAAGTCACCGTATAATAAAGGGCAAGTAATTGTTCTACAATGAATCAGAAATGTGAGACCCGCTACTACATTTGCTATGTTCATCGGCATTGGTCTTATTATATACATCTCCATGCAGCTAATTTAAAGAATCGCGATCTCATTGGTCTTATTATATACACCTGTTGAAAAATTTAACAAGTCTCAACATTTGTTCTCTAAATCTAAGATTGTAAATATAGCATAGCTGTCAGCATAGAGTTAACAGTAACAAATATTAACAGTAATATCAAATCAAATAATATATCTAAAAATAACAAAATACACAGTTGTCAGAATTATTTAATTTGAAAAACCTATAGACAAAATATAGATCTTAAAGTTAAATTTCTTTCATCAATAATTTCAAAACTCTGTAAATGAGTGACAGTTTTGTCAATGTTAAAATCTAGAACTCTCAGTATTACTTAATAATGCAATTCATTACATTAGTGATCACTGACCACTTGCTTAAATTGAAAGCCCAAAAATAGCCATGAGAGAACAAGTTCATCAAATTGTAAGCGTATATCTTTTGCCTTTCCGGCCTCTGTCTTAAACTGAAAACCTCTTTGAAGTTCCATCAGAAGGATTATATGCCAAGGCAGAATTAAACACAGTAGTTTTTTAATCTAAACAAATCACCTACTTGCTCCTACACTTATTAACTATTACACTTGTTAACTCTTCTCACTCTCAGAAACAGAAGCCAAATGTCCATATATATTTTTGTAAACATAGATATTTGATAATTCTCCAAAATTCTATATCTATATATATTCTCATAAACAAAAGTATTTGATAATTGCAGAAAATTCTATGACCGTGTATATATTCTCATGAATAATGTTATTTGATAATTATGGAAAATTCTATGTCTATATATATTTTCATAATTGATTGGGGAAAATTCTATTCAGTTCAATTATTTGATAATTTTGGAAAATTCTATCAAATGTAATAGCTTTTTGATGATTGTGAAAATTCTAGTTAATGTTGAAGTTATTTCCATAGGCCAAAATATTTGTAGGTATTAAACATAGCTTAGAGTGATTTCTACTATAATGTGGATTCTTTGAAACATAATGTATCTAAGGTATTGTAAGCAATGAAAGTGTTTTATTAGCTATTTATTTTAGATAATTTATTGAAATATTTGACTCTATAAAATAAAAGAATCCCTTTGGACATGGTATATTGAAGTTACAATTTTTTAAAGGAGTTAATAAGATGATTATATGGAGTTGAAGTCTATGTAGGACAAAATATTTAGTAATCGTCTAAGCTAACTTCACATGCCTAATCACATAGAGCTCCTAATCTATAAGTTGGATTTTGATTTTTTACTATACCTCAATGAATGGAGAGCTTAAAGCTAAAGTTTGAACTTTTGGGTATTCAAATATATCTTGTATGGATTGTGGAGCGCAAAGTGGTCAACATTATTATTTCAAAATGCTACCCCTATGTTCGTGCACCAATATTTGCTTACTAAAAGACAATTAGTAGTCTTTAAGAAATGCCCCAATATTGGTGCACAAATTGGGCAATAACTCACCAAAAGCTTAAAAAGGACTATTAGTACATGTGTTTACATTTTTGGGGGCTCTTAATTGAGGATGACTGTAACAAAACTATCACAGTTATTGTACTAGATCTCTTTCAAGAGTTGGAAAAAATTAACCCCTTCCTAGATTGAAACCTCTTTCCTAGACCCAATAAAAATACCTATGCTATTATAGGTGCTTCAATCTTTCAAAGCCATAAAATGATTTTAATGGAATAGAAAGATAAATTAGAAAACTTAAAAGGAGGGAAAATAAAATAAAGGGTGTCATTTTTTTTCAATAAACAATTGTTGCACATTTTCAACTCCCTATTTTTCAAAACTTACTTTTGGATTTCAAGTCATTGTTTTAAAATAGGAAAGGTTCCAATTTTACTTTTCTCATAAGCAACTAACCTCATACGACATTTGTATTTATACATTGTTAAACACATTTTGTAGTTAAAACAATACTTAGTAGTTTTGTTTTATCTTACTCTTTTTGGTTTGTCTAGCCAAGGTAAGAAATACAAGTTGGAGTATTGTCTCTTCTAGCTAATTCTCTCCAAACAATGGTTTCTAGGATAAATTCTTATTTCAATTTTGGTGCAACTTGACTATTCTTACTAAAAGAGAGGTTAAATTAATTAAGAAAAGAAAAGATACAAAAGAGAGAGATCAACAAGAAGTTCAATCCCAATCAAAAAAGTCATCAAATCCACGAGATAATTCAGGGGTAATTGCCCTCTATTTGATATAGTCCGATCTAGCACACTATCAAAAGCTTATTTAGCCAAGCAATCCACAACTCCATTCCACTCCTAAGGGATGTAACTAAAACAAACCAACTCTAGAGTTCTACAAAAGAGAAGACTATGATTTAAAACTCAAGCCAGGGGCCAATTAACATCATCAAGTGACTACAAAGTAAGAAAGTTCGCAACCACTTGGGAGTCAGATTCACAAATAATCCAATGCCATCCCCTCAAACAACATTGCTCCACAACATGTAAGATGAACAACACCTCCATAATATTGTTACTATGACAACCTAGGTTATGTACAAAGAAAAGAAATTAGACATCACTAGAACTACAAAGAATCACTCCCCCAATGCTAGTGGGATCTAGAATCTCCCAGGAAGACCATCAATGTTAACTTTAAGAACTCCAGGTGGAGGAGGAGTCCAATGCCCCTCGCGATTCACCCAACTCTTCATCTTCTTCCTATGATGTTTGTGAAGACCATGGAACCATTGACTTGTAGCCCATTAGACCCCTCCCTGAAGATGAAAATCGAGGTGATTGTAGACGATAAGGTCACTAGGACCAATACCCCCATCTAACACACACCATAAATTGTTTCAAGTAGAGAGTGGAATTTTTTTTATTAGACTTGCATAGCTCCGATCTAGATTATCATGTCCCCTAATTATGACAATATGGGTCAAAAAATAAATGTAATAAAATACTTATAATAATTATTTTAATAAATATATAAACGATTGTATATAATAATAATGATTACATACTGAGTTATTGAAGTAAATAATGATATAATTAAAATCATATTAAATATGATGCACAATATATTACATAATAACAATGTAATGTATAATGAAATAATATTCAATTCTATAATATATAATTTACATAATAGGTATATTAAAATTTAAATATATAGATTGAAGATTAAAAAAATTACATATATTCATAATCTAAATATTAATTAAATATTATTATTAATAGTAAATAATAATTAAAATACTAATATTAATAAACAAATATAACAAATTAAATGAAAGGACACACCCCATCTCTAAATAAGATATATAATAATATTACACACCAAAAAATGGGATCATCAAGGAAAGAAATGGGCAAAACCTGAAAAGATTAGGTAATAGCATACAAGGATCATTACAAATGATATTAGAGCATGATCTTGCCATCTTGTGAAGGAAGATTTAACCTCAGTTATCATTAAATGGTTGATTTTGAAGAATGCAACATTATAGAATTTAGACGAGAAGATTAAATACATTATTATGTGGATTTCTATCAATCCCAGTACAGTTCACAATCATCATGGTTGTTTACAATCATTATGACTATTACGTAATTTATGATCACCAATTTAATTTTTGCTGGTGATTTCCCATGAACTACATTCGACAGTATATTTATTGTACATTGCACCTATGCTTATCTCTATATTTTTCAAAATGCCAAACAAAGAATGAATATTGCGATAGAAGATATTGGGTATTGGCCAAATCAAAGATAATATGCCCATCGCTGTCATTCTAATCAAGAAACACACATATTATTATTGAACAATATAATTATGAATCTGGAAGTTAATAAGTTGAACGGTCATTATTTATTATTCATAATTTACAAATAAAGGGTCCATCAAGCCTAAACAACAATTACCATTCATTAGTACAGTTCAAGACTGAATGATTCTTGGGGACAATACATCATTCCAAGTACAAATCTCCAATTGTTGAACTATTCTCCCGTTCACGCTAATGGGCCAATGCTCACACATATTCTTCGCTACTAGTTCCTGAGTACTTTGATGATTTCATAACCAGTGGCTGAAGTTAATAAATATAATTAATACATGTGCAGATGACAAGTTCGATGCCTGCAATCCATACCATTCACAGAGAATGCGATAATATTATAAAATAAACTTGTCAAACAAACATAAAAGACATTTTGGCTTTGAATATTTGGCAAAGTAAATAAGAACATCTGCAATGATTGAATAGGGAGAGAAAATAATGACTGAACTAGGGTCATTATAATATTACAATCATCTGCAGATGAACTATGATAAATAAAATAGTGGGAAAGTTGTATACTAAAGCTTGATCTCTGAATCCGATGCAGAAGAAGGAATATTGGGTTTCATCGGTACCATCTGTAGTAGATGCATCAGTGAAAACAGTATTGGTCAAGGCAATGGAAAATAAAACATAATACATTACTGTTAATGATGACTTAACAAGGAGGACAATAAGATACAGGTCAGCAATGATCAACAATAGATCTACACCAATTCATCAAGCTTATTCAAATGACAACCAAAAAATAGAATTAGAGAGTGCATTTACGAATGGTATCGAGAACTCATAGTCCAAGGACATTACATTGAGACTTCTTCGTGGAATAACAACAATATTAATAAAATAGTGAAGAATCCTCATAGAAGAACAACAAAGGAAATTCATAACTTGTGTAATCAGTGACCAGCCAAGGAAAAGGTCAAAGGATTAGCGATTAAAAGCAAGTAATCAAAGAAATAATTGAATTAGGGAAGACAACAAAAACAATGACTAAATAAGGATCACATACTATGCAATTTTGATTCTCGGGTGATCCATAATATGACATATACAGAGGTTTACAAAAGTGAAGGAGAGTAGAATATTATGTTTAACACTTATAAGGAAAATAATACAATATTATATTAGATCCGAAGAATACGAGTGGAGCAGAAAATCAAGCTTAAGATTTACATGGAAGACTTTTATGGGAAAAGCCAAAATTGTACGGAACCACCAAAGACAAAGTTAATTATTAAAGTAAAGTTCAAACAATATAGCGTAAAAGTCTATTTTAACTCTTAAGTTGGGAATTAGAAGAAATTAAAGATACATCATAAGAAGAAGCCATTTCATATTCATCAAATATTGTGGACTTCAAAAAAAGTTAAAGGAAGAGTCCATGTATATTCAATACAAAAATTTGGAAAGAAAGGTTATAGTTGTGACTTCAAGGGACAAATGAATTTGAGATTATAAAGAAAGGTCTCAGAAGGGGATATTATTCAAAATATTTGTGCTTAAGTTTATGATGGATAGGGAGTGTGCATAGGATGAGGAGTAAATCGGTCGCGTTGGGGCAATAGAATCTCCAATATGGATAAAGATTTGAGGAAGCCCCAAGCTGAGCTTGTCCAAACTTGAGAGGCAGTAAATCTACCATCCACATCAAAATTAAACATGTTCCTAGTGGGTAGAGAGTGTGCATAGGGAGAGGAGTAAATCGGTCGTGTTGGGGCAAGAGAATCCCAATATGGATAAAAATCTGAGGGAGTCCGAAGTTGAGCATGTCCAAATTCAAGCAATAGTAAATCTACCATCCACTGTGAAATATGCATCTTTAAGAACATTTTCTCACCTTTTCATATTGCAAATTGTAAGTAGGATTCTAACATGTATACTATGTGTCTACATCGTGTCTTTGTGCATTAATATGTTTTCTTCGTGTCTTCCTGCATTCATGTGCCTACCTTGTGTTTGCATTGTGTCTTCATGTATCAATGTGTCTACTTTGTGTCTTCATTCATAGACTATCATATACTAACATGTGTACTTTGCAAGTATTTTAACTCATATGTAGGGAAACGAATGAATTTCAGCTATGAACCACATACGTTGCTTGAGGACAAGCAAATTTGAGAGAGGTGGACTTGTCATGTCCCCTAATTATGAAAATATGGGTCAAAAAATAAATTTAATAAATTACTTATAATAATTATTTTAATAAATATATAAAATATTGTATATAATAATCATTGTTACATACTAAGTTATTAAAGTAAATAATGATATAACTAAAATCATATTAAATATGATAGAATATATTACACAATAACAATGTAATGTATAATGAAATAATAATCAATTTTATAATATATAATTTACATAATAGTTATATTAAAATCTAAATATATAGATTGAAGATTAAAACAATTACATATATTCATAATATAAATATTAATTAAACATTATTATAAATAGTAAATAATAATTATAATACAATATTAAATAGAAAATAAGTGGGGTCACAATAATTAAAATACTTAAAACAACTTTAGGAGGAATATCTTTGTAATTTTGTATCCATAAGATCCTAGAAGCAAAAGATTAAGTTGCAATGGATTAGGCTTCTATACCTAGTCTAAATGAAAGTTCTAGATCTCATTAGAAATATGTTATATGGATGATATTTTCTCATGGATTAGCCAAAGAAAGCATCTCATGTCAATCCTTCTCATGTACTTCTAAATAGCTTCTTCAACAAAGTTTCTAAGAAAAAAATATAATTAATAGTGAGAAGAATTTTTAGGAATGCATTTGTCAATATATTAATCTTTTCCAAGATTGGGCACGCACAAGTCATGCCAATTTTTTTTAAAAATTAAAATCATATGATTAATTATAGCTTATAAGATGCCTTGTCACTTTCAATTCATGGAATCATGGGAGTCTTATAAATATGAGAATATTTCAATGAAGCAAACCAATAGAGTAGGTTTGGCCCTCTATTTTATATATATAGCTAAGTGTTACTAAGAAAAGAGAATAAGAGTGTTGAAATCAAACATATTAAGTTTAAAATAGGGAAATGTGCATGTGCACGCTCACACACACACACACACTTTCACTATATAATCATAGCAATCTAACAAAAAATTTGATAAATAAGAAACCAAAACCCTATTCATAAATAACAAGATATGATGAAAAAATGAAAGTTGCAACAAATCATACAATTCTTCAAATTACATGATTACATGTCATAAAAGACATTTTAGAAAACCAAAATAAGTTTAATCTATATACTACAAATGAAAAAGCTAACATGATTTTTTTGTAAATAAAATTTTCATCTATCGATAAGTGGAATGCTCTTATATATAATTCCTTATAGATTGACATGCTATAATAATACTCAATTTACAATGTGGTCAAGTAGTTGGTTTGATAACTTACATCTTTTGTTTCTTTACTTCAAAACATTTACATGTTCAATTTCTCTTATTTTATCCCATGAATGCTCGCTAGCTATCAAATCTTGATAGAACCTTGGATCGACACAACCATTTTCTATGCAACTCCCAAATTAACTCATTTATTATAATTATTAATTAGTTAAAGCGATATATTCATTTTATTTTATTTTTAACTAATCAACAATTAAGTAAATGGGTTTACTTTGAATGTTGTGTAAAGGTTTCCATCTACAACCACTATTCCTTTTTCTTTGTTATGAACCCTATTTGGTGTTGATCAATGGTTTAAATTGCATTAACACATTCTTGATAATATTTTAGAGATCTTATGGACAATCAATTATGTACAAAATCATCTCAAGATTAAACATTAGAGTTTATGTAAATCTAAGCAAACACTCAGCTATGAAATTACACTCTTTGAAATTGCACTTGTTGGGATAAGGTGACTCAATCTTACCACAATTTATTGTTTAATTTGTACTTTCTTGGAAAGTTTCTAAATGAAGCTAGATTCTTCCACAAGAAAAGACTTGAAGTAGAAAAATATAAAGCTTATGTTTTTTATTTTTTATTCTCTTGTTCTTTGTTTTTATGCAAGGGTTGTGCGTAAGAAAGTTTCTAAATTACTTTGTAGATGCTTTAAAAATAGTTTCCTCTTGTATGAAAACTTTGTAAGTACAAAGCATAGTTGTAAAGAATTAAGAGAGAGATGTGAAGTTATTGGCATAGGGTTATGCTACCGGATTTTCTCTAGAATGGAGAAAGATGTAAATCTCCATGTGAAGGCTGATAACATATTGTAACTTGTTGTTAAATAATACATTAGCTTGATGGTTTGGAGGGTGGAGTTTTTACCTGTAAAGGTTTTCCCCACATATATCTATGGTATGTATTATATCTCATTCTTCTAGTTTCATAATTGTAGAATATTAAAGCTATATGTCGTAATGCTAGTGAAATTTGATATATTTGTAAGTTGCAATCACTTTCCTTTAAGGTTTTAATTGTGGGAAATCAACTATGTTTGTTTCTATTTTTATGGAATAGTAGTATGCACTTGTATTTTCTTATTAGAAGGTATTCAAGGAACTATTGGATACTAGATGTGCATACTAATCTTGGATGACTTTCTGTGTGCTCTCATTTCCCTTCAATTGGTATTATAGCTAAGTTTTGTGAATTGCATGTTGGTTGCATAATATTTTGAGATCCACTTCATTTTGACTTCCTTCTCAAGTTGTTAGATTCCTTTCAACATTTGCAATGTTAAGACTATATGATTGGGTTCATGTTGACTAGTTGAGAAGAAGGAGGAAGTTTCATTTTGAATGGTCATGTTGGCACTAATATGGATTAATAGTTCATAGGCTTGGATCAAAATTAGGGTAGGGATGACCCAATTTGAAGTGAGATGGATGATATTTTAATAGACAATTTCTAATCAAATGAGCCTTCATTTTCAATTTAAATGTTATGAGCCCTCCTTCACTATAGTGGAAATTATTTTTAAATCTAATATTTTTAGAGACTTTAAGAATAGTGGCAATACTCTTTATCTCATTTTAGAACCAGACATCACCATATCATTACAAAATGTAATTAATATTTTAATCAATTCTTTTGAATCCTCCAACACTGTGCAATAATTGGCAAGGTTTCATTTTAATTTGTAGTGGTTTTTGGTCAAGAAAAAGCATTATAATGAGTGAGAGAACAGTATTAAATTCAAATGATTAATAACAATAATATGATTCATTCACATTAAAATGGTATACCTACTACCATACTACCCAGTTAAATTTGCAATCCTATCTGAGCATGTGAGATGTCCAAGGGATATCTACTACCCACTCCCAGTTGACAATTAAAAATAATCACATGAAAAATAAGTTAAATGTCACTTTCCTTTTAGGAAAATGATAAGTCACAACTTCTCAATGGCCAGTGCACTTAACACTCTGAAATTTTGACACCAATAAGAAATCCAAATAAAAAAAGAAAAAATTGTGTAAACTAAAACTATCTTGTGAATGCATATATACCAAACTAGGTTCGTGAATTTCATGGGATTAACAAGTGGGATGTCAAAAGTAGGCAAAGCAATTCTTCCTATGTAAGTCCATAATATAAAATAATTGTCTAAACAAGGCTAGTTGGCAACACATGCTCGTAAAATGGTAGGTGACGCCCAACGCAAGGGAGAATAATTTGTTATACAAAGGGAAAAATAATGTTTTCAAATAAGAAAAAATGGGTAAAGGATAGAATTTTTTTGAAACTAATTCTATTCTAAAGGTATATTAATTTGGTGATTAGACTATGATTTTTGACGAATTACATGTTAACTAATGGGCGAGTAGCCTAAGCTTTAGACCCAAAATTTGGAAAGTTTTGGGAAAGTAGTTAGCTAACTATATATGTTCTATTCACCAAATGACAATCAACCTAGGAGATGCAATCACTAAATGGAAAAGATTCACCACTAAAAAAAATCTCTGGGCTTAAGGTAGACTATATGTAGGTTAGGACCAATGGAATCCTAGAAGGATTTATAAAATTCACATGAGAAGCCATTTCACCAAGGAGCCTTTTCATCTACCATGGAGAAGACAACTTCCTTGAGGTCTTTGAGGATAATCCTTTTCTCAAAGAAAGTATGATACTCATAACCACATGCCAATTTGGGGAAATAACAATACAATCCTTTGACCCTTGGACCATGGTTGCTAAATTTTGATTTATTGCGAACACATTCCCTTAATGTCAGAAAAAATATTACAAAATGATGGTAAGCTTAGAGAGAACCTCTTGACCTTCCTTGATTCTTTTGATCCCAATAGAGATACAAAAACTCTTAGAGCCTAGAAAAACCCTTTGGAAGCATGGTTTGCCACCTCAAGCCAGTGAAGGAAATCCTTCATCTAAGCTCCCCTAATGAAATTATTGTATGCAACCTTCTTCTAGTGTTGGAGATGTACAAGCCAGTGTTGAAGGTCTGAATGAAATAAATCTAGGGTCAAGGCCTAATAAGAAACATAAATATCTTCAATAGTTGCATTAGATGAGCATCGATTGTACATAGAAAGTTGTCTTTTGCAAATGCAAATAAACCTTACTACAAGAGTGATTTCATCATTCTACCATTGAATCCAACTTGAGTGGTCGTGGGGCTTGGGCTCCAAATTATGCACATGCAATATATGAGTTGTAGTAGGTTTATGACTAACAAATGGCATATTCAAAAAGAATTACATTTTGGAAGCATGCCTCTTACGTGTATTCAAATAAATAAGAAGTAGAGTTGGATGGTGTTATGATAGTCACATAATTAAAAATAATGATTCTAGGTAATTCTCTATCTTTAGAGAAAGAAAAAAATATTGTGTAGTAACTATGGTACGATCGAGTCATTTAAAAATTATATCAGATCTGGCTCTCAAATTAGACCATGTCAAACCCCACCTAAATGGTGAGAGTTTACATTGGGATAAAAAATGCCCCTTTTATTATGCATGTAGTACATGGCCTCTATTTCTATAGTTTTCCATCTAAATGCAAAATCTCTTCTTTATCAGTGACCAACTTAACCATATTGAAGTCCCACGTATAACCCAAGTGGCTAGTAATAGTTGATTTATCATCTAGTGCCATAAATGAGATATTTTAATAGCATCGTTCAGAGCATAACATTAAGTGAACCAAAAGAATGATTGTTGAATGATGCCAAAATCTAAATAACTCTTTGCATGGGATCAAATCTACATGAAATAAAAAAATAAATTAAACAAGGGGAAAGTAAACTATTGGTGAACATATTTGTCTTCACATAAAATGCTTATAAAATGATTAAAAAATGCCCAGACCTAAAAACAAAATAGGACCAACAGTCAGATCACATTGCAATGGAATTGTACAAACATCCTCTGAATTTTGCAGGGTACAACTCCCTGATTGAATATACAATGAATGAATTTGAATGGTGCTTTTAACTAGAAAACAAATGCTTTCCTCACTATTCTTGGATAGGGGGAAAGTTATTATAGTTGAAATAGAAACAAAAGACTTAACATACAACAATGGAAGCATACAATCTTCTCATCCATTAATGCACTAAGAAAGAAAAGAAAAAAGATTAAAAAAATAGTAAATATCCCCTACAATAAATGAATACAATAGTAGAATTTGATTCCATAATTCAGACCTGATTCACACATAAACCAAGAGTGAGAAAAATTTAAAGCACACAGTCTTCAAAATGATGAAGTCCTTATTCAACTAAAAAATAATACTACTCCTGAATACTACTGACAGTCAAATTATTTTCAAAAAACTAGAAAAGAAAACTAAAACAAAAGTAGACATTTCTAATTAGAATAAAAAAACTGTGCCCTTCATACAATCAATATTCCTCCTCTCACGCAGCACACAGTTTGCCCGAATAGTGGAACTCTGGAACACAACAAATTAGAAAAACCATAAAATGGCTCTCTCTTCTCTAGCACAAAGTCTCGGGAAAGAAAGGATCTAAAAGCCGGAATCCCCATTTTATCTTCAGCAAGCATATTTATCTTTTCCCTTGTCAGTTTCAATTCAGTTCGAGCAACTAATCTTGGAAATGTGTACCTTACCATTTTCTTTGTATCTTCATTTCCCGACATCATAATGTCTATCTTCTTTATAATAATCAAACATCACAACTTATAACTTTATTAAAAAATTTAATTGATCATCGGGTTATGATGGACTTTATAAAATTCATTTTAACTCCAAGTGGTGTATGAAGAAAAAAAATGGAGAAATGACTTAAACCGATCCTTTTGTGATATTTCATAGTTAACTTTGAGTAATAATTTCAATGTGATGATCATATTGGAACGATTGGTTCAACTTCACTTTGAGGTTTGACTATATTAGCATTGATTTTGTAATGCACCTGCATTCAGAGTAATTGCGCCACTTGAGTCTTTTATAATTCGATGCTCTATATTAATTAGGAATCTTGCTTAGTCGAGGACCTATATTTTTGTTGAATTTATGCCTCATTTGACAACAATATGACCCCTTAATGATTCAAGCTCTCGGTTTTTCCAGAGTGGCCAATGATCTCTCAGAGTAGTGAGGAACGATCAATATGATTACACACACACATATATATATATATCAAGGGCTTGGGTTCTTTTGACTGCCTCTGCACTTGATGGTGGAAGAAATTGTGTCTACAAGAAACCGAATTTTGATGTCTATTTGGACAAACCATGACCATATGCACTGTTCGAGTCCCATTAGCAATTATGCAGTATAGTTTCACGCAGCTCAGGAATTAGAGCTCCCAAGTATGTGATTCTTTCTACTGAGGATAGATGATTCTTTGATCAACATCCAAATTAGATAAGCCACTGGTTTGACTATGCCAAATACCTTGGAGAAGATCTTCAATGTCATGTGATTCACCACCCTATTTTCTATTGGGTCTTCACACCTATGTCTTTTATCAAGGAAACCCAAACTCAGCATTCTCTCAAATGATTCTTATGCATTATCTGTACAACATCTTGTCAAACCAGAGTCTGTACTGACATGTTAATCGTGAAAAGATGGAGGAAGAATTGAGCTCCTTTACCAAGCCGATTACATGCATGTTCCACTCTTAAAACATGGCCTGCAAATATGTCGAGGAGATGCGAAGGATGTCACCACCATTTATGATGTTGTTTATCTTAATTGTTCATACTTCGTTGTAAAGTCTGAATTAGGCACCTTCAAAATTATGAGAGATGACCGCCTGATTCTATTTTCATAATGCTTGGGTCTCTTGTCAAATAGCTCTGTAACATCAATGATGACCTGAGAAGGCATGAACATGGAGGAGTCGGGATTCAACACAAATGAATGCTACATGAATTTGCCAAATTTTCCCTCTAGATGATTGGGCATCGCCAATGATATAGTGTAGGATTGAGGGAAGAGAATATTTGTTGGGCTGAACCTTGCACCTGCAAATGACTCATTGTGACTACTTGATCTTCTAAATTCCCTTGCGTGTATATAGTAACAGATATTCTATCAAGTCATCTGCATACATTATTCGTGTCTCCATGTGGACTATGAGTAATCTTTGTTCAAATTATACTGAAATGTGCTCGGGCGTGGAAATGCAGATGTGGACCTTTGGCTATGAAGATGGTCGAGCATCTCATGTTGGGAGACTTACATTAATGGTACGGTTGAAGGTTCGAATGATGGGGAGATTCCTTTC
Source organism: Cupressus sempervirens (assembly GCA_028749045.1). Taxonomy (NCBI): domain Eukaryota; kingdom Viridiplantae; phylum Streptophyta; class Pinopsida; order Cupressales; family Cupressaceae; genus Cupressus; species Cupressus sempervirens. Next base: position 773,177,294 of record CM053787.1, on the reverse strand, counting down.
AATGTAGGAATGGGTTGAGCCTCCAACCTCTACTTCTTGTGTCTGCGTGCACATGAATCATGACACATCAACATATGGGTCAACCCGTGTTATAGTAACCGTCAAAATTTTGTTAGACACTTGGCAAAAACCCCAACAGCTCATGCTAAAAGTTCCTTATTCTTGACCACAAATCAAGTTCTCTCAGGCTCAACATCTCTAAAATCTATGTTCCAATTTCATCATCACAAGAGTGACTTAGGACACGACCAATGCTTTCCTAATTATTTCACATCTTTTACTTCCATCTATGAATTTTTATCAGCATTATATAACATTTGATGAGAATGGATGTCACCACTTCTATTTACCTGTTCATCTGTCCGACTGAACCGATCAAATATCTTAGTATGTAGGGGGCCTTTGATTATGTTAGATGAATGCATGGATGCAAACATTCCCCTTTGATAATGCTTAATAGTCTCTTGTTTAAAATTATAATAAGGATATGACACTTTTTCATAATCATCAATGGTAGCCTCTTCACACCCTATAATAAGCTAGTGGTTTTAAATTACTCTTATTGAGATTAATTTCTCAAATTTGAATATTGAACTTATAATTTTGAACCTGTACCACTGAATTGATGAAACAAGAAAAATAGAAATATATTGATAATCATGCCTCTTAACTCAGAATTTTTTAACTTGAATGAGTATTTTTCAACTGAACTTTGAAAAATCAAGTTTGCATTCATCTTGAACTATTGAATTACAACTCATAATCATGTCGCTGAGCTGAATTCTGAATTTGAAGTTGAACTTCAAACTAGGATATCAAAATCTACATATCAAAGTTTGGCTTGAATCTACATTTGAACTTTGAACTGTTGAGCCATATCAAATCATGAATCCATTTGAAAAGCATATTGAACCTTCATACCCTTCACACCCTTTGAAATATTTGAAACTTGTTCAATTAGTTCCAAATTTATAATCGAAACCCTTGAACATGTGCATTTGAGCATTTGATCCGCTATCATGAAACTTCATCTGGAACCTACTTTACACAACATTCCTTTACAAAACATTTTGAACATAAATCATAGGAGAAAACTGAGATACTAAGGGAGGGTCATATTAGGAAGGTTGGATTTCCAAGTTTGAAAATTGGGCGACTAACAAGTAACTACATCACATCGACCACTTTCATACCATGAAGAGAACACCATGACATCTAACCAAATATGTGGCAAGCACCGTTTAGTATGGAACCATAAATTTTAACTTTTAGGAGATATAAAATCTTTAGGTTATCATGCCTGCATCGAGTATCTCAAAAAAAAGATTTTCTAGGAAGGTTTGTAAGACTCCAAACATTCCAAGAGAAAATATTCATGATAAAAAAATTTGCATGTCATCCTTGTCCCCAAGCGATGAGAAATTATTATGATAGAAGGCTAAATTAGTTCTGAAGGTAGGAGGCTAATATCCCTTAGAAATGACTCTCCACCTCTCTATGCTTCCATCTAAGACCTCTACACTCCTCTCTAGGCTGCAAGATCACTCTAAAGACTGAGACATGATCATAGAACTCATAGTGCCTAGACCCAAGCAATAAAAAAAAACTCACAGAGGCATCCATCCCCTACAAGCTAGGGAAAGAGGATCCACTAAAGTAAAATGAGCTACAATAGAAACCAACCTAAAAACTTCCATTGACAACTGAGCAAAAGACCCTAAAGTTTGGTTGGGGGCTAACAAATTTTTTCCTTTCACACAATAGCAGTGCATTCTTCTTTTTCTGTAAAATCTCTAAGCTTGACATAAGCATCCTTAAGAGTGGCCTTTGAGCAAGGCATGAGCAACAATTAATCCTTGAACTTGTGTTCAATCGATTGATGCTAATACAAATTGTTGGGAAGATTCTATTAAAAAAGCTTCTAAGGGAAGGTATGGGCTCTAACTTGAATGAAAATAATTTTTAAGATCATCTAAAAGGATAATTTCAACACAAACCCTCTTCTCCTGATGATTGTTGAAAAACTAATCATGTTCCATGTACACCACCTTGCCAAGGGTTTGTGCAATGACCTAAATGAATGATGAACAAGGCAATGGAAGATAATAGAAGTCAACCCAAATTGTAACCCTTAGCCTTTTGTCATCTGAGATTGTAAGAGTTGCTTGGTTGCTGGAATATGATTTAGGAATTAGAATTTAAAATATTTGATTTGCAGTTCTGAAGCTTGAAATCTAAAGTATAGTTTCTAGAGTGAATGGGATAAAAAAATGCCCAATTTATTATGCATTTAGTACAAAGCCTCTCTTTCTATAGTTTTCCATCTAAATGCAAAATCTCTTCTTTATTAGTAGTCAACTTAACCATATTGAAGTCCCACATATAACCTAGGTGGCTAGTGACAGTTGATATGTCATCCAATGCCATCAATGAGATATTTTAATAGCATCATTGGGATCATAACATTAAGTAAACCAAAAAGAGTGGTTGTTAAATGATAGCAAAATCTAAATAACTCTTTGCATTAGATCAGATAGTCGTGAAGTAAAAATATAAATTAAACAAGCGAAAAGTAAAGTAACTACATCACATCAACCACCTTCATAATGTGAAGAGAACACCATGACATCTCACAAAATCATGTGGAAAGAACCATTTAGTATGAAACCATAAATCTTAACTCTTGGGAGATATAAAATCTTTAGGTTACCAAGCTTGCATCGAGTATCTTGAAAAAAATATTTTCTAGGGAGGTCTATAAGACTCCAAAAATTCCAAGAGGGAAGATTCATGATAAAAATTCTTGCATGTCATCCTCGTCCCCAAGAGATGATAAATTATTATGCAAGAAGGATAATTTGGTTCTGAAGCTAAGAGGTTAATATGCCTTAGAGATGACTCTTCACTTCTCTATGCCTCCATCTTAGGCTACAAGATCACTCCAAAGACTGAACATGATCATGGAACTTGTAGTGTGTGGACCCAAGCAACCAAAAAAAAATCGTAGAGGCATCCATTCCCCCCATGATAGGGTTAGAAATGGGTGGCAATGAAAGAGGATCAACCAAAGTCAAATGAGCTATAGAAAGAGCCACCATAGCAACTTTCATTGACAACTGAGCCAAAGACCTTGAAGTTTGGTTGTGGGCTAATGAAAATGTTCCTTTCACACCATAGTATTGAATTTTCATTTTTTTTAGCCTCTACAAGCTTGGCATAAGCATCCTTAAGAGTGGCCTATGAGCGAGGCATGACAAACAAATAATCCTTGATCTTGTGTTCAACCAACACCAATAACAATTTTTGGGAAGATTCAAGTTAAAAACTTTCTAGGTGAAGGTATGGGCTCTAACTTGAATGCTCGTAATTTCTTTAAGATCATATGAAAGAATGATTTCAACACAAACCCCCCTCTCATGGTGAGTGTTGAAAAACTTATCATTTTCCATGCACATTGCAACTTTGCAAATGGTTTGTGCAATGGTTTGAATAGACAACAAACAAGACAAGGAAAGATCAAAGAAGTCAACCCAAACTAGCACCCTTAGCTTGTTGTCATCTAAGACTATAAGGGCCCTTTTGGTTGCTGGAACATGATTTTGGAATTAGAATATGAAATATTTTGTTTGGGGTTTCGAAACTTGAAATCCAGAGTACCATTTCTGATATTTATTTTGAACTATTTTGTTCAAACCCAAAAATATTTGATGTTCACAATTTTTCATTTGGAGGCTATTTAACTGAAAATACAAATATATGGTATAAAAGATGAATATAAAAGTTATAGTGAGGAAGACAGTTCATATCTCCAAGTTGTTCAAGGACCTATTCATGGTGCCTCCAACTCCACACATGCCAAAAATGTCGATATTCATTGCAAAATAAGAATTCAAGAAAAAGTTAAGATGATGACAAAATAAATTAGATACATGTGGTACTAGTTATTTTATTTAATCTAAACATACAAGAAGGTGTAACAATAACATAAATATTTTCTCAAATTTTCAAAAAATGTATCAGTACAAATTTCTCTTGTAACCTTTCTAATTTTTTCAAGTGGCACCTACTAATTTTTATAGAACGGTGTTCAAAGTGTACCCATTCAAATGGTGCCATTTCTTGGAAAGCCTCACTTTCTTGGTTAAGACCCAATTAAATTTCAAAAATATGTACAAAAATAGGTGCAAAAAATGGGCATCCAGATGTCAAACCCAATAAAATTTTACTTCAACTCAAATCCTCATTTTCAAAAAGTGAGATTTAAAATAGGAATTTCAAATAACAACTTTTTTTTTTATGAATAGACCTTTTCCATTAATTAAAAATTTTAAAGATACATATTCACAAAAATGGGGCTGGGAGATATAGGATCACCCTGCAAGTTCAAATGGCCCAAGGCCGGAGATCAACTATTCATAAAAAAAACATATATAAATAGAAACAAAAATAAATATTTTGAAAGGAGATAGAATTCTTATTAGTTCTTGCCATAGCTAGGATACTATAGCATTCATTGAAATGCAACTTTTTAATTTTTAATTTTTAATTGTCCAATCATATCAGTTTATTTTTTAGCTACTTTTTCTATCTATAAAGTTCTAATATATGGTGCATTTTTAATGATTGAAAATAAATTATTTATTTGAGATTTGATTGGTAATTTTTTCTATAGTAGTAGTGTAGACTTTTAGCTTTTTGTGCACAAAACTCAATAAATGATTTTGCAAACTTTATACATTTCACTCTTGAAGATCAACTAAAATAAAAAATAATGTCAACCAATCTAACAATAACATTTTACTCTTGGAGATCAAATAAAATAATAAATAATGTCAACCAATCTAACAATAACTATAAATATCTTGTATGTGTTATTTAATAAAAAATTGATTGAAAAAATAAAATTGACTGATTTACATGAATTTGGGTGACACTTCACCTATAACCTTTCAATTACATTTATTATGATAACCTTGATAATATTAATTGTTAATATTAATATGGTTTTAGCATGAAACTATAAATATATAAATATATTCAAGAAAATTATATAATGATAAAACTAAATATTAAATTTTTTATAATATCACCACAAATTTTATTATTTGTATAATATAGATTTTTATTACATATTATTTAATATTTTGACCAATATTATAATACATCAAGTCTAGTCAAAATAAAACAATGTTAAAGAGAATAGATTCTTCCAAAGAAAACATTTTGGGATCTAGTTGCTTCATCATACAACAAAATAAGATAATTCAATCATATTTTAGTTAGTTGACCACACAATGATAGAAGAAAAGAAAAAATAGTTAAACAAAACAAAGCTTAATAATCCAAAAATTCATTATCAAAAATAATGTTCATAAAACATTTGCAAATACTTTCTAATTTGATTATCAATTGCCTATAAAACACTATATTTATTCCTCAAAGGTAGGAACTTGATGATATGGTTTTCTTTATATAATATTTTCAAGCATCTAAACATACATAATTCATTATTCATGAAAAGTAAAGTTGACATATAGTCTATAAAAGAGTTGTTAAAATTACATAACAAGTAACTCTAGAGGATATTTTCTAAGTGTGTGACTTTCCACTAGATATTAGTGAGATGGGTTGGGTGACCTCATGATCCTCATGTTTCTCCTATGATTTCATCTTTGATTTTAAAAGACAAGTAATAGTTCTCTGAACAGAAATCTAAGAACTTTCACAAGTGATCACGTATTACCCAACTGCTTTTTAAAAAAAATTTGTAACAAGTATATTAATTTATTAATAATCATAAAAAAAAAAAGATCTAAAAGTTCAATTTCTCTCATCAATAATTTCAAAATTCAAAACTTTGTAAATGAGTAACAGTTTTGTCAATGTTAAAAACTCACAGTATTACTTAATCATGCAATTCATTACATTAGTGATTGTTGACCACTTGATTAAACTAAAAGCCCAAAACTACCCATGAGAGAACTAGTTAATCAAATTGTAATCATATACCTTTTGCCTTCCTAGCCTTTGTCTTAACCATATTGAACAAATTCAAATCAAGAAAGTTATATCTTAATTTGGACAAATTCAATCCTCTTCTTCTTCCCTTCAAGTTTTGCAGAAATAAAATTCTTTAAATAGTCTGCATGAATGAATCTTCTGTATTGACGGGGACACAACTCATCTATGAGCTGAGGAACAAGGCCAACCTCTATTCCAATTCTTGGACCAAGAAACTTGGCAATTGAGATTTGATCCTTGTCCATGTTTGTGACTGCTTTGTGTTCAGCATTTAATATACAAGATCCTCTTTTCAATTGTCAAACGATCTTGATGCACAAGAAAATTGTTTTTAGCAATCGTTAATCCAGTAGATAATCAATTTTGATATACCCTAAATTCCCATTACTTGCATGCAATACCAAGTTTCTCCAATTCCTTTTGCCTATAGAGATCAAAATCCCTTAGAAACATGCCTATTTGAGGAGGAGAAAATCCTTTTGGGCACTCTTCCTTTGGTCTGATATACCTTTGGCAAAGGACTTGAAGATTTTGAGATGCTAATTCCTGAACAATAGGAATTGTAAACCTCTTTGAAGTTCCATCAGAAGGATTATATGCCAAGGCAGAGTTAAACATGATAGCTTTTTAATCTAAACAAATCACCTACTTGCTCCTACACTTATTAACTCTTCTCACTCTTAGAACAAAAGCCAAATGTCCATATATATTCTTATAAACAACGATATTTGATAATTCTCCAAAATTCTATAACCATATATATTCTCATAAACAAAGGTATTTGATAATTGCAGAATAGTCTATGTCCATATATATTCTCATAAACAATGATATTTATAATTATGGAAAATTTTATGTCTATATATATTTTCATAATTGATTGGGGAAAATTCTATTCAGTTCAATTATTTGATAATTTTGGGAAATTCTATCAAATGTAGCTTTTTGATAATTGTGGAATTTCTAGCTAATGTTGAAGTTATTTCCATGTGCCAAAATGTTTGTATGTATCAAACAAGGATTAGAGTGATATCTACTATAATGTGGATTCTTTGAAAAATAATGTATCTAAGGTATTGTGAGCAATGAAAGTGTTTTATTAGCTATTTATTTTAGATAATTTATTGAAATCTTTGACCCCATAAAATAAAAGAATCCCTTTGGACATGGTATTTTAAAGTTACAATTTTTTAAAGGAGTTAATAAGATGATTATATGGAGTTTAAGTCTATATGTAGAACAAAATATCTAGTAATCATCTAAGCTAACTCCACACACCTAATCACTTAGAGCTCCTAATCTATAAGTTGGATTTTGATTTTTTCACTATACCTCAATCAATGGAGAGCTTAAAGCTAAAGTTTGAACTTTTGGGTATTCACGCATATCTTGTAGGGATTGTGGAGCGAAAAGGGTCAACATTATCATTTCAAAACACCCGCCATATACCCCTATGTCCATGCACCAATATTTTCTTACTCAAAAGACAATTAGTAGTCTTTAAGAAATATCCCAATATTGGTGCACAAATTGGTCAATAACTAACCAAATAGCTAAAAGAAGACTAGTAGTTAACGTGTTTTCCTTTTTGAGGGCTCTAAATTGAGGATGACTATAACAAAACTATCACAATTATTGTACTAGATCCCTTCCCAAAGTTGGAAAAAATTAACCACTTCCTAGATTGAAACCTCTTTCCTGGACCCAATAAAAATACCTATGCTATTATAGGTGCTTCAATCTTTGAAAGCCATAAAATGATTTTAATGTAATAGAAAGGTAAATTAAAAGACTTAAAGGAGGGGGAAAAAAATAAAGGGTTTCCTTTTTTTTCAATAAATAATTGTTGCTTATTTTCACCTCCCTATTTTTGAAAGCTTACTTTTGGTTTTCAAGTAACTATTTTAAAATAGGAATGATTCCAATTTTACCTTTCTCATAAGCAACCAACCTTATATGAAATTTGTATTTATACATTATTAAACACATTTTTCAGCTAAAAAAATACTTAGTAGTTTTATTTTATCTTACTCTTCTTGGTTTGTCTAGCCAAGGTAAGAAATGCAAGCTAGATTATTTTCTCTTCCAGCTAATTCTCTCCAAATAGTGGTTTCTAGGATAAACTTCTTTTTTCAATTTTGATGCAACTTGACAATTCTTACTAAAAGAGGGGTAAAATTAATTAAGAAAAGAAGAGATACAAGTGAGAGATCAACAAGGAGCTCAATCTTGATCAAAAAAATCATCAAATTCATGAGATAATTGAGGGGTAACTGCCCCCTATTTGATACAGTCCAATCGAGCACACTATCAAAAGCCCATTTAGCCAAGCAATTTACAACTCCATTCCACTCCCAAGGGATGTAACTAAAAAAAACTGACTCTAGAGTTCTACAAAACAGAGAGTTTGATTAAAAACTTGAGCTAGGGGCCAACCAAAATCCTCAAGTGCCTAGGAAGTAAGAAATTTTGCAACGACTAGGGAGTCAGAGTCACAGATAATCCTACGCCATCCCCTCAAACAACATTTCTCCATAACATGTAAGATGACCAGGACCTCCATAATATTGTTTCTATGACAACCTAGGTTATGCACCAAGAAAATAAATTAGACATCACTAGAACTACAAAGAGTCACTCCCCCAATACTAGTAGGAGCTAGATTCCCCTAGGAAGACCATCAGTATTAACTTTAAGAACTCTAGGTGGAGGAGGAGTCCAATGTCCCTCATAATTCATGCAACTCTTCATCTTCTGCCTATGATGCCTGAGAAGACCATGGAGCCATTGACTTGTAGCACCTTAGACCCCTCCTTGAAGCTAAATATTGAGGCAATTGCAGATGGTAAGGTCACTAGGAGGCATACCCCATCCTACACACACTTACCCTAAATTGTTTCATGCAGAGAGTGGACATTTTTCCACTAGAATTACATAGCTCTAATCTAGACATCTTGAATGATTTGTCTTTTCCTCTCCAACCAAAAATACCAAAGAATAAATAAAGGAATATCTTTGTTAATTAGAAAATAAGTTGGGTCATAATAATTTAAAAACTTAAAACAACTAGGAGGAATATCTTTGTAATTTTGTATCCATAAGATCCTAGAAGCAAAAGATAAAGTTGCAATGGATTAGGCTTCTATAACTAGTCTAAATGAAAGTTCTAGATATTTTTAGAAATATGATTATATTGATGATATTTTCTAATGAATTAGCCAAAGAAAACATCTCATGTGAATCCTTCTCATGTACTTCTAAATATTTAATTCAACATAGTTTCTAAGAAAATAATACAATTAATAGTGAGAAGAATTTTTAGGAATATATTAATCGTTTTAAAGATTAGGCTCACACAACTCATGCTGATTTTTTTTTAAAATTAAAGTCATATGCCTAATTATAGCTTATAAGATGCCTCGTCCCTTATAATTCATGGAATCATGGGAAGTTTATAAATATGAAAATATTTCAATGAAGCAAACCAATAGAGTAGGTTTGGCTCTCTATTCTAAATATAACTAAGTATTATTAAGAAAAGAGAATAAGAGTGTTGAAATCAAACATATTAAGTCTAAAATAGGAAAAGGCACCAATACACACACACACACACACACAATTTCACTATATAATCATAGCAATCTAACAAAAAAATTGATAAATAAGAAACCAAAACCCTATTCATAAATAACAACATATGATGAAAAAATGAAAGTTTCCACAAATCATACAATTCTTCAAATTACATGATTACATGTCATAAAAGTCATTTTAGAAAACCAAAACAAGTTTAATCTATTTACTAAAAATGAAAAAGCTAACATGATTTTTTTGTAAATAAAATTTTCATCTATCAATATGTAGCATGCTATAATAATACTCAATTTACAATGTGGTCAAGTAGTTGGTTTGATTACTTACATATTTTGCTTCATTACTTCAAAATTTTTACGTGTTCAATTTCCCTTTTTGATCCCATGAATGCTTGCTAGCTATCAAATCTTGATAGAACCTTGGATTGACACAACCATTTTCTACACAACCCCCAAATTGACTCATTTATTGTAATTATTAATTAGTTAAAGTGATACATTCATTGTATTTTATTTTTAACTAATCAAAAATTAAGTAAATGGGTTTAGTTTGAATGTTGTGTAAATGTTGCCATCTACAACCACTATTCCTTTCTCTTTGTTATGAACCCTATTTGGTGTTGATCAATGGTTTAAATTGCATTCACATATTCTTGATAACATTTTGAAATAAAGGAGGTGTGAAAATTTATTCAAGATGAAAGAGAAACAAGAACAAATAAAAAAAGGGCATCAGAAAATTGTGTCAAGATCAACCAAGTGATGAAGCTCATGAGACAAGCACATCGAAAGTTGAGTCTTATCAACAATGGTCCAATTACACATATGGTCAGAAGCCCACTTTGCCAAACAATGAGAAACATTATTCCATTCCCTGGGAATATGAGCAAAAGGAACATGCTCCAAAGAAGTACACAAATTATGAATCGTGTTTGCAATCCAAACTAACTTCCAATTGACAACTTTAGAATGTAACTGATTCAAAAGATGTATCACCACTTGTGAGTCAGATTCATAGATAAGCCTTCTTCAACCAAGGTCACAAGCATTCTTCACAATATAAAAAATAGCTATGGCCTCCATCAGGTTGTTAGTGCACGATGACCTTTACAAATAGAAAACACAAACTAGACATCCCCCTTACTATCTCTACCAACACCACCAATGCTAGTAGGGCCTGGATTTCCCTTGGAAGACCCATCCATGTTGATTTTAAGAATACCGTATGGAGGGGCACTCCACTTCCCCACCCTATTTATCTTTTGCAAGGGATGTCTACACATCTTTCTTAGGAATTTTCCATGTGAGGGGGGAATATTGAGATGATTATTGAAAATATCCTCCCTTGGTCCCATGACCTCATAAGTGTCACATTTTGTAGAAATAGATTCCCCCAAAGAATGGAGAATTTTCCACCATAAGTGAGGAACCTCTAAAACCTCATCCTTAAAGATATGATTGTTCCATTCCAACTAGATATGCCAAATAATAAAGGAGGGTCCAAGAGTCCAAGAAATTTGAAGAAATGAAGTCTTTATAGGAGCCTTACCGCAGTGAACAAAGAATTCTTACAGTGAGGAAACATGCCAATAGGATTGGTTTGACACATTCCACCAAGAGTGCCAAATATGTCTAGTGAAAGAGCATTGGAAAAAGAGATGAAAGATATTTTCTTCACTAGTCCAACATAGAACACACATTAAGGGTCCTTGGAAGCCATGCTTGCATAAATTATCCCACATAAGACATCGGCTATGGACCACCAACCACATAAAAATTTTACATTTGGGCCAAGAAAACTTGTACTAGACTTGCTTCCACCAAGGCATCTGAATGTCCCCAAATGTCTGTTGAAGAAGCTCAAAATATCCTACAAACACTAAAAATTTTCTAGACAAATCTTTGATTTCCCAAGCAAGAATATCATTACCCACCAAATTAGTACACTCACAAGACTACAAAATTTGAAACAACTCCTTCCTATCCTCCTCAAATCCTCCTAGAGGCCATTCAGAAAGGTGTTTCCAATGAAAGGAAGGAGCCAAACCTGTAAAACACCCTATCTTATAAAAATCAACTGTGTCCCAACTAGTACAACTAAAATTTTGATAGAGAGAATGTAGCTAAGGATGAGTGCTAGGACTATGAGGGTGCCCATCCCAAGAATCAAGCCAAAATAAAGCTTGTGATCTCGAATGAGAACTCCAAAAGAGACCATCTTTAACCAACTAAGCTCCAAGCTTTATCATATCCCAAATCATGGATCCTCTTCCTTCTAGAGGAAAGTGGTGAACTTCAACCACACCAATATTTAGAAAATACTTATGGGTGAGAATACGAGCCCAAAGTTGATATTAGTTAGTACACCAATGCCCATAAAGTTTTGCAGCGCGAACCTATCCATTTAAAATAGTTGATAGTAAGCCAAGGCCACCCTCCTTTTGAGGTCTACACACTATTTCCCATTTAACCAGACTCCATTTAGAAGTTGAAAGGTTCCCACTCCAAAGGAATTGATGGGATAGAGAATCAAATTCCTAAAGAAAATACATAGGAGCATCCTAAACAAAACACCTATAAATAGGAAGGGCTTAAATAACCAATTTTAATGGAGTCAGGCAAGCAACAGTTGATAGCCATTGATGAGTCCAATGATTAACCTTTTCCCATAGCTTATCAAGCAAAACTTGTTAGGAAGATCTAGGATGTCTACCGATAGTAAGAGGAATACCCAAATAAACAAAGGGAAGAGACCCAATCTGAAACCTAAAAATAGCAGCAATATGCCTCTAAATAGCCTAGGGAGTATTGAAGAAAAAAATGGAGGATTTTTTCTCATTAACTTTCTGTCCCAAAGCTACAAGATACACATCCAAAGAATGTCTAAAAGAAGTAGCTTCCTAAAGATGGGCATGTCCCATAAATGAAGTATCATCCACAAAATAAAGATGTGAAATAAGAGGCAAGCAAGTACTCCATTTCCACCCATGAATCAAACCCTAGTGATTTTGAAGCTTAAGAAAGCAACCCAAACCCTTAGCAAGAATGATAAAGAGATAAGGTGAAATAGGATCCCCTTGGCGAAGTCCTCTATAGGCACTAAAGGGCTTTGAAGGAACACCATTCACCAAAATGGAAAAAGAAACTAAAGTAAGACAACTCATAATCTAGTTCACCCACTACTGGTAGAAACCAAATGCCAAGAGGATCTTTAGGAGAAAACTCCCTTTGACTCTATCATAAGGCTTAGCCATATCAAACTTAATGAACATAACTTGCTCTTTTGATGTATGCATAGAATGAATAACTTTATAAGCAATAAGAAATCCATCAAGAATTTTCTTACCAACCACAAAACCACCTTGTTCCTCTAAAATCACAATTGGAAGCCATATCTTATGTCTATCAACAATCAATTTGGTGACAATTTTGTACACAACATTACAAAAAGCAATGGGATGAAATGAGTCAAGATTCTTAGCACCATCTTTCTTAGGGATAAAAGTTAGTAAAATACATTTCAATGCATGAGCTATTTGCTTATTCTGAGGGGATTCCTTAACCACCTCTAGGAGATCCATATTAATAATTTCCCAAAATTCTTGAAAGAATTCCCCAGGGAAGCCATCTAGGCCTAGAGCTTTACCTTTATTCATCCCAAACACAACCTCTTCAAGTTTAGATATCAAAATTGGATGAAGAAGAGAATCTTTTATATCATCAGTGATAAGAGAAGGAATGCATGAAAAAATTAAGTTCTCCTTCTCAGCTACAAGATGAGAATCCTCAGTAAAAAGGTTAGAATAAAATTGAAGGTCTTCCTTGGTCATAGCAGTTTGAGAAGAAATCTTAAGTCCTTTAGTAGTAAAAAGAGAATAAATATACTCTTTATTATGATGTGCCTAAACAGAATGATGAAAAAAAAAAGTATTTCTATCACCTTCCTGCAGCCAATCAATGCAAGCCTTTTGTTTCCAATAAATCTCTTCCTGAAGTTCCCATTCTTCCACACTCCACATAGCATGGGATTAAGCCCTACCAATAGCCTTTGTAAGCCTAGAGTCCCTAATTTGGTGAGTAATCACTACAAGATGATCTAGAGAATTCCTCTTTTTAGATTGAAGGTTCCCAAAGCAAGAAGTATTCCATCTCTTAAGATGATATTTGACATGTGTAGGTTTCTTCTCAAAGACAAACATAGTTGTGCCATAAGTTGGGCCACCCTCTCTCCACCATTTAGCCACCAAAACATAAAGGGATGAGTCTTGGAGCCACATAAGTTGGAATCTAAAAGAAGGGTTCTTAGGGAGTACAACAAGGGAAGAAGAGAACTTAATCAGCCAATGATCAAAACCTCTCCAATCAAGAATTTTAGTACTTGTAATTAGGCCACCACCAACCCAATAACATGAAACAAGAAACCTATCCAAACATTCTAAGAGAGCTTCCTAACCACTCCATCTATTGTTCCAAGAAAAAACCCCATTTGAAGGCTTAACATCAATAAATAAAAGAACATCCACCTAGGCTTGAAAAAGATCAAAAGTAGGGCCAAGCCTAGGCCAACCTCCTCTTTCTTCCTCAAGACTAAAAATAGAATTAAAATTGCCTTCTAAAATTCAAGGAAAATATGTAACACAAGAATGCACATACCTAATGTGATCCTAGAGATGAATCTTCAAATGAATGTCAACAGGGGCATAAATATTTGTCACAAGAATAGTCGCACCAGAGTCTAAGGAAATAGCCACCATAGAGATTGAGTAATGACTAGAAATCCACCAAAGGGTAGAAATCTTTCAAGGGTCCTAGAATAGATCCAAACCTCTAGAATTCCCTTGTGAACCAATACTTTGATAGTGACTAGCATACCAAATGCATGGAGCATGTTGATACATAACCTCAATAGAAAACTTATTCTCTTGAACACAAAAGACATCTAGAGAATGAATTGCAATCAAATCATGAATAGCTTTTTGATGATGGGTGTTATTCAAACCCCTCACATTCCAATAGAGAATGATCATTGAGGGGTTTGAGAAAAGTGAGCATCAATAGGTTTAAAAAACCTATGTTCCACCAACAGATCTCCAGCCATTTTTATCTTTTCAAGGTCTTTCTTTTGCCCTTTTGAGGAGCTATCAGCAGGACTTTTCTTAAGAGGTCATTGTTGCACTCCCAATCTATGAGATGAACCCTTATTTTGGGATGAAACTAAAACTTCTCTAGTTAAATTTGCCAAAACAATGTCAACCTCTATGGAATTATTTAAAGTCACCTGAGCCACTTGTTGTCCCTGAATAGCTTGAACTAGTTCTAGTTCAAGAGATGGTACAACCTCCTTTCTGATCCCAAAACTATTAGAAGTGACCATATGTAGGACCCCTTCTTCTAAAGCTAAATTCACTAGCACCTCAAACCTATTAAAGCTTCCATCTGTCTATCTATCCTTGAATGGACTCTCATAATCTCATCCTTTAGCCTTAGTTTTAACTAGTACAAATCCTTCCATGTCCTTTCCCTGAGGTTTAGCCTTCATGGGAGCTTTCCCTTTGTCCTCTTTACCTAGAGGAGGAGGTGCTGAAGAGGGGGAATGAGCTTCCTTATGCACTTTAGGGCAATGTCATAGGAGATGGTCATACTCATGACAAAACCAACATCGAAAAGGTAGAGATTCATAATATAACTATTGAATCTATGATGAAGATCCCAAAACAATTTTCATTGAATCCTATAGGGGATTATTTAGATCTATCTCAACACAAATCTAGGCTAAAGAAATTACTTTTCTATCAAGGGTTTGTGTAGCAACTACTACAAGCTTTCCCAAGAGACTAACAATTTTATGTAAAATGTCTTCTCGCCAAAACTCCAGTTGGAGGCAAGGAAGATGAACCCAAATAGGAACTTGAGAAGGCATCTCTTCATCTGAATTAAAACCTACATGCCATAGTTTAATGAATAATCCAACCTAATTATAAAAATATGAGCCACTTCAAAAAATCTATTGCGATCTACAATATTTGAGAAAATAACCATAAAATAGCTATTTGCTGCAAGCATAATGTACATATCTCCTTCAATCTACCGGGAACACTAGATCCAAGCCTCAACAGTGGACAAAGGAATATGAATACCAAGAAACTTATAGATTAGAGCATGTCTACTCCAATATGAGACATCTTCTTCCACCAAATTTAGAGGAATGACCAAAACTAGGCAATCCTAGTTCCTAGGAAGACACCCATTGACCTTCTTCATATTAGGGCCAACACTCGTATAAAATGTGTTTTCTTGTTGTGCATGCATGCTTGAAGATGACCCATTATGAGCCTTGTTCATGTGAGAAAGATCCACTACTAATGCCATATAAATCTTTGCCATACAAAGATTGGAGCCAGGAAAATAAACAAAAACCAAAACAGCTAAACAAAAAACTACTCTACTCCTTAAACACTTCCACATAACCCCCGCATGAAAACTTGCAGCCAAGCTAGGGTATATCTCTCTCTCTCTCTCTCTCTCTCTCTCTCTCTCTCTATCTATCTCTCTCTCTCTCTCTCTCTCTCTCTCTCTCTCCTTTTCTTTATTTGTTCCTAAAAGATCTCATGGACAATCAATTATGTAGAAACTCATCTCAATATTAAACATTATAGTTTATGTAAGTCCAAAAAAGCAACCAATTCTAAAATTGCACTCTTTGAAGTAGCACTTGTTGGGGTAAGGTGACTTAGCCTTACCACAATTTATTGTTTTATTTGTGCTTTCTTGGAAATTTGCTAAATGAAGCTAGATTCTTCCACAAGAAAATACTTCAAGTAGGAAAATATAAAGCTTATGTTTTTGGTTATTTATTTTCTTATTCTTTGTTTTTATGCAAGAGTTGCACATAAGGAAGTTTCTAAATTAATTTATAAATGCATTGAGTGTAGATGCTTTTAAAACAATTTTCTCTTGTAAGAAAACTATATAAGTACAAAGCATAGTTGGAAAGAATTAAGAGAGAAATGTGAAGTTATTTGCATAGGGTTATGTTGCCAAATTCTCTCTAGAATGGAGAAAGATGTAAATCTCCATGTGAAGCCTAAAAATATATTGTAACATGTTCTTGACTAATATATTATCTTGATGGTTTGGAGGGTGGGGTTTCTACATATAAAGGATTTTTTGACGTATATCTATGGTCTCTATTCTATCTCATTCTTCTAATTTCATGATTGTAGAATATTAAAGCTATATGTCATAATGCTACTGAAATTTGATAAACCTATAAGTTGCAATCCCTTTCCTTTAAGGTTTTAATTGTGGGAAATCAACTATGTTTGTTTCCATTTTTATGGCATAGTAGTATGCACTTGTATTTTCTTATTAGAAGCTATTCAAGGAACTATTGCATACTATATGTGCATACTGATCTTGGATGACTTTTTGGGTGCTCTCATTTCCCTTCAATTGGCATTAGAGCTCAGTTTTATGAATTGCATGTTGCTTGCATAATTTTTTGAGATCCACTTTATTTTGACTTCCTTCTCAAGATCTTTGACTCCTTTCAACATTTACAATGCCAAGACCAAATGATTGGGTTCATGTTGACCAGTTAGGAAGAGGGAGGAAATTTTATTTTGAATGGTCATGTTGGTGCTAATATGGATTAATAGTGCATAAGCTTGGATCAAAATTAGGGAAGGGATGACCCAATCTGAAGAGAGATGACCACTATTTTAATAGAAGGCATGTGATAGAAATGACATAGATTGAGAGAGACACCCAATCATTGGGCCCATTTCTAATCAAATGAGCTTTCATTTTCAATACAAATGTTATGAGTCCTCCTTCACTATTATGGAAATTATTTTTAAATCTAATATTTTAAGAGAGTTGAAATATAGTGATAATACTCTTTATCTCATTTTAACACTAGTCATGACCGTATCATTACAAAAAGTAATTAATAGTTTAATCAACTCTTTTGAATCCTCCAACACTGCAATAATTGGCAAGGTTTCATTTTAATTTTTAGTGGTTTTTGGTCAAGGAAAAGCATTATAATGAATGAGAGAAGAGTTTTAAATTCAAATGATTAATAAAAATAATATGATTCATTCACATAAAAAGGGTATACCTACTACCATACTACTGAGTTAAATTCGCAATCCTATCTGGGTATGTGAGATGTCCAAAGGGTATCTACTACCCACTCCCAATTAATAGTTAAAAATAACCACATGAAAAATAAAATAAATATCACTTTCCTTTCAGGAAAACGATGAGTCACAACTTCTCAATGAGTAGTGTGCTTAACACTCTGAAACTTTGACACCAATAAGAAATGTCAAATAATAAAAGAAAAAATTGTGTGATCTAAAAGTATCTTGTGAATGTATATATACCAAACTAGGTTGGTGAATTGGATGGGATTAACAAGTGGGAATGTCAAGATTAGGCAAAACAATGCTTCCTATGTAAGCCAAGAATATAAAATAGTTGGCTAAAAAGGGCTAGTTCGCAACACATGCTAGTGAAATGGTAGGCGACACCCAACCCTAGGGAGAATATTTCTTTTTACAAAGGGACATATAATGTTGTCAAATAAGGAAAAATAGGCAAAGGATGGAAATGCTTTGAAACTAATTGTATTCGAAGGGTATACTGATTTGGTGATTGGACTATGATTTTTGAACAATTACATGTAAACTAATGGGTGACTAGCCCAAACTTTAGACCTAAATTTTGAAAAGTTTTGGGAAAGTAATTATCTATTTAATATATATTTTCTACTCACTAAATGAAAATAAACCTAGGAGATAGAATCACTAAACGGAAAAAATTCACCACTAAAAAAATCTCTAGGTTCAAGGTAGACTATATGCAGGTTAGGACCAGTGGAATCTAGAAGGCTTTATAAAATTCACATGGAAAGCCATTGCACCAAGGAGCCTTGCAATCTACCATGGTTAAGATGAATTCCTTGAGGTCATTGAGGATAATCCTTTTCTCAAAGAAAGTGTGATGCTCAGAACCGCAAGTGAATTCGGGGAAATAATAAGAGAATCCTTCAACCCTTGGAACATGGTAGCTAATTTTCCATTTGTTATGAACACATCCCTTTAGTGTCAAAAAAAATATTACAAATGATGGTAAGTTTAAAGAGAACATCTTGACCTTCCTTGATTCTTTTGATCCCAATAGAGATACAACAAACTCTGAAAGCCAAGATAGACCCTTTAGAAGCATGGTCTACCACCTCAAGCTAGTGAAGGAAAGGCTTCATCTAAGCTCCCATAATGAAATTTTTGTCTACAACTTTCTTCTAGTGTTGGAGATAAGAAATCCAATGTTGAAGGTCCAAATCAAATAAATCGAGGACCAAGGACTAAGAAGAAACATAAAGATCTTTAGTAATTGTGTTATATGAGCATCAATTGTACATAGCAACTTGTCTTTTATGAATGCAAAGAAACCTCACTACATGAGTGATTTCATCATTCTACCATTGAATCCAACCTAAGTGGTTATTGGGATTGGGCTCCAAATTATACACATGCAATATATGAGTTGGAGTAAGTTCATGGCTAAGAAGTGGCATGTTAAGAAAGAACTATATTTTGGAAGCATACCTCTTAGATGTATTCAAATATATAAGAAGAAGAGTTCGATGGTGTTATGAAAATCAGATAATTAAAAGGAATGATTGTAGGTAATTCTCCATCCCCAGGGTAATAAAACAATATTGTGTAGTAACTATGGTATGATCGAGTCATTTAAAAATCATATCAGATTTGGCTCTCAAATTAGACAATGTCAAACCCTGCCTAAATGGTGAGAGTTGACATTGGGATGAAAAATACCCATTTTTTTATGCTTGTAGTACATAGCCTCTCTTTCTATATTTTTCCATCTAAATGCAAAATCTCTTCTTTATCAATGGCCAACCTAACCATATTGAAGTCCCACATATAAAGGAGGCTAGTAACAATTGATCTATAATAAAATGCCATAAATGAGATATTTTAATAGCATCATTTGGAGAATAACATTAAGTAAACTAAAAGAATGATTGTTGAATAATGTCAAAATCTAAATAACTCTCTACATGGGATCAAATTCACATGAAATAAAATTTAAAAAATTAAACAAGGGGAAAGTAAAGTAACTACATCATATCGATCATCTTCATACCGTGAAGAGAACACTAGGAAATCTAACCAAATAACAAGGAAAGCACCATTTAGTATGAAACCATACATTTTAACTTTTAAGAGATATAAAATCTTTACGTTACCATGCATGCATCAAGTATCTCAGAAAAAATATTTTCTAGGGAGGTCTATAAGACTCCAAACATTCCAAAAGAGAAGATTCATTATAAAAATTCTTGCATGTCATCCTCGTCACCAAGAGATGAGAAATTATTATGATAGAAGGCTAAATTAGTTCTAAAGCTAGGAAGCTAATATCCCTTAGAAATGACTCTCCACTATCATCAAATGCCATAAATGAGATATTTTAATAGCATCATTTCGAGAATAACATTAAGTAAACTAAAAGAATGATTGTTGAATAATGTCAAAATCTAAATAACTCTCTGCATGGGATCAAATTCACATGAAATAAAATAAAAAAATTAAACAAGGGGAAAGTAAAGTAACTACATCATATCGATCATCTTCATACCATGAAGAGAACACTAGGAAATCTAACCAAATAACAAGGAAAACACCATTTAGTATGAAACCATACATTTTAACTTTCGGGAGATATAAAATCTTTAGGTTACCATGCATGCATCAAGTATCTCAGACAAAAGATTTTCTAGTGAAGTCTGTAAGACTCCAAACATTCCAAGAAAGAAGATTCATTATAAAAATTCTTACATGTCATCCTCATCCCCAAGAGATGAGAAATTATTATGATAGAAGGCTAAATTAGTTCTGAAGCTAGGAAGCTAATATCCCTTAGAAATGACTCTACACTTCTCTATGCTTCTCTATGCCTCCATCTAAGACCTTTGCACTCCTCTCTAGCTTGAAAGATCACTCCAAAGACTGAGACATGATCATGGAACTCGTAGTGTGTGGACCCAAGTGATCAAAAAACACTCATAGAGGCATTATTGACAATTGAGCCAAAGACCCTAAAGTTTGGTTGGGGGTTAACACAATTTTTCCTTTCACACCATACTAGTGCATTCTTTTTTTTCTATAGCCTTTGCAAGCTTGACATCTATGTCCTTATGAGTAACCTTTGAGTGAGGCATGACCAACAAATAATCCTTGATGTTTTGTTCAACCAATTGTTGCCAATAAGAATTTTTGAGAAGATTCTAGTAAAAAACCTTCTAGGAGAAGGTATGGGCTCTAACTTGAATACAAATCATTTCTGTAAGATCATGTAAAAGGGTAATTTCAACACAAACCCTCTTCTTAGGATGATTGTTGAAAAACTAATCATGTTCCATTTACACCACCTTGCCAAGGGTTTGTGCAATGGCCTAAATGAACGATGAACAAGGCAATGGAAGATCATAGAAGTCAACCCAAATTGTAACCCTTAGATTTTTGTCATCTAAGACTGTAAGAGCTCACTTGGTTGCTAGAATATGATTTAGGAATTAGAATTTAAAATATTTGATTTGTATTTCTTGAACTAGAAATCTAGAGTAAAGTTTTTGGAGTGAATGGGATAAAAAATGCTCAATTTATTATGCATGTAGTACAAAGCCTCTCTTTCTATAGTTTTCCATCTAAATGAAACCTCTCTTCTTTATCAATGGCCAACTTAATCATATTGAAGTCCAACATATAACCTAGGTAGCTAGTGACAGTTGATATGTCATCCAATGCCATAAATGAGATATTTTAATAGCAACATTGGGAGCATAACATTAAGTAAACCAAAAGAGTGATTTTTGAATGATATCAAAATCTATATAACTCTATGCATGGGATCCAATACATGTGAAATTAAAAAAAAATTAAACAAGGGGAAAGTAAAGTAACTACATCACATCGACCACCTTCATACCATGAAGAGAACACCATGACATCTAACCAAATAGTGTGGCAAGCACCATTTAGTATGAAACCATACATTTTAACTTTTAGGAGATATAGAATCTTCAGGTTACCAAGCCTGCATCAAGTATCTTGAAATTTTTATTTTCTAGGGAGGTTTGTAAGACTCCAAACATTTCAAGAGGGAAGATTCATGATAAAAATTCTTGCATGTCATCCTCATTCCAAAAAGATGAGAAATTATTATGCAAAAAGGCTAATTTGGTTATGAAGCTAGGAGGCTAATATCCCTTATAAATGAATCTTCACTTCTCTATGCCTCCATCCCAAACCTCCACAATCCTCTCTAGGCTACAAGATCACTCCAAAGATTGAGACATGATCATGGAACCCATAGTGTGCAGACCCAAGAAACCAAAATAAACTCGTAGAGGCATCCATCCCCCACATGAAAGAGTTAGAAATGGGTGGTAATGAAAGAGGATCCACTAATTTAAAATAAGCTATAGTAGGAGCCACCATGGCAACTTCCATTGACAACTGAGCCAAAGACCCCGAAGTTTGTTTCGAGACTAAGGACAATTTTTGTTTCATACCATAGTAGTGCATTTTCATTTATTGTAACCTCTACAAGGTTGGTATAAGAATCCTTAAGAGTGAACTTTGAGTGAGGCATGACCAAAAAATAATCCTTGATCTCATGTTCAACCAATTGACACCAATAACAATTGTTGGGAAGATTCAATTTAACAACCTTCTAGGTGAAGGTATGGGTTCTAACTTTCAAATGCTAGTAATTTGTTTAAGATCATGTGAAAGGCTAATTTCAACACAAACCCTCCTCTCATGATGAGTGTTGAAAAATTGATCATGTTCCATGCACACTGCAACCTTGTGAAGGGTTTGTGCAATGACTTGAATGGATGACAAATAAGGCTAGGGAAGATGAAAGAAGTCAGCCCAAACTAGTACCCTTAACTTGTTTTCATCTAAGACTGTAAGGGCCCTTTTGGTTCCTGGAATATGATTTAGGAATTAGAATTAGAAATCTTTGGTTTGAGGTTCCAAAAGTTGAAATTCTAGAGTACTGTTTCTGATATTTATTTTGAATTGTTTTCTTCAAAACCAAAAATATTTGATATTCATAATTTTTCATTTGGAGGCTATTTGGCTCAAAATACATATATATGGTTTAAAAGGTGAATATAAAAGTTACAGTGAGAAAGATAGTTCATATCTCCAAGTTGTTCAAGGACCTGTTCATGGTGCGTCCAACTTCACACATGCCAAAAATGTTGATGTGCATTGCAAAAGAAGAATTTAAGAAAAAGTTAAAAGGATGACAAAAGAAATTAGATACATGTGGTACTAGTTATTTTATTTAATCCAATCATATGCGTAGGTGCAACAATAATAGAAATATTTTCTCAAATTTTCAAAAAATGTATTTGTACAAATTTCTCCAATAATATTTCTAATTTCTTCAAGTGGTGCCTGCTAATTTTTATAGAATGGTGTTCAACGACCACCCATTCAAGTAGTGTCATTTCTTGGAAAGTCTCACTTTCTTGGTTAAGACCCAATTAAATTTAAAAAAATATGTAGAAAAATAGGTGTAAAAAATGGGCATCTAGATTTCAAACCCAATTAAATTTTACTTCAACTGGAATCCTCATTTTCAAAAAATGAGATTCGAAATAGGAATTTCAAATACCAAGTATTTTGAAGGGAGATAGAATTCTTACTATTTCTTACCGTAGGCAGGGTTGAAATGCATCTTTTTAATTTATAATTTATAATTTTTAGTTGTCCAATCATATTAGTTTATTTTTAAGTTACTTTTTTTTATCTATAAAGTTCTTATATATGGTGTATTTTTAATGATTGAAAAGAAATTATTTAGTTGAGATTTGATTGGTTTTTTTTTCAACAATAGTAGTGTAGACTTTTAGCTTTTTGTGCACAAAATTCAATAAATGATTTTACAACCTTTATACATTTCACTCTTGAAGATCAAATAAAATAATAAATAATGTCAACCAATCTAGCAATAACATTTCACTCTTGGAGATCAAATAAAATAATAAATAATGTCAACCAATCTAGCAATAACATTTCACTCTTGGAGATCAAATGAAATAATAAATAATACATATAATCTTTTATTAGCTGGTAAAATTCAAGTAATTAATAGAATCTTTTTAGCATCACATGTTTATTACTCCTCTTGTTGGATGCCTTCTAAAAAATGTTATGAAGACCTCAACAAACTCATCTATTAGTTTTTGTGGATGAATTGGGATGGGAAGGTCATTTTTAGGTCATCTTCATGGCTTCATTGTATCCAGCCAAAACATAGAGGTGGGTTGCGTCTTTTGGACACTAAGAATCAAGGTATTTGTTTAGCTTCTAAATGGATTCTTAGAGCTATTTTTGGAGATGAACCTTGGAAGATATTGGTGAGAAATAGGATTGCTCTTGCTGATAGGAATAATAAGTGACATTTTGTGGGATGGTTAGACAAGATCTTACTTGCTCCATTCTTTCATCTCAAAGGTTCCTTTCCTTTACAATCCATTTGGAAGGCTTGGAGGATTGTTTACAGCTATTTGGACTAGAGAATAAACTCTTTACAACATGGTTTCAACTTTGCCAATTCCACTATTTGGTGGAACAGACTTATACAATACCAGGGACAACCATTAGCAATCGGCTTTCCTAAGCATGCTATGTACCTTTTCAAGAAAGGGGTACATGATTTTAATGATGTCTGGGATTTCAATTCCTTTGATTGGACAAATTGGCAAGCTACAAAGAATCGCTTCAATTTAAATGACAAGATTAAGGGGTTTTTGATTTTTGTCAGGTCATTGGTGCCTATGGAACTCATGATGAAGCTATGTACACCTCTGCAATGCAATGTCTTCAAAGATTGGTAGTAGCTGGGATGTTTTCCCTTTTCTTGTTTTCCTCTTAAAAAAATATATTTACACATTCTTCCATGTTTGAGGTTGAATCCTCATCTTAACAATAAATGGGGGTGTAGGCTTACCAAAAGGAAATGGTGTAATTTGAGCTCTCAAATATGGAAATCTAAAGTTGAGGCAAATGCACAAATTTTTTCTTGGAAGATTTTACATCAAAAGCTGTCGGTTGGGGATAAATTGAGGGTTTTGTCTATACAAGCTCCCTTGTGTCCTTTTTGCCATAGATCTAAAAATTTGAAACATATCTTTTGGAGTTGTCCTCGAGCTAAAGTTAGATGGAATATTATGTTTAATCACTTTTCGTCCATCTTTTATCATATTTTAACCTGGAGGAAAGCAATTTTTGGGTTTGGTCTTTGTAAGAACATGGTTGCGGACTCTATGAGACAATGCATATTGCTACATATTTGGAAAAGTAAATGTCGAGTAGTATTTTCTAACCATTATGTATAGCAGGAAATAGATACCCTTATGTTTTATTCAGATATCTTGTATGAATTAGTTTTTTTTGGTCCCCAGGTAACGACTAAGAAGACTAAGCAACATAATCATGCTAGGTACCAAACACAATTGGATGAAATTAAATATCAGGTGCTACAACTCCATGCTAGTGAGATGAAATGCTCTAGATAGCTCTAGCAACTTATTAAGTTTCAAGTGCAGCCATAATGTTCATGTATTGCTATTGTTTACAGTTTGTGACTTGGTTCTCTTGTACAACTGCTGTTTGTAACATGGTTTTCTAGCCTACGAGCTGGTTGTTATGCATTTTTATGCATTGCTTACCCCTCTGTGAGCTGGTTGATATAGTTAGTCCTTAATTCTTTTTGCAGCCTTTGTCTGCTGCTCTCCTTTTTTGTATTTTTTTTTAGCTTTCTTCAATAAAAAAATAAAATAATAACTAATGTCAACCAATCTAACAACTATAAATATCTTGTACATGTCATTTAATAAAACATTGATTGACAAAATAAAAAGGGTTGATTTAAATGAATTTGGGTGACACTTCACCTATAACCTTTCAATTTCATTTATTATGAGAACCTTGCTAATATTAATCGTTAATATTACTATGTTGTTCACATGAAACTACAAATATATAAATATATTCAAGAAAATTATATAATAATAATAAAAAATATTACAATTTTTATAATATCACCACAAATTTTATTATTTGTATAATATAGATTTTTATTACATATTATTTAATATTCTGACCAATATTATAATACATCGAGTTTAGTCAAAATAAAACAATGTTAAAGAAAATAGATTCTTCCAAACAAAACATATTGCAATCTAGCCACTTCATCATACAACAAAATAAGATAATTCAATCATATTTTAGTTAATTGACCACACAATGAGAGAAGAAAAAGAAAAATAGTTAAACAAAACAAAGCTTAATTATCTAAAAATTCGTTTTCAAAAATTATGTTCATAAAACATTTGCAAATACTTTCTAATTTGATTATCAATTGCCTATAAAACACTATGTTTATTCTTGAATGACATGAAGTTAACGCTATATGTTTTCTTTATATAATATTTTCAAACATCTAAACATTCATAATTCATAAAAAGTAAAGTTGACATATAGTCTATAGAAGAGTTGTCAAAACTAGCTTATATATATATAAAATAAGTCGAGAGATATCCTTCTCGAGGTGCCTATTGCACTAAGTGAGATTATGAAAATAGGCACCTCGAGAAGGATATCTCTCAGCTTATTTTATATATATATATATATATATATATATATATATATATATATATATATATATATATATATATATATATATATATATATATATATATAAGCTAGTAGCACTCGCGAGCCAAAATGAAAGACATTATTTTAAAATTTAAAATTTTTTATAGTTAATATATTACAAAAAAATTTTAATTAATAAATATTTAATATTATTATGATTTAGTATACGTTTTATATAATAAATTTAAAAAGTTGTATACAGAAAAAAAAATAGTAATTTAAAAAGATGTTTTAAAATCATAGAGATAATTATTTAATGTTATAGAAATTGAAGAAATGTTATACATTCTATTGCTAAACAATTTGATTACATTGACGTAATATAGAAATTTTTATACAAACATGTGTAATAAAGAAATACTTAATAATCATTGAAAGAAATGTTGACATATCCATCATAAGCATCATCATCATACCTATCTATCTAAACACTAATTATCCTTGTTCTTGTGATCTATTGATCTCTCTTCCCCTCATTTTATTTGTCTTCCTTATCTCCTCCCTTTCACTTCTCCCTCTTTGTATTTTCTCCCCCCTCCCACCATATCTTCCACTTAGCTATACGTCATGTCCCCCACCTCTCTCTCTCTCTCTCTCTCTCTCTCTCTCTCTCTCTCTCTCTCTCTCTCTCTCTCTCTCTCACCTTCCGAAGTTATCATCTTTCTCTCTTTACCTCATCTCTTCCCCTACCCCTATTTCTATCTCCCCTTCATCTAATGATGTCTTCCCCTAATTATTATCCCCCCCTCTCTCTCTCTCACACACTCTCTCTCTCTCTCTCTCTCTCTCTCTCTCACACACACACACACACACACACACACACACACACACACATTGAAAGTATCTATCATCTTTCAGCTCCTATCTCCCTCACTCTCTATCTTTTATGTCCCCTCGTACTATTATTAGGACCCCTCTCTCTCTCTCTCTCTATCTCTCTCTCTCATGGAACTTAGGTATAATATTTCACCTCCTATCTCCCTCATCCACTTTTCTCTATCTCCCTCAACTCTAAACATGAATTCCCCACTATTACCATCTCTCTCTCTCTCTCTCTCTCTCTCTCTCTCTCTCTCTCTCTCTCTCACACACACACACACACACACACACACACACACACACATCCTCTCCCCTTTTTCTCACCTCTAGCTCATATTTGTCTACCCCTAATCAAAATCTTATGTAGACTCTCCCCTTCATACTCATAACATCTCTTTTCCCTTTTATTAAGGTGAGCTATTAGGAATAATAGTTTTTTGGATTTGCAATAAATGGTAAATTGGTTTAGTATATAATTAGTTTCAACATGAGGGTTTAATTTGGTTTAATATTTGTTTTAAAGTTAGGGTTAGGGAATAATTAATTTAATGCTACGATTAGAAGCAAATTTAATCTCTATCTCTGTCTCTATAACTTGGAACCTAGTTATCATCTTTCACCTCCTATCTCCCTCATCCCCTTTTCTCCATCTCCTTCAACTATAAATATGCCTTCCCCACCATTATTACCATCTCTCTCTCTCTCTCTACACCATCATCATCATACCTATCTATCTTAAACCCTAATTATCTCATTTCTTGTGATCTATTGATCTCTCTTCCCCTCATTTTATTTATCTTCCTTATCTCCTCCCTTTCACTTCTCCTCTCTCTTTTCCTTTTCTTCCCCCTCTGACCATATCTTGACCTAGCTATACCTCATGTCTCTTGGCCTCTCTCCCTTATCTCACTCTTTCTGTCAAATATTTCTCCCAGTAATCTCTCTCTCTCTCTCTCTCTCTCTCTCTCTCTCTCTCTCTCTCTCTCTCTCTCTCTACCTCATCTCTTACCACTCCCCCTATTTCAATCTCCCCTTTGTCTAATGATGTCTTCCGCTGATTACTCTCTCTCTCTCTCTCTCTCTCTCTCTCATATCTGTCTGCCACTAATCAAAATCTTATGTACACTCCCACCTTCATACTCTTAACATATCTTTTCCCTCTTAGTAAGGTGTGCTATTAGAAATAATAGTTTATTGGATTAGTGCTAAATGGTAAATTGGTTCAATATATAATTAGTTTCAATGTGAGGGTTTAATTTTTTTAATATTTATATTAAACTTAGGTTTGTGGAATAATTAATTTAATGCTGTGATTAGAAGTAAATTTAGTTTCTCACCCTCCCTCTAAATTGGAACCTAGTTATCACCTTTCACCTCCTATCTCCCTCATCCCCTTTTCTCCATCTCCTTCAACTCTAAATATTCCTTCCCCATTATTACCATCTCTCTCTCTCTCTCTCTCTCTCTCTCTCTCTCTCTCTCTCTCTCTCTCTCTCTCTCTCTCTCTCTCTCTCTCTCTCATCATACCTATCTATCTTAAAACCCTCATTAGCCTATTTCTTTTGATCTATTGATCTCTCTCCCCCTCATTTTATTTATCTTCCTTATCTCCTCCCTTTCACTTCTCCCTCTTTTCCTTTTCTACCCACTCCCACCATATCTTACACCTAGTTATACCTTGCGTCTCTCACCCTTTCCCCCTTATCTCACTCTTTCTGTCAAATATTTCTCCCACTAATCTCTCTCTCTCTCTCTCTCTCTCTCTCTCTCTCTCTCTCTCTCTCTCTCTCTCTCCCAAGTTATCCTTTTTCTCTCTGTGTATATATATATTGCACCCTAGTTATCTTGTTTCTCTCTTTACCTCACTCTTCCCCCTCCCTATCTAAGCATGTCTTCCCCCTAATTACCATCTCTCTCTCTCTCTCTCTCTCTCTCTCTCTCTCTCTCTCTCTCTCTCACACACACACACACACACACACACACACACACACACACACACACACACACACACACATTTGTCAACCCTTAATGAAAATCTTATGTACATTCCCCACTTCACACTCTTATCATCTCTTTTCCCTCTTAGTAAGGTGTGCTATTAGGAATAATAGTTTATTTGATTTGTGATAAATGGTAAATTAGTTTAGTATATAATTAGTTTGAACATGATGGTTTAATTTTTTTAAATATTTATATGAAACTTAGGGTTGGGGAATAATTAATTTAATGCTAAAATTAGAAGTTATCATCTAAATTTAAATTTAAATTGGAACCTAGTTATCATCTTTCACCTCCTATCTCCCTCATCCCCTTTTCTCCATCTCCTTCAACTCTAAATATGTCTGCCCCCTAATTACCATCTCTCTCTCTCTCTCTCTCTCTCTCTCTCTCTCTCTCTCTCTCTCACACACACACACACACACACACACACACACACACACACACACACACACCCACACACACACACACACGCACACGCGCACACACACACACACACACACACACATTTGTCAACCCCTAATCAAAATCATATGTACATTCCCCCCTTCACACTCTTATCATCTCTTTTTCCTCTTAGTAAGTTGTGTTATTAGGAATAATAATTTATTTGTTTTGTGATAAATGGTAAATTAGTTTAGTATATAATTAGTTTAATATTTTTATTAGACTTAGGGTTAGGGAATAATTGATTTAATGCTAGGATTAGAAGTAAATGTTACTTAATTTTTAATTAAGTTTTAGATTACAATTAAATGTAGTTAAGCATTAGGATTCAATTTAGATTAATGTATATGTGTGTGTGTGTGTCTGTGTAACTTGGGTTCACTTGTTTTAAAATTATAAATTATTTTTGGGTTGACTAATTAGTATGTTAGCTAAGTGGTGATGGTGTTCTCTTTTAAGGTTTAAAATTAGTTACTAAAATTCAAACTTTACAAATCTTTTTAAAAAGATGAAACTTCTATTTTTTCAATTAACAAGGTAGAAAAGAATTTTAAAACTTAATATTATTCTAATTTTAAAATTATCTAAAATTATTTCTATTATAATGTAAAATCTTTCTATTTGATAAATTCAAAGACTTTTCAAGAAAAATAGAATGTTAAGATAGTAAATCTATTAAAAGATTTCTTCTTTCATAGATTTATATTGTGCTT
Organism: Cupressus sempervirens; assembly: GCA_028749045.1. Taxonomy (NCBI): domain Eukaryota; kingdom Viridiplantae; phylum Streptophyta; class Pinopsida; order Cupressales; family Cupressaceae; genus Cupressus; species Cupressus sempervirens. Next base: position 773,146,925 of record CM053787.1, on the reverse strand, counting down.
TATACATTTAAAAAGATTGATAATTGAAAAGAATTTAAAAATCTATAATTTTCTTTTGATAATACTGCAGGGAAAGGGTTGAAACTAAAACATTTTTTTTTTCATGGTTAAATTTAGCGCAATGCATCTTCCAGCATCAATCAATCTTTAATTATATTTTCAGAGAAATTGGTGCACAGGTGGATCTTTCACAACCCAGTGGCCTAGCCAGTCCATGTGACCATGAACTTTGCCCGTCTGTTTGAAACCAGAGTCCAACAGATTCTTCAACTGGTTGCTCGATATTTCTGAACCATTGAATTCGCGCTTGGGAATCGACCCCGACACCTTTGGCCTCCAAGCCTGCATATGAGAATGCCCTGAGGTTAAGTGACCTTTAGAATTACAAGGTTTGGTGTTCAAATCCCCTAGCCACTTGAGACCACAGGAAGACAAATGAGATTTTCTGGAGTTTCTTGATCTCTTTACTCTCTTTCACAGCCTCCTAAGCTTCTTGATTTTCTAGTGTTTCCTGACTTCTTTTCCATCAACAAGACGATCAATTCCATGGACAATCATCTTGCCGTCACTGTAAAGGTCTGGCAAAACAACACGCGGGTGGCCATTCAGCATAATGATCACAGATCCGCTAATATTTCTGGCAACTTTGCGCCTGCAGATTACAAAACGTTGGCCAGCCTCCAGCGAGGGGATACAAACCCCCAACCTCAGGGTCAACAAAATCTCGGTAGGAAAGCTTTTGAGCGGAGCTGTAAGAGTGAATTGTACCAGGGAGGTCGTTGGAGTGGAGGATGGGAAGAAAGGCGTGGTCTAGCAAGGCGAAGAGAGTGAGGTTGCGGTAGGTCACGAGATCAAATCCCATGGCGCATATAGCCTGCGGAGATGAGGGATCTTGACATGGAGCTTTCAGGCAAGTGGATGAAAATCTCATTTCCCTCTTCCTGTGTGCGGATTGCAATGAAGAGCAGCCATGGAAGGAAGAAGAAGTAGTAGTAGGGGCCCAATGGAGCGCACTTTACTTTCAATGTCACCCATATTTTGCTTTGCATTTTCTCCATGGCTGAATTTTGCAATCCACAGAAAATCAATCTCTTCATCAGAATGAATTCAGAGAGTTTTGAATTATGCACTGGAATTCAATTTCTCTGTCTTCTATTTGAGATCCTCTCAATCTCAATAACAATACTGAGAACAATCTATAGACACTACGAATTGAGGCTTCCTTTTCTGGAAATTGGCTGCAAATGAAAATTATACACCACCATTTTAGCACAATTTCGGCATTCATTGGTATTGCATGTAACTGTCCAATGAGGTGATTTCTTTATTCCTATGAACGAGCAATTTTTGTCGAGTCAGATTTGTAACTATAAAGATATATAATTATTATTTTTATTAATAATATTAATTTGAACAGCCAGTTGCACGTCAATTTTTATTAAAAGTTGCAAAAGTGTACATTGATTTTTACTCCCACTATAGAAAAGCCTCTCGGCTTAATTACATAACAAGTAACTCTAGACAATATTTTGTAAGTGCGTGAATTTCCACTGGAATATTAGTGGGATGGGATGGGCGACCTCGTGATCCTCATGTTTCACCTATGATTGCATCTTTCATTCTAAAAGAGAAGTAGGTAGTTGTTCTCTGAACACAAATCAGACGCTACTACATGTGCTATGTTCATTGGCAGTGGTCTTATCATACGAACCTTTTGTCTGCGTCATCGATCGGTTTTGGAGTTTAGCTTAAAATTCTCTCCGTAGCTTCATCCATGTCGACATGTGCTCTCTGTTCGGGTCATTATTGACATTGATGACCAGATATTCGGGATAGGTAATCTGATTCTATTCCGACTGGTTATGGGAAGAGGTGTAGATGATATTTAACATGTCTGTTATCAGATTTTAGTGCCGTGTGGGGACTGGGAAAATCACTTGTGCGATCAGATTTAAAGCCGTGGTTGACATGCCTAGGCTTCTCTATTTTTTTCTCCATTATCAGCACTTTCATTTGACCACTGACATTGAGGTGAGTGAAATCTCGCTGCAAACAAATCAAATTTATTTCTCCTAACAACGTGGAAAATCGTAACGGGACGCTATCTTCGAAATCACAGCTTCCTACAGAACTTTCGCGCTTCCATACTTCATAATTATTCTACCGACACAGAGGCTTAATGATTCCAAAAAGTCGGTGAGAATATTCTTACCGACTGTGGACATTTCCTAATCAATTTTAAGAGATGCTTATCGACTTTAGATCCTCTGAAGTGTTCCCAACTTTACCGATTATTTAACATTTACTGAAATTAACTTTGTTATTCTTACCGACTGTGGACATTTCCTAATCAATTTTAAGAGATGCTTATTGACTTTACATCTTCTAAAATGTTCCCAACTTTACCGATTATTTAACACTTATTGAAATTAACTTTGACTATTTAACACTTGATCTAGAAGTTAAGCTTAGTGTGATGTTCCTTCTTCGCTGAATTTAAGCCTCCTTGTGGGCGAGCATAAGAAAAGATAATAAAATGAATAAGGAGCTCTTTCTTGCTCTGAAAGCTGGAGATGACACCAAATTTAAACAGTTAGACAGGCAAGTTCTGCTTGAAGTTACTTTCGAGAGAGATACTCATTTGCATATTGCTGCAAGGGAAGGCCATCGGCCTATTGTTCAATGGATTCTTTCTGAGAAATGTTGTAAGGTTGCAAGGGAAGGCCACCGGCCTTTTGTTGAATGGATTCTTTCAAAGAAATATTGTATGGCTGCAGCGAAGAACAATGATGACAATACTCCACTGCATGAAGCTGCTAAACGCAATAACTTAGATCTAGTCAAAGATCTCCTTCAACACAGGAAACAATCTGCCTACTGTTACAATAAGTTCGGGGAAACAGCCATGGAAATAGCTTGCAAGTATGGTCATGTAGAAACAGTCAAACTCTTGTGTGAAGCCAAGGAATATATTGACACAATGGAGATGCAGCAGTGTCTTAGGCTGGCAGGTTACATGGGGTATTCAGGTCAGTTCGCACTGTTTTCTTTGTGTGTTGTAGTAAACGTTATATTTGTAGATTGTCTCCCAAGTACCAAACTATGGCCAATGTGAATATGAGACATATATAGTGACAGCGATACTTGATAAATCAAAAGTCCCTTTGTACTCAAATTCTTGTCATCGGTTACTTGGCTTTCTGAGCGGTTTACTTGTTGGAGATGAAGGTAAATTTATACATCATTTGCACATATTGAATTATACTTTTTTGTACTATACATAAATATATTGATTTTAGGTAATGTAAATGTGAGCAGATGAAGCTAGTATTGAAAATAGAAGGGCAACAACAAGTCTGCTTGCAGCCGTCCATGGAGGAAATCTTGAGACTGTAAAGGTGGCGCTAAAGTTTGATTCAAGCCATCAGGATTTAATGACCAAAAAAGATGAGTTTGGAATGTGCGCAATTCATGTAGCAGCCATCAAAGACCGTTGGGACATAATAGAAGAATTTATATCGACGTGGCCAGATTGTGTTGAAATCCGGTGTTCAGATGATAAGACAATTTTACATATTGCCGTGGAATATGATAAATTTGCGGTGGTGCAAAATTTACTGGCATATAAAGATGCAGAAAAAGTTGCGCAATTAGTGAGCCACGATGAGGATTGCTTTCACAATACAGTACTACATTTGGCAGCGGAAAAAGGAGTCGATCCCCAGGTTTGACAGCTTCACCTTCCCTATATTTCTGCTTCTTGCTACTTACCCTTTGTTAATTAAAAGGTTTACTATTGAAAAAACGTTGACAACCACATATATTTATTTAATGTTTAATTAGCGCATATATCATTCTTTGCGGAAAACGAAAAATCTGACTCTTTTAGTCCTTGATCATCTAACGTTTCATGGATTAACTGCAATCAACTCAAAACAATGTAAGAGCCTAACACGCTTATTTGTTGTTTTCTTTCAGTCGATATAATCAAATTGATACCCACATTAAGCCTTATAGCCTTATATATCTATTTATGTATACTTTGAAGTTCTCAATTTGCTGTACTTGTCTAACAATGTGTATAAGAGCCTGAGGGCTTGAAGAGGGGATAAGGAAGAGGGGTATTGTGACCAGGCTTGGAATTTGGCGGTCACTCTGTGTCATTTGTAATTTTTTATATAGGGTAGGTTATGTTGATAAATTTTATTTTATTTTTTATATGAGTATGAATTTGTGTGTGTATATATATATATTTCATTAATTTTTTAAAAATTCATACTTTTATAAAACAATATAAAATTCTAGAAAGTATTTTTAAATTAATAATATATGTCAACTTAAGAAAGTATTCTATGGAGGTTTAGATTCGGGAGGCAACCCATCGATTTACCCGGTATAGACCCACTCATCCTTGAAACCTGTTGGGCTTAGAGCCAAGCAATGTGGGACTTGTCAATCCCTTATGGTGTTGGAGCCTTGTGCTTAGCAAGACTTGATCTCTGGTGGGCTCTTTGTGAGTCATTCAATTTCACTAGTAGACAAAGGGTCCATTGACGTTTCTAAGTTTTTATTCTTTGCATACTAATATTTTAAATTGTAAATCTATTTAATAGACTATGTTTTAAAAATATTTTTCATATAATTGTTTTTGACAATTTATTGACAAACTTAAGTATCATATTGATAGTTTTATCAAAAATTAACTTCTCAATCGATACGATCCTAAATAAAAGTTCTACTGTTGTTGTTGATGGACTCCTCTTATTATTAAACTTAGTAAGCACAATTTTTTATTTTTTTATTTTTATTTTGTGTTTGGAGAAACTATGAATCTTATTGTTAGCCCTTGGAATTTTGTTAATTGGTGGCCAAAATCCCAAAAACCCTACAAGAGTCGAGTCGACTTGATGTCATAAAATGGATGGTGTAGTCCCATCAGTCATTAATTGAATCTTGGAAGGAATGTATCTCAGAAGGGAGAGTTCTTATAGGGCGAAGAAGATTTGCTAGATGGTTGTGCCTCGAAGTATCTATGCTAATGCAGTAGAAATTGAACTTGGGCTTCTATTTCCAGGCTTTTTATGTGAAAGATGTCAGTTATCCATATTATTTATTTCCTATTCTGAGATCATTTGAGTGGTTCCCCCTTTTATCGAAATATGTAGAATAGCATTTTCTTATCTTCGCTTGAATCTAAACATGTTTTGTATGTGTTTTCTAGGGATAATGAGCCTAATTATAGGAGAAAATTATAAGGTAGCCTATTTGTATTAATGCTAATTAAGAAATAATGATTCATTTGAATGTTTTATTTTAATTGATAGTGGTATGTAAAATGTAGCTTAAGTCAATGTTTTCCTTCAAAGAGTAGGGCTCGTTAGAAAGGATAAATAAAAAATATTCAAAGATAGTTTTGCCTAGTTAGGGCATATTGCAATAAATCAGGAGAAAGCATTGGATTTTTTATGGTTATTGCAATTAACCAATTGGACCTTTTCAAAGTCTATGTAGGGATGTTTGATTTTTCTTCACTCTATAGGGTAATAGAGAGTAATTATAGGTTTAGTTATAACCTTTTACATTTATAATGTTCATATTATTTTAAATTTTAAATTGTTTACTAAATTTATGAATATGTCTAGTACTAGTAGATTGTGAAGTTGGATCTAATGTGGTTCCAATATTTAAATCTTGAAGGTATACAAACTATCTTCAAAGCGGTGCTAATTGGCATATTTCTACTAGACAATTAGCAGTCACATTTGATTGGAAATTCTTTGGTAGCTTGAGTTATATTTTCATGAGATGGTTATATCCATGTGATTGGAGATAATTATGCTATGGAGGACTCTTGATTCGACTATTGACATTATACGTGTTCTATTGAGAGATTATGCTTTTTGGAGTATGTGGTCTTCCTTTGTGTAGATGTTAGTTTTTTTTCTAGAATATGCAAATGTGTATTGGGAGTTTCCAATAGTCGTACTAAGTATATTAGTCATTAGGTTGTGTGGTCTTCCCTTTTGAAGATGTTAGGCTATGTTATCATATTGTATCTTAGGTTATGCACATGTGGTCTTCCTCTGCAAAGATGTAGGGTATGTTATCATGTTGTATCCTAGGTTATATAAATGTGCACTAGGAGTTTTCAATGGTGGTACTAAGCACATTGGTTATTGAGCCAGAGAGCTTTATGACGATGAACTGTTTATGATTTATTCTTACCATGGATTAATCACAAAGACATGGATGAGGCTAGCATTCTCTTAATATTAGAGAGTGTTTGATAAAATAGTATTTTCTTTTGAGGGTTCAATAATAAGACTAGGAATCTTAAATATGGTGATGGATGCAAGTTCATTTTGGATATAGAGGTGATTGCTTTCATAGAGATTTTGCTAGAAATATTATGAAAGGCTAAGTTACTGAGAGGGAGGGTTAAATCAATAACAGATAAAACTTTTAACATCAATTACCAATTAATCCTTCACATATATTCTAATCTAATTGCATGCATGAGAAACTAAAAATATGAAAACATACATAACACTTTAACACACAAAATTTGGTGACCTAGAAACCTTCCAAATAGAAAGTAAAACAGGGGTGGGGATGATACCTAGAAGCTTTAGTATTGGAGTATAAAGTTGGTTGGTTAAGGCTTACATTGATCACTTCTGATGATCTACCTTGTTAGGAGCAATAAGGACTACTAGGTCCACCTTGTTAAATGATTTGCAAACATACAATAAAATATGCACTCGGTAAAGAGATTTACACAAGACTATTAGATCTACCTTGTTAAGGATTTCACTGATCCAGCTATTAGGATGAAGTAGTAGCTGATCTTTGATCTGCAACTAGGTTTTCTGAATGAGATCTTTCTCTGTCTCTCTCTCTCTCTCTCTCTCTCTACGTGTGTGTCTATATATATATATATATATATATATATATATATATATATATATATATATATATATATATATATATATATATATATATATATATATATAGCACCCTAGTTATCTTCTTTCTCTCTTTACCTTGCCCATCCCCCTTCCTCTCTAAACATGTCTTCCCCCTAATTACCATCTCTCTCTCTCTCTCTCTCTCTCTCTCACACACACACACACACACACACACACACACATTTGTCAACCCCTAATCAAAATCTTATGTACATTCCCCCCTTCACACTCTTATCATCTCTTTTCCCTCTTAGTAAGGTGTGCTATTAGGAATAATAATTTATTTGTTTTCTGATAAATGGTAAATTAGTTTAGTATATAATTAGTTTAATATTTTTATTAGACTTAGGGTTAGGGAATAATTGATTTAATGCTAGGATTAGAAGTAAATGTTACTTAATGTTTAATTAAGTTTTAGATTACAATTAAATGTAGTTAAGCATTAGGATTCGATTTAGATAAATGTGTGTGTGTGTGTGTGTGTGTGTGTGTGTGTGTGTGTGTGTGTGTGTGTGTGTGTGTGTGTGCGTGTGTAACTTGGGTTCACTTGTTTTAAAATTATAAATTATTTTTGGGTTGACTAATTAGTATGTTAGCTAAGTGGTGATGGTGTTGTTTTTAAGGTTTAAAATTAGTTACTAAAATTCAAACTTTATAAATCTTTTTAAAAAGATGAAACTTATATTTTTTCAATTAACAAGGTAGAAAAGAATTTTAAAACTTAATATTATTCTAATTTTAAAATTATTTAAAATTATTTCTATTATAATGTAAAATATTTTTATTTGATAAATTCAAAGACTTTTCAAGAAAAATAGAATGTTAAGATAGTAAATCTATTAAAAGATTTCTTCTTTCATAGATTTATATTGTGCTTTATACATTTAAAAAAATTGATAATTGAAAAGAATTTAAAAATCTGTAATTTTCTTTTGATAAAACTGCAGGGAAAGGGTTGAAACTAATTTTTTTTTTTTTCATGGTTAAATTCAGCGCAATGCATCTTCCAGCATCAATCAATCTTTAATCAGATTTTTAGAGAAATTGGTTCACAGGTGGATCTTTCAAAACCCAGTGGCCTAGCCAGTCCATGTGACCATGAACTTTGCCCCTTTGTTTGAAACCAGAGTCCAACAGATTCTTCAACTGGTTGCTCGATATTTCTGAACCATTGAATTCGCGCTTGGGAATCGAACCCGGCACCTTTGGCCTCCAAGCCTGCATATGAGAATGCCCTAAGGTTAAGTGACCTTTAGAATTGCAAGGTTTGGTGTTCGAATCGCCTAGCCACTTGAGACCACAGGAAGACAAATGAGATTTTTTGGAGTTTCTTGATCTCTTTACTCTCTTTCGCAGCCTCCTAAGCTTCTTGATTTTCTAGTGTTTCCTAACTTCTTTTCCATCAACAAGACGATCAATTCCATGGACAATCATCTTGACGTCACTGTAAAGGTCTGGCAAAACAACACGTGGGTGGTCATTCAGTGTAATGATCACAGATCCGCTAATATTTTTGGCAACTTTGTGCCTGCAGATTACAAAGCCTTGGCCAGCCTCCAGCGAGGGGATACAAACCTCCGACCTCAGGGTCAACAAAATCTCGGTAGGAAAGCTTTTGAGTAGAGCTATAAGAGTGAATTGTACTGGGGAGGTCGTTGGAGTGGAGGATGGGAAGAAAGGCGTGGTCTAGCAAGGTGAAGAGAGTGAGGTTGCGGTAGGTCATGAGATCGAATCCCATGGCGCATATAGCCTGCGGAGATGAGGGATCTTGACATGGAGCTTTCAGGCGAGTGGATGAAAATCTCATTTCCCTCTTCTTGTGCGCGGATTGCAATGAAGAGCAGCCATGGAAGGAAGACGAAGTAGTAGTAGGGGCCCAATGGAGTGCACTTTACTTTCAATGTCACCCATATTTTGCTTTGCATTTTCTCCATGGCTGAATTTTGCAATCCATTGAAAATTAATCTCTTCATCAGAATGAATTCAGAGAGTTTTGAATTATGCACTGGAATTCAATTTCTCCATCTTCTATTTGAGACCCTCTCAATCTCAATAACAATACTGAGAACAATCTATAGACACTACGAATTGAGGCTTCCTTTTTTTGAAATTGGCTACAAATGAAAATTGTACACCACCATTTTAGCACAATTTCCGCATTCATTGGTATTGCATGTAACTGTCCAATGAGGTGATTTCTTTATTCCTATGAATGAACAATTTTTGTGAGTCAGATTTGTAACAATAAAGATATATAATTATTATTTTTATTAATAATATTAATTTGAACAGCCAGTTGCACGTCAATTTTTTTTAAAAGCTGCAAAAATTTACATTGATTTTTGCTCCCACTGTAGGAAAGCCTCTCGGCTTAATTATATAACAAGTAACTCTAGACAATATTTTGTAAGTGTGTGAATTTCCACTAGAATATTAGTGGGATGGGATGGGCGTGCTAATTATTGTTAGTTGGACAGCTGTTATTTCTGACCTGAAAATAGCAGCACTATTTATGGGTAGCTTGGACAGCTGTTTGTCCTTATCTATGAATAGCGGTTGTATTTATGGGTGGTTTGGACAACTGTTTGTCCACTTGCCAAAAATTAGTAAATGGTTATTATTTACTAATTTTAGTGATTCCTTTTGGACTCTTTGCAACCAATTCTATTATTGGCTGTCGAGTTGTCTTAATCTTAGCCGTTGGTTAGATTTAATCTCGGTCGTTGGTTTACCAATAGGAGTAGTATAGAAAGGGGTCATTGGGTCATTTGGATGTGAAGAAGCTTTTGTGAAGCAGTTTGTAGTGTTAGCAAACAGTCTTGGAGTGTTAGCAAGGGCACAGTGTTAGCGTGGGGATAGCAGTGGGGAATATCAGCGGGAGAAATTAGGAGATTGTCGGAGTTCTGCCAGTGAGAGGCAAAGAATTTTGTATCTCTTGATTTGCTGAAGTTTAATATAATTCCTCATCTGTAGAACTGGTTTTCCCTTAGGGGTTTTTCCAGGGACAATTTGTCCGAAAATATTGTGTTCATTGTGTTGCGCATTTCTTTCCGTATTTTATAAGTGAAGTTGCAGTTGTGTTATTCTTCGATATTAGCTGGGAATTTATTTTCAGCAGTTTAATAATCATTTGTGATAGGAGATTAATAATCAGTGACTGCAATAGTTTGATTTTTCACATGGTATCAGAGCATTGTTAAGGATAGAAGAGTTTTGCCCTAGGAAAGAAATTTTGATCTCTTTAGATTTATTATTGCTTTAAACCCTTGAGATGGCTTCAGCTAGTTTGAGAGATCAGGATAGATTGGATGGTGCCTCAAATTTTGGTGTCTGGAAGGCCAAAATTTCTTTATTGTTGGAAGAGAATGGTATCAAGGATTATGCTACCAGTGGTGTACCTGTACCAACGGATGCAACACAGCTTGCAGCATATAGGAAGGACAATGGCAAAGCGAGGAGGATTATCCTTGATGGTGTCAAGGATCATATTGTTCCACATATCTCGGAGCTAGATACAACAAAGAAGATGTGGGATGCCATTCTAAATCTGTACCAGAATGCTACCACTAACAAAAAGTTGATTCTCAAAGAGAAGCTAAAGAATACCTGGATGAATCAGGGAGAAGACGTCACAAGTTACTTCACTAGGCTTAGACTTGTCAAGGATGAGTTAGCAGCTATTGGAGATAGCCCTAGTGATGATGAGCTAGTGAGAATAGCCCTAAATGGGTTTAATAAACATTGGAGTGTCTTTGTTCAAGTTGTCAGTGGACGAGATACTTTACCGAGTTGGGATCGACTATGGATTGATTTCACTAAGGAGGATTTTAGACTAAGTCTTGTCAATGGGGCCAACAAGAGTTAGAAAAATGAGGTGGAACAAGAGAACGTTTCCCTAGCGGGTAAAGGGAAAGAAAAGAAGGAATCTAGCAAAGGATCAAATTCACAAAGTGAAATGAAGAAGAAGGACCTTTGTAAGGTCAAGTGCTTTGGATGTCACGAGTTTGGCCACTATGTCAGTGATTGCCCAGAGAGGAAAAAGGGTAAGAAGCAGGTGGCAGATTCAGCAAGTGTAGAAGAACTCTCCAGCAGAATGAAAGATGAGTTTACACTCATAGCTTGTATGGTTAGCTCAACCTCACAGTGTGTTTGGTATATAGATAGTGGGGCGTCATTTCAAATGACAGGAGTTAGAGAGTACTTCTCCAGTTACAAGGAGGAGGACACCAACATCCAAATTTCTATGGGAAACTTGTCCAAACTCAATCCTGTTGGGAAAGGGACTGTTCAGTTTCAGAGGGAGAATGGAAAGATAATTCCTCTTCATGATGTGTTATATGTGCCAGGCTTAGGTATGAATTTGATTTCTGTATCTGTTCTTCAGGATAGGGGGTATAATGTACTCTTTAGAGGGACACATGTGTTGATTAAGCACAAGGATTGGAAATCACCCATAACTATTGGAGTTAGGAGTGGTTGCCTTTATAGATTGCAGTTTGATACTCCTAAGGCACTTATGAGCAACAATAATCCTAGAGATCTTGGAGAGATATGGCATAGGAGGTTGGGCCATATTCATCATGGAGCACTTAGATTGCTTCGTGAGACCGTGACAGGTGTTCCAGAGGTGAGCACAGAGCATGACGATGTATGTAAGGGATGTGTGTTGGGGAAGTTTGTGAAAGCTTCTTTTCCAAGGAGTGACACCAGATCTAAGGGTGTTCTTGATCTAGTACATTCAGATGTTTGTGGACTAATGTCAACGAAATCTCTTAGAGGATATGAGTACTATGTTACTTTTATTGATGACTTCTCTAGAAAGACCTGGATATACTTCTTGAAGACTAAAGATGAGGTTTTCAGTCAATTCCAAGAGTTCAAGGCTCTTGTGGAGAACTCGACAGGAAAGAAGATAAAGGTTCTTCAGTCAGACAATGGAGGCGAGTACAAAGGAAATGTCTTCCAGGAGTTCTGCACCAGAGAAGGAATCAAGAGAGAATGGACTGTTCCTTACAATCCACAACAGAATGGAGTTGCTGAGAGGAAGAACCATTCTATATCGGAGGCAGCAAGAGCTATGCTACATGACCAGGACATGCCCCGTTACTTATGGGCAGAGGTGTGTAATACAACAGTCTACATTCAGAATAGAGTTCCACACAAGGTGCTAGGCAAGATGACACCAGAGGAGGCTTTCACAGGGAAGAAGACAGATGTTAGTCACTTCAGGATATTCGAGAGTTTGGCATATTGTCATATTCTTGGAGATACACGTACAAAGTTAGATCAAACTACAGAGAGGGGGTACTTTGTTGGGTACAATGAGACCTCAAAGGCATACAGAATTTTCATTTCAGGGACTAAAAGAGTTATTGTCAGACGGGATGTCAAGTTCATGGAGGACAAGGCATTCAAGAGATCCAGAGATTTGCCAATAGATGATCAGAGTGAGCAGCCAACAGAAGCTCCAAGACCAAGTCAAGGGCATCAAAGCTCAAGTACAGTTACCAGTACGAGTGTAGACTCAGTTAGTGAAGATTCACATAGTATGGAGCAACAGGTGCAACAAGAATTGCATCTGAAAGACTTAGAGGTTGACATTTCATCCTCTACAGTTGGCAGCAGGAACCATGTGGTTCCAGATATACAAAGGGATACTCAGGAGTTTGTGGGAGCTCCTAGGAAGAGTACTAGACAGCGAAGACAACCAACCAAGTTCAACGACTATGTGGCATTAGTTAGTCAGTTGGTAGATAGTGAGCCTTCTACCTATTAGGAAGCTCCAAAACATCAGGTATGGCAAGATGCTATAGTTGAGGAATATTCTTCAATAATGCAGAATGATGTGTCGGAGGTAGTACCTAGACCAACAGATAGGGTTGTAGTTGGATCACGCTGGATCTATAAGATAAAGCACGGTGCAGATAGTAGCATCAAGAAATACAAGGCTAGGTTTGTGGCAAAGGGGTTCTCTCAGAAGGAGGGAATAGACTATGAGAAGACATTTGCTCCAGTTGCCAAGTATACTTCTATACAAGCTGTAATCTCACTTGCAGCACAGATGGGATGGCAGATCCATCAAATGGATGTCAAGACAGTATTCCTCAATGGTGAGTTGAAGGAGGAGGTATACATAGAACAACCAGAAGGCTTTGTAGCACACAGCAAAGAGACCCACGTGTGCAGATTGAAGAAAGCATTGTACGGACTCAAGCAGGCTCCTAGAGCGTGGTATGAGCGCATTGATACATACTTGCAGAAAATGGGCTTTGTGAAGAGTGAAGCAGATGCTAACCTCTACTACTTGATGGTTAGGGGTGAGATTCTCATTCTTTTTCTTTATGTGGATGACCTATTTCTTACAGGTTCACTAGGGCTCATAGTGGATTGCAAGAGAAACCTTGCAGAAGAGTTCGAGATGAAGGATTTAGGACTTATGCACTACTTTCTAGGCATGGAAGTGTGGCAGACAGATGGGGAGATTTTCCTTGGTCAAGGGAAATATTGCATTAAAATCCTAAAGAAATTCGGGATGGAGGATTGCAAAGCCATGTCTACACCCATGATCACGAATTGGAGGAAGGTAGATACATCTAAGGAGAAAGATGTAGATCCCACTTTATATAGACAGTTGATTGGTTCACTTATGTATTTGGTCAACACTAGACCAGATATAGCATTTGCAGTAAACTCTCTTAGTCAGTTCATGGTTGAACCAAAGAGAATGCATTGGATAGCAGCTAAGCATGTGCTACGTTACTTGTGTGGTACAGTTGAGTATGGGATCAGATATGTTCGAGGTGAAGGTATCAGGTTGATAGGCTATACTGTTGCAGATTGGGCAGGAAGTACAACAGACAAAAGGAGCACTTCAGGGTGCTGTTTCAGCTTGGGATCAGGAGTTGTATCTTGGTTCAGCAGGAAGCAGAAGTCTGTGGCTCTAAGTTCAGCAGAAGCAGAATACATAGCAGCTAGCATGGCGACATGTGAAGCTATATGGCTTCGGAAGTTGTTAGTAGCCTTGTTTGGTCAGAAGGTTGAGACTACTGTGATACATTGTGACAATCAGAGTTGCATCAAGTTGTCTAAAAATCCAGTGTTTCATGATAGGTCTAAACATATAGATATCAGATATCACTTCATCAGAGATTGTGTACAAAGGGGAGTTGTTCGACTACAATACATACCTACAGATGAGTAGGTAGCAGACATTCTGACAAAGGCTTTGGGAAAGGCCAAATTTATCTTCTTCAGAGATAAGATGGGTGTCATGCAGAACAACTTCCTCGCTAAGAGGGAGTGTTAATTATTGTTAGTTGGACAGCTGTTATTTCTGACCCGAAAATAGCAGCACTATTTATGGGTAGCTTGGATAGCTATTCGTCCTTATCTATGAATAGCGGTTGTATTTATGGGTGGTTTGGATAGCTGTTTGTCCACTTGCCAAAAATTAGTAAATGGTTATTATTTACTAATTTTAGTGATTCCTTTTGGACACTTTGCAACCAATTCTATTATTGGCTGTCGAGTTGTCTTAATCTCAGCCGTTGGTTAGATTTAATCTCGGTCGTTGGTTTACCAACAGGAGTAGTATAGAAAGGGGTCATTGGGTCATTTGGATGTGAAGAAGCTTTTGTGAAGCAGTTTGCAGTGTTAGCAAACAGTCTTGCAGTGTTAGCAAGGGCGCAGTGTTAGCGTGGGGATAGCAGTGGGGAATATCAATGGGAGAAATTAGGAGGTTGTTGGAGTTCTGCCAGTGAGAGGCAAGGAATTTTGTATCTCTTGATTTGCTGAAGTTTAATATAATTTCTCATCTGTAGAACTGGTTTTCTCTTAGGGGTTTTTCCAGGGATAATTTGTCCGAAAATATTGTGTTCATTGTGTTGCGCATTTCTTTCCGTATTTTATAAGTGAAGTTGCAGTTGTGTTATTCTTCGATATTAGCTGAGAATTTATTTTCAGCAATTTAATAATCATTTGTGATAGGAGATTAATAATCAGTGATTGCAATAGTTTGATTTTTCACAGGGCGACCTCGTGATCCTCATGTTTCACCTATGATTGCATCTTTCATTCTAAAAGAGAAGTAGGTAGTTGTTCTCTGAACACAAATCAGACGCTACTACATGTGCTATGTTCATTGGCACTGGTCTTATCATACGAACCTTTTGTCTGCGTCATCGATCAGTTTTGGAGTTTAGCTTAAAAGTCTCTCCGTAGCTTCATCCATGTCAACATGTGCTCTCTGTTCGGGTCATTATTGACATTGATGACCCGATATTCGGGATAGGTAATCTGATTCTATTCCGACTGGTTATGGGAAGAGGTGTAGATGATATTTAACATGTCTGTTATCAGATTTTAGTGCCGTTTGGGGACTGGGAAAATCACTTGTGCGATCAGATTTAAAGCCGTGGTTGACATGCCTAGGCTTCTCTATTTTTTTCTCCATTATTAGCACTTTCATTTGACCACTGACATTGAGATGAGTGAAATCTCGCTGCAAACAAATCAAATTTATTTCTCCTAACAACGTGGAAAATCGTAACGGGACGCTATCTTCGAAATCACAGCTTCCAACAGAACTTTCGCGCTTCCATACTTCATAATTATTCTACCGACACAGAGGCTTAATGATTCCAAAAAGTCGGTGAGAATATTCTTACCGACTGTGGACATTTCCTAATCAATTTTAAGAGATGCTTATCGACTTTAGATCCTCTGAAATGTTCCCAACTTTACCGATTATTTAACATTTACTGAAATTAACTTTGTTATTTTTACCGACTGTGGACATTTCCTAATCAATTTTAGAGATGCTTATTGACTTTACAACCTCTAAAATGTTCCCACCTTTACCGATTATTTAACACTTATTGAAATTAACTTTGACTATTTAACACTTGATCTAGAAGTTAAGCTTAGTGTGATGTTCCTTCTTCGCTAAATTTAAGCCTCCTTGTGGGCGAGCAAAAGAAAAGATAATAAAATGAATAAGGAGCTCTTTCTTGCTCTGAAAGCTGGAGATGACACCAAATTTAAACAGTTAGACAGGCAAGTTCTGCTTGAAGTTACTTTCGAGAGAGATACTCCTTTGCATATTGCTGCAAGGGAAGGCCATCGGCCTATTGTTCAATGGATTCTTTCTGAGAAATGTTGTAAGGTTGCAAGGGAAGGCCACCGGCCTTTTGTTGAATGGATTCTTTCAAAGAAATATTGTATGGCTGCAGCGAAGAACAATGATGACAATACTCCACTGCATGAAGCTGCTAAACGCAATAACTTAGATCTAGTCAAAGATCTCCTTCAACACAGGAAACAATCTGCCTACTGTTACAATAAGTTCGGGGAAACAGCCATGGAAATAGCTTGCAAGTATGGTCATGTAGAAACAGTCAAACTCTTGTGTGAAGCCAAGGAATATATTGACACAATGGAGATGCAGCAGTGTCTTAGACTGGCAGGTTACATGGGGTATTCAGGTCAGTTCGCACTGTTTTCTTTGTGTGTTGTAGTAAATGTTATATTTGTAGATTGTCTCCCAAGTACCTAACTATGGCCAATGTGAATATGAGACAGATATAGTGACAGCGATACTTGATAAATCAAAAGTCCCTTTGTACTCAAATTCTTGTCATCGGTTACTTGGCTTTCCTAGCGGTTTACTTGTTGGAGATGAAGGTAAATTTATACATCATTTGCACATATTGAATTATACTTTTTTGTACTATACATAAATATATTGATTTTAGGTAATGTAAATGTGAGCAGATGAAGCTAGTATTGAAAATAGAAGGGCAACACCAAGTCTGCTTGCAGCCGTCCATGGAGGAAATCTTGAGACTGTAAAGGCGGCGCTAAAGTTTGATTCAAGCCATCAGGATTTAATGACCAAAAAAGATGAGTTTGGAATGTGCGCAATTCATGTAGCAGCCATCAAAGACCATTGGGACATAATAGAAGAATTTATATCGACGTGGCCAGATTGTGTTGAAATCCGGTGTTCAGATGATAAGACAATTTTACATATTGCCGTGGAATATGATAAATTTGCGGTGGTGCAAAATTTACTGGCATATAAAGATGCAGAAAAAGTTGCGCAATTAGTGAGCCACGATGAGGATTGCTTTCACAATACAGTACTACATTTGGCAGCGGAAAAAGGAGTCGATCCCCAGGTTTGACAGCTTCACCTTCCCTATATT
Source organism: Cupressus sempervirens (assembly GCA_028749045.1). Classification (NCBI taxonomy): domain Eukaryota; kingdom Viridiplantae; phylum Streptophyta; class Pinopsida; order Cupressales; family Cupressaceae; genus Cupressus; species Cupressus sempervirens. The sequence goes on along the minus strand of CM053787.1, from coordinate 773,129,752 downwards.
TCTGCTTCTTGCTACTTACCCTTTGTTAATTAAAAGGTTTACTATTGAAAAAACGTTGACAACCACATATATTTATTTAATGTTTAATTAGCGCATATCTCATTCTTTGCGGAAAATGAAAAATCTGACTCTTTTAGTCCTTGATCATCTAACGTTTCATGGATTAACTGCAATCAACTCAAAACAATGTAAGAGCCTAACACGCTTATTTGTTGTTTTCTTTCAGTCGATATAATCAAATTGATACCCACATTAAGCCTTATAGCCTTATATATCTATTTATGTATAATTTGAAGTTCTCAATTTGCTGTACTTGTCTAACAATGTGTATAAGAGCCTGAGGGCTTTAAGAGGGGATAAAGAAGAGGGGTATTGTGACCAGGCTTGGAATTTGGCGGTCACTCTGTGTCATTTGTAATTTTTTATATAGGGTAGGTTATGTTAATAAATTTTATTTTATTTTTTATATGAGTATGAATTTGTGTATATATATATATATATTTCATTAATTTTTAAAAAAATTATATTTTTTTAAAATAATATAAAATTCTAGAAAGTATTTATAAATTAATAATATATGTCAACTTAAGAAAGTATTCTATGGAGGTTTAGATTTGGGAGGCAACCCATTGATTTAAGAACCCGGTATAGACCCACTCATCCTTGAAACCTGTTGGGCTTAGAGCCAAGCAATGGGGGACATCCATGTTGTCAATCCCTTATGGTGTTGGAGCCTTGCGCTTAGCAGGACTTGATCTCTGGTGGGCACTTTGTGAGTCATTCAATTTCACTAGTAGACAAAGGGTCCATTGACGTTTCTAAGTTTTTATTTTTTGCATACTAATATTTTAAATTGTAAATCTATTTAACAGACTATGTTTTAAAAATATTTTTCATATAATTGTTTTTGACAATTTATTGACAAACTTAAGTATCATATTGATAGTTTTATCAAAAATTAACTTGTCAATCGATACGATCCTAAATAAAAGTTCTACTATTGTTGTTGATGGACTCCTCTTATCCTTAAACTTAGTAAGCACAATTATTTATTTATTTATTTATTTTTTTGTGTTTGGAGAAACTATGAATCTTATTGTTAGCCCTTGGAATTTTGTTAATTGGTGGCCAAAATCCCAAAAACCCTACAAGAGTCGAGTCGATTTGATGTCATAAAATGGACGGTGTAGTCCCATCGGTCATTAATTGAATCTTGGAGGGAATGTATCTCACAAGGGAGAGTTCTTATAGGGCGAAGAAGATTTGCTAGATGGTTGTGCCTCGAAGTATCTATGTTAATGCAGTAGAAATTGAACTTGGGTTTCTATTTCCAGGCTTTTTATGTGAAAGATGTCAGGTATCCATATTATTTATTTCCTATTCTGAGATCATCTGAGTGGTTCCCCATTTTATTGAAATATGTAGAATAGCATTTTCTTATCTTCGCTTGAATCTAAACATGTTTTATATGTGTTTTCTAGGGATAATGAGCCTAATTGTAGGAGAAAATTATAAGGTAGCCTATTTGTATAAATGCTAATTAAGAAATAATGATTCATTTGAATGTTTTATTTTAATTGATAGTGGTATGTAAAATGTAGCTTAAGTCAGTGTTTTCCTTCAAAGAGTAGGGCTCGTTAGAAAGGATAAATAAAAAATATTCAAAGATAGTTTTGTCTAGTTAGGGCATATTGCAATAAATCAGGAGAAAGCATTGGATTTTTTATGGTTATTGCAATTAACCAATTGGACCTTTTCAAAGTCTATTTAGGGATGTTTGATTTTTCTTCACTCTATAGGGTAATAGAGAGTAATTATAGCTTTAGTTATAACCTTTTACATTTATAATGTTCATATTATTTTAAATTTTAAATTGTTTACTAAATTTATGAATATGTCTAGTACTAGTAGATTGTGAAGTTGGATCTAATGTGGTTCCAATATTTAAATCTTCAAGGTATACAAACTATCTTCAAAGCGGTGCTAATTGGCATATTTCTACTAGACAATTAGCAGTCACATTTGATTGGAAATTCTTTGGTAGCTTGAGTTATATTTTCATGAGATGGTTATATCCATGTGATTGGAGATAATTATGCTATGGAGGACTCTTGATTCAACTATTGACATTATACGTGTTCTATTGAGAGATTATGCTTTTTGGAGTATGTGGTCTTCCTTTGTGTAGATGTTAGTTTTTTTTCTAGAATATGAAAATGTGTATTGGGAGTTTCCAATAGTCGTACTAAGTATATTAGTCATTGGGTTGTGTGGTCTTCCCTTTTGAAGATGTTAGGCTATGTTATCATATTGTATCTTAGGTTATGCACATGTGGTCTTCCTCTGCAAAGATGTAGCGTATGTTATCATGTTGTATCCTAGGTTATTCAAATGTGCACTAGGAGTTTTCAATGGTGGTACTAAGCACATTGGTTATTGAGCCAGAGAGCTTTATGATGATGAATTGTTTATGATTTATTCTTACCATGGATTAATCACAAAGACATGGATCAGGCTAGCATTCTCTTAATATTAGAGAGTGTTTGATAAAATGGTTTTTTCTTTTGAGGGTTCAATAATAAGACTAGGAATCTTAAACATGGTGATGGATGCAAGTTCATTTTGGATATAGAGGTGATTGCTTTCATAGAGATTTTGCTGGAAATATTATGAAAGGCTAAGTTACTGAGAGGGGAGGAGTAAATCAGTAACAGATAAAACTTTTAACATCAATTACCAATTAATCCTTCACATATATTCTAATCTAATTGCATGCATGAGAAACTGAAAAATATGAAAACATACATAACACTTTAACACACAAAATTTGGTGACCTAGAAACCTTCCAAATAGAAAGTAAAACAGGGGTGGGGATGATACCTAGAAGCTTTAGTATTGGAGTATAAAGTTGGCTGGTTAAGGCTTACATTGATCACTTCTGATGATCTACCCTGTTAGGATCAATAAGAACTTCTAGGTCCACCTTGTTAAAGGATTTGCAAACATACAATAAAATATGCACTCGGTAAAGAGATTTACACAAGACTGTTAGATCTACCTTGTTAAGGATTTCACTGATCCAGCTATTAGGATGAAGTAGTAGCTGATCTTTGATCTGCAACTAGGTTTTCTGAATGAGATTCCTCTGAGTGTGCAAATTACCTTACTATGATTGATGAATCTTTGTTGCTCCTTATACTGCTATAGCCTTTGTAATTCACTCTTCTTCTTTTCTCTAATTACATCTCACATTGTTTGCATATATTTAGACTTTGGATGTGATACAATACATTACATATATACCAATCTAATTACACGATTATAAAGTTGGCCATAATACAAGTTTACACAAATATTACAAAGTTGGCTCAAACAGTAGGAACTCAAGTTCTAAAGACTGACTTGATGAAGTTCTAATACTTGGCATCCACTATCAATGCTTGGCATCATCATGCACTCGGTAGACATAGAAGCTCATTCCATACTCATCACTTCCAAGTAGTCTTGAACTTATTCTGCACTGGTGACTTGGTGAATATTGTAAAACTCGACATAAAAACTAAATCACTTGATTCATACTGCATAGCTCAGTCAATGTTTTCACTCTAAGCTCAGTATAAACTAAATCACTTGGTTAACACTGAGTGCCTCAATCAACACTAGATTTACATCACATCAACTGCAAACTCAGTAAGCATTGCACAACTTGGTTTGCAGTGGTAAAATCGACATACACTAGGATGCTCAGTTTACATTGGTGATCATTGTCATAGTGGTAACTACTCGACACAACTGAAATATGTCCAAAGGACTTGGTAGCAACTGTAGAACTTGGTAACTACTGAAATTCTTGATTAACATTGTTAACTAAACACTTATTAGTCAAAAATGAATTCAAAAATTTCCTAAATACCTTCATCCATCACCTTGTGATTCCAACTCGGTAGAGTATACTATTTTTGAGATGTTTCAAAATTGGTTTTATAAGAGATATATTTTTGTACATGGTAATTATCCTCCATATAATATACAATATACTGTACATATGATGTGTACATCTAAATACATCTTCTTTCCTTCACAATCTTCTCTTTTACAATCTTCTTCCCCTACCTTCTTACATCATTCTCCCCCATTTTCTTTACATTTTTTTTACATCTTCTCCCCCTTTTTTGATATTAATGCCAAAGATTTATTCTATATATTTACATAGTAATTCCAAAATGAGACAAGATCCCTAAATATACCTTAAGGATAATGGTCAAAGTCTTGTCCCAATTCTCTTGCAAGAACTTGCATGTGTGCAATGCAATCTACACTTCGGCTAACAATTCAATCATGTGGTCTACAATGGAGAAGTTATTATCATGGATGAGCATTTTAGAATGTACAATATGCTTCTGTAGTGCATCCATATTTGGGAGAATCATATTTTGAATATCTATCAATGTAGATATGATTCTTGCCTCTACTCTGAGCAATTCTACCTACATATCTATCAAAAATATGATCTTATTAAAATGAGCAGAGCTTGAACTTGGGTCAAGCAACAATTTTTGTGCACTTGCCTTAAGATCCTCATCAATCTTAGACAAGTTTTCTTTAATTTCCTTTGTAAAATTTGAAGTATCACATAGTTTACCAAAAAGTAAAGTTACACTTGTGCAAGAGGTTTCCAGAGAGCCCAAAATAGTAGATAATTCTACTTGGTAAGTGGCAATTTGTTGAACAATGAGCCCAAACACTTTATTTTCAATTTTTTTCTTGACTTTCTGCAATAACTTGTCTTTTCCATCTAACTCTTTGTTATACTTATGGACTGCCTCTTCCAACTGATACAAAATTGGTTGAGAATTATCAACCTCTATGCCAAGTGCCTCTGCTATAATATTCTTGGCATCCTCAATGATCTTAAATTCTTTGTCTCTTTCCTCTATTATCCTTTGCTGCTTGGATTTCTTTTGGAGTAATTCTCCAAAGGTCTGCATTTGATCAAGATTTATCTTGGAAATATCCCAATTAGGAATCAAAATTTCCTCATCAAGATCTACATCCTCCTCCTTTTCTTTACCTTTACCAAAAAAAATGGTGCTCAGTTGAGGCTTGGTCTCAACTATCTTTGCACTTAATGCTTGTGTACTAGGAATGGAAACAATTATAGAAATTGTAGGAATTATAGAAATTGTAGGACTCACTAGAAAAATTGATACTACACTCATTGAAATACTAGTAGTACATATACCTTGTGTATCCAAAACTAATGTAGATGGAAGAGCCTACAGCTTGGTAGATGAAGTGTTTGACACTTCAGTAAATGTAGTGTTGAGCAGGACCGGTGGAAAGATTGATTAAGTGCTTGTGTTTTCAATGGAGGTCACAATCAATCTTACTGAGGCTATCTCTAGGCTTGATGTTATCAATATTTTTCTAGGAGAATGAGGAAGTGAGGCCATGACTGCTACAACAATGTTTACTAGGTTAGTCTCCTCTATATCTTGTGCATCTTCCTCAGTAGCTTCCTACCCCTATTCCTTTTCATCATCTATGTTGTCAAAATGAGTTACCTCTTCATCATCTTTCTCTTCATGATCATCTTCATCGTCATCCATGTCAGTTTTGGAAGAAGATATACATTCTTCCATGTGTTTGTGGCATTCTTCACAACATGCTCTATGTCTTTCAACAATACAATATAGGTGTTGAATCTTCAGGTTAATTTCTCTTCATTCTTCTTCAAAGATTTTTTTCACCTCCTTGTCAATTAAGCTTGGCATAAGTTGCCTCAGGGTTTGCTCATAGATATCTTTAGCAGTTTGCTTAGAAAAATCCCATCTTGGCTTAACTTTATCCATAAAAACACTCTAAATCTGAAGTGCAAGCTGATTAGGTGAGTATTTCCACTTACCCATCTTGTCTATGACCAAGTATTCAATCTTCTTTTGCTCTTCTTTAGTCCTAGTTTCATATTTTAGTGTTTTGAAATTGGTTATGCTGGTCCGTAACTCCAAATATTTCAATCTTTCTTGGAAGGTGGGTGGAGGTTTTCTGAAAATTATGTCTCCTCCTTCCTTGTTTGATTTCTTCCTTGAATCCCTTCTAGTGAATACTGCAGTGGATGGCTTGGTAGGTTTGGTAATGATTACCTTACCCTTCTTCTTCAGTGGCTCTTCTTCCTCTAAATTTTCTTCATCCTCTGCTTCTTCATCTTCACCTTTGCCCTTGGTTAACAAGAGAGTGGAACTTGTTTTCAACTTGGCAATCCTTTTTTTTCCTTTGTTAACCACCTGAGGGAGCTTAATCTCTAGTTCTATCCTAGCCTTAGCCTCATCATATGTGCCAAAATAGGCTGCCTTTGGATCAACTGGTTCATTAATTAATGCTTCAATTATATCCTTTGTTTCATCTATATTGACCTCATATCCTAGAGGTATTACCCATGCAATTCTAGGCCTAACTACCTAAATGTATACTTTGTCACTATCTACCATGAAACAAATATCATCTTTATAATCCTCAACTAGTTTTCTTGGAATTTGGTATTTGTTATTCATTTTCTGCTTGAATGCATCAAATTAATTATCCATAATACTTGCATAATTTTCTCCCATTTCAACAATGCACTCATTAATTTGATAAAGCACTAGCACATCTTTTCTCCGAACAATAGTACCTTTTGATGCAAAGAATTTCTTAACATAGAAGAATAAACATGTCAAGAGTGAATTGAACCTACATGGATTGTTCTTTGAGGTCCTTATTCTTTCCATGTTCTTGTTGAATTGGTTAAACGGTAACTCGACAAGGTCAAGAGAGAGGTTATTCTTGACTTCCTTGTATGTTAACTCAACTACTTTACACAATACACTATTCAATCTTCTTAAACTATAGATTTTGTGGAAAATGTCATGAATGCAAAAATTTAATTCCATCTCAGTCACACTATTTATTTTCATACCCTTTCCATCCCACTCGGCATGGGTCTTCTTCTCTAGTTCAACCTGACTTAGGGTTTTAGTCGTTTTTGCCTTTGCTAGCATTGGAAGACCAATGATCTTGTAGATCATCTTCTTGGTTATCAAAATTGGTTGTTCCAACCACAACTCACCATTGTGCACATGATTAAGGATAAACCTTATCCATTTTACTTGGAAATCTTGTGGCAAGTGAGGAATATGAGTTAAACCTTTTGTCTCGAGATGTTGATGTTCAAGTTTTAACACATCATCAATGCATAACTCCTTCAAACTTTCATCCATTTCTAGTGTACTGATATCTTGTATAGCACATTTGAAATGAGAACATATATTATTAACTAACAGTAACTTGGGAGGGATTTGAGACTATGCTCCACATGGATCTAGGGTTTCTACAACTACAAGAGTCAACTTGAAATCTAGTACCTTCCATTCCACTCCTTGAACTAACATGTTTGAACCTCTTTTCAATTTTCTGTTGTTGGATGCCATCTTCATTTGGTAGGGTTTGAGAGAATATGAAAACTTTTGGTAACAATTCATTCAAATCACTTGAATGCTCTAAAGATCACTTCACGCAAATAGATCACAAAAATTTGTGGTGAGAAATGACTTCATTTTCACCCTTTTATGAAAATTTTCCATAAATGTTTGGTACAAATGTTTGTCCAAGTTAACAAACATTCATCCACTTCCTTTTATTGAAAGCTCGACAAAGTCTTCATGACTCAATAACCACACATGCTTCAGTTATTCTCGACCTTGCTCGGTAGAGTCTACAACCCAACCTTGCTTGGTGAGACAATAACCCAACTTTACTCGATAGTCATTCCTATCTTTTACTTGGTGATCCCCTTTGCATCTTGAGTGCTAATTTGGATCTTCTATCCTGCTAACTAGAATTGGTATATGATGTCTTCTTTAGTATCCCAATTCTAGTTCTCCTTTGAGAGATCAAGTGGAAAAGGTGGAGTCACCCAATTCTTGAGTGACTTGTTCATCAAAACTTGGATTTCCATTTTTGGTAGATTTTGGCACCAATTGTTGTCTCATTTTTTTTCTAATCTTATCAGCTTTTTCCTTCTTTTCATGTTCAATTCTTCCATTTTTCATGTAGTTCTTGGCAAGATGACCAAATTTAGTACAAATAAAACATCTTTTAGTAGTATCCATTTTTCTCATATGATGCTTTACACAATTCATTCCAATGTGTCCAAATTCTCCACAGTAATGAAATCTGCACCAAGTTATATACTCCCAACATAATATAGCTTTCACAATCTATTCTATTGGATTCAGTATGTTCCTTTTGCATTCTGATGACTTATGCCCATGTTTGTTGTATTTGTGACATTTTCCTTCAAACTTGGGTTTCTCTTTGCATTCACTAGCTCTATGACCATGCTCATTGCAATTGTAACACTTTCCATTGAATTTTCTTTTTTCATTGCTCCAACATTTTTTTGATGTATGACCTATCTTTCCACATTAATTGCAAGTAGGTCTTTAATTCTTTTGAGCTCCTTGTTTGGATGATTCACCTTCTTCTATATATACAATTCTTGCTTTTCCTTTCTATCTATAATGAATTTTCTTATTCAACTAATTCATGTATGCTTGGGACTTCATCATCCTTTCATTGGTTTATTTTTCAGTGTTTAGATCATTCTACAATCTTTCATTTTGTGCTCTTAGATTCATGATTTCTTCATTTGCATTGGTTAGCTGATTGATGAAGTTAGCTTGCTGAAGGGATAGATGTTGAATCTTATTATCTTTTCCTTCTATTTCTTTTTTAATTTTTCTTTTCTCTTCCATAACTTCACATAGCCTTACTAACTGAATTTCTTTCTCTTTTCTTAGTTTTCTTACTTCTTCATGTAGTGAACCATTCTTTTCTAAGAGTTCTTTGATTGCTTCATTGTCTTCATCTGGGTTGCTTACTTAATGAAGCTCTTCAATTCTTTTTTCAATGTAGAGATGATTATTTATTTGAATTGCAAGATCTTTTCTTCTTTTTAGGGATTGAGAGAGTTTCTCATTTTCTTTCTTGATTTGGGCAATAGCCATTTCCAAATCTATCTTCTCATTGTCAATAGCCTTGTGAAGTCTGAATATCTCCATGGCCTTTCATCTTTGCTCAAGCTATTAAAATTTTCTCTAAGAACCACAAAAGCTCTGATACCAATTATTGGAAACATTATGAAAGGCTAAGTTACTATGAGGGGAGGGGTGAATTAGTAATAGATAACAATTTTAACATCAATTACCAACTAATCCTTCACATATATTCTGATCTAATTGCATGCATGAGAAATTGAAAATATGAAAGCATACATAACACTTTGACACACATGATTTGGTGACCCAAAGAACTTCCAAATAGAAAGTTAAACTAGGGTGGGGATGATACGCACAAGCTTTAGTACGGTAGTATAAAGTTGGTCGATTAAGGCTTACATTGATCACTTCTAATGATCTACCATGTTAGGAGCAGTTCCAAATAGAAAGTAAAACTGGGGTGGGGATAATACACACAAGCTTTAGTACTTTGGTATAAAGTTGGTCGGTTAAGGCTTACATTGATCACTTCTAATGATCTGCCCTGTTAGGATCAATAAGGACTACTAGGTCCACCTTGTTAAAGGATTTTCAAACATACAATAAAGTATGCACTCAATAAAGAGATTTACACAAGATTGTTAGGTCTAACTTGTTAAAGGATTTGACTGATCCACTTTTTAGGATGAAGTAGTAGCTGATCTTTGATCGGCAACTACATTTTCTCAATGTGATTCCTTTGAGTGTATAAATCATCTTACTGTGATAGATGAATCTTTGCTACTCATACTATTGTAGCCTTTGTAATTCACTCTTCTACTTTTCTTTGATTACATCTCACATTGTTTGCATATATTCACACTTTGGATGTGATATAATACATTACATTTATACCGATCCAATTACACAATTACAAAGTCAACCATAATACAAGTTTACACAAATATTACAAAGTCAACTCAAACTATAGGAACTCAGGTTCTAAAGACTGACTCGGTAAGGTTCTAGTACTTGGCATCCACTGTCAATGCTCCACATCATCATGCACTTGGTAGACATAGAAGCTTAGTCCATATTGATCACTTCCAAGTAGTCTTGAACACAGTTTACACTGGTGACTTAGTGAATATTGTGAAACTTGACATATAAATTGAATCTTGATTCATATTGCATAGCTCGGTCAATGCTTTCACTATGAGCTCAATATAAACTGAGCCACTCGGTTAACACTGAGTGGTTCGATCAACACTGGATTCACATCACATCAACTATGAACTTGGTAAGCACTGTACAACTTGGTTTGCTTTGGTAAACTTGGCATACACTAGGATGCTAGGTTTACAGTACTAATCATTGTCATAGTGCTAACTACTCAACACAAAGTGAAATCTATCCAAAGGACTCAGTAGCAACTTTAGAACTCAGTAACAACTAAAATGCTTGATTGACACTGTTAACTATACAATAAGCTTAGTATATACTTACAATATAAATAAGTGTATGCCACTAATAAAAACCTTGACTATAATGTCAATAGATTTGGTGTGACATAATTTATCCTAGATAAGATAAATTTATTAATGTCCAATGAGAGACCACAAAGGCCTTTGGGACTGAAAACCATACAAAATAAGAGACTACAAGTAGCAATGGCACCAAATAGTGCTACAAAAATAAAGAAAATAGGAAAAACAAGAGAACCAAGAAGCAAGGAGCACTGGAATGAGGCAAGGGCTAAGGGTCCATCCTCAAAAGAAAGGAGCCATAATATTTGCACTTGCCACTCCTGGTCTACTCAACAATTTTATCTTCTATTAGGATATATATTATATGTTATAAAGAAACCAAAATGGTGGCTAACCTAGAATAGAAAAGAAAAGTAAAAAATTAGTCAATAGTCACTACCAGCTTATTAACCAATCCCCTTGGAATTAATATCAAGAACCCCCAAACTAAGATGTTTTAAAATTTACTACAGCTAATATCTATGATATTGTGATCATTATACATAAGAATTGCCCAAAAAATTTCATTGAGCATCAAACAAGTCCATAAAACATCAATATAGAAAGCCCTTTGGGCTAAACAAAAACTAGTAATCATAACAAAAATATATATTGAAAAGTAGCACAGAGGTAGGAGCTAACTCTCCTTGCTTTGGTTCCTTGGTTTCTCCAATACTAAGCATTTCCAATCCTTTACCAGAAAGCCATACATCGAATGGGTTGTTTCCATGTTCTTATCCTTAGTATTGTCCTCCTTGCTCACCTGAAACAAATGAAGAATATTCATATTTAAATGCATGATCCTACTAGAGAAGATAGAAATCCTATGAAAGTTGTCCCCTAGGTGCTCATTTTTCCTAATTAGACTAGTGATGGTCTCCTCTAACTTGGCCATATCTAGGCTCCCCTAGTATTTATTAGTTTTCCCTCTGGTACTCACTTCCATCTAGGTCTCACTCCCCCAAGTACTCTCCTCCTTCTAATCAGAACCTCTCATAGAAAATTGCCCCTTGAGTCTTCCTTCTCAAATTACCAATTCTAACAAGAGACGTGATCATGCACTTTTCTCCCATAACCATTTCCTTCCTAGACTAAATAATTTTGGCCTCAATTTTAAACTTATCAGATATGTAAGAAGGTAAAGGGTTGTCATGTTCCCCTCCCATAACCTCCTCATCATTCCCTTCACTACTAGTCTCTTCTTCCTCCTATTCCTCATAATTTTTGATAGTGGAGGTTTCCTTTTATGTCTAGGATTAATTTTATTTCTTGAATTATCAATGGACTCAAAATTTTAAAGTTTTTCCAAGGGTTTCTTTTCTATCAGTATTTTTCTCGACCTAATATTGCCCTACCCAACAGTGGCACTAGTACTTTCGACATCTAGGACCTCAATATTTTTCATTTTTATCTTTCCCGCCACAACCAAAGGCTCCCTATTGATTTTGGTTTTGGTAGAGGGGAATCAAATTTCCGCAATCTCAATGATTTTTAATAGGGAAGGGCTAAGACTCAAAAATTTTAGGTGAAGGCATTTGTAGAATTTGAACAAGCAAAAAATAACATCTTTGTGGTAAACATTGTAGATTTTTCCTTCCTCTTTCTTCTTACAAAAATTCCACACATAATCCTCCATAGAGGGAAGTAACAAATAAGGAAAAGAGATGCATTCCCTATTCATAAAGTGATTAAGGACATGGAAGTATAATTAGTAACACACCTTAACTCTATGTTTTATGCTTCTATTCCTCATGATAAAATAATAGACCATGTTCTACTATTCAGGAATATTTTCATGAGTACATCCCTCATACTAATGGACTGGAGCTCCATTAGGTTAGAAATATTTTAGTACACTCATCTCATATCCAACCCTAGGTTTCTTCCTCCATGTTTTTCCTTCTATAACCATGCCTATAATGTTACTGATCACCTCCTATGTAAATTCAAAAGAGAGACCATTAATGCTAACCCACTGGTTCTTCTAGGAATCCATAAACTACCATGTCACCTTCTCATATTTGCTTTCAATTCTCTCCATAAAAGGGACGATTCCACCTTCTTTTAAGAATTTCTATGCTACCTTATCATTCCTAATGTTCTAAGATTAAATTCTTGGTCCCTTGATTTTAGCATTGGCATTCTCCATGACTTTATTCTCATGAAGATCCACAAACAAATCATTATCTTTATACTTCAGCTAAAAATCCGTACCACCTACGAACTATAACAATCTACTCAAAGACAGTAGAGGTAAGTCTTTCCTCACTCTGTAGTTCAAATCAAAATAATGAAGGCCTATAATGTTATGAATACACTTGTGATTTATATTTAATTCATTGAAATCATGCATATTCTCTTATTTCCAGAGAATCACTATTTCATAGCATTTCCTTAAAACAAGTCACTGATAATAAGGAAGTCTTGTAAATTAGGACTCAAAAAAATCACCCCAAATATTGGTTTGGATTAGGGACTTGCACTTCACATGGAGAGTCATAATTCTACTTGTAAGACACACTTAACCCAAACTAAACTAACCCTCTCCATCTCCTCCACCAAATTTAACATTTTATGAACAAGGTCCTCTAAGTCATTTAGTAACAAGGAAGCCAAATTAAAATTTCCCATTTCCAAATTAACCATTAAAAAAAAGAATAATTATAACAAGGACAACCCTATCTCTATTAATTAATATTTTAATCACATCTTGAAAAGGCCTCATTTTGAGTGAGCGATCTAATTACTTTGTGTTTGTATTCCACTAGGTTATCTGTCATCCAATCTCTTTCCCTATACGCATGATGAAATTTGAATTCTCTAATTCTATTTAGAAGAGTTTTTGTATTCGTTATGATTGATGTGGCATGCCAAATTATTTGATTCATGTCTTTAGGTGGCCAAAATAACTAACAAAGAGCCTCCCTCAATTATCAAATTTTGAATTCTACTAATATGGGTGATTTCCTAACTGCACAAGAGAGAAAGCACTGCCACTTCATTTCATGAAACTTTCTTGCAATTCCCTGAATATTATTTCATGGAAACACCATGTTCATTCTTGATTACTCCTCCATCACCATCCTCTTCGCTCCTTGAGCCATCAAAAATTTATTTCCACCAATTCAAGTAGGGTGGGGGTTTGGGGGGGCCTTTTTTTCCCTCCCATTCTTCCTTGGGTCTTTGAGTTGTCCACCTTCTCCACTAATTGTGAGATATCACGTAGTTTTTCCCAACACTTATCTAGATGTGTTTGTGTGGTTTTTTTTTGTTGTGGGGGGGGGGGGGGGGGTAGCGAGTAGGTCAGTTCCACTTCCATATTAGAGCAATTTCCTTTATTAAAATCATTATTATTTGAGAAGCCACCTTAGGAGGTGACAATTTCTCTCTAAATATATTATTTATTCTCTCTTTCCATGCTTTGCAACAAACATAGGGGGTATATCTTTCTAGGTCATTTTAATAAGGGGGTGATTGGTTGGACTCTTCCAAGCCAAGATCGATTGATGAGCATTCGTATTCAACATCAAAGAGCTCCCCAATTGATTAAATAGTTCCTACCAAATCTTGGAGTAGAATAGGATTAATGAATCAGAAGGTGGGAGATAGTCTCCTCCTTCCTACTACATAGAACACACTGCTTTCCCATTTGGAAGCCATGACTTTTGAGGTTATCAATTGTGAGGATACTATCATACATAACAGACCAAAAAAAGAAATTGATTTTGGGGAACAAGTTATACTACTAAAGCATTCTCCACTCCACGTCTCCAACCTCTCCAATTATACTGTTGTAGGTACACCATCTCCACATACACAACCTTATCAATAAAATTGAAGTTCCTCATATTAAAAACCTTCCACTCCTTATTTTAAATATAATAGGTAACCTCAAGACCATTAGTGTTCACCTGCTATTCTTTTAGATGAGAAAACTTTGTGAACCTTAAAGGGGAATCACCAATCTATCCATCTTTCCAAAATATTACTGAATTCCCATCACCAATGTTGCAAAAAATTTCCTCTCTTAAGTATTTTCTAATTGTTACAATGTTATTGCATATGCTTGAGCTAGTTGAAAGACCATCCATATATAGGACTTGATTGAAATGCCTCCCTCCAAGATATTTAAATCTTGTCATTTTGCACAAAGAAACTGAGTCTTGGGCTAATCTCCAACAAATATTCATTATGAGGGTCTTATTCAAGTCACCTATTCTTCTTAGATTAAACCCCCCATCAGATTTAGATCTATAAAATTTCTCCTAGCTTACATGACTTAATTTTAACTTCACCTTCATTCTCTATCATAGCAAGTTCTTATGTAGTTTTTTGAGGATGTCTTTAACACAACTAGATATTTTGAATGAGTACAAAAAGTAAACAAGGATTCCTTAGATAGAGGGAGTAATTAACTACAATTTCCTTGCATTACTAAGAACCTTACCTTTCTAAAATACAAGCTTCCTCTTCATTCTTTCTACCACAATATTCTAGAATTGGAGGTTGACATCCTTTGGAACAAGAGGAAGAAATAGGTAAGTATTTGGGAGACTCATCAATTGGCAATTCACCTTCTTGTTAATTTTTTTCTTACAAATTGAAGTCAATGTTGAAGGAGTAAATGTTCCTTCGCTAATAATTAATGTTTTTTCCCAAGACTTGGGCATAACTATTCAACACATTCTTCCATATACTAGCTTTGTTGATGGACAATAATCCATAGAGGAACATGTTATCAACAAATTGTTGCAACACCTCCAATAGGAGTGTTTTGGCCTATTTAATCTACATAATTTCTCCCTAGGCCACTATAGCCAATAGATTTCTCCCTATAATTTCAGCCACCATAATGAAAAGATAAGGTGATGGATGGTCTCCTTGTCAGAGTCTCTTCTCATCTTGGAAGAATTCCCCTAGGGTGTCATCAACCATAAATGAGAATTCGACAATATCTATAACTTCCCTTAATATAGAGATGAAATTTTCTTCAAAAAAAACTTCATTATTATTTTGATAAAAAATTATCACCTCACCTTATCATAGGCCTATGAAATATCATGTTTCATTTCTATACTTAGGTTCCCACTCCTTTCCCTAGAATGAAGAACCTCATGGTAGGTTATCACTACATTCAGAATCTATCATCCAGGGATAAAAAAAATTTGATTAGGGCTAATAGTCCTATTTATAATAGCCTTCATGTGGTTCACTATCACTTTTGATAAAATTTTATATATGATGTTTTATAGACTTATAGGTGTAAACTCTTCTAGGTGATCAGGATTAACAACCTTAGGCACAAAAACAATAAAGGTCTTATTTATCTCTTTACGGATTCTACTTGTTCTAATGAAGTCCTTAGCAACATAAAGAAGATCATATTTAATAATCTCCCAAAAATCTTGGAAGAAGGCCATAGGGAAACCATTTTTTACACAGACCTTGAATGCTCCCATAGAAAAAATAGCCCTTGTTACCTCTTCTTCAGTTAACTTTCTTATCATGTCTTGGTTTATCCTCTCATCAACCACTGGGTTTATGATTTCCATAATGTCATTCTCCAACATCAAGTCCACCTGCAACTATCAAGGGTTATAAATTTCCTAGAAGTATGAAGTGATCCATCTTCCAATATTTTCCTCGAGTGAGTTTAATATTATTATTATGAATGAGATTCCTAGTGGTGTTCCTTCTCTTGTATTTTGAGGCCAACCTATGAAGTTTTGTTCCTATCTCCCTTCTATAAGAAACTAAATGCTAAATCTTTATTTTGAGAAATTGTTTTCTCTTTTTACTATATGTTTCCATTTCCTCCTCCAACTCATCTCCTCCTCATGTGTGGTATTTATAAGGTCTTCCTTCATAATTCTTTCCTTAAAAAACTACATTTTTCCTTCTATTTCTTCCTTTTTCTTTAATATGTCTGCAAATAAAGACTTCTTCCAAGCCATTTAGTTATGTGAAATATGTTCATATGCTCCACCACCTTTCTCTATATTCTATAAATTAGGGGTAAGAATTCCACATGATCTCATGCCTAAAAGGTTTCATTTTTCCTAGTTTCTTACTCATCTTTTTAAAGAAAACAATTGAATGACCTGAGACATTCCAAAGTAGCCCATGGAGAGAGGTGTAGGTGATTTGTAAACTCTTTGTTATTAATCACTTACAATATTAAGATTCACTAGGATACATATTTAATATGAAGATTGTAACTGACATTGCTTATGAACTAAGAAAATAATACTTAGAAATGCAAAAAATAACTAAGTAGAAAGAAACATGCATTAGAAAGAACAAGAGACAAAGGATTTGATTTCGGAGTTCACCAGACTCTGGCTATGTCTTTGGATCTGCAAACTCGAAAGATCGTTATCATTATTATGATGCAAAAATCATACATCATCATGGTCTTCCTTGGAGTTATAGTATTCTTTCTACTTCCACACTGTGATTATAAGAACTTGCTAGCAGCTTGTTCATGCCTAGCTCCTTTGCCACTTTTTACAATGCTAAGAAATAAAACTACAACTCTCTCCCTCTCTCTTGCAATAAGAGTACATGAATTCAATAGGAATTAAGCCATTATAGTAATGAATAAAAAGTTATTAGAATTTTCTCAAAGAATTTCCCTAAGTTCTTATCTCATTCATGAGAGTACTTAGTTCTCTAATTCTTCACAAAACAATTTAACTCCAAAATTCTCACCAAACTTGCTTTCAAAAAAGTTATAAAAACTTCTCCAAGTATTCTTGAATAATTCTTCAAGTTTACTCCTCCTAGAATGCCTTTTCCAAAAGGTTTATCACCCCTTTAAATAGAAAAAAAATGATGAATTTAGGTGAAACAAAATAACTACTTATAACTCCCTTTACATGGCATTTATAGCCTTTTCCAATTTAAAATTTACCCCCTTTTCATAATCAGGGGTTAGTCTTAACGACAACTTTTGTTTTAAATAAAATTGTAACTCTCTCCTTCCCTCTTGCAATAAGAGTACATGAATTCAACAGGCATTAAGCCATTATAGTAATGACTAAATAGTCATTAGAATTTTCTCAAAGAATTTCCCTAAGTTCTTATCTCATTCATGAGACCACTTAGTTCTCTAATTCTTCACAAGAGATTTTATCTCCAAAATTCTCACCAAACCTGCTTTCCAAAAAATTATAAAGACTTCTTCAAGTCTTCTTGAATAATTCTTCAAGTTTAGTCCTCCTAGAATGCCTTTTCAAAAAGGTTTATCACCCCTTTAAATACAAAAAAATTGGCTAATTTAGGTGAAACAAAATAACTACTTATAACTCCCTATACATGGCATTTATAGACTTTACCAATTTAAAATTTATGCCCTTTTCATAAATAGGGGTTAGTCTTGATGAAAACTTTTGTTTTAAATAAAACTGGCAGTTAGAAATTCATAAAATAAAACATAACCCCAATTAATTTCCAAATTTGAAAATGGTGCATTGGTTGAGAGTATTTTTATGATAGAGGTGGTTGGGAGGTCAAACCTTTCAACCACTATCTTAAGACATCACCATGCCATCTTGAGACAAAAAATTTAAAATATTGTTGAAACATAATATAAACAATCTTGCATGGTTCTATGGTGAAGAGGGAAAATAGGGAACATGAGGTTTCAATTTCCAACCTCTTAAACACATTTTCCCAAACCAAAATTGATGTAAAAACTATCATTGAAGAGAGGATGTGCCAGATGACACAAGATTATTTTCTTGGATAGTGACACGTGTAACTACAAGATTGGATCAATTTGCTAACTAGGCTTCTCACATCATGTTGATATCATCATTTGACTACTCAACACTTTTTCCAAGGAGCTTTGAATGTGCATAACTTCCACATACGATCTTCATTTTTGACGAAATGAATGTTATTGGAAAGCTCTTGATGAGTTATTTAATTTGAAACCCATTATTGAAAACTTTTGAGATGGTAAAATTTCACCTTTTTAGTCAACCTTTTTGACCAAGGATATCTTGAGAAAATAGACACCTTTTAACAAGCTTCAAGTTGTGTTAGGAATTTTTCACCATTCTCTATGCATAGATGTCAATCTTGGGAGATTCTGAGTGGGTTAAATTTTTGAGGTCTTCAAGATCCACTCAGATCATTCCTCCCCAGTAAAGGAACTTTTGGACCTCCAAAAGGTTCTTAACTATACACTAAGTGAGAGAAACACTTTCCCACTTGTCTAGTATCTTTCCACCTTATTTGCACACTTGCTTCACCAAAAAGTTGTAAAATAATTATGAAAACTGTAATCAAATTGCTACCCATTTTCATTTTCCCACATCTTTTTGTATTTATTACCTCAACTGTTATCCATGTACACCATATTAGAAGTACTAACAAATAGAAAGATGATAATGACAATGAGCTAATAGTACTCTTAATCCCCGTTATAGGTTTCCATGACAAATCCTCATGTTGTTGTCTCTTATTCTAGATGTACTCTTAATCTACAAGTCAACATACTCTTAATGTAGCTACTAAGATGAATGCGAAGATTCTACAAAGTCTTCATCTTGATCTTCCTTCAAGAAGCCTTCTTTTTAGACTTCCATTGTTCATACATTTCATCAACTGTGGCTTTCATCACCATGAAGGCCTCAAAAAATTATGTTTCAAAGACAAAAGGAAATTGGTTTTCCTTGTGTGAAGCTATCTTGCCTCACCTTGCTTGAATTTGCTCCAAGTATCTCACAACCTACAACTTGTTAGAGTAGCTTTGATACCAAACATGATTTGCATGTTATGAATCACTTACAATTTTTAGATTTGATAGGATGCATATTTAAAACAAAGATCATAACTGAAGTTTCTTGTGAACTAAACAAATAATACTTAGAAATTTAGAAAATAACTAATTAGAAAGAAATATGCATTAGAAAGAACAAGAGACAAAGGAATTTCTTTCGGAGTTCATGAGACTTTGGCTACATCTCTGGATCTACAAACTTGCAAGATCGATGACTTTATTATGATGCAAAAATATACATCACTATGGTCTTCCATGGAGTTACAATATTATTTTTGTTTCCACACTACGATTGCAGAAACTTGATAGCAACATGTTTCTGCCTAGCTCCTTCACCACCTTTTACAATGCTAAGTAATAAAACTACAACTCTCTCCCTAGTCTCTTGCAATAAGAGTACATGAATTCAATAGGCATTAAGCCTTTACAATAATGACTTAAAATTCACGAGAATTTTCTTAAAGAATTTCCCTAAGTTATTATCTCATTCATGAGATCACTTAGTTCTCTAATTCTTCACAAAAGAGTTTAACTCCAAAATTTTCACCAAATTTACTCTCAGGAAAAATTTAAAGACTTCTACAAGTCTTCTTGAACAATTCTTCAAATTTCCTCCTCTTGAAATGTCTTTTCCAAAAGGTTTATCAACCCTTTGAATACATAAAAATTGACTAATTTAGGTGAAACAAACTAACCACTTATAACTCCTTTTACATGGCATTTATAGCCTTTACCAGTTTAAAATTTACCCTCTTTTCACAAATAGGGGTTGGTTTCAAGGATAAATTTTTTTAAAAATAAAACTTTCCATTAGACTACTTAAATAAAGCATACCATCAACAAATTTCTACAAATTAGAAAATGGTGTGTTGGTGGAGAGTAATTCTAGGATAGGTTTCCTTGGGAGTTCAAACCTTCTGCTCATGATTTTAAGACACTACCATGGGATCTTGAGACTATAAATTGAAGTATTGTCAAAACATAATATTGAGTATTTTATGTGGTTCAATGGTGGGGAGGGTAAATAGGGAACATGAGGTGTCAAGTTCAAACCTCTTAAACATGCCTTTTTCCAAGTTCAAAATTGATGTAAAAGTTGTCATTGCCACATGGCACAAGGTTATTCACCTACTAGTGACATGAGTCACTACAAGAGTGGATCAATTTGCTAACTAGGCTGCTGACATCATGATGATGTCATTATTTGACTGGTCAACACTTTTTCCTAGGAAATTTGAATTAGCATAACTTCCACATATGATCTCCATTTTCGATGAAATGAATGTTGTTGGAAAGCCTCAATGAGTTCTTCAATTTGAAAACCTTTGCTAACCACTTTTGAGATGGTCAAATTTCACCTTTTTAGTTAACTAGTTTGACCAAGCATATCTCAAGAAAATAGATTCATTTTGACATGCTTCAAGTTGTATCAAGAATATTTTTCCATTCTTTGCACATTGATGCCAATATTGAGAGATTCAGAGTGGGTTAATTTTTTTAGGTCTTCAAAATCTACCCAGATTAGTAGGGCATAATATCCCAATCGGCTAAAAGGAGAACTCTATCGAGTCTAATCTATATGAAATTGTGTTGCAATCTATTATTGGACTAGGCGAACTTCACTTCCTAAAGTCTCATATCAATGAGGTAATTCAATCTAAGAAACCCATATAGATCATGCATACTTTCAAAAATATTCTCAAGACCACCAAATTTTTCTAAGGGGCATAGAGAGGTATTGAAGTTCCAAGCACATATGACCTTGGCACTTTTACAGTTGTCAATATAGGTTGAGGCCTACTCCTACACTTGCTATCTCCTTCCCCCAATGTTAGACGCATAACATTTGAAGAGGGCTCAATCACTACCCCATTGGAAAACATCATAGCTAAGCGGTGAGGGTGATGGTGTAATTTAAATCCATTAAGGTTATCCGAGTTCCACATAGTCATTTTCCCTTCTAAAGCCCTATAAACTTATAGAAGACACATAATTTTATTACATATACATTCATTTAATAAATAATATCACTCTTATTAATAAATACATAATCCATCTAAGCATAATTCTCTTATTAATCAATAATTCATATCATAATAATTTCTTATTAATATAATAATTCTTATTGGAATAAATAATTTATATAAGTCAAATTAGTTTCAACGATATATGATCATATAGTCCAACTTAAATATTTTTAAGGTATCCATACTTTCCTTTTATTAAGATACATTTTCTTATGTTTGATTTTTTATTAAAAGAAATGATACCAGGTTGAGTCCCTACCTTATGTTATTAAAATATATTATTAGATTTTTTAATATTATAAAGTATTAAGTGTAAGTGAAAAAAAAGGTTTTGACAAAATAAATTATTTAAAATTAGATAAATGAAAAATTCAAGGAATTGGTTAATTAATATAAAAGATTTGTGAAAAAAACAAACTAAACATTTGTGTTTCTAAGTTAGTTTGACTTTTGAATTTTAAAATGAAATAAAAAATTAATATATCATTTCTACACTTTAAGATTTTACATATTTTAAAATTATTTTTCAAAATAAAATAAGAAGAATATTACAAAAGAATTAATTTGTAATTTTGAAAATCAATAAATTTTAACTTTCTCTCATTGAAATGAATTTAATTATTTAATTATATTTATTTCAATTTATACTTAAGAAAGAATAGAAATGAGTTTTGAAAGTTAAAATGAAACTATTTTGAGAACTATTTTTATCTTTCTTAATCTCCAAATCTTTAATTTGATTTAAATAGAAAGTTAAATTTCTCTATATTTACAATTATAGTTTTATTTTTTTTATTTTTTTTATTAGTAAACAAGTGAAACCTTCTATTAAAATAGATAAAAGAAAATAAAGTTATAGAATTCCTCCGTTCAAACGGGTAGTCGAAGTAAGAAAACCTCTAGTCTTACCTAGGACTGAAGTCCTATATTATACAAATTTGAAAGGGGCATGCCCTAGTAATATCAATCTCTTTACTATCAATTTTATTCATACATGGATGAGCCCATTGCTAAGACATTTCCACGAGATATGAAAGTTGAATGATCAAGAAGAAGCCATATTCCAATTTTACATCTAATATCCTTCCTTGGTTTAGAGATTTGATTGACATTTGCATCATAAAACACAACTAGCTTCCAATTTGAAGTTAGATGTCAGCTTCTGAGTTTTAAAAAATAAAAATTAAATGAGTTAGAAATCAGAATGCAAATGTAGAGTGCCTCATAACAAAATCCTTTCTGAAAATTAACTTTCCTTCCATATTAATATTCGGTGCTTCATATTACCCCCTATTAAATTGTGTTGATTGGTTTAACCATTTTTTTTTAGGGTTTTTAAAATTGTTTCCTTATTTAACTCTCTTCCAGCTAATTTCCAAGACTATTTAAGTTTATAATGTTATCTAGCTCCTACCTAATCCATAATGTTTATGCATAGTCTTCTTATCAATCATGTTTGATCTAACATAATGTCTTTGATCATTATACGCTTTTAAAAAAAAAAAAAATTTACTTATGAGTCCTATTTATTATAGGTTCATGTGTATTTGTTCTTATTTGTTAGAGGAATCATTACTGTGCTATTGCAAGTTCAAATTATTTGTTAACGTTTACTTGTGATGATCAGAATCTTGAGGGGAATCGACTGTTAAGAGTGTTAATCTTCTTAAGCTTGCGAGAAAATCAATGTAACCATTCACACTTTACATAAATACACATGAAGTACTAATTATCAGACTACTACCCAATTGAGTTCTCAGGCCCCAAGATGTTAAATTAAGATACCTCACATTTTTAACTTATGTTTAATTATGTGAAATTAATCCCAGTATTGGTGTAAAAACAATTTGTACTTCTACTTTCCTGATGTCTAATGATCTTTGCTTATGAAAAGATGGTCCATAGATCCGATACCTAATTCATGTTGGTTAGTATTTATCCTTATCTAAAGGATATTCTCCATACAAATGAACCTAATATATAATTATGAGATTTATACCTACTGAGATGATTAATATTCGCATCCTCTTGAGATTCATAAATTTTTAATACTTACTAACCGTCCTCTATTTCTTTATGAAACCAATTTGATTAATCACAAAATCAGTGAAATATATCATAATAAATCTACCAACACGGGTTCAAATGAATATAATATACCGATCAAAGAGACAAAAGGCGATCTATCAAACATAGAGAAGTTAACTGAATATATTGATTCCATTATCTATGATATTTACTTACAACTTTCACCATATAAGGATCATCATGCTACTACTTACTATTCACAAACTTATAAGCCGAAATGTGTACATAATTGTTGATATCCAAATACATAAAACCCTATTAATAGTGAGATAACTGAGGCAAAAAGGTGAGAAAAATTGGCCTATGACCAAACAGACGGATACCCACATAGACTAAAACATATGCCCTAAAAAACAAAACCTTGCACACAGAATTTGCTACTGTTTAAATCATTAGAAAAAATCCCACATTCTATATTTCTTCCTTTTTAATGGATACCATGATAATCTCTCACGGTTCTTTGTTGTTAGTCTCCGACGTTTCTTTGTTGTTAGTCACCGCGCATACTGGAGGAAAGATGAAGTCGGTTTGCTCTTTACTCTATTTGTGCAAATTGGGGAGAATGAATTCTACATTTTCCAAGTTTTCCAAATCAACCTTAGGCTCAACATATGTAGCATAGAGTTTCAGATAGCTCTAGAACCATTCCATATTTGGCTCGACCACTATTCCTCTCCTATGCTAAAGAAAAAAAATATTCGCCTTCATTTTCTGTCATGCTTGATCAAACTTGGTATTATCCCTAATTGTCAGAATGAGGTGCCTGAAAACTTTAGCTAGACCTAAACTGCCTGGCGGGTGACTCATATAGACCTCCAGGAGAGAAATCCTTTGGTTCACAATGCTTAAGACCACATGTTCCAACCCTTCCAACCAAGTTAGGTCAAAGATGTCATGACACAAGTTTATGATCAGACTCTGCTCTATGTTTTCCTTGGCTAGACAAGCTATGAATGACCCAATTGCAGTGTTATTCATGTGCCATGTGTAGTCATAGTTGAAGATTTTCTCACCTAAAACTCTACTGACAACTACCCTAGAAAGGTCATCCATAGGTTCAAAATCATATTCCACGTTTCAGGTTTGACATGACCCTTGAATGCCACTCCCTTGAATGCCATTGTCCTAGCTTCTGACATGTGGAAAATGATGACAACTATATCCATGCTAAAATCTACTCTACAAAGCTTTAACAATAGATTACATTTGCCACTCTGGGAAAGTGAAACTACCTATATAGATGAGAAGGGGTTGAAAAATCTAGAAGGCTTAATCTAATGATGTCAATTTTATTGATTAATGATGTTTTCCCCAATCATTATTTGGCGCTTCTTGCATGTATACGTTTTAACATTTATTATTATTAGGTACTTTTATAAATTATGAAATTAAATATTGAATTTAATTAATTAATTTACTAAATATTCATATTTCTTCTCTATTTGTTCTTTCGTTTTCTAAATAATCAACTTTTTGGTTTCCTTCTCTAAATATGTGTTGAATTTTTGTTTCCTCAATGAGATCAAATAACTTTAATACTTCTTCTAGTTATGAGTTTAATACCCAATTTGAGGTTTTCCCATTCCTTAAGGCATTGAACACTATTTATAAATCCCCTTCTAGTATAAGTTTTTTAATATCTAAGTTAATGCATAATGGGAGTCCTTCTTCGATGGCTTCTAGTTCTCCTAAATTATTTGTCACATAACTTGCTCTTTTAATGATCTATTTTCTAGAGTCCTTGTTTATGATACAACCTATACCTGCTTTACCTTAATTGCCTCTTGATGCCACATCAAAGTTTAGTTTTGTCCAACCTTTGGGGCTGGTTCCCATTTACATTTATCCCTAGCCTCTTGACTACTTTTTTTATAACTTAATGGAGGGTTGATCAATTTATTCCAATTTTTTTTCATTATACCATCCCATTCTAAGAATGTACCTTCTTCTTTTGTAGTTTTTCTTAGGTATGTGTTTATCACTTCTACTATGCATGCTTCTGTTTTGTTAATTAACATGGAACTCATGAATTCCTTCTCACAAAAAATCTTTTTGTTTCTTTCTTTCTAGATTTTCCACATAAGCATGGAGGGACAAATGTTCCAAAGTTTATCATAGATATTATGAGGTTTTCCATTAGGCCATCCTTTCAGATTACTCTCTAGATCACTTGGTAAAGGTGCGGACCAGCAAGCTTTTGCCTTAACCATTCCCAAAATTCTTGAGTGAAATTGCGTTGAAAGAATAGATGATTAGTAATTTCACTGTATTTCTTACATAAAATGTATCGTGACAGTCCCTCAAAACCTATTTTCCTAAGCTTGTTAGCTGTCAGAATCCTTTTTCGGAGAACAACCTAGAGGAAAATTCTTTCTTTTGGGAGGCAAGTGGAATCCCAACATAGTTTAAGAGGCATTTCTACCTCTTCCCATCTCTACAATTGAATAATGAGGTTGTAACCTTTGTTTACATTGTATCTTCTATCTTTGTAGGCTCCCCATATGAGTTTATCTTATCTTTCTATTTGATTTACTTTTCTCTTTCAGAGGGTACTTTTAAATGTCTCATTTTCTAAAATGTCCAAGTCTATATTTTCTAGATTTTTCCATGCCCATGTTTCTTTTCCATTTTCCTCTTTCAAGTACTTATAATTGTTGAATTTTGTCCCACATAAGTTTACTACTGCATTTTTTTCATTTGTTGGAATGCCTAAACTATCTAGGGGGGGTGACTATCCCATGAATCCTCCTAGAAGAAAACATCTTCTCCCCTTCCTATGTCCCGTGTGATAAATTTACTAATCAGTGCTTTACATTTGACTATGAAATTCTAACTTACTAAGCCTTTTGGTAAATGGTGCATCCTAAATAGGGAGGTAGGATCTATTGCATTTAAATATTTGTTATATAGAATCTTTGCCCACTTTTTAATCACTTTCATGATATATTCTCCCCACCAATTTAGCTCCTAAGGCTTCATTTTGCCAATTCATATTTTCTATCCCTAAACCCCCTAATTCCTTGGGTTTGCTAATGTTTTCTGTAACGCCCCACCAAGGAATCCAAAAGAATTAACCTAAAGTTTTACTAAGTTTGCTAAACATTTTTTTTTAAAAAGTAAGAAAGTATAACATACACATCAAACACATAGTAGCGGAAGCAATAACATGTACTCATCAACAAACATACATAACAAGTTACATTCCTTAAGGATCCCAAGACGTTGAGTCACATTTAAATTTAATTAATTCTAAGTCTAACAATTACCACATCCACATGAAAGAATAATAATAAAGTCTAATGTCCATAATATACATTTGTTCGAAATGCCTCTTGGCAAATTAATTCGAAATGCTCAATCATCCACTGTACATGTCACAGTGTATGAAAGGCTTAAAAGAATATACATCTATAAAAATAAAGATACATCATCCTCAAATCCATGATACAAGTATAGTAAAATAAATGAAATCATATACCATAGATGATACATCCATGCATCCATAATGATATAACATTCATCATAAAATCTAACCATACATCATAATGATCTAAGAACATAGTGAAGGTAAATGCCAACCAAGAAAGCTCCAACCATGGCAACTACAGACAGATCTCAATGGTAAGATTAAAAGCACTACCACTCGACCACGTGGAACCTAAATGGTGCACTCCCACCGCGCTGAGGAGATAGTCTCAAGTCCCAAACAAGGTATCAAAACACAAAACAAAAGTACTCTCTAAGTCTGGAAAATCCTAAAAGTATACTAACTCAAAGGTTCCAACATAGATAGAAATCTAGACCCAGAGGCACCACAAGACACGTAGGGAACCTATTACGCAAGCGAGAAAGTGTCATCACATGAATCACATTGGAAGTTACCCAAGAAATCCCTTAGGAATCTTGGGTCTCTAGTAATCTTGCGGCCACTAGTATCCTTTCGTACTGACGAGGCATACTATGGAATGCAAGGTCGCAACCAAGCATTCTCTCTACCCCATCCTAGTCTGTACTAGCACTCAAGACATGGGAGAGAACATACAGTTATCTTATTAGGTTCATTTAAGTCAGTATTTAGGTGAGATGTTTTCACTTATTAAAACAAACAACTTACAATGAGTCATCCCCAAAGCCACTTCAGGTCTCCTATCCCTCATTGCAAGCCACTTCCTGACACTACACATAGATAACCTACCCTAGGTTCATGAAATCACAAAACACTAAATCACCTCAGTCCTATACAAGTGACTGGAAAGCATCAAAAGATAAACCACAATAGTCACATTAGTTCTCCATGAGAAATTGGAAAGCATCAAATAATGATCACAACAGTTCTCTATCAGCAATTGAAGGCATCAATGATAAGTCACAATATCCAATGGTTCTCCAACGAGCAACCAACAAGTAAGGATAATAGATCACAATACTGATCGAAGACTCCAAAATGGTCAAGTCAAAACATGTCACAACATGACATCATCAAAACAATCACTTAAAACACCTCACCTTCACACAAGGAAACTAGAAAGAAATATCATTCAGTAAATACAAACATGTCATAGAGCATACTGATCACATCACCATGGTTGGGTTTAAAAGATCGAGCCCAAATCAACATAACATCTCAATCACATAAACCCCCGAGCCTCTGGTAACAACCTAAACTGGTCAACATCTAATCAATCCCTGAAAATCCCAAAATGCAAACATCATATATAAAACAAAACGTAGGTATCAAGTTTTGGTTTGACTGAAAACATGTTAATCAATGAGGTTTCCATTTTATTTCAAGGTATGTTTCAAGTTCCAAAAGATTTCTAAATAATCCTACAGGTTGACCCATTTACATGTTCAAATGAAAATACGATTACCCTCCCATCATATTTTAAAATAATAATTCTATAATTTTACCAAATAGTATTCATCATTAATTAACTTTAATTTAATTAGTTTTTAATCAAAGAAATTAATAATTATAACTCTAAATACTCATATTAATATCTTCATTAATTAATAATTTATTAATGTTTAACCAAAAACTATTAATAAATTAATATTCACAAAACTATATTTAAAAAGTATTAAATTTTAATTAAAACTATTAAATATATTAACATTATAAATAATAATAAAAATCCTTTTATTAAATAATATTAATTCAAATAATAATTAAAATTTAATATAAATTATTGCAAATTAACAAAATCGAATTCCAATAAATATTGGAATGGCATGGAATAAAGTTTTGTTTTTATTAAAAAAAAAAAACCACAGGCGATTTACATAATCGCTGCCTGCACATAGTACCACAGCACACGACTGCTGTCGCAGTCGGCCTACCTTAATTAAAGGGCACGGGTGGGGGTATACCCCCCACCAAATAATTTATATATATATTTTTAATATATACAATCTTTGTGCGAATATTAATAAATTTCTATTTTGAAATTGATTTATTTAAGTTATAAAATTTATAAATAAACAAATTTATTAAAAAAATTATTATTATTATTATTATTATTATTATTTAAAATTGTTTCTTTCTTTAATCTGATAAAGAAAATAATTCCAACCTTATGAATTTTCTTTTTAATTTTTAGATCCCACCCCAATAAATATAATAATTCCTTAATCCAGAAATGAGGGTTTCTCCATTTTCTTTTCTAATCCCTACATGTACAGAAGATTAATTGATAGGCATCTATTAATTTTCGATATTGGAATGCATAAACTTTTATCACAGAGAATCTACTGTCATGAAGAAGACAGGAAGTAGGAAAATTGCATAATTAATCAGTGATCACAAGACCCTACTGGATCCTGATGCTAATTTGAAAACTCTACAAAAAAACTATGAGAGAATTCGCTCCTCTCAATAACTTTCCTTTGAAAACTTTCCTAGAATTCTCCTTCTGAAATTTGCTGCCAAAAGATGTCTCCAAAATTCCTATCTCCCCAAAATTCTTTCCCAAATTCGCTATCCAAATTTGTGTCCCTCAAAAATGAACCCCCAAATTTGTGATAAGGAGTTTTCTCCTCAAATCTGGGCAGTAATTGTGCGTTCACCCGAGAGGACTCTTTGCTCAACTGAGTTAACTCTAAAATTAACTTGTATTAATTCTTTGCTTTATCATTTAATGCACATTAAATGAATTATTAAATAACTTTATTTAATATTCCACTTGACTTCTATTTTAATCTTTATTACTTTTAATCCCATGTGCACTTTATGAAATTAAAATAACATTATTATTTCCACTTATTTTATGTTTCAATTTATTTCTTTTATTTTCAACTCAAGCTCACATCATGCGATCTAGAAACTTTGATAATTTAATATCTTTAAACTTTTAATTTATTTTAGAAATTTAATTGATAAAATTTTTAATTAATTTAAATAACAATAATATATAGCATTTATTTAAAAATGAACTCTAAATATATTATTATTAAATTAAATAAATATTATCATGTTCTAAATTTATCCTGAAACTTTAATCTCCAAACTTTAATTCTTTTTATTTAATTAATTTCTCAATTAATTAAATATTTAAAGATATCATATTAATTCTCCATTAAATTAAATCATTAATTAATCTTTTTAATTAGACTTAATTAATAGAAAATACATCAAGGACTCATAAAGCAACATATGGAAACCCATCATAGAAAAATACATACTAAATCAAACAAAAGGGTTATAATCACGAAATAACATCATTTGATGCATTCAGAGGGTACTTAAGTCAGATACTTGTCCTAATTATCAATTAGGACAATTGGCTAAAGGGTTTAAGAATTGGATTTAAGAGTTTATCTCCCCTCTCTTACCATTGAGATAATGCGATAGGGTACGCTCATCCTGGCAATTTAGGGAAGTCGATACCCGGTACTTGCAACCTGCATAAAATCCACGCATGTATAGACACAATATTCTAAGCTAAACAGACAATGGCAAGAAGTGGTGCATCGTGTAGATCCCGACTAGCAGGTGACTACGACTCCATTCCTTAACCATATCAGAAACACCATACATAAAGAAAACAAACACGCACACCATACACATGCAGTATGGGGTAAGTATCCATAAGAAAGCACATGTGATAATAAACCATCTAGCTATTCATCATCGATAACTGGAAACACTGAATAATCATCATACATGCATGAAATATAGAGTACCAAGTAATCTCATCATATAATAAACTAAGTCTGAAATAATATCTGAAAATCTGAAAGTAATGCTACTAAAATCAAGTATAAAACTGGCCTAAAAGAGTTTGGCAAGGATAACAGAAATGCGACATACGGGTAGGTGCTACATTTTCCATTTTCTTATGTTCTTCCGTATCATTCCAAAAGAAGCTTCTTAGCTTTCCTTCAATCGTCTTTTCCATTTTTTTATTTAATGGGAGACATGATAGTTAATATGTGGGAAGAGCTGAAAGTATTGCTTTTATCATTGTCACTTTACTAGCTTTCATTAGCTAATCCCCTTTCCAACTTCAAATTTTCTTATCCATTCTTTCTAGAATATTATTCCATCCTTTATATTTCCCAAACCTTTTTGTAGTTCTTTACCTAGATATTTACATGGAACTATTCTATCTTTTATATCCCATTATATTACAAATCTGATCTTCTAGTTTACATTTTGTATTAATAAAGAAGATTTCTGATTTTTCTACATTTACTTTCTGACCCAATGCTTCCATATATAGCTAGATTATATTTTTAAAGTTTTGTGCTTCCTCTAATGAGCTTTCTCCTAGCAGAATGGTGTCATTTGCAAATTGTTGATGAGATATGTTAGGGATGTTGTTTGTCACTATGATTCCTTTAATTCTACTTTTATTCTATGCTTTTTTAATTGACCTCCCAAAATCTTATGCCATGATAATGAACAAAAAAGGAGATAGCTAATCTCCTTGCCAAATGTCTCTCGAGATGTTGAAGAATCCTTCTAGGATCGCATTAATGAGTAGTGATATTTTTTGCATAGAAATGCATTTGAAAATGAAATTGACCCATTGATGGGAGAATCCAAAGGCTTCTAATGTTTTGCATAGGAATCTCCAATCCACCATGTCATATGCTTTCTTATTTCTAGTTTCATAAAACTACTTGCCTCTTTGTTCTTGTTTGCTAAATGCATCATTTCTTATATAATAATTATACGGTTTAAAATAGATCTACCAATGACAAATCCTATTTTTTGCTCCAAGATAATTTTGGGGAGAATCAATTTAAGGCATCTAGATAGCATTTTAGATAGAATTTGATAGCTAGTGTTACAAAGAGCTAGGGGTCTAAAGTCCCCTGGTTTTCCTGATTCAATTTTTTTTGGTATGAGTGTTAAGAAAGTATGATTGAAAGTGTTAAAAAAGTCACTTTAATTTTCTCAAAGAGTTTCCCTAAATTTGTATCTCGTTCATGAGACCACTTAGTTCTCTAATTCTTCATAAAAGAATTTGACAACAAAATTTTGATCAAATATCCTTTGGAAAATTATAAAGACTTCTCCAAGTCTTCTTGAATAATTCTTCAAGTTTCCTCCTCTTGAAATGCCTTTTCCAAAAGGTTTATCACCCCTTTAAATACATATAAATTGACTAATTTAGGTGAAACAAAATAACCACCTATAACTCCCTTTACATGGCATTTATAGACTTTACCAATTTAAAATTTATCCCCTTTTCATAAATAAGGGTTAGTTTTAATGATAATCTTCATTTTAAATAAAACTGGCCATTAGACATTGTTTAAATAAAGTATACTGCTAACTTATTTACAAGTTAGAAAATAGTGCATTGATGGAGAATAATTTTTGGATAGATGTGGTTGGGAGTTCAAGCTTTCCAACCACTAGTTTTAAGACATCACCATGCGATCTTTAGATAATAAATTTAAGTATTGGGTCACCAAAATAGAATTCCAAGAATCTCGTGTGGTTCAAAGGTGAGGAGGGAAAATAAGGAACATGAGGTTTTAATTTCCAACCTCTTAAACACATTTTGCCAAACCAAAATCGATGTAAATGCTATCATTGAAGAGAGGATGTGCCACATGGCACAAGGTTATTCATCCAACTAGTGACACATGTCACTATAGGATTGGATATATTTGTTGACTATGTTGCTAACATCATGCTGATGTCATCATTTGACTAGTCAATGCTTTTTCCTAGGAACTTTGAATGAGTGTAACTTCCACATATGATCTCCATTTTTTACGAAATGAACATTGTTGGAATTCTCTCTATGAGTTCTCTAATTTGAAACTCGTTGAGCACTTTTGAGATGGTCAAATTTCACCTTTTTAGTCAATTTGTTTAACCAAGCATATCTTGACAAATGGACTCCTTTTGATATGCTTCAAGTTGTGTTAGGAACATTTTGCCATTCTCTATGCATTGATGCCAATCTTGGGAGATTCTCAGTGGGTTAAATTTTTTAGGTCTTCAAGATCCACATGAATCAGTAGGGAAAAATATCCCAATTGACCAAAAAAATTACCTTATCAAGTCTAATCTATATGAAATTGTGTCACAATATATTATTAGACTAGGTGAACTTCACTTCCTAAAGTGTCATATCAATGAGGTAATTCAATCTAAGAAACCCATCTAGATCATGCATACTTTTGGAAACATTCTCAAGATCACCAAAGTTTTCTGAGGGGTATAGAGGGGTATTGTAGTCCCCCACACAAATGACCTTGGTACCTTTACAATTGTCAATATAGGCCGAGGCCTACTCCTACACTTGCTATCTCCCTCCCCTAATGTTAGAACCATACAATTTCAAGAGGGCCCAATCACTACCCGATTAGAAAACATCATAGCAAAGCAGTAAGGGTGATAGTGTAATTTAAATTCATTAAGCTTATATGAGTTCCACATAGTCATTTTTCCCTTTGAAGCCCTAGAAGCTTATAGAAAATACACAATTTTCTTATATATATATATATAATAAATAATAAATCTCTTATTAGTAAATACATAATCCATCTAAGAATAATTCTCGTGTTAATCAATAATTCATATAATAATAATTTCTTATTAATATAATAATTCTTATGTGAATAAATAATTTATATATGTCAAATTAGTTCCAACCATATATGGTCATATAGTCCAACTTAAATATTTTTAAGGTATCCATACTTTCCTTTTATTAATTGATCCTTCATTCATGTTTTATGTTCTATCCGAAACCTACATAATATTTCCTTTATATTCTTTTATTTTACTAAGATGCTTTTGTCTTTTGTTCAACTTTTATTAAAATAAATGATTCTAACATAAAGAAGAGCTCTAGGAGAGCTTGAGTTCCTACCTTATATTATTAAAACATATTATTATGCAATTTTAATATTATAAATTATTAAGTGTAAGTGAAACAGAAAAAATATTTTAATAAAATAAAATATTTAAAATTATGTAAATGAAAAATTCAAGGAATTGGTTAATAAATATAAAAGATTTGTGAAAAAAAATAAAAAAATTGTTTGGATGTCACTTTAAATTTTGAATTAAAAAATAAAATAAAAAATAAAATTATCATTTCTACACTTTACGATTTTACATATCTTAAAATTATTTTTTAAAATAAGAAGAATATTACAAAAGAAGTAAGTTGTAATTATGAAAATAAAGAAAATTAATAAATTTTAACTTTCCCTCATTGAAATGAATTTAATTATTTAATTAGAATTATTTCAATTTTTATTTAAGAAAGACAGTCTAAATGTGTTTTGAAAGTTAAAATGAAACTATTTCTGTTTTTAGCTTTCTTAATCTCCAAATCTTTATTATGTGTAAAAAAATTAAAATTCTATCAATAACAATATTTTATAAGTATATAATATTTTTCTTCCATATACACACTTATATATTTTAATATACTTTAAAAGTGCACTACTAAAAAAAACTAATTCATAATGTTTATAATGAAAATGATGTTAGAGTCATTGCCATAGCGCAAGGGTTACAATATAAGTAGCAGCTAATTCGCAGTTAAAGACCACTACCATTGTGAATTAATCTTTTGGATTTTTTAGTTATGAAAAATACGGATTAACCCTAGAAAATTGTGAATTAATCTTTTGAATTTTTTACTTATGAAAAATACAGATTAAACCTAGAAAATTGATCTTAATCAATCGAAAATTCAAAACTAGCATAACATAATTGATTTAGAAAATCTGACTGCATTTTGCGTCCATAAAACTTAGTAACAAAAATAAGTCTATAATATTTTTCTTCCATATATACACTTATATATTTCAATATACTTTAAAAGTGCACTACTAAATAAACTAATTCAAAATGTTTATAGTGAAAATAATGTTGGAGACAATCAGTTCTACTTAAGTTGTGATTAATTTTGTTTGTTTCAACCAATTATATTTTTCAGTATTTTTATTTTGAAGTTCTTTAAAAAAAAAATTCTAATGTATATATGAAAGATTTTAAATTTTTTAAATTTGTAAAATTATTTTATTTCAATTTTATTGGCTCATACCTTTTTTACTTCAATTTTATTGACTCATAGCTTTGGGGTGTTATAGGGTGGATTTCCAAGAAGAATACCCATATTATGAGGTGATATTTTCGGTTAGAATATATGAAAATATGAAATAGATCAAACATATTTTAACGTTTCCAAAATACTAATACTTTAAATGCTAATCATTTATAAAAAAAATAGAATGATTAATTTAAAAAATTATAAATTGAATATAAGAATTTTTAACAACTCAAATATTAAAATTATAATTAAATTATATTATACATTATATTACCAATCAATAAATTGGTTGTCTTATAATTATTAATTATTAGGTTTAATGTACTATTGTATGTAATTAATCTATTATCTAATTACACTATTATAACTTGATGGAAAATACAAACCAGCACTTGTTGTACTTGTTGTAGGCAATTCTATTAGTTTTAGCCAATCAAATATACTTATTTTTGAATAAAAAAAATCTTTCTAAACTTTTTTGATTTAATAATATATTTTATATACCATTGAAATTATATGATTGGTTCAATACTTTTGGTGTTATAGGTCGTTCTCCATATTGCATTTTCAATTACATCTTAATTCTATTTATTTAATATTATATATCTACGAGCTTTTATATCTTAATTCTATCTCATTAATTTACCCATCTATATAATATACAAAATCAAATTAATTAATGAAGTTTGAAAATTTTGAACAATAGCTCACTTATAACTCCATGAAATATAAAAAATAAGAATCTATTCTATTAACTACATCTACATATAATACATATACATATGTATTCTATAACTTGTACTACATATAACATCTAGTTACTCTATTAACTATAGCTAAACAACAAGTACATTTATATATGCTTTAAGGGGTTGCTTTCAGGGGCCATGCCCCCTCTTCCTAATTTTTTTAAAGATGCCTCTTGTGCTATTCGTCATTATAAGCTTATACGCTAGTAAAGTTTAATTATTTTAATAATAATATGATTTGAATGGTCAAAGGATTATAATTTGATATAAATTAAGAATTGTTAAAATTTGAATAAAATATTAGAATCAATTGAATAAAATGTAAATTTAATATGATATTAGAATTATTTAACTAATGTGCAAATTGAATTGAATAGTAGAATGGAATGCTAAATATTATTCTAAAGATCTTGAATACAACTATTTACTAAACTTCAATATAAGAAAATTATACATTAGATATATAAAGATTTAAATATTTTAATAATTTGCACTAAAAATCTATTTATACATTTAAGAATTTTATTTATTGATAAATTTATCATTTTAATTATATAAATAAATTTACACTTAAAAGGTATTTATAAATTTAATTAAAAAATTGATTTTTTATTAATATAAGAAAATTATAAATCAAATAATAAAAAACCATTTGTAATACTATTTGTCTACATCATGAAATATAATGTACCAACAAAGAGAAGCTTTCAAATAGTGGCCAGAACTAGATGAGAAATATATGCTACAAAATCTTTTTAAACCGAACACAATTTTAAATTCTTATAAAACTCTGATTCAATGACTTTCTGTTGACAAGATGTTTTATTTTATAAAACTCTGATTCAATGACTTTCTGTTGACAAGATGTTTTATTTGTTTATATTTTTTATTCTTATTACAAATAAGAAACACTCTTTTAATATATTGTTCCAAACTTATTTTGAATTATCATTATTTTCTCACTTTGACATATCATCCTCAACATTGGTTTTCTGTCCATATTAATTCTTTGCAGCCCACAAATCACAGTCCTTACACAAGCGTTGCATTAGTTTCTTGCCTTCATAAATAGTCATAAAAGTAGTCCCATGAATAGAAACGATGGCGGAAAACCTGAATTAAATTCTAAGTTTTAAAAAATTTTCCTCCTTTTCTGAGGATTAATATTGCTAAAATATTGTTATCCTTTCTTGACTCACTAATTTACTACTCTAGTTTGTTTCTCATTTTAAGCAGTTATATGTCATTGAAGTGACGTGGAGTTTATGATTTGGATGCAAAAGTTTGAGATTGCCTTGTAGTTAAACAAAAAATAGTGGATATGTTATCTAACAAATGTTGAAAGCAAAAAAAATTGTTGCTAGTTGTCGTAAATAATATTTTTTTATCAAAATCTTTCCGGAATAAAGTTTGTATATTGCATCCACATATTAAAACTCCTAATGAAGAAAGATTTACAATACTTTATGCTCTACTCTCGTATAAATATTTGTCATCCTTGCATAGATTTGGGCATCGTGAGGAACGACTTTGCTTTTTCCTCAGTACGTACTCATGGATCTATATCTGAAATCATGCAACTATTATTTTAGCTTATAAACAATCAAGCATCAATCGTCAACGTCATCACTCATGCAGCAAAAAACCATAAACATTCCATTTTTATTAAACAAGTAGAAATCCTCCAATAGAACTGTAGCAAAGAATCTGAAATCAACCAAAACAAGAAAGCTATTCTATGGACATGGAGCTGCACGGCAGAGAAAATTGAATTAGTTAAGAGGTAGGCATCTGAATCCCTGAGGAGTAAGAAGGAAAAACCTGGACACAGAAAGTTTGGGATTCATAGTGTGAAAAATTTAACTATTGCAGTCACTGATTATTAATCTCCTATCATAAACGATTATTAAACTGCTGAAAATAAATTCTCAGCTAATATCGAAAAATAACACAACTGCAACTTCACTTATAAAATACGGAAAGAAATGCGCAACACAATGAACACAATATTTTCGGACAAATTGTCCCTTGAAAAACCCCTGAGGGAAAACTAGTTCTACAGATGAGGAATTATATTAAACTTCAGCAAATCAAGAGATACAAAATTCCTTGCCTCTCATTGGCAGAACTTCAACAACCTCCTAATTTATCCCGCTGATATTCTCCACTACTATTCCCGCACTAACACTGGGCCCTTGCTAACACTGCAAGACTGTTTGCTAACACTGCAAACATTTCTCCAAACTTCTTGTTCTCCAAATGCCCCCTAGACCCCCTTTTATACTACTCTCGTTGGTAAACCAATGACCAAGATTGATTTACAATCGACAGTGGAGATATAAAACAACTTACCAACCTTAACAAAATTGGTTTCTAGTTGCTTCTAAAAGAAGTCAATTATTTAATAAATAATTGTCCTTGCTCTAACCAATTTGTTAGCAAAAACAATTAGATACTAAATAATAGCATATGGACAAACAACTGTCCAAGCTAACAAAACTAACACTCCCTCTTAGCAAGGAAGCTGTTTTGCAGGACACCTAACTTATCTTTGAAGAAGATAAATTTTGCCTTCCCTAATGCTTTAGTTAGAATGTCTACTACTTGCTCCTCTGTAGGTATGTATTGTAGCTGAACAACTCCCCTTTGTACACAATCTCTGATGAAGTGATATCTGATATCTATATGTCTAGACCTATCATGAAACACTGGATTCTCAGATAACTTGATGCAACTTTGATTGTCACAATGTATCACAGTAGTCTCCACCTTCTGACCAAACAAAGCTACTAACAACTTTCAAAGCCATATAGCTTCAGATGTCGCCATGCTAGCTACTATGTATTCTGCTTCTGTTGAACTTAGAGCCACAGACTTCTGCTTCTTGCTGAACCAAGATACAACTCCTGATCCCAAGCTGAAACAACACCTTGATGTGCTCCTTTTGTCTGTTGTACTTCCTGCCCAATCTGCGTCAATATAGCCTATCAACCTGATACCTTCACCTCGAACATATCTAATCCCATACTCGACTTTACCATGCAAGTAATGTAGCACATGCTTAGCCGCTATCCAATGCATTATCTTTGGTTCAACCATGAACTGACTAAGAGAGTTAATTGCAAATGTTATATCTGGCCTAGTGTTGACCAAATACATAAGCGAACCAATCAACTGTCTATATAAAGTGGGATCTACATCTTTCTCCTTATTTGTATCTACCTTCCTCCAATTCATGATCGTGGGTGTAAACATGGCTTTGCAATCCTCCATCCCAAATTTCTTCAAGATTTCAATGCAATATTTCCCTTGACCAAGGAAAATCTCCCCATCTTTCTGCCACACTTCCATGCCTAGAAAGTAGTGCATAAGTCCTAAATCCTTCATCTCGAACTCTTCTGCAAGGTTCCTCTTGCAATCCACTATGAGCCCCAGTGAACCTGTAAGAAATAGGTCGTCCACATAAAGAACAAGCATGAGAATCTCACCCCCAACCATCAAGTAGTAGAGGTTAGCATCCACTTCACTCTTCACAAAGCCCATTTTTTACAAGTATGTATCAATGCGCTCATACCACGCTCTAGGAGCCTGCTTGAGTCCACACAATGCTTTTTTCAATCTGCACACGTGAGTCTCTTTACTATGTGCTACAAAGCCTTCTAGTTGTTCTATGTATACCTCCTCCTTCAACTCACCATTAAGGAATGATGTCTTGACATCCATTTGATGGATTTTCCATCCCATCTACACTACAAGTGAGATTATAGCTCGTATAGAGTATACCTAGAAACTGGAGCAAATGTCTCCTCATAGTCTATTCCCTCTTTCTGAGAGAACCCCTTTGCTATGAACCTCACCTTGTATTTCTCGATGCTACCATCTGCACCATGCCTTATCTTATAGATCCAGCGTGATCCAACTACAACCCTATCTGTTGGTCTCGGTACTACCTCCCACACATCATTCTACATTCTTGAAGAATATTCCTCAACCATAGCATCTCGCCATACTTGATGTTCTGTAGCTTCCTCATAGTAAGAAGGCTCACTATCTACCAACTGACTAACTAATGCCACATAGTCATTGAACTTGGCTGGTTGTCTTCGCTGTCTAGTACTCTTCCTAGGAGCTCCCACAAACTCCTGAGTATCCCTTTGTGTATCTGAAAACACATGATTCCCCCTGTAAACTATAGAGGACGAAATGTCAACCTCTAAGCCTTCTAGATGCATTTCTTATTGCACCTGTTGCTCTATACTCTATGAATCCTCACTAACTGAGTCTACTCTTGTACTGGTAACTGTACTTGAGCTTTGTTGCTCTTGACTTGGTCTTGGAGCTTTTGTTGGCTGCTCACTCTGATCATCTGCTGGCAAATCTCTGGATCTCTTGAATGCCTTATCCTCCATGAACTTGACATCCCGTCTGACAATAATTCTTTTAGTCCCCAGAATGAAAATCCGGTATGCCTTTGAGGTCTCACTGTACCTAACAAAGTACCCCCCTCTCTGTAGTCTGATCTAACTTTGTACGTGTATCTCTAGGAATATGACAATATGCCAAACTCTCAAATATCTTGAAGTGGCTAACATCTAGCTTCTTCCCTGTGAAAGCCTCCTCTAGTGTCATCTTCCCTAGCACCTTGTGTGGAACTCTATTCTGAATGTAGACTGTTGTATTACACGCCTCTGCCCATAAGTAACGAGGCATGTCCTAGTCATATAGCATAGCTCTTGCTGCCTCTGATATAGAATAGTTCTTCCTCTCAGCAAATCCATTCTGCTATGGATTGTAAGGAACAATCCATTCTCTCTTGATTCCTTCTCTGGTACAGAACTCCTGGAAGACATTTTATTTGTACTTGCCTCCATTATCTGATTGAAGAACCTTTATCTTCTTTGCTGTCGAGTTCTCCACAAGAGCCTTGAACTCTTGGAATCGACTGAAAACCTCATCCCTAGTCTTCAAGATGTTCAAGATGTATATCCAGGTCTTTCTAGAGAAATCATCAATAAAAGTAACATAGTACTCATATCCTCTGAGAGATTTCGTCGACATCGGTCCACAAACATTTGAATGTACTAGATCAAGAACACCCTTAGATCTGGTGTCACTCCTTGGAAAAGATGCTTTCGCAAACTTCCTCAAAACACATCCCTTACATACATCATCATGCTCTGTGCTCACCTCTGGAACACCTGTCACCATCTCACGAAGCAATCTAAGTGCTCCATGATGAATATGGCCCATCCTCCTATGCCATAGCTCTCCAAGATCTCTAGGATTATTCTTGCTCATAAGTTCCTTAGGAGTATCAAACTGCAATCTATAAAGGCGACCACTCCTAACTCCAATAGTTATGGGTGATTTCCAATCCTTGTGCTTAATCAAAACATTTGTCCCTCTAAAGAGTACATTATACCCCCTATCCTGAAGAACAGATACGGAAATCAAATTCATACCTAAGCTTGGCACATATAACACATCATGAAGTGGAATTATCTTTCCATTCTTCCTCTGAAACTGAACAGTCCCTTTCCCAACAGGGTTGAGTTTGGACAAGTTTCCCATAGAAATCTGGATGTTGGTGTCCTCCTCCTTGTAACTGGAGAAGTACTCTCTAACTCCTGTCATATGAAATAACGCCCCACTATCTATATACCAAACACACTATGAGGTTGAGCTAACCATACAAGCTATGAGTGCAAACTTATCTTCCATTCTATTGGTGAGTTCTTCTGCACTTGCTGAAGCTGCCACTTGCTTCTTACCCTTCTTCCTCTTTGGGCAATCACTAACATAGTGGCCAAATTTGTGACATCCAAAGCACTTGACCTTAGAAATGTCCTTCTTCTTCTTTTCGTTTTGTGAATTCAATCCTTTGCTAGATCCCTTATTTTCTTTCCCTTTACCCAATAGGGCAACGTTCTCTTGTTCCACCTCATTTTTCTAACTCATGTTGGCCGCATTGACAGGACTTAGTCTAAACTCCTCCTGAGTGAAATCAGCCCATAGTCGATCCCAACTCGATAAAGTATCTCGTCCACTGACAACTTGAACAAAGACACTCCATTGTTTAGCAAACCCATTTAGGGCTATTCTCACTAGCTCATCATCACTAGGGCTATTTCCAATAGCTGCTAACTCATCTTTGACAAGTCTAAGCTTGGTGAGGTAACTTGTGACACCTTCTCCCTGATTCATTCGAGTATTCTTTAGCTTCTCTCTGAGAATCAACTTCCTATTGGTGGTAGCATTCTGGTATAGATTCAGAATGGCGTCCCACATCTTCTTCGCTGTATCTAGCTCTGTGATATGTGAAACAATATGATCCTTGACACCATCAAGGATAATCCTCCTCGCATTGGCATCGTCCTTCCTATATGTTGCGAGTTGTGTTGCATCCGTTGGTACAAGTACAACACTGGTAGCATAATCCTTGATACCATTCTCTTCCAACAATAAAGAAATTCTGGCCTTCCAGACACAAAAATTTGAGGCACCATCTAATCTATCCTGATCTTTCAAACCAGCTGAAGCCATCTCAAGGGTTTAAAGCAATAATAAATCTAAAGAGATCAAAATTTATTTCCTAGGGCAAAACTCTTCTACCCTTAACAATGCTCTAATACCATGTGAAAATTTTAACTATTGCAGTCACTGATTATTAATCTCCTATCATAAACAATTATTAAACTACTAAAAATAAATTTCCAACTAATATCAAAAAATAACACAACTACAAAATTCACTTATAAAATACGGAAAGAAATGCGCAACACAATGAACAAAATATTTTTGGACAAATTGTCGCTGGAAAAACCCCAAAGGGAAAACCAATTCTACAGATGATGAATTATATTAAACTTCAGCAAATCAAGAGATACAAAATTCCTTGCCTCTCACTAGCAGAACTCTGACAACTTCCTAATTTTTTCCGTTGATATTTTCCACTACTATTCCCGCGCTAACACTGCGCCCTTGCTAACACTGCAAGACTGTTTGCTAACACTACAAACATTTCTCCAAACTTCTTGTTCTCCAAATGCCCCCTAGACCCCCTTTTATACTACTCTCGTTGGTAAACCAATGACCAAGATTGATTTACAATCAATGGTGGAGATATAAAACAACTTACCAACCCTAACAAAATTGGTTTCTAGTTGCTTCTAAAAGATGTCAATTATTTAATAAATAATTGTCCTTGCTCTAACCAATTTGTTAGCAAAAACAATTAGATACTAAATAATAGCATATGGACAAACAACTGTCCAAGCTAACAAAACTAACACATAGTTCCTCATGGATTAATCTATTAAGCAAAGCTCTTTTTCCTGCACAACCTTCTTCCTTAATGCACCTTTACTGTTCTCTCCAATTTTTCTACATAAGTATTTGAATTGGCTTGAGTTTTTCCATAGCTTTTCGCCAATCTTTCTCAATCATGTGCCTCTCCTGTTCTCTCCTTCCAATAGATTCATGCCACTGCATTTCTATGCGCTGTTGTTTTTGGAAAAAATCTTGGAGAACTTCTTACATACTATTTGCCCTAGTATTCTCTACAGTCACTCTCTGACGTTCCCGATCAACCTTCCTTTTCTTATTTCTCATTAAGCATTCCTCTTCATTTTCTTCATCATCTTCAGACTAATTCAGATGTATCTCCAGCTGGTTTCTGCTTTTTTTCCCCTATTAAGCATCCTTTTTAGGGGTCATGTGGCTGCCAGCTCAAAAGTGCACATTGTTTCTTCCCACGAATTTTCTTTTTTCGGTGTCCAACATTGTCAGATTGTCATAACAATCCAGCCGCAAGTCTCATACTTTAAGCCTATCCACTTAATTAAACTTCAATATTGGGATATGACACTCTTTTCATATTAGACATTACTCTTCTAAATTTTTTATCTACAAAATTTCAACTTTGATTATAAAAATGATAATTTTTAACATCTACTTCCAAATTTCTTACCTTATGTTTCTTCTGCTCCCTTTTAATATCTTGTTGATTTGAATGCGAGGAAACTTGTGCCATTGCTTCACACTAGTGTAACAAATAACTCTCATTTCAACTAAATAAAAAGTATTTATTTTACTTCTTACAATTAATAAGGTCCCTTTTGTAACCTTCCATCTATTGCATTCTAACTTAAAATTCTTGGGAGGACAATTGTCAAACAAAAATATATTTATTTTCGAGTTGAGGGACATACTTGACACTCAAAAAAATGTCTCCTTTTTCTAACTATATTTAGAAATTTATCATCAAAAAGAAATACCTTATTGAAACCTCCGCTTAGAATGGTTTTGAAGGACCCCCTTGATAGGTAGTATGGAATGATGATGCTGTGTTGATTACCCAATCATTTTTGCAACCTTTGTTAAACTTGAACTAAGAAATTTTTTGTACTCCAAATCTACTCATTGTTTTCAACCAAGCTATGATACCAGTTATAATTTTTAATCAAGCAAATAAAATAAATAAATATATTTAAGACAACTATTAAGATAGACAAAAAAAAACACAACAAATTATAGTGGTTTGATGAAACTTTCCTATTTCTACTCTTGAAGCATGGAAATATCTTGTTAACATTTAACCAATACACCACATCTATGGAATTATACAACTATGTATAAAAGAATATATACATCTGACTAGTGAAGAGATGGGAGAAGATGAATAGGTGTGACCATTGGGCTTTACATACCCAACAAAATGGTCATGTAGATTCTTCCCTATGATGTTCCAATAAAGGTGGACCCTTCCATGACTAACCTTGCATTTAATTTATAGTCATGGATTGAGCTTGGATCATTGTACTCTAGTGTTAGCCTTGTTGGCAATATGGATAAGCAAGATGAGTCAAGGTTTTCATTTATGACAACATATGTTTCATGATGAGATGGCAGAACGTACAGATGAAGACCCTAGAGTCAGACACAGAAAATTGTCGAAGTGTTAGATAGTTTCACTAATAGTACAAGGATAATTTTTGATATTGCGAAGTCTATCAATGTCATTTCACACATGTGAAGTTAAGATTAGGTAGTTTAGATAGTCCTCATGACATGGCTAAGTGTGCATTATGGTAGAGTCAATATGACATTAGTTATATTAGGCTTTCTAGTGAAGGCAATGAACAAAGAAAAACAAAGAACAATAGTAGAAAATGAATAACAGCTTCAGGAACTATTTAAAAAAAAAAAAAATTACTTAATTATTTAGGGATGAAATCCTAGATGTTAATCCTAAGTTAGTATGGACTA
Source organism: Cupressus sempervirens (assembly GCA_028749045.1). Lineage (NCBI taxonomy): Eukaryota > Viridiplantae > Streptophyta > Pinopsida > Cupressales > Cupressaceae > Cupressus > Cupressus sempervirens. Next base: position 773,084,761 of record CM053787.1, on the reverse strand, counting down.
TTTTATATTTAGCCAAACACATGGAAGGATTAAAGCTATCTAGACAAAGTTTTACAAAAAGGAAAGATATAGATAAGAAATCATTGCTTGCAAAGTATGTAGGATGTATCTGAACTATGTATATCACATACAAGCTTATATGAAGGCTATTTGATGTAAATTCTAATGAAAGATTAGATATATGTGAAGTACAATAGTCAATAGTAAAGAAGCTATTGTATCTATCTCATTTTGTATAAAATCACTATATTGTATAATTGCATGTTAGGCAAATGGGCTCTTCTTGCATACATATGTAATTGTACTACCAAATCCTAACATGGTTGAAGCAACTCCTAATAGGGTTGAGGCTTTTAATAGGGCCTAGCCCTCTAACAAGGATTGAGATACTATATGTACTTCATAGAATCCTAATAGGGTCAATATCCTTAATATGATTCTTTTTTCTTAGTGGATCATTTTGTGGATCATGTTGTAAAGTAATTAATAATATATAGTTGTGGGAAAACTTTTATAGAATATTGATTCACCCCCCCCTCTCAGTTTTATCTATTTCTAACAACTCTTTGTTAATTACAATTGAGGTTGTAATTTAGTGGGAGAGGTTGATAATTTCCTAATGTAGTGTATATTTTTTATGGCTACATGGAAAAGGGCTTTAATCAAGTTTGAGTCACATATATGAAGGTCTCTTCATCTTCTATCCATGCTAAAATGCTATCATTTTCTATTCAGGTTGATTTAGTTTTTCATAAAGTGAGTTGAATTTATGCTAGGGAGTCTTTGCAAACTTTGTAGGATGGTTTCTGTTAGAATATTTAAAACAACTAAGAGAAGAGTGAATCAGTTATTCAAGGTCTATATATACCAATTGAACAAACACTCACTTAAACAACTTTAGATCTCATCATTCAACTGTTTGGTCTTGACTGTAAACTTTAGTAACATCAACTAGTAGTTTAGTGTCCTAAATAACTAACTTTTAGAATATAAACGTTAATTAGTAAACCATCAAAATACCATCCACACAAATTTGACACTAGGATATAACGTGGAAATCTAATTTGGAAAAAACCAGTAGTAACATGCTAACAAATTTTCACTCTTCTCAAGTGAGCTCTATTAGGAGCCAACCCTATCAAAGGTCACAAAAAAAACTATTAAATGTAACCTAGTTAGAGAATTTAATCATCCTATTAGGACTATCCTTGTTAGAGGACTTTAAAACATTATGGCAGAATGTCACCTTGTTAAAGGATTTAGATATGACTATTAGATCAACCTTGATTAAAGGATTTCAAATATTCTTTACAATGATTAGAAAGTAACAACAAGTTTTGATTTGTCAAGTACAAGTCACTTTGCATGTAGAGATTTCAATTTGACTATAATGCATTGATTCTCTATCACACCTCCATTTTCATCCTTGTCATCGATTGTCTTGGTAACCCTTCAAGAAATCATTGTTATCAACTCTTCTTAGCCTTTTTCTTAGATTCTCTAGTTAATAACATTAGCATCTACTTCAAATCTATAGAGCATAGTCTCTCAGCACTTTGACATTTTGTCCTTGTACCTCATTAAATAGGTAACTTTGATCCTTTTCTTCTTAAAGATCACTATAGATCTTAGGGTTACAAATAAATTAACCACATACAATGTATCTGAATGCCATCTTGTTCATGCTCTTCTCTTCTATAAACTTCTCTTGGAATCCATCCCTTAGTTCATTTACTTAATGATCTCCTAGAATTAAGTGATTCAACTCATCAATTCTTATGTTCAACAATCTTTCCATGTACTAAGAAATCAACTTAGTCAACTAGAACTTATGATTTCTCATAAATTGTTAAAATGTTGTTCAAGTCAGCACTAAGTTCTAAAACTTGGTCATCACAGGGTTACTCAGTTTCTACTAAATTTCTTTCTTGACACATAAACTGTCACTCAGCTAATATTGATGCTAAGAGAAAACTAATTATGCTCATCTTGTTTTTCTTCTTGATCGTATCTAGAATCACTCGATTTATAGTTCAAGTTCCTCAATCTTCTACTCTAGTGCTTAGTCATACCTATGCATTTGATCTGTCTTTGATCACATCTTCAACAATTTAGCATTACTGTGTTCTCCACTTGTAACATGATTTAGACAATCAATTTATCTTGTCAAAGTCCAACAAATCATGTGTCCATTTGTAGTTTCCTCTTGATAACTCAACCTTTTATCTAGACACTTTTGTTATGAACAACTTCTCAAATCCTCTTCATCAATCAAATAGATATGACACTTAGATAAGGTAGGAAGTTATATCATCAATAGGTTTGACATCAATGACAACATAAAAATTTTTCCAATTGTAGTTTCCAACAATCTCCCTCTTTGAAATTGATGAAAACACCTCTAAAATTCTTTTAGTTACCATACAATCATAAAATTCTACTATCATGTAAAGCTCCCTCTATATGATGGGTTAGATCTTTAGTAATATCCTTAGTATTTTTTACTCTCATCCATGGAACTCTGATACATGTCTTTCTATCATACCAAATTTGGAAACACCTTAAGTAAATCTTATGAGTTCCCTGTAAGTGGTTTCTCCCTCTTGCATCATTATCTCATTATCTTCCACTTGATATCTTTTCATCTCTTGTCACTATCTCCCTTTAATCTTTTGTTTTCTCCATGGTAACTCCTCTAGCTAGCTCTCCCTTTCTTGATGCAAGAGCATACTGGGTGTAAGAGCAATCTTGCATCACACAAAGATATTTTATTTATTTTAATAAGGACAAGTAGACAGGGTGGTTACTATTTATGGGAACTTTCTATTTTTAGTAAGTTTGTAATATGAGCTCAAAATGTTCTCATTTTCTACAAGAAGGCTACTCTACCATAAAAATAGCATTACTCAAGCTTAAGTATCAAAGAAGTTATTGTGGAATTTCGGTAGAAACATTTGTAGAAAAATCTTCAAGCTCATCGTTGGAGGCCTTAGAGTGCCTAGATGAGGTCTGAAAACTCGATAGGAGGGTGCTTCCATAGTTTTAAGCATGTAGATCAAGAGCTGGCATTTATGAAAAGTGGTTATAATAGCCAATCGGAGTAATGGTTTGCGAGTTATGGACTTCCAAAGTTGGGCTACTTAAAATATCTAAAATAATTGTCAAATATGTATTTGGCTGACTCTATATGTATTTTTAAGGTCTGTTGGGCCTAGGTATTAAGTTTCAATGTCTACAACCTTCCTAGGTGGCATAAAATTGCCTATTTAAGAAAGGCCTGAAACATTGTCTAAGAGAGCTCTAGGTGGTAGTTTGCAACTTAGTCTTGTAGATTGTTGTAATGAAGGCACCCATGTGGGTTAACATATTATACTTTTGAATTCCATAATTCTACATTTACGATGCAAATAAGAAGTCCATATTTTGTTTTTGCATTTTTTGTTGTTTCTTTGTTGTGTTAAGTGTTTATGGTATTAAGGGGAGCACCCTTCATCATTTCTATCTTATTCAATATCTCCCTCTTTGACAAAAATACCAAAGACATTTCAACTCATGCATCTTTCTCATATAGATACCTTCATATCATTTCTGAATTCTTAATCTGTCATCTTTGTATGACTAATCCATCATTATTTTGTTCTTCTTCACTTCTTCTTTAGGCATATCCTAAAGTAGAACTATCTACATCAATTTGTAAGATGTTTTTGATAAGCACATTTGATGCAAAACTTCAATTAAGCTTAAGTAGCTTTGTCTAGGGAAATCACCCCTAGTTTACCTCTAAGATATTGATGAGCATCTTTAGGAAAAGCTTTAGTGAATATATCAACTATTTTCACATTTATATTTAAATACTCCAGTTTGACTTTTTTTTGTCTTGAACTAGTTGTCTCAAATGATGATACTTGATAACAATATGCTTGGTCTTTGTGTGCATTGCTAGGTTCTTTCATATGTCAATAGCAGTTGTGTTATCACTATAGATAACCACTAGATTTGTGATCTCTTCCCTCTTACCTTTCAACAATTTCTTGATCCATATGATATTTGAAAAAATTACTATTATCACTACATATTCATCTTTGATTATTGATTAGGAAATGCAATGCTTCTTCTTGGCAGTCCATGAAATTAGTCTTTTTTCCAAGAAAGAATGCATTTCCACTTGTGCTTTATTTGTCATCAACTTTACTTGCCTAATCAAAGTCAGTATGTACCTTCACTTTAAGCTTATCATTTCTCTTTTAGTACAATCTATAGTTTTTTTGTTCCTTTCAAATATATCAGTATCCTTTTTCCTACCATCATCTAATTTTCCTTAGGAGTTGATTAAAATCTTGCAATTATCCAATCATTGATCTGTATAATGTCTGGTTCACATTACTAGAATAGTCATTCTTATATAATCTATGTCTAGTGACCATAGTTATGCTATGTGGTCTTGAATCTTCTCTTCCAAAATTTTTTAGTATCCCCTTAATATATTTGGATTGAGTAATGAAGATGCCTTGCTACATTTGATACACTTGTAAGCCAACAAATAATTTGATTTAACCAAATATCAACAGTTAAAATCCCTTCTTCATTTCATCATTAAATTAGTTACATAATTCTCCCTTGCCTCAAAATACGATATCATCAAAAAAAAAATTCAAATAGCAATACCTCATTGTTTTTTAATGTATTGAACTACATATTGATGTTATCATTTATTCTTGCAAATACAATATTTACCAAATAGTTATGCACTCTTTCATACCATGCTCTAGGAGCTTGTTACAAACTATATAAATATTTCTACATTTTGCACACCATATTATTTTTTCTAGTGTCCACAAATCCTTCAAGTTTCTCTACGTATACTTCTTCCTCAAGTATCCCATTCAAAAATACTGATTTGACATCCATCTGAGCTATATCTTAAATCCTTTATAAAGAGAATATGAAAGTAGTGTTATGACTCCTTCTAGTCTTGCTATAGGAAAATATATCTCCCCCTAATCAACACCTTCTTGTTGTGCATATCCTTTGCATACCAATCTAGCCTTGTTTCATGTGACTTCAACATTTTCATTTAGCTTGTTCCTGATTACCCACTTTTTTCCAATAACATTTTTTTCTTTAGGTCTACGTATGAGTGTCCATATTTCATTCTTTTCAATATGTTCAATTTATTCATTCATTTCTTTTTTCCAATCCCCATTCTCCAAAACATCTTTCCCAAATTTGAGCTCAAACTTATAAAGTAAGATCATGTATCACTTTTGAGTCTTTTTCTTGTCATAATAGTAGATTCATCATCTCTGATGATTTGTTCAAATGTATGATGTCTCATCACATATTTTTCTAGTTCATGTTCTTTTCTTCATTTTTCTTCAATAGGTTAAACTTGAAAAATAATTTCAAGCTCATTATCTCTTTTTGGTTCAAGTACTGGTTCAAACTACTCATGCTTGAATTTATCTTCCTAATGTTTGAAATCCTTTGTCTTTGACTCGACATCAATTTCCTATTGCTTGGCACCTACAGTCTACTTCTTGACAATTGGTTGCTACAACTTGACATTCTTAGTTGATTGTAGATCTACATCTTTTTTTTCACTTGCTTAGGTGGGGTGCTATGAGAACTATTATTCACATATGCCAATGAAGTGTAATCTTTTGGTTTTGTCTTCCATTCAACATCATTCTCTTTTGTAAACTCATCAAATTTTACGTTTACACTTTCCACAACTTTGTTAGTGTTAGAGTTCAAATACTTCTAAGGTTTTTTGTTTGTGCAGTAACCTAGGAATATGGCTTCATCACTTTTAGCATCAAATTTTCCATTTCTATTATCTTTAAGTGTGTAACATTTTATGCCAAACAATTTTAAATACTTTACATTAGGAGCATAAGCATACCCTGATTCAAAAGGTGTAAATTTTTTACCTTTCTTGGCTTGTACTCTATTCAGGGTATAAATGAGTATACTTATAGCCCCTCTCTAGTAGTTCTATGAAATATTTTCTCCATCACCAATGTTCTTGCATAATCTGTGATTGATATATTTCTCCTTTTAACTATTCTATTTTGAGGATGGGTCTTGGGTGCTGACATCTATTTTTTTATTCCTCTATCATTCCAAATATGTTAAATTCATTGGAAATAAATTCACTACCTCTTTCAGATCTTAAACACTTCAGATGCTTCCCTGTCTCTTTTTCAAATCTGCCCAAATATCACTTAAATAATTGAAAAGCATCAAATTTTAGTTTACGAAACATCACAATCATTATTATAGAGAAATCGTCAATAAATAGAACAAAATATTTATCTCTGCAATAAATTTGAACATGAATAGGTCCACATAAGTTAGTATGAACCAATTCCAAAATATTATTTGATAAATATGTCTTGCTCTCGAAACTAGACTTTGTCATTTTTCCCAATTGGCATTGTTTACACATAGCATTATCAAATTTCTTCAATTTTGTGAAACCTCTTACTCTTTTCATTTTTTTGATGACAACCACTTTGTCAAAATTTATACGACATAACCTCTTGTGTCATAACCAAATATTTTCATGAAAGTGCAAACAAACATGTCTCATCAAATAAGTCTAGATAAAACTAGTTACCTATAGTTTGATCACCACTTCCAATCAATTTACCATTTTCATCAAATATTTAAATGGCCTTTCTATAAGATAATTAAACTCTATAACCTAATTTTTTAAACTGTTACACACTCAAAAAATTATAGTTGAACCCTTCGACCCAATAAACAATGTCACACTTGGTCTTATCAGTCAGTTGTATTGATCCCTTTCCTTTCACAAGACACATAACATCATTATTAAATTTAACATAGCTACCCCTGCATGGTCCAATTTTCTCAAATTTATTTATATCACTTGTCATGTGATTAGAAAAAACACTATTAATTTTCCATCTATCAGTTTTATTCATAGAAGAGATTAGTGTTATTTTCTCATCTTCATCAAAATCTTATTTCATAGAAACATATACTACTTCTTCAACATTACTTTCAAATTTAGTAACAGTTTCTTCTTCAAAAATATAATAGGATTTCTTACATTTGTCTTTGTAATCCTTATTTCTCTTATTGCCTCAACCATATCTTCTTCCTCTGTACTTTGTTTCCTTCCTTTCATCCTTGTCTTCTCTATCAAGACATCTTGCACTGGTTTGATCAAATTCATTTCATGAAAAATAGTTATAGGAATTTTACCTTTGAATTTTTCTTTATCTCTTCCAAGTATTGTAGCCATCAATGCTTAAATTTCATCAAGTTCATAATTAGAAATATCACTTTCACTTTTCACATGTTTTCCTTTTCTGCTCTTGTTAAGAACTAGTTATGATTTTAGAGAAGATTCAACAATAGTAGGACTATAATTATCAAAATTAGACACTTCAAAAGTAACAAGCCTACCAATCACACCTTCTAGAGTTAGGGTACTACCTAGAGTACATGTTATTTCATGTATTGTAGAAACCTAAATAGCATAAATAGGAAGTAGAGTTATCAATACCTTTCTTATTACTATGTCATCCTCAACCTTTCCATTTGCACCTCTAATATATTGACAACCTCTTTGATTCTTGCACAATAATAAACTATATTTTCACATTCTATCTTTCTCATTTCATCAAATTTTCCCCTTAATATTTTTTATTTGGCTCTCATGATATTATCATCTCCTACATATGTGTCCTTCAATTCATCCCACATTTCCTTTGCATTCTTGGAATCTTTTATGTGATCAAACTAATCATAACTTAGGCCTAAAGAAATATCCAACATTGGATGATTTCTCTCTTGCTTATCTTTTAGTTTTGGAGTAGTCAGAGGGACCTTTTTTATCTCTACATATACATTGTCCACAAAATCTAGTGTAAAATTGTAGTTTTCAGTTATTTGTAGCCTCATTAATCTTTGCAAGTGTCTCAAAACTTTTCTCTATAAAAACCAACACTCTCATACCATTTTTTTAATTATTTAGGATACCTGGGGGGAGGGGGGAGGGGGGAGGATGAATCAGTTATCCAAGGTCCAAATATACCAATTAAAAAAGAAATCATTTAAACAACTTCATATCTAATCATTCCACTACTTGGTCTCTACTCTAAACTTTAGTAACATCAACTAATAGTTATTCTCTTAAATAAAAGACTTGAAGAATGTAAACATTAATTAGTAAAACATCACAATAACATCCACAAATATTTGACACTAGGATTTAATGTGGAAACCCAATTTTGGAAAAACTACCAACAATATTTCACAATTTTTTCGCTCTTCTCATGTGAGCACTATTAGGAGCCACCCTTATTAAAGGTTACAAAATACATTGTTAAATGTGTCCTGATTAAAGGATTTAATCACCCTATTAGGAGTGGTCTAGTTAGAGGACTTTAAAATATTCTATTAAAATGTCAGCCCATTAAAGGATTTACATATGACTATTAGGTCAACCTTGATTAAATGATTTCAAATATAGTTTCCAATGGTTAGAAAGTAACAATATATTTTGATTTGTCAAGTATAACTTATTTTGCATGTAAAGATTTCAATTCAGCTCATATGTATTGATTCATTTCCTGGCCTCCATTATCATCTCTATCATGGATTCTCTTTGAAATCTTTCAAGCAATTTCTCTCATCTCTTTTCTACCTTCTATTTCGACTTTCTATTCAATAACATCAACAAGTTCTCAAACTCTTTGGATCATACTGTAGATCTTAAGGTTATGATTAGAATCACCACATGTAATGAAACTAATCACCATCTTGTTCATCATCTTCTCTTCTAGAAACTTCTCTTGGAATCCATCCCTTAGGTCATTTAACTAATCCTCTCCTAGTTCATTAAATGATCAAACTCGTCAATCCTTATCTTCAACATGCTATTTAGATCCCAAGAAATAAAGTCATTTGGATGGAAATTATGATTTCTCATAAGAAATTAAAATGTTGTTCATCAACCAACACAAATTTCTAACACTTGGTCATTATTGGGTTACATGATAGCTACTAAATTTCTTGCTTGACACATAAATTGTGACTTGGTCAATAGCAATACTTGGTAAACATTAATTCTTCTCTTAATATTGTTATGGTGTTGAGCCAATACTAGCATCACTCGACATATACTTCAAGATTCGTGATCTTCTACCCTTTTGTGTAGTTATGCATATGAATTTTGTCTATCTTTCATTGCATCCTTGAGACCTTAGCATTACTATCTTCTCCACTTGTAACATGATTATCTTGGCAAAGTCCAACTAATCAAGTGGTCATTTGTAGTTTCCTCCTCATAACTCAACCTTTCCTCTAGATACTTTTGGTATAAACAACTTCTCAAATTCTCTTCATCAATCAAATCAATATGATACTTAGATCAGGTAGAAAAATGTATCACCAATATGTTTGACATCAATGACAACAATTGTTTTTCTTGTAATTTTGGTTTCCAACAGGTTTCAAGAACTCTTTCAAATCTAATTTGAAGCTTTTGAGAGCATTTCAAAACCCATTTATCCCTGTATTTCTTTTCATTTAGGTATCTTTATTTCCAATTCATTCCTTAAATATTTCCTTTATAGAACTAGTGGTTAAAGTTGTGGAAGCCTTTGCACAACCCGATGACAAGGTTCATTGATCTTAGAAAAACTTTTGGAATTTGTTCTCAGTAATTGATTTTATGAGATCCTTGTTAAAACTCACTACTTATGCTAAGGGAGGCAAGAAAAGACATTCAATTATGTTTCAAATTAAGGGAGCTTATACAAATCCTATGCATTAAGTTGAGAGGATTTGACCTATTTTTAATATAGATAAAATGCTTTATTTTCTTACCTTCTTTTAGGCTAGCATTTTTTATTATCTTTTCATTTGATCTTTCAATTACAACTATCTATTTTTTATTTATTGGATATTGCCACAAAAAAATTTCCATAAAGGTTTTGAGTGCCCCTTTAAAAAGACTTTACCCCCTAATAAAAAAAGCTCTAGATATAAAAAGGATAATTTATAGTTCTCATATAAATTGATGTTCTCTAACCATTCTTTTCCCTTTCTATAAAATAGAATTTTAGACACTAGCATTCAATTTACATCTTATATTAATATAATACATCTTATGCGATATCCCCAATATTATTAAAAAATAATTTTTGGTTATGTGGCCAACAATCAATGTTTTTATCTCTCGGGCCCACTTTATATTTTATTTTTGTTGTAACTTGTTGGCCTATCAAATCCTTTAGGAAGCTTCCCCAGAGCCCTTTATAAGGAAATCTTGTAGGGTTTTTTGGGTATGCAAATTGAATTATTTTATTGTATGTAAATTCCTGTTGGAGTTTTGTGTTGTTCACCATTTTGGAAGTGAGAGATCTTCCCTACATGGCTCTTGTGGTGTTGATGGGAATTTTATAGTTGTCTTTAATTAGTTGAATCTCACATTAATATCTTCCTTCAATATGGTTTTCACCTCCCTTTCCATAGCCTTCATATTCCTTTTGCACAGCCTTGAATCTCTCCCATGCATAGCATCAGGTTCCCTCTGGCAAGACACTAGCCTCGGCTCCCTTTAACATTGTCTTGAGCTCATTCTAAAATGACCTTTCCTACCTCTAGCATGGCTTCCTCTGGTGGTTTCCCTTAGGTGGTTTTCCTTAGACACTTTCTATTGGGTGGCCTCCCTCTAGTTGCTTCCTTCAAGTGGTTTCCCTTAGGCACTTTCCATGAGGTGGTCTCCCTTGGGTAATTTCCCTCGAGTGGTTTCCCTCACATGGTTTCCTTTAGGCACTTTTCCCTTAGGTGGCTTCCATTAGGTACTTACTATTAGGTGTGTTATTAAGAACATTCTAGTGGTATCAAAGTTGGTGATCTTTCTAGCCTATTGGTGATATTGGATGTCACCAAGATCTTGATCATTAGGAAGAATGGGTGAATCAAGCATAGATATAATCCAACTTCTAAGGGAGCTAAAAAGAGGACAAAAAACTAAGTTAAACTTTTTTGAATGGACAACAACATATTGGCAAGACCTTGGCGAAGTGGCAAGAAAAAATCAGTGAGACCCTTCAACTTTTGTGACAAGGAAGGAAAAATGGAGGACACAATGTGCATGGTGATAATTCTATCAATGAGAGGATTCACACAAAGTGCTCCATACATGACCAATGATGCTAACATTTCCCGAATGGTTAGAACAACCCACTGAGTAAGAGTTTACCTTCCTCAAGATACAAGATCAATTCTAACAAGAGTGCTTTGATGCCAAATTTGGTGTAGAATTATCCTTCAAGAATAATGTGGAAGAAATATTCTAGGAGGTAGGTCTATTAGAAGTAGATAATACTGATAGGGGGGAGGCACCAGGGAGAAGGGAATAAGTATTCTACAATATTTTGTTAGAGTAAAGTGTTAATTTAATTTAATTTATTAAATTCTCTATATTATCTTCTTAAGATTTCACATGAAGCACATTTTGCATTCTCATTTAATAATTAATTAGTAATTATTAAATAGCACTTATCTTTTAAGTTACCATTTTCGGGTTTCGATCTCCTTCTCAAAGGATAAATCATTTGTAATTATCTCTCAACTTTTTCATTTTTGAGAATACAATTTGCATATTTTCAAAACAAAACCCTTGCCTCCTCTTATCTTTTTCTTCTTTGTGAAAGGTTTTTACACGTAGGTATTCTTTGGGCCTTGAAAATTTGTTTTTATCAAATCCTTGATGGTATTATAGTTAGATTTTTGAGTATTTTTTGTGAAAAGAAGGGGTCTCTGATTTTCAAAGCACTTTGAGGCCAAAAAAACCTCATGGTTGGATTCAAAAGGCATCAAAGACCCATTTTCATATAGAGTTCATCCATTTTGGACAACATTGATCTGGGAGGCAAACTTTGTTTGCCCAATAAGGTCATATAGCCTCCTACAGACATTATGAGAAAATTTCATATATATATATATATATATATATATATATATATATATATATATAATGGCCCATAGGCCATTTTTCTGGCCCACGACCATTTTTCTACAACACAGAGGTACCTTCCAACACCACTACCATTTAACAGTGTCATCTACACTTTCCTAGTGTTGCTCATGTGATTCTAGCTCACTACCACTAGACACTGCCGCCACCCCTAGAATCTATCCTACTACTACTAGGCTTTGCTTAGCCTCTGCCTCTGCTACCACTACTCAGCCAGTGGTGATGTATTTTTAATTTTTTTTTTTAAACAAAAAATTTCATTTTCTTGCATTTTTGGGGGTCCTGTTGTTTTGCTATATCTTGAGCATAAAGTCTTTTTTCAATCCAAAAGAAGTGCTAAAAATCTAATTCCAAGATGGAGATGATGGATAAGTTATTTTTGGGATTGTTTTCCAATTTGGTACCTATTTTGGTGCTTGAAGTCTATCTATGACTTGTATCTTTTGGAGGGCATAACTTCTTCATTATAGCTCTATTTTATGATTCAAAAAAGTATTGAAAAGATCTCAAAAAATTACTAGATTCTTTGTCATTTTACCAGTATTTTGTACTAGGTATTTGTGATTTATTTCTAAATCTTTTATTCTCTTTTCTCACTTACACATTCCTTCTATAAGCTAGGGTTTAGTTATTTGCATTGTGGGGGGTGTTTTAACATTATTTTTAGTTATTGTATTAGCATATTAGAAAAATTCAAAAACCCCTTCTAAAACAATGGTCGAGACCTCTTCTTGTCTAATACTTCTAAGCCCACACAACTATCATACATGGAAAACCCATATGGAGTGAATTCTACATTCAAAGGGTTTGTCATCTTGTCTAGATATAGTTCAACTAGTTTTTCAAAGTCAATACCAGGCTTTGCATCATAGGAATAAGATGGATGAAGCCATGGATCTAATTTATTTGAGTGTTTCGGACAACTTACAGTTTTATCTTGAAGAGTGTTCCACTCCTCAATAAATGTGGGACAAGTTTAAAGACTTGTTTTGCACCATCAACAAATTTAGAGCACTTCAGATTGAGGCAGAGCTTACTTCTCTTGTACCCAATGCTTTCCCCTCTATTGAGGACTTTCTTATGAGGTTCAAATAATAGAGGACTTTGTTACAAAAATTCTAGAAAGAAAAGAGAAATAAGAAATGTATCTATCTGATTCTCTCTAGGCTTCGAGGAAATTTTTTGATGCAGGAGCATCCTGGGTTGCTGTGTTATACTGCTCATGTGCCTAGTAGTCCTTCATCTGCCTATTAGTTACTTCATGTGCCTATTAGTCCTTCATGTTCCTAGTAGTTTCTTCATGTGCATAGTAGTTCTTCATGTGCCTAGCAATTCCTTTATGTGCCTAGTAGTTCCTTCATGTGCCTAGAAATTCCTTCATGTGCCTACCAATCCAGTTTTCTTCATGTGCCTAGCAATCTAATATTCTTCATGTGCCTAGCAATTCCTTCATGTGCCTAGCAATCTAGTTTGCTTCATGTTCCTAGCAATCCAATATTCTTCATGTGCCTAGCAATCCAATTTTCTTCATGTGCCTAGCAATCCAGTTTTCTTCATGTGCTAAGTTACTATAGCAATTCCTTCATGTGTTGAGTTATTCTAGCAATTCCTTCATGTGCTGAGTTACTCAGTGTATGCTGAGTGATTCTTCATGTGCCGAGTTACTTAGTGTATGTTGAGTATTTCTTCATGTTCCGAGTTACTCAGTGTATGTTGAGTGTTTCTGCATGTGTTGAGTTACCTAGCGTATGTCGAGTGTCAATATTTGGACGTGATTTTGTGAGCTGACTTGCAGGATTTATTTTGTTCGCAACATTTATGTTAAGATATTTTCTTGGGATGAGTCTAGACCATCGTTGCGTCAGCCATCCTCTTATGTAATGATTCTAGAACGATCTATAAGCCATTTTGGCAAGTATAAATAGAGTGTTTAGGCTTAGAGTTAGGCAAGTTTTTGGTGAAGAAGATTTTAGAGTAGAATTGAAGTTGCAAATTTGTTGTTGGATCTTTATATGTGAATATGTTGTAATTGACTGTAACCTAGAAGGCCTTACATTTGGGCATGTATGAAGATGTTTTCATAAATCAATAAAATTATTTCACTCTTCTTCCTCCTTTGGTTGTTATTCCTTGTGTTTGCTTCCATTGTGTTAACTCTTGCAAGGTGGTTTGGATAGCTAGGTGAGCCTTTGGCCCTAGTTATTCATCCTTTTCCTACATCAGTTGGTATCAAAGCTTAAGGTTCATCCTTGGGGAGATTGGATTGTGTAGAATTGTAATTTGGATTTGGTTGTAGGTTGGTAGATCTATGGATTTGACCTATAACTTGCAGAGGGTTATGATCTTGCAAGAACCTAATTTGTAAAGATGGTTCATTGTAGAAGAAATGTTGATGATGGTATATTGGATTAGTTGAGACAAATTGCAGCCAGACTAGATGTTGTAGAGATAGCCCAGAGGAGAGGAGCACATCTTGATTATGTAAGTGATGATAAAGCAACAACACCAAATCATAATCTAGAACCGAAAGAAGATCAAGATGAGGAAAGATTGTTGCAAGTTTTGTCCAGGGAAAATTCAAAGCCTTCTATAGAAGTTGTTCTCTATGATGGAAAACTAGATACCAATGCTATGTTGGATTGGATCTCTAATATGGAGAAGTTATTTGAGTATGAAAACACTCTTGATAATAGAAAGGTGAAGATTGCAATCACTAGGCTAAAAGGTCATGCATCACTATGGTGGGAGCACTTGCAAACTAATAGACAAAAGGAGAGGAAAGGAGAAGATCAGAACTTGGCCAAATATGGTGAACAAGGTAAAGAAAAAATTCCTCCCTATTGATTACCAAGTTAGCCTATTGAGAAAGATGCAAAATTTGAAACAAAAGTACATGATTGTGAAAGAATATATAGAGGAATTCTATAGATTGGACATCAGATTTGGACATGTAGATGATAATGTTGAGAAAATTGCAAGGCACATTAATGGATTGAGATCTAGAATACAAGATGAAATAAGTTTTATGAAGCTAGAAAGTGTAGAAGAAGCATATCAATATTCCTTGAAAGCTAAGGAGATCTTGACAAAGAAGCATGAACAAAGACAAAGAGGTAGAGGTTGTAGATTCCAAAGAGGTAGAGGTAGATCTTATGGAGAAAGTGGTAGATATAACAGTTCTATGTAGGATAAATGCAAATCTGAATGGAAAAGTGGTAATTCTTACCGAGGAGGCACTAATTCTTACTAAGGAAGAGGTAAATTTTACTCTAGAGGTGGATTTCATGGTAATTGTTTTAGATGTGGAAAAGAAGGCCATAGATCTTTTGAGTGTAGATCCTCTAAAAGTAGGCAAGGTAAAAAAAATGCTATGATTCAAGAAGATGATGAGGTTTCACCAAGTGGATCTGAGGTAGGAGAAAATCTAATGGTGAGAAGATTCTTATGTAATAAAGGAAGTGACGAGGAACCTATTTTAAGGAGAATTCTATTCAAGACAAGATGTAAGATGGCTAGAAAATGCTACAAAGTGATCATTGACAGTGGAAGTTCTACAAATTTGGCATCAGAGGAGCTAGTTACAAAGTTGTAGTTGCAGAGGCTGAAACATCCCAAACCCTATCATGATTCGTGGATCAAAGATGTGCGTAAGATATTGGTAAGTGAGAAATGCCTTGTGAAGTTAAAAATTGGACATTACTTTGATGAAGTTTTGTGTGATATTATGCCCATGGATTGTTGTCATATTTTGTTGGGTAGACCTTGGCAATATGATAGATATGTTGTACATGATGGAAGATTGAATCAATATACTCTTTGGGTAAATGGGAAGAAACATACATTGCTGCCTTTGATTGAAAGTCTAGATGAGGTTAATTGTACTAATGTAAAAATTTGCATGGTTAATGGGAATAAATTTGCAAAGGAAATGAAAAGGAATCAAGTCTATTTTTCCATAGTTCCTAGAGGACCGAGTGTTGGTAGTAATGGGCAAGTAGCAGAAGCTAATCATGATTGAATGACAGATGGTAGTATTGACTGAGTGCTAGAAGAAATTGTAGAGTTATTGCATGAGTATAAAGACATTATTGTTGATGATATCCTAGATGGTTTACATCCTATAAGAAGTATAAATCATTGTATGGATCTGATTCCTAAACCTAGTTTGCCAAACAAAGCACCGTATAAATTGACACCTACAAAGAATGAAGAACTTAACAGACAAGTGCATGAGTTTTTGCAGAAAGGTTTGATCAAAGAAAGTTTTAGTCCATGTGATGTACCTACTATATTAGCACCTAAAAAGAATGGAGAATGGAGAATGTGTATTGATTCTAGAGCCATTAACAAGATAACAATGAGATATAAGTTTCCTATGCCAACGATGGATGACATAATGGATTTTTTGAGTGGAGCAAAGTATTTCACCAAGATTGATTTGAAGAGAGGCTATCATCAAATCAGAATCAGAGAAGGTGATGAATGTAAGACTACTTTCAAGACAAAAGATGGTTTGTATGAATGGTTGGTTATGCCTTTTGGTTTGACTAATGTACCTACTACTTTCATGAGGTTGATGAATGAAGTTTTGAAAATTTTTTTTGGTAAGTTTGTGATTGTTTATTTGAATGATATTTTGATATTTAGTAAGACTAAGGAAGAGCATCTTGAGCATATTAGACAAGTAATGCAGAGGTTGAAAGAGGAAAAGTTGCTGATTAATCTGAAAAAGTGTTCTTTTATGCAAGAGGAGATTGTGTATTTGGGATTTGTGATTTTAGTTGATGGATTAAAGATGGATCCTAAGAAGGTTAAATCAATTTTGGAATGGCCTACACCTAAGAATGTGAGTGAGGTAAGATCATTTAATGGTTTGGTTGGTTTTTATAGAGAGTTTATAAAGAATTTCAGTGTTGTTTGTAATGCTATGACTGAAACAATGAGGGGAGATTAAAAGAAATTCAAGTGGACACATGGGGCTGATAAGAGTTTTGAGACTTTGAAATAAAAGGTTGTTGAATTACCTATATTGGCTTTGCCTGATTTCAACAAAGTATTTCAAGTTGAATGTGATGCAAGTGGTAATCCAATAGGAGCTGTATTAAGTCAAGAAGGTAAGCCTGTTGCTTTCTTTAGTGAAAAGTTGAATGACGCTAAAAGGAAATATTCTATGTATGACCAAGAGTTTTATGCTATTGTTCAAGTATTAAAGAAGTGGAGACATTATTTAATGCCTAAGGAATTCAGGTTGTATATTGATCATAAAGCTTTACAATACTTGGGAAGTCAACAAAAATTTAATCAAAGAAATATGAAGTGGGTTGAGTACTTGTAAAGTTTTACATTTTTCATTAAGCATAAGAGTGGATTCACTAACAAAATTACTAATGCATTATGTAGAAGATGCTATTTGTTGGCTTAAATGAAGGTTTAAGTTCTTCGTTTTGATGAGATGAAAGAGTTATATGATGTTGATCCTGATTTTTTTGAAGCGTGGAGGGAGTGCAAAGCACCAAATTTGATAGATCACATAAGTAAGTATGATGAGTATTTCATTGAAGAAGGTATGTTGTTCAAAGGTGTTCAGTTGTGTATTCCTAGAAGTCTTATGAGGTTGAATCTTATTAAGGAAAAACATAGTGGTGGATTAGCTAGACATTTTGGCATTGATAAGACATTGAGTTTGCTGAAAGAGAAGTATTATTGGAAACAAATGTATAAGGATGTTTCAAAATTTGTAAAGAGTTGTGGAGTTTTGCAAGTTGCAAAGGGAGTGACTCAAAATATTGGTTTGTATACACCTATTATTGTTCTTGAGAAACCTTGGACTGACATCAGTATGGATTTTGTTCTTGGATTGCCTAAAACAATGAAGGGGTATGATTCTATATTTGTTGTACTAGACAGATTTTCTAAGATGGCTCATTTTATACCATGTAAGAAGACATCATATGCCGAGCACGTTGCTGAAATTTTCTTTATGGACACTGTGAGATTGCACGGATTACCCAGGAGCATTATTTCTGACAGGGATAGTAAGTTTGTTGGTTATTTTCTACATTTCATCCGCAAACAGATGCTCAAACAAAGGTTGTGAATAGAAGCTTGGGTAATTTGTTGAGATGTTTAGTTGGGAATAAGCCAAGAAATTAGGAGATGGTATTGGCACAACCTAAATTTGCATTTAATAATTCTGTGAATAGGAGTACAGGAAAGACACCTTTTGAGATTGTTATTGGAATGCATCTTAGAGGTATATCAAATTTGAGAGATGTTGCTAGTGAAGAAAAGAAAAGCGCTACAGGAGTAGAATTTGCTGATTTTATGGAGTCTTTGCATAGGGAAGTAAAGTTGAGTTGGTATAAAGTAATCAAAAGTATAAGGAGAATTCTGATCAATCTAGAAGACACCATGATTTTCAAGTTGGTGATGAGGTGATGGTTCATCTAAAGAAAGGAAGATTCCTAGTTGGAACATACAGTAAGTTGAAGATAAAGAAATTTGGACCTTGTAATATCTTGAAGAAGTTTCATAGTGGTAATTATTATGAAGTTGAGTTACTTGATGACATGGATATATCTCCTATATTCAATATTGCTGATTTGTATAAGTATCATGAGTTAGAGGATGAATTTTTTGTATCAGATGACTATGCTAAGAAGAAGATTGAAGAAGATGAATAGATATTGGATCAGAGAGTTGGCAAGAGAACAAGAGGAAAAGATTACTATGAATATTTGGGGAAGTGGAAGAACAAACTTATTGAAGATGCTTCATGGATTTCTCAATTTGAGTTGGATTTAGCTCAAGTTGAGACATCTCAATGATTTAGGAGAATCATTTCTTTCAACCCTAGTTGTCTAATGCTGGAGCATCCTGGGTTGCCTTTTTATCCTACTCATTTTGTTCATTTAGAAGTTCCTTCATGTGCCTAGTAGTCCTTCATGTGCCTAGTAGTTCCTTCATGTGCCTAACAATCCTTCATGTGCCTAGTAGTTTTTTCATGTGCCTAACAGTTCTTCATGTGCCTAGCAATTCCTTCATGTGCCTAGTAGTTCCTTAATGTGCTTAGAAATTTATTCATGTGCCTAGCAATCTAGTTTTTTCATGTGCCTAGCAATCCAGTATTATTCATGTGCCTAGCAATCCAATTTTCTTCATGTGCCTAGCAATCCAATTTTCTTCATGTGCCAAGTTACTATAGCAATTCCATCATGTGCTAAGTTACCTAGTGTATGCCAAGTGATTCTTCATGTGTCAATTTACTCAGTGTATGTTGAGTTACTTAGTGTATGCTAAGTGTTTCTTCATGTGTTGAGTTACCTAGTGTATGCCAAGTGTTAGTATTTTGACGTAATTTTGCGAGTTGACTTGTGGAATTTATTTTCTTCATGACATTTATGTCAAGATCTTTTCTTGGGATGAGTCTTGACCATCATTGGGTCAGCCTTCCTCTTATGTAATGATTCTAGAATGGTCTATAAGCCATTTTGGCAAGTATAAATAGAATGTTTAAGCTTAGAGTTAGTCAAGTTTTTGATGAAGAAGATTTTAGAGCAGAACTGAAGGTGGGAATTTTTTGTTGGATCTCTATATGTGAATGTATTGTAATTAGCTGTAACCTAGAAGGCCTTACACTTGTGCATGTATGAAGATGTTTTGATGAATCAATAAAATTATTTCTCTCTTCTTCCTCCTTTGGTTATTGTTCCTTATGTTTTCTTCCATTGTTTTAACTCTTGGAGGGTGGTTTGGGTAGCTGGGTGAGCCTTTGGCCCTAGTTATTCATCCTTTGCCTATGTCAATTTTAGATTTTCTCTTCTACCTTCGATTCCACTATGAATGCCTTGGGTCCCAGATTTACCATGCCCACTTTTGAGGTCTTTTGTGATCGAGTGACTAGAGAGCATTCCAGGCTTACACAGTTGGACATTATAACCAATTCAAAGACATAGGAATTGGTTTCTTAGAAATCTACAAGGAAAAAAAAGAAAAAACTAAATCCCAAGATAGATTTAGTAGGCAATGTGAGTTCCTCCAAGCCTAATCCTAAACCAGATGCTCAAAAAGCCTCTTAAAAGGGTAAATATTTTAAGTCTCATGAGTCTTCCACCAAGACTAATATGTTTACATGTTATCCTTGTAGGTTTTGTAGCGAGGAAGGACATGTAGTTTCTAAGTGTTGGAAACATCTTGAGAATTTGGAGGAGGCCATGCAACAACATAGTATTGCTTCTTTGAAGCCATGAACTCCTTCCTTAGGGAAAGAGCATGCTCTTTTTGCATGAAAATTATCCTCTACAACTACTTGGATTCTTGATTCCAAAGATTCACACCAAATGAAACACTCACCTAATATGGTTACTTCACTTGCTCAGTGTTACTACATAGAATGGAGTTAGCAATTCTACACATCTTTCAATCATAAGTTTAGGAACTATATCTTTAGAAGGTGGTTCACTATAGGATGTTCTCTTAGTTCTGAATATTTCTATGAACCCCCTATCTATCTTACAGATTTGTCATTCCGGCTCTGGAAAGACTATTGAGTTCTCACCACATGATGTGGTTATTTGAGACCTGCATGATCCCGACTTGGTTATTGCTACAAGGAGTGTTTATTTTCAATCTCACTTATATCAATTTAATGGCTTTGAGAGCTCCAATTCTATAGACATTTCTCTCATTGGTCATGCAAAAATAGTGGTCAAAATTTGGCATGAGTGTTTTGGCCATGTCAACTATATATATCTACAACAAATGAGTACACAGGAGCTAGTGAATGGATTACCTCAACTCTCTTGTACTGACAATGTCTGTCAAGGTTGTGCACTTGGAAAAACATCATAGAGATCCCTTTCTGGAAGGTAGATCCACATGTGCTAAGGTACCATTCAAGTTGATACACAATGATCTTATGTCATTTCGCACCTTATCACTTTTAGGTGTGTGATATGTGCTCACCTTCATAGATTACTTTTCTAGACACACATGGGTGTACTTTTTGAAGTACAAATCTGACATCTTTGATTCATTTCAAATATTTAAGACATTTTTGTTGAAGCATTCTAGTCTTTCTGTTAGGTGTATATGCACTGACTATGGAGGGGAATATGTGAATCAATCTTTAAAATATTTTTGTACTGAACATGGTTTACAATATCAATTCATAGTTCCCCACACCCCACAACAAAATGGGGTTGTAGAGAGAAAAGAACATAGCATTATGGGAGATGGACGATTGTATGGTATAGTCTCAAGCTATGAGTTCTTCATTTTGGGTTGAGGCTATCAATTGTGCCAACTATATTCAGATCAGATGCTTCACACACCATTATGACACTTGACACCTAAGCAGGATTGGAATTATGTGAAGCCTAATGTTTCTACTTTGTGCATTTTTGTAGTTCATCTTAGGAATTTATTCTAGACACTCGACACAAATTTATCAAGAAGAAGACCCAACCACTCATTTTGTGACTACTATGTGGATGTGAAGACATACGAGTTGTTTGATCTTGATTCTAGAGATGTCTTGTTTTAGTGAGATGTTTAGTTTGATGAGCATTATTGTCCATCTCTAGCTTCTTTCTCACTACCCAATACTTCCTCTATTCCTCCATTGGATTATGCATCCTCAGAGGAAGATCTTGATATTGATCCCACTTCACCACCTCCACCAAGTGTTTTGAGAGTGCCCAAGTGGGCTCATGATATTGTTGATGTAGCTAGACCTTTGGTAGGTGATTCTATAGATACTCTTCACACTCGTGCTTAGACTATAGGTAGTTTACCTTTGAGCCATGCAATTTAAAATGATCCGTAGAGTTTTTGAAAGGTGATAGGACACTCAAAGTGGGATAGGGGTATGGATGATGATTACTGTTCTTTGATCAAGAACCACACATTGGATCTTTGTCCTCTTTTAAAAGGAAGAAAGCTAGTTTTGTGTCGGTGGGTGTACCATACCAAGTATGGTGCAGATGGTTCTATTGATAGGTATAAGGCATGTCTTGTTGCAAAGGGTTTTTCATAGGTTGAGGGTATTGATTACTCTGAGACCTTTTCCCATATTTCCATGATGAATTATATTCACCTTTTATTCTCTCTAGTATCTTCATAGGGATGGACAATTTATCAAGTGGACGTGAAGAGTGTCTTTTTGAATGGAGACCTTTAGAGGAGATCTACATGGAGCAACCTCATAGTTTTGTGTAGGATTCTTCATTAGTATTCTAGCTTTAGAGGTCTTTATATGGTCTTGAATAGGCCCCTAGCACTTGGTATGAGAAAATTGATTCCTTCTTGCTTGCTTCACAATTCAATAAGTGTCATTCTAATCCTACAATTTACATTCATCGTCATGGGGCTGACTTATTGATACTTGTGCTTTATGTAGATGACCTCATCTTTACATGTAGCTTATTCTCCATGATACAAAGTGTTCAACAAGAATTGAGAGAGAAGTTTGAGATGATAGACCTTGGAATTCTCCACTATTTTTTTGGGCCTATAGGTTAATTTGTCTTTGGATGGGATTGCCATACTCTAGCAGATATTGTATGCTCTTGATATGTTTTAGAGATTTCACAAGCTTGATTGTAAGCCTTGTCCCACATCTTTTCAGTAAGGTGTTGTTTTATCTACCACTTGCTCTACTCTTACAGTGGATTCCACTCTATACACATGTCTTATGGGTAGTTTGTTGTACTTGACACACATATCTCCTAATATTTCCTATGTGGTTGGACTTGTCTCTCAATTATCCCATGATCCACATGAGAGTCATTGGAAAGATTCTAAATATATCTTGAGGTATATTAGTGGTACAACATGTTATGACATTCACTACACATCAAGGGATCCTCACGTTGTTGGTTTCTTAGATTCAGATTGAGCTGCTGATATTGATGATCACAAGTCTACTTCTAATTTTGTCTTCTATCTTGGTTCTAGTCCCATTACATGGTCTTGCAAGAAGCAGCATGCTCACACATTATCATCTACAAAGGCATAATATAAGGCAGATATATTGGCTAGTCAAGAGGTTTTGTGGCTTCAATAGTTGATAATAGAGTTTGGATTTCCTCGTGATAGTCCATCCTTTCTATGGTGTAATAATCAGACTGCTATACACATTTCCCATAACCCAATAGAGCATCAACAAACCAAGCACATTGAGCTTCACATACACTTAATCAGGCATCTAATTTAGGATGACACCTTGAGCTTGGAGCTCATTCATACTATTGAGCAGGTTGCAAACATCTTCATTAAACCTTTTACATTCTCGTGACATCTTCAGCTACGTTCTATGCTTGTGGTGAAGGAAGTTTTCCTTAGGGGTTCACAAAAATGAGCTCTTCCTTCCTTCTTTTGCTTGCTATCTCTTTTTGGAGTAGAGTTTTTCCCATTGGATTTTTTCTATTTCTCTATTTCATAGAGATTTGATTCTGATTGGGTACCTCATGACACCTTGTTGCCAGGACCCAAGTTTACTTCCAGCAATGCATTGTAGCTTCCTTACTCTTTCTACATTATTTGTAGTTGCATTGTTGCTCATCTTAAGGGGGGTTATTAGAGTAAAGCATTAATTTAATTTCATTTATTGAATTTTCTTTATTCCCTTCTAAAAATTTCACTGTATGTGCCTTTTGCATTCTCGTTTAATAATTAATTAGTAATTATTAAATAGCATTTACCTTTTAGGTTACCCTTTTTGGGTTTTGATCTCTTTTTATAAGGATAGATCATCTGTAATTATCTCTCATTTTTCTCATTTGTGAGAATATAATTTGTATATTTTTAGAGCAAAACCCTTTCCTCCTCTTTTTTTTTCTTCTCTATGGCAGGTTTTTACATGCAGGCATTATTCAGGCTTTGTGGATTTGTATTGCTCAAGTCCTTCATATTTTCCCCACAACTAGGTGTTATTAATTATATTACAACATGCATATGAAATTAAAACAACAATGTTGAATAGTAAATAAAAACATACATAGAGAAAACTCATTATATCAATAGTTTTTCACTAGGGGAACCTAGGCCAAGGGATATCCCCAATGGGGATGGCACCCATAGAGTGATCCAATAAAAAAATGAAACTTGTTAAGAATATTGACCTTGCTAGGAGTATATGAAGTACATATAGTGTCGCAGTCCTTGTTAGTCCTTGTTAGAGGACTAGGCCTTGTAAACAACCTCAACCATGCTAGGAGTTTCTTTAACCCTATTAAGATTTGGTATTACAATAACTATATACAAGAAGAGTTGACTACCCTAACATGTAATTATATAATATTGTGCTTTTATACAAAATGAGATAGATACAAAACCTCTTTACTGGGTATGTGCAGGATCATGGTGTACTAAACTATGGCCTTAAGTGGTAGTGAAAAACTAGCAAATCAGGGTTATGTCAACTTGACACATAATTTTAAAGTGGTTCTGGACTTTATATCAAAAAGTTGTAAGAAAATAATGTGTAGGAAATTGAATCTAGTTTCTAAACTACAAGGCCTTATCTGGAGAAAAAATTATTTGATTGGTCAAAAGTTTGGATTTTAATGCAGTACTACAAAAATTTCAGGGCAAAAATAAAAAGTAGGTGTATGTCTGACCACCTTAATCATAATCAAATGATAATATTTTAAAATATAATTTTAGATATAAAAAGTAGACTCATGCTTGGATGTGATGCATATTTTTGAAAATTTTTATTCCAAATAAATAATTAATTATGAATTTTCTACTATACTATTTTTAGAATTAAAAAACTCTCATGTCTGACCACCTTAACTAGTTCAAAAAAAATCAAAATTAAGTTTTTTTTTTTTTGTCTTATACTAGTCAAAGCATAGACCGTGACACATCTTTTGGATTTCACAAATCTTATACGGTTTGAAAGTTATAGTTATTTTTCAACCAGTATGTCAATCAACACTTTGTAGCTAACTCCATTAGAAAATAAGTAATAATTACTTACTGAACTTGTAATTTGACAAAACTTACATTTATGAAAATCTAAGAACATTCTTAAGAAACCTTTTTCATTACATCAAATTTTGGTTAAAAAAAAGTCGTCAGCTACATGCTTGAAGTAGAAAACACATAAGAACATGCCAAAAACACATTTTCAGGATCTTTTAAAGATGACCGTATAAGGTTGGTATTGAAAGATATAGTAGGAATTATAAAGGTATTAATTGTTTTCATTTAGTATCAGGATGGGTGGGAAAAAAGTGGGAATAGATTTTGAAATTCTTTGAGGCATTTCAGAACTACATATTTTTTAGATCACCACTTTTTGGCACACCATGATCCTGCACATACCCTACTGTTGACTATTGTACTTTGCATAGTCTTATTTGACATCAAAATTTTCATCATAGATCTCTCATACAAGTTTACATTTCATAAACATAGTTTTCATAACGATCATTGAAATGTCCCTTTTCTAATTTTTATGTGATATTTCAAGCCTCTAATCAGATCTTTAAGATCAAACAACGAATCTTTCAAAGATCCACCAATTTCTCAATAAACCCCAAATCGGGTATGCCAAAAATAGTGCCAAAAACTTCATAGCTTCACATATTATTAGTAAATCTGAAAGTGGACATTTTTATAGAAATTTGAGCAGCATAAAAGCCTATAAAATGACATTTCCAGATCTGTATAACATGGACACAATAGCTCCCAAATGGAGGACAAAAACAATTATCATTGGGCGCCCGAAAATAGCACAAAATAGCCCGGAATCACCACAAAAACTTAATAATCTATCACAGAAGTATAATCATATCCAAATAAATATTTTCAGCTCTATTTTAACATGTAAAAGTATGAAATACAGTAGCAACCCAAATTGATATGAAATACTCAACCAAAAACAACAAACTCTTACAAAAAATACACTCGAAAATCCACAAATATGCACTGTTCAGCACAAAGGAAAACTCTGTATGAGCATGCACATGAAATGGCTTCAAACTCCCATCATTAGCCTTCCTAGAAACTTAAAAACTCTCGTTCTTAGGTCTCCTTCTCCACAGGTTTGGCAGCCTCTGAAGAATAACAAAGAAATGAAAAAAAATCAAGTTCTGGAATGAGCCTAGAATGCCTCCAAACCCCTTAAAAGAGGGCATAACCCTAACTCACGTTCAAGAGGGGTTAATAAAACATATTTTAATATTTATTAGTCCATTAGCTTCCAAATATTATCCCCTTTTTTTGAAACTTCACCTTTTTGGGCATGCCTGCCTTAGAAAAGATTATTATTTGAAAAAGGACATGACAAGTCCTCCCCTCCCAAATATTGCTTGTCCTCAAGAAATGGCTGAACAATAGACCAATCAAACCACCTAGATCCCAAATGTAGTCATGAACTATACTACTATCAATTAACACAGGCTCGTGCAATATCCTTTGCAATATAACCAAGAGGAATCCATAACCAAACTAACAATTATAGCTCAACCAAACTCCAAAATCACCACTACCACAGTTAGAAAAAAATG
Source organism: Cupressus sempervirens (assembly GCA_028749045.1). Classification (NCBI taxonomy): domain Eukaryota; kingdom Viridiplantae; phylum Streptophyta; class Pinopsida; order Cupressales; family Cupressaceae; genus Cupressus; species Cupressus sempervirens. Next base: position 773,058,220 of record CM053787.1, on the reverse strand, counting down.
AGACACAAACTCTTAGAACATCAAAACCCAAGTAAAGTGGACAAATCAAATTGTCAACATAGTAAATACCATCAACACATCCCACTGGCCTATACAGAATGTACAATCTGACTCTACAACAATGGTGAATGCTCCCGAATGAAACTGTACCAAGTATGGGGAATCCACACACTGTACAACTCCTACAGTCAACACAACTCTACAAATCACCGACCACTATCTCATAACCATAACTCCCATTCACTGCTGATGGTGACAAGACATTACAAGATAAATAGCAAGAAATGGAACCCAAACCTAATTTTCCATGAACAAGTGATACAAACCATTGTGACTGACCACTAGCTAAGTCAGGAGATGTCATAGCCAAAGGAGTAGAATCAATAACAACAACTACTAAAGCAGCACTCCCAAAATCCTGCTCTAAGTTATGTATTATCAAGCTATCAACTGCAAAACCTATCACCATGTCATGCCCATCACAACTCTCATTCCGAGGCGTCAAACCATCCCATAACTGATGACAAGCACTATGAACCAAAGTACATCTCTTTATCATCATCTCATTAACATGGTCATCAAATGTAAATTGATGAGCATACCTCATAGTGTAGTGGCAATGGAATGCGCCGATCTCAATCAGTGGCTCAGACTGCAATCCAAATGAAACTAACTACAATTGATCACTAACCAAGTTGGAAATGACTACTACCTCCAAAGACATTGCTAAGGGAGTAATATTACTAGCAAGAACCATGCCAACTGCTATCTCACCAATATCACATGTTATCTTTGATACAACATCTCTAGTCTCTGTGCCATTAGTACTAGAGGCCACCACCATGTCAGGCATACCACAACAATCTGCTACAACACCCAACTCAATTGAACCTAACTTTAGTGGGAATGAATCTAGTATGCAAATGTTAGTATCAAGGATGGATGCATCCCCATCTCCACTGTCTCTGACAATCTCGACCATGGAAATCCTCAGATCACTAGACACTATAGCTTGTGACTGTACAAAATTTGGTAAAGATTTTAGTCACTCCAACTCCATGGTTACCTTAGTCAAATGAAACTGTGACTCCTTGAAATCCAATTGTGTACTCTCAAGAATCTCAGAAGTCACCTCGAGTTGCTGAGTAAGCTCACTCACCTCATCTTCCTTGGCCAATAATGCATCATATGCTGTACTCCCCCACTTTGTAAGATAATCTCTATTAGCTACCAACTACATATAATTCTGTCTCAAAATCTGAATAGCCTCCCTCTATCAAGGAAAGATAACTACATTCCTGCTCATCACTAGTAGGAGAACCCCATCCATAAAGTGCTAACAACTGAGGAGCAGCATTGAAATGCTAGCAAGTCATAGCAATGTCTCGGTCACTAACTCTCAACTGATTAGACACATGATGGAACTGGCTTGACTATCTCCTACAAACCTCCTCTAATGCACTATCTAAAGGAGTATCCTCAAAGTTACTAGTCTCTATAGTATTACCATCCATATCCTGTGAATCAACTCTAAAGCTCATATCAACATACAGAGTATCAAAAACTGTAGCACTACTGTCCAACTCCTCTGTACTCAAGGTAACTAAGTCTTCAAAACTGCCCACTACATCCTCCTGGATGTCATCAATTCCAATATGATCCTAGGACTCATCTGTACACACTACCAAATATGAAAGATCATCAACACATTCCAGCAAGTATGGTTGACTGGATATATGAACAAAGCCCAACACTGGTGTATAAAAACTAATACCAACATCAGACAAGCTACCAGCACAAGAAAAGACAACATCGTGCAATCTGCTAATCAAATCCATGATAGCATCCAAACAAACACTTCTATCAAAAAGTGTTAAAGATATCTAGTCAACTAAATCCCAAATGCCAATATAATAATCTCGAGTCCATATTTGTAAACTAGAATCAGCTAGTAACTCAAGAAAACTCCTCACCTAAGTAATATGACCAATACCAACTAACTCCACATACTTTTCATGATGAGATAATGAAGTCACAATACTATCTTTGTTCACTTTCAGCTGGCTAGACAAATCATGTGAAGTACTACCAGCCTCAACCTCATGTGATGAAGCATCTAACTGTGCCTGGTACTCTTTCTTAGCAAATTCATGAATGCTCAATGTCTTCTCATCTCTACCAGGTATCTCACCATCATGCACAACAACATCCTCATAATCATCATTTGAACCCACTACGTTGTAGTCACTGCCTGTTGTAACTATACCATCCTGAATACCTATGACATCACCCTTTGATGACCTATATACATTTGTCTCAATTTGAGTATCAAGTTGACCATTACTATCAATATGTGTAATATCCTTTCTCACTACCTCCTATGGCGAAGTAGAATTTGAGACCTCTACCTAGCTATAAGCTAGTTTCTCAAACTCCTCATACAAGTTCTTGGGAATTGTGTCATCTATCCTGTGAGAAAATTTGCCGAATAGAAATCTAGTCAACTTATCCACCTTAGTTGGGTCAAAAAGCATGTCATTCATCATAAATTATTGCTTAACTAACTATTTAGACATGTCATGGCTTATTTTCCTAAGTTTATCTTGAATGTCTAAATAACCATCCTTTCTACTGTTCTGACTCTGGATATCAATTGTCCAAGATCGTGTCCTCTAAGACTCTGTACTATACCTGTCCATTCTAGATAAAGGAGAGTGTAGCCCCAATATTTTATAACTTCTTCAAACACCAAGAATATTTATACTTTAGTTGTTTGATATTTCATCAAACACTTTGCAAGCAAGGGGTCGTATGACTGATATAATTTTTTTAGATTGTTGCAAGGACTCTTGTTTCGATTTGCATCAAAGAGAATGCTTACAAAAAGACTCCAGATTGTCTAAACAATAACTTAACATGAATGTGCAACTAATTTGGCAATATTTAATACAAATATGAGACTTAAACTACTTGCAATATGTAGCTACAACAACTAGTAATTATGACAAATACCTTGGATGTCTTGGAAGAATTTCTTTGCCATCTCGTCTGGATAAGCCATACTTTTTCCTTCATTGGATTTTTGACTTTTACTTTCAACTGGAGGTTTGATCAAAATTTCTTTATTCTTTTCTTATGGAAAATATCTTTTTTCTCTTTCACTTAGTTGCATTCGACCATAAATTTTGATATGCAACTGATTAGAAGCAACATGCAACCATAAATTATGACATGCAAGATCTGGGTAGTTGTCAAAACTGACATGCAAACTTCTACAAACCCTCAGGCTGGCAAGATCATAGCTCTGATACCACTAAAATGTCCCTTTTCCAATTTTTATGTGATATTTCAAGTCTCTAATCATATCTTTAAGATCAAACAACCAATCTTTCAAAGATCCACCAATTTCTCAATAAACCCCAAATCAGGTATGCCAGAAATAGTGCCAAAAACTTCACAGCTTCACATATTATTAGTAAATCTGAAATTGGAAATTTTTATAGAAATTTGAGCAGCATAAAATCCTATAAAATGACATTTCTAGATCTGTATAACATGCACACAATAGCTCCCAAACGGAGGACAAAAACAATGCTCATCGAGCTCCCGAAAATAGCACAAAATAGCTCGAAATCACCACAAAAAATTAATAATCTATCACAGAAGTATAATAATATCGAAATACATATTAACAGCTCTATTTTAACATATAAAAGTCTGAAATACAGAAGCAACCCAAACTGATATGAAATACTCAAACGGAAACAACAAACTCTTACAAAAAACACACCCGAAAACCCACAAATCTGCACTGTTCAACACAAAGGCAAACTCTGTATGAGCATGCACATGGAATGGCTTCAAACTCCCATCCTTAGCCTTCTTAGAAACCTACAAACTCCCGTTCTTGGGTCTCGTTCTCCACAGGTTTGGCAACCTTTGAAGAATAACAAAGAAATGAGCAAAAATCAAGTTTTGGAATGAGCCCAGAATGCCTCCAAACCCCTTAAAAGAGGGAATAACCCTAACTCACATCCAACAGGGGTTAATAAAACATATATTAATATTTATTAGTCCATTAGCTTCCAAATATTATCCCCTTTTTTTGAAACTTCACCTTTTTGGGCCTGCCTGCCTTAGAAAAGTTTATTATTTTTAATTATTTGAAAAGGGACATGACAATAATATACTTCACATTCTCATAAATTACATATTTCACACATCTGGTTACTTTTTACAAAATAAGTCTCTCCTTTCACAAAACTCTTATGTAGTCAACTTGATGCAATTACATGTTATGTTAACTTAGGTTAAACATATAGGATGTCATCCCTACAAACATAAGTAATTATTTCAGGACCAAAATAATCCCTTGGTTCTTTATTCCTATATTTTTGTGTACTATGTTCTAATGTACATAATGCCTTTACTAGTATTTGGCACATAGCTTTCTTCATACTATCTGCATTGATCTAAACACTTAGGTATCTCATCATGACACCCTAATATATCTTCCCTTAACTTTGAATATTCCAAATGTCTCTATAGTCTTTGGTATGCCAAAAACAATCTTCATTCTACCAGTGAAACTGCCTAATACTTGACAATTTTCTATTTGTGACAATAGAATCTTCAATAGTATATTTTTTCATCTCATCCTGAGATATATCTTTCCATAAATTATAACCCTAAATCATCCTTGCTAGCCATATTTCCAACAATATCCCCCTTTTGAATTTATGGCAACATATGGGAAAAATTTAAAACATTTACAAAAATTTAAAAACTATAAAATTTTGTGGATCATTACACTTATAACCATCTAGTTATATCTCCTAATAATATAATACTATGTAACCTTGCTCCCCCTTAGTATATAACTACTTCTATACATATTGGTACTCTATACAATTTTCCTTCTTCTCCCCTTGGACTTTAGTGACAAAGGTGTTAAAATTTATTTACATGTCAAATATGTATTTCATTACATCTACTTAGGTTACCAAATGAAAAATGGAATCACTAAAATTGACTGCAAGACTCTTCATATTATTTTCCCATGAGTCCTTGACTCCTTTTGAGATGCTAATAAGAGCACACAAACCATAAGATGCTATATGTACTGCATTCAGATTTGAGTACACAAAATTTTCAAAAGATGTCTTAAGTGATAAACATTCCTCCAACTATCATTCAATTGTGTTCAATTTCACAGATAAGTTTTCTCTTAGAAGTGAGAACCTCTTAGTTTTCCTTTTTTTTTTTTCTTCTAGTAATCTTATCTCATCATAAGCCTTGCTAACCTGTGCTTCAACTACTACAATCTATATACCAGGTTGACTTAGCAAACTAGCCAATTATTTTACCTCTGCACACTTTGTTGTAAGCTCACTATCAATGTCTTTTGTGAAGCTAAAAGACATTGCAAACTTGACATATAGAGATTTTCCTTGAATCTCACATTTCCCTAATGACTTGATGCAAGTATCAAATGTCAATAATTTATTTCTTATGTTGTAAGAAACAATGTCAAACATTTGCACATCATTCTTAGCTTGAGCTTGGGTTGCTGCAACCTTTGACAAACTTGTGAATTCAACATTGAATGCATGAATCCTAGTTTTGGCTCTATCCTTAGGGTTAGGATCAAGTGACTTAATAGTCATGATTCCTTGTAACTTTTTAATAACCTCCATGGGAGTTTTCTCTAAATTCTTTATTTGTTTGTTTTTACTGGTTATCTTAATAAGGGATGATATCAATTCTGATTGATCATCATCATCTAAACTAGTAATTGTAGCGAGGGTGAGAGATGTGTTGGGTGCACTTGACATCTCATCCTTCTCTACTTTATTCTTCCTCGATTCCTCATCCTCTTTCTTCTTCTCATCTTCCTTTTGTCTAATTTCTTTGTCCTTTTTCCTCTTTTTCTCCTCTTCTTCCTTCTTCTTCTTCTTCTTCTCTTCTGCTTCTTTCTTCATCCTCTTTTCTTCTTCCTTTTTCCTCTTCTTTTCTTCTTCTACCTTCTTCCTCTTCACATCTTCCTCTTCCTTCTTCTCGTCTTCTTCTTCCTTCCTTTTCTTCTCTTTTCTTCTTTCCTCTTCTTGTCTTCCTCTTCCTTCCTTCTCTTCTCCTCATTTTCTTTCCTTTTCTTTTCCTCTTATTGCTTCTTTTTCTCTTCTTTCTCATTCTTATTTTTCTCCCCTTCTTGTTTATTTTCATCTTCTTCTCTTTGCTATTTCTTCATTTCGTCTTCTCTCTTTTCATTTGCTTTTCTCTTCTTCTCTTTAGCCTCATTATTTCTCTTATCTTCCTCCTTATTTGAACTATAGTAATCAATGATTTTGCAAATGATGTTTGGTCCAAGATCCTTGAAACAATCTTTAATGATGTTAACTGTTAAACTTGTAGTTTCAATTTGTATAGTATACTTTCAAATGGAGATCTCTAAAGATAGATTTACCATTTTAGTGTCCTTACCTATCACTGATATTGCTATTGGAGTATTTTTTTCAATAGATATATAATTTTATCCCCCTAACTTCACACTCAATCCCTTGGGTACATAAGTCATATACTTGACAATGGCTTCTTTTATCTCTTTGTTTACTTCTTCTTAATTTCCTCCCATTAAAATAATATCTCTTCTTTTATTTCACAGCAAGGGCCCAATTCCCTTTATTATATCTTGCAATTCATCATCATTGTTTACTTCACAAATCTTCTTGATCATATTTTCTCTAATTCTCTTATCTTCGCCAATGAATCTTCTTTTCCTATTTCTCAACCTAATATATCTCTCCTCTAGTTTGTGTCTTTGAAAATCTTCAAATCTCTTATTCTTCAAAAAGATATTCTTCACTACTACATCCTCTAACTAAATTTTGTCTATATTTCTATACATGCCATAAAACTTATTTAACCGAATGAAATTATTTTCATTTATGATTTTCATATTCAAGTATTCTACCTTTGGCTTCCAAGGCTTCTTTCTAGTGGTTGTCCTTGCTTCTCTAACTACTTGTTCTATAGGTCTATCCCCTTCTCTAGATTCATCAAATTCATTTGATCCAACCATCTTTAGCTCCTCTTCATCCATCTTCTTCAAAGGTTGTACAATAGTGGGTTGTACTTGAGCTACTGCATCATAGGGACTAGTAGGTATATTTAAAGTAGATCCTGCTACTATTACTCCCTCTAAAGGTGTTTCTATGGAAATAGGAGTAGCTTCCAATACTATATTTTGACCACTAGCCTTCATCTCCAAGGCTATACCTTTTATCTCATTGAATTTTTCACTAGCCATTCTTGATTCTTTAAGAATTGATTCTATATTCTTCTCAACATTTTTCTTGATTTCCTTACTATAGAGCTTTCTCTCTACTTCTCTGATTTTTTCTATACAATTTTTCCATCTAGGAGTGTCCTTTTCCTCTTTAGACTTGAGTGTGATCTTTGCATACCCTTTAATTATTTCTTCACTTAATTCATCGCCCATGGAGTCTGTGAACATAAATATATGTCCTCCTTGCTTTTCCCTACTAGTGAGGGTGGTATGCTATGTCTTTGCTTCATCACAATTTGAAAACCTTTCATCGTTATGTTGATGGCTTCCACAATATTTTCCTCTGACTATCTTCTATAATGATGTGTCACCAAGCTCATGGTGCATTGATTCTTGTTGTCCCATTCCCTATCAGGTATACCATCAAATTGCCTCATCACTAGGAAAAATAGGTACATTAGTAATGAATCAAACCTAAACACCACACTCCTAATCTTCTTGAGTTTTTGAGTATTGTCCAATGATTGGTGTCTCAGAATATCACACATATTTACCTTTTCTTTCTCACTTGTCATCAAGTAAGTTGCATATAGGAAACCAATAGGTACTAAGTTCAATCTTTAACTATGATTTATCTTGTAGCCAATGTTCTTCCTGATCACTCTTACATCTACTTGCATAATTAGGTCAATCCTCATGTTCCTACAATTTGATTTAGTCTTTAGACTAGTCTCCACCATCTTTTTTGCATTCTTTTCGTTAATTGGGTTTCTACCCTCATTGTACAAACTAGTTAACCTATGTATCAACTCATTATCAATCATGATAGGTACCTCTCCAACCCAAAACATTCATTTGTGAATGCACCTCAGAATGATTCTTCTACATCCATGGTTGTCAATTTCCATAAAGAGCATATGGTTTATAATGTTTATTTCCTTTAGGTGTGCAAACTCTTGTTTTAGTAAAAAATCACCCTAGAAAACCAGGCATAGGTCTTTATGGATATCATTGTCTCCAATGCTTTCAAATTAATAGTGGATTTACGACCTAAAATCTTCTATATAAAGAACATTCTCTAAAACTTGCAAAAATACTCCTACAGGATCATCAAATTGGGATATGAATGGATGCTTTTGAAATACATATATAGGCCTCTCACTAATATCACTAACAATAGGATTCACCATTTTAGCTGATTGAAATACTTCACAAACTTCACAAAATACCTTAATTTTGTGAAACTAGGGCTCTTTCAACTTGGCACGATGAACGTTTCAAATTCAACTTTACTCATCATCAAATCACTCTTAATTTCTCCTTAACTCTTTGTTAGTTGCATGTAGAGTCACCATTATTCCAAAGGTTTTCTCTTCAAATGTTTAACCCATCTAGTTATTGTAGTCCTTCACTTGTTGTCCATGTATTCATCATCTCCCGAATTCAATGGTTATAGTTACTAGTGCCCACAGTCATGATCCCTTCCCTTGAACCACTTTGAACCTCGGTTTGAAGTAGTTCAACAAAAGCTTTATACTAATGATCTTTTTGATAGGTGAGGTACATCTTCCCAAAGGAGCTTTCTTTTGAATCATTTTGAACCACTTTGAACCTCGGTTTGAAGTAGTTCAATGTGATTCAACAACAGAAATTTTTGGCCCTTTCAAATCCTAAAGTATGGTACGCCATCATCTCATGATATAGTTAATCATCTTGTCAAAAGATAATGATAAAAATGACATTTCTATTTCCAAGAAGGGGAGTCATCATTATTGAGAAAGTGGGAGATTTTTCACCCGATAAAGTGATTAAATATAGCATTAAGTTAATTATTATCAATACATTCAGAAAAGAAATCAGTAAAAGGAGATTCGTGCAACAAGAATTTCAAACATGACAAGGTTAACAAGAGGTGATATGTCATAAATGCCTAATAATCATCTTGTACTTCCGCACATAAGCACTTTCCTTTAAGAAAAACTAGTTCAATATCCTTTTTAATTATGATGCAAAGAATTGAATGGGTGGAAGAGGAGCTATTATGGGAGATAGAGAAAATTGTTGATTTCTTAGTGGAATATAGGTGAGAATTTAGCAATCCTTTTTTTATTCTACAAATCTCTGTATTTTCCAAGCTTTATCTATTCGAAGCTTTTTTGTTTGGTTGAGAATGAGGTCAATATTACATTTGTTTAGTAATGTCTCGAGCCTAGAATGTAAAAAACCAGTCATCTGTGATACGAATTTGCATGGGGTGAAGTTGCAGAATTTATAGGCAAATTTTATTGGATATGGTAATGAAGTAAATGGATGTATGGAAATCTTAACTAGTGGGTTGATTGAAGCTGTTACTTTCCCCTCAGCCTTTGTGAGTCATGAACTCCTACAAATTTGTATTGATCACTATGATGTTAAAAAGAATATTATTGTAGGTAAAAATGGTAATGTGATACTCACAATCTCTAGAGACACAATTACTTCTATGTTCCATTTGCCAGGGAATGCCTTTGCTGCATTCTCCCCAGTTCAAGCCCAAGCCAAATACCAAGAAACCCCAAATCAATTCCTCAATACCATGGCTAGGAAATGGACTAAAACTATGTACAACAAAGGTTCAAGGCTACCCAAGGTCATTACTAAAGATCACCTAAAGTCCCATATTCATGATCTAGTGGTGTTATTGCATAGGGTAAAAGGTTCAGCTGATGTACTCCTTTTTGAAGAATGGATGTATAGGTATGTAGAAATCATTTTGAAAGGTGAGCAATGGATGGATTGGGCAAAGGTTATTGCTAGTTCAATGAGGTCTCAACTCAGGCATGCTAAGGAATTTTGAGAAGATTTTTATATGGCCTCTTATTTAACCTACTTCATTTCTTGTACCTATGATCTTACCCCTCTTCCCCATGGAGTGTGGACTGTAGAAATGATAGTTTTTCAGTATTTTCCCCTACTAAAGAAGGATAAGGTCTTAGAAGATTTCAAAAAGGTTCATGACTTTCTAATAGAAAAGGTTTATATGTCTCTGAAGGAAGTGCCCATGCCTAGACTATCCCCTAAAGCTCAAAGGTTGATTCAGTAGTATGGAAGCTACTTTATACAATTCCCTAGGTTCATGTATTCGAGAGTTGGTAGGTTTTAAGATGAACCTATGAAGTTTCCTCGGTATGCCTTAGACTATTTTGTTTTGGCCAAAATATGCAAACAACCATTCTCTGTTGTAAAAGATAATCTACCACAAGAAGGTTGGGAAAAAATGTTTCCTATTAAGTTGGGATCATTGATTTGCAATAACATGGACAACGCTTCCATTATCAGAAGTAATTTACTTGGGTTCAACCTTGGTTTCTATCATAGTAGGAGGAACTTTAACAGTAAAGGGTATGCGTCCCAAATTATTGGCCTTGAAGTTAACCCACCAACCATTCTATGGTTGGAAGACCTTTGGTGGGATTGCAAAGATGAAGGAGAGGTTCTGAAGAAGGATCATTCAAGGTTAACCTCGTAAAAAATTGACTCCTTCAAGCTGAAGTTTAAAAAAAAGGGAGTAGTTGATGATGGCTTAGATGTAGTTGAACTTGCTTGGGAAGAATCTAGTGAACTCAAGTACATAGCAGTTGATTGGAGTAAGAATGAAGAGGATGATATCAATCTAAGGTCTAGGCTCATATTGACATTCATAGATGACTCGTTATAGAGAAAGAACACTCAAAGTATCAATGAACCTTATGTAGGGGTGATTTCTCTCCCTGAATCACTTCCATTTGACATCCCACTTTCTCTTGTTGCAGGTAATATATTGGTTCAAGATAAACAAAAAAATCTTCCTCCTCACTTGCAAACTATGGCTCTGAGAAAAGGTTTCAATCCAAGTCTAAAGCCTTAAAGTAGCATAAAATTCAAAAATAGAGAATGTCTTCTCAGGGGCAAGATCCAGGTGATAGTCTTAATTTCTTTGATAGTGCAGGTGGTAATGTTCAATTGATTGAAGTTTCCAAGGTAGATCAACCTAGGTTTCTTACTCCTACCAAGGATGCCTAGGTGATGTCCATGACCACTATTGTCCCTTCTTGGCTAACTAACACAATCAGTAAGAAAAGAAATTTGCAACCGGTGTCTACACCAGTGGAAGACATCATCACAAATATGAAGCTAGAGGTTCGAAAGCAAAGAAGCTTAAAATAGATGCCCACCTCACTAAAGACCCAGTAATAGGGAAAATCACCACCAAAAGAGCTACCTATAAGTAGAAGAAAGAGTCTGGGGATATTGATGATGAAGGGTTTAAGGTAAACTCGTTTGAATTGGGAACTATCAATAGAAGCACTGGTAACCATTTCTTCAAATTCTCTGCTGATCATATGCCTACACACTCTAAGAAAGGTAGTAAAGAGAAGAAAGAATTGAAGGTTATGGTAATGAAAATGGCTATATACATTGATTCCTTAACGAACTTGGGGCTTTACCAATTGTTCAAGTTCCTCAGCCATTTGAACCTAATTTGGTAGAGAGTCAATAATTGATGAAGCAAATGCAGAGAGGAAAGTTGTTAGCCGATGCTATGAAGAACTGGGTGGACATCATAATGAACAAGGTAATAAGTTCATTTTTGAATTTACTAGTGTTTATGCTAAAGGAGAAACATTGCTGGGAGAAATCCAGACCTTGATTCTAGTTTGGGAAATAGACCTAGGTCAATGTCAAGCAGTCATTTTTCAGTAATAGAAGTTGAATTTTTTGGAGTCCTCAAATTCTTAAATGAGAATCCCATGAAGAATGTAGACCCTTGTATGTTGTTCATTCTAAAGAACAATATGACTTGAAAAGAAATAATCTATAGGGAGACAATCAAGGAAGTGCAAAGTATTGAAAGTAGGATTACAGAGATGCATGAGGAACTCTTGAAGGATATGAAGATTGTGAACCCCACATGGATCTTCTTTTTTGATGAAGGAAACATAAATTCTAAGATACTAATCAAGAACTTAAATGAATTAGTGGAAAATATTAGGGATAGTGAATCACCAAGTGTTAACAGGTTCATTACATTGGCAAGTATTGAATCAATGTTGTGTCTCAATAAGAACTTGATGCCACATCAGAGTTTGAAAGTAAAATAATATAGGTGGTAGAAAGATGCATGTAGGGCCCAGTTGGTGAGCCTAAAGAACCCTCACTCCCAAGCAATACAAGAATTCATGAGCACATTCTAGAGCTGGAAGTTGGTACATCAAACTATCGACGAGGAGGAGAAAGCTGGTGAAGAAGCCTAAATTGAACCATTTCTTTAGTTGTTTTTGGTGCTTCTTTAAATAATTTCTTGTTTTTTCTTTGTAATGGTTTCTTGTATTAACCAAAATAGCTAGGTTTTGATGGAGGCCTTTCGGATTTGGAAAAACTATAAATGTTGGGGCATTGAACTTGTTTAGGGGTTCCTTTTTTTTGGTTAGCATAGATAGTAATAAATAGATAGTGAAACTTGGGTAAATTAGATAATTTTTAAAACAATAATCAAAGATAGTATATGGATGTTTTGGCTTTCAAATGACTGTGTGCATGGAAAAGTTTAATTTACATATATGAAATATCTTAAATTCTACTTTGGAACTTGGTGTTTAGGGTGTTAAATCATTGTTACTTTGTGAATGTTGATTTGGTGATTCGAGATCCTGGTTGCTATTCATTTTTTAAGTTCATTTCAATTTAAATGTTTGGATGATTTGTGTTGGTTTATGGTATAATTCATTCTTTGAAGTGAATTCTCCGTATAGATAAGTTTGAAGAGATTTTCTTTAAGGAATTTATGTTCATATTCACCTCGCTACCTAGGAGTAGTCAAGAGATCCTTTGGCACTTTCAGGTAAAAGTGTGAAGATAAATCTTAATTCATTGTAAATTCAATAAGGGAGCTATACCTTTAGAAATTTAGAGAGAAAGTTAAACAAAAAGAGACTTTTTGAACTGTTGTGAACAACATTTTTCTTTTTATAACTTTGGGTATAGAGTAAAACATGGTAAATTGATCAAAAGGACAATTTGTTCACCAATAGATTTTTGGTGACTCTACTAGGGAGAGTCCCTTTAAAAGAACCTAAAGTTGGAAAGCAATGTATAAAAATGGTTCTTCCACATAATGAGGTCTTTCCTTTACTAAAACCTAACCTTCAATTTGAAGATACTCAAGAAGACATAATTTCAAACTTGGTTGCAACCACTTGGACATTACGCAGAAGTAACCAACAATACCAACAAGTATTAAGCATTTTGGAAAGAGAAGAAGAAAGGGTTGAATTTTTGAGAGGGGTACTAGAAGTTCAAGAAGAAGAAGTTGTAAATTGACTTGCTTAGGCCCCTGCAAGACCTTGAACTTAGAGCTAGGAGTCAGAACTGGTTACTCATAGATACACAAGAGGGGAAAGAGAAAAGGGAATTCTTGATGAAAACTTTAAGCCATTGAAGAATCTGAAATTCTTACCAAATTTCAATGACCGTAAAGAGAAGAAGATCAAATCTCAAAGTAGGCCTAGCTCACCACCAAAACAATCTCCTTTCTCACCATTAGTGCAATCTTTGCTTCCATTGAATACTCTTGTCCCAATCTATATAACCATCCCACCCTTGCAAGTTGTACCACCTAACATAGCCACAAATCAACCTTGGGGAAAAAAAATATGACCATTAAATTTGGGTGTAAATCCTACAGCATTACCCAAAGGGGCTATTGAAATTTTACCCAAGTTTAGTGGAGATGGAAATATTTCAATAGATGATCACTTGAGTGCTTTTCATTCTACTTGTGCTATTATAAGTGTTCCCACACAAGAAGTTTCTATGAGATTGTTTGTGCGGACTTTAATTGATGTCACTATTGATTGGTTCAATCACTTGCTTCATCATTCCATTACGAGCTAGGATGATATGAAAAATGATTTTGAAGGAAGATTCAAGACCCCTGAAAATGAATGTTCTCTATTTTCTCAACTTAGTCAAATGAAAAATGATATGCATGAACCTATAAGAGAGTTTTTTACCAAATTCAATAGGTTGATTCAAAGAATTCCCACAACATCTAGACCTAGTACAAAAAATTAGAAATCATTTTTTATAAATGTTGTTCCCTTAGATATAAGTTTTCATCTCATTAAAGATGTTTGCGTTGATTTAGCTACCACTCAAAGGTTAGCTATTCAATTGGAAGATGCATTTATCAATTCTAGTAAATGGAAAAGAGATGTACACACACCTAGGGATGCTTCATCTTCCACCTCTACTGATGGGTATCTGCAGGATCATGGTCAACCAAACTATGTTCTTAAGTGGCAATAAAAAATTAGAAAATCAGGGTTATGTCAACTTGACGTGCAATTTTCTACTTGTTATTAACTTTATATCAAAAATTTGAGAGAAAATAATCTCTAGAAAATTGAATCTAGTTTCTAAACTACTAGCACTTATCTCAAAAAAATAAAAATTGATTGGTCAAAATCTTGAATTTTAATGCAATATTACAGAAATTTCAGAACAAAAATAAGAAGTAGATGTATGTCTGACCACCTTAATCAAAATCAAATGATAATATTTTTTAATAATGTTCTAGATATAAGTAGTAGACTTGTGCCTAGATGTGACACATAGTTTTGGGTATTTTTATTCTAAATAAATAATAAATAATTCATTTTTGACTTTAGTATTTTTGGAATAAAAAAACTCTCATGTCTGACCACCTTAACTAATTCAAAACTCTACAAAATTCAATTTTTCATTTTTTCTCCTTATAGTAGAAGAAACATAGAATGTGATGCATTTTTTGGATTTAAAAAATGTTGTACCATTTGAAAATTATAGTTATTTTTTAATTAGTGTGTCAGTCAACACTTTATACGTAACTCCATTAGAAAATAAGTAATAATTACTTAGTTAACTCATAATTTAAATAATCTTATATTTATGGAAAGATAAAAACACTCTTAAGAAACCCTTTTCATTTCATCAAATTTTGGTGGAAAAAAAGTCGTTAGCTACATGTTTGAAGTAAAAATTACATAAAAATAGGCCAAAAGCACATTTTTAGGATGTTTTTAAAGTTGACTATATAGGTTTGGTATCAAAAGATATAGTAGACCTTATAAATATATTAATTTTTTTCATTTAGTATCACGGTGGGTGGGAAAAATGTTGGAATAGATTTTGAAATGGTTTGAGATATTTAAGAACTATAGATTTTTCAGATTTCCAGTTTTTGGCACACCATGATCCTGCACATACCCTGACCCTCTTTTGCAAAAATTGATGAATGATATAGCAATGATGAAGAGGAAACAAAATAAAAATACATGTCCCTTGTTAGACTCCTTACCAGGATATTCACAGGTGACAACAACCTCAAAATTTTTGTAAAAATCCCCTATTTACCGCCCCTCAAAGAAAACTACAAATTGAAGAAGTTCCCAAGGAAACAATGTGTTCTTTTCATATGACTGCAGACCATGATGAACAAGAATGTCCTGATTGGCTCAATTGTATTCAACTAGTAAAAAATACTCTTGCAGTAGAAAAAGTGCCAAAAAATGAGAGTGTATGAGGGGGAGATTCCGATACTTATTTTCTTGAGTATGAATCTAATTCAGAAAGAGGGGGTAACATTTTTATGACACTTTAGGATCCTACTTGCATAGTGATGACTAGAGGTCAAAAAAATCAGAAATCTTACCCAGGAACCAATATAAATGTGCCCACTTCCAAAGTTAAGGAACATATACATGTTGATGCAGAAAAAACTATAGAACCAAGAATATTGTCCATCATAGAAACAATGGCTAGTACTTTAGCTTTTGACATTGTTGAATTTTGCAAATCCTCTTCCATATCTATTTCTCCAGCTGAGTATTTAAGGCTTAATCCTAAAGAGTTGGACAAGTTAGCTCAATATTTAAAGGGAGGTTCTACCCCTCATACACATTTTGTAGATGAGGTTTCCAAGAACTCAAAGGCTATTAAAGAACCTATTTTTGTATCTGAAAGATACACAAAAGACACATCTTATCATGAGATGACTACTAACTCTGTTCAAAAGGAAATGGAAGAGGAAAATCCCAACCAATTTTATATATCATTGTTATTAAATGGCTAGAAACTTAGTAATTGTATTATTGATTCTGGAGCATCAAATAATATTATGCCCCAACCTATCACAAAGGCTCTTGGTTTGGAACTCACAAAAACCTTTGGATGTTGCTATGCTATGGATAGGAAACAAGTACCCCTGGTTGGTCAAGTGAAATATGTACAAGCTCTCCTTTATGCTTGTCCTAAAAAAAGATTAAACCTTACCATTCTCATAGCTGATATAAAAGCCAGTTATGGAATGTTGTTTAGTAGAACCTTCTATAAGGATATGGGTGGATAAATTAAAATGGATTGGTTGAAAGTCTATATTCCTATAGGAAAGAAGAAAATAAATCTAGAGACTAAGCCAAAGAATAAATATACAGTGGTACCTGCAGATAATCGTATAGGATAGATATTGTATGAGGAATGTCAATTTGGAAATTATATTGTTCTACCTGAAAAACCATGCCAAGAAGAAGAGATGGTAGGTTCTAAAGAAGACCTATGGACTCTAGAGTTTGATGGAAGTTGTTCAAACTTAGGTTCAGGTGCTGGTGTTGTTCTTATTTCACTCTGATGAGAAGTTTTCCCTTCTTCTTTCAAATTGGATTTCCATAACACAAATAATATTGCCAAGTACAAAGCATTACTTTTGGGACTGTAAGAAGCTAAGGCAAAGGGAGTGAAATAGTTGAGAGTAAGGGGCAATGCTGAGCTTATTGTACAATAGGTAAGAAAACAATTTTTAGTTAAAAATGATAGACTCATGCATTATAGAAATTTAGTTTGGGATGAAATTGACTCATTCGAAGCATTTTCTATTGAATTAATTCCTCGCTCTCAAAATAGCAAGGCTAATTCTTTGGATGTTTCAACATCATTATTGTTGCCTCATACAGAATTAAAAAATAATACTTATAGGATTGAGATGATCTACAGACCTAGGGTTTTGGACAATGTTAATCATTGGCAGGTCTTTAATGATGATGCACAATTAAAAGAATTCATAGAATGCGTTGGAAATTTTGTTGAAACCTTGGTTGAGGGATCTAAGCATGATGGAAAGTTAATTGGAGAAAAATCAAATGAATCTGGAGAGATCATTCAACTCAAAGGAAATCAAATTCCTAAAGGCTTGGTTTCCTTGGAACATTTGTTTGGTAGAAAGGATGATAGTACCTTGAAAAGAGATGTTGTTTCCAAAGAAAAGACAGGAATGTGAAAAAATCGAGATCAGAACCGAGGAAATTCCCAAATTGATCTCTATAGGAAATACTTGTTCCATAATAGAAAAGGAAAAAATATCTCAACTTTTTATTCAATATCAAGATATCTTCGCCTGGGGTTATGAGGGTCTAAAGAATTTTAGGAATGGTGAATTTGTACATTACATACCACTAAAACTAGAGGCAACCCCTTTTAGAAAAAAGCTCAGGAACTATAATCCCAAGGTTTCAGAAGCCATTTTAAGAGAAGTGGAGAAGATTTTGAAAGCTCATATAATATATCCCATACATCATTCAACATGGGTGGCCAACATTGTTCCTATGAGGAAGAAGAATGGGGAAATAAGGATTTGGGATGATTTCAAGAAATTGAACTAGGCAAGTCTTAAAGATAACTACGCACTCCCCACTATGGATCACATCTTACAATCAATAGCTGGATCTGAAGTAATGTCTATGCTTGATTGTTATTTGTGATATAATAAAGTTAGTGTTGCACCAAAAGATGAGCACAAAACTGCCTTTATCACTCCTTGGGGCACCTTCACTTATAGCCAAATGTCATTTGGTTAGTGTTACCACATTTTTCCCCCTGCCACATTTCAAATTTCGAAGTGCCTGCCCTCCCAAATGGTCCCTCCCTCTAGTTTAAATAATATTCAAAATCGCTTAGGAAATACAAAAAAATAAAATATTTCTAACCTTGCAATATTTCTTAAGTCCCCTAAGTCTATTTTCTCTTACCCGCATGTTCCCCATCGTTCGATCCGCGAAAATCAATGGTTAGGCGCTATGTCGCTATCGAGATTCCCAACGCAATTCTCCATAGTGACATAGCGCCCGACCAGGAGGTGTGATGGCAAGCAAGTCTATGACGGGATAGTTTTGTGGTGGGAAGAGATCAGGCAGCCGAAAAGTTTAGAAATGCTGGTGGGGCGCCATGGTGCCATCGAAAAACTCATGAGTTTTCTGTTGGCGACATAGCACCCAAATAGAAAACCCATGCATTTTTTGATGGCAGACTCTCAGGCTTGGTGGGACCGTAGGACGGGACAGGTGGGATGAGCTATCTAACGTTGTGGCCTCGTGATTAGTCAGGGTGGTACCTCATCTACCACTTTGGCATTTCAGAATATGCCACATTTTCATCAAAGGGTGAGATGGCATTTGGGTGCTATCTCGCTATGGGAAGGTTGCCTCAATTTTCCCATAGTGACATAGCACCTTAGTACCACGTCCAAGGTCAGTGGAGCAAAGTGTTATGGAATTCACCAAAATGGTGCTACGTCAAGCCAATGAAGGATTGCCACATATGCCAGGTGTATCGACATGGAGGGCAGAAGCATGAGGTACGACGAGTCCTCACGATCATCGGATTGGGTCACATCAATGGATGGTGCCATCTCGCTATGGCGAAGATGTGTGAATTTTATCATAGCGACATGGCAACCATTCGCCACGTGGATCGACAGGACCAGGTCTCACCAAGGATTGCCAAGTGTCATTCAGGGTCCGGCCGCAGGTCGCAGAGTAAGGCAGGTTAGAGGTTTCATGGTGGAGGGCAGACAGTTTCATGGCTCGGAGGTTTCAAAACACGGCGAGGCACTATGGCGCCAACGAAAAACCAATGCATTTTCCGATGGTGACATAGCGCCCAAAGGAAAAGTTCACCGTGGCAAGGAATGATCAGACGGATGGGTCCCAGTGGGTACTGTGCAAGCGCAGTCAGTGTGGTGAATCAAATGGGGACACATGTAAATATCAAGGCACATTTTCAGTAGGCGCTATGGCGCTATGGGAATTTGGTCTCAATTTTTGCATAGCGACATGGTGCCTAGCTGACACGTGGTCGCTCTGTGGATTAGGTCTTGGGTTGCCAACTGATGTTTCATCGAACCAAACAGGGAAGTGCCATGTGTATGAGTCAATGCACAGTGTACAGTGGGCCCAGTAGTTCTAGAAGAAATGGCGAGTCTTCACGATCGTCAGATCCGCAGGGATCTACAACTGGCGTTGTCTTGCTATCAAGACTTGCCCGGGAGTTAACATCGGCAACATAGCACTCATGCGCCACGTGTCCTAGCGGGGCCACATTTCATGATGCCAACATAGTTAGATTCAAGTAGCCAACAGACCAACAAGGAGATGCCATGTGCTAGCAAGCCTGGCAATTTAATAAAGAAGGTGGGTTGCGGGAGGTCAAGTTTTTGTGACCGTCAGATTGGAAATGGATCGGTGGCAGGTGCCATCTCGCCATGGCGAAGCTGCAAGGTTTTTTGCATAGCGACTTGGCACCCTTTTGCCACATGTTGATAGGGTCAAGTCTCGCCAGGATGCATCACTGAGGTGGTGCCAAGTGGAATGGGCCCAGTCGTAGATTGAAAAGTTCACGGTAGGTCGAAAGTCTCATGACGGGCAGACTGTGTCATCGAAAAGGTGTACCTATGGCGGTTAGTTTTACGATGAATCAAGAATAACCACATGCTAGATCAGAATGCAGACATGAGGTGGCATCAGATCTCAGTTCGACCAACACAGCCAAATGGTGAGTCTTCACGATCGTCGAATCCACAGGGATCTACGACTGGCGCTATCTCGCCATCGAGAACTGCCCGAGAGTTAACGTTGGTGACATAGTGCCTAGGCGCCACATGTCTTGGTGGAACCATGTTTCATGCAGTTGGCATAGTAAATATTAAGCGATCGTCGGATCAATAGGGAAGTGCCACATGTGCCGTGGGCCCAGTGACTTACAAGGGAAGGGAGTTGCAGAATGACAAGTCTCCATGATCATTGGATCGAGGCCAATCGACGATAGGTGCCATCATGCTATGGTGAAGATGTGCGAGGGTTATGTTGGCAACACAGTGCCTTGTCAACACGTGTCCTGACAGGGCAATCGAGGATGGCGGTTGGCGGTTAGTGTAACCATCACAGTCATGATAGTATTCAAGGTGACGCGGTTAGTCCAATGAAGGGTGGTCAACCACGGGACGACCTCCAAGTGGTAAAATAAAGAAATGCAATTGGCCCACATGACCTAGTTGATGCATAAGGAGCCTAGTTGACCTTTTGACTCTGATGAATTCATGAACCAAAAAGCGAAGATAATCAATTTTGTCGTGCGATCTGATCTCCATGATCAATCTCGACCTACCAAAGTAAATGTAAAACATAGAATAACACTCCATCCATCTGGTCGATCCATCTACCATGTCAGGGAATGTTGTGGCATCGTTCCTGTCTTCTTTAGGCTCTTTCTTAGAGGGATATCAGATTTCTTGGTATGCAGGCCATGTTCAATTAGATCTTTGATTGGATTCTTAGGATGGAAAGTTAATGCCAGTAGGTGAGAAGTGAATGTAATGCAGAAATCTTCAGTTATGCCTAATCTATAAAGGCAATTTGGTGACTTGTTCTTAGGGTCGACTCTCCTTGATTTTCTCTGCTACTGCTTGCAGACTCGTAGGGTAAAAATCCCTTTGTCTCTGAGCTAGATGAGCATCTTGTATCATCTCTTTTAGCCATCAACATGTATGTGTATCATTTTACCTCTCATTGATGTATTGTTGAGATCAGTAGTCTACATACTGTATCTATCTTTGGCCTATTGAATAATATACAAGTGAAATCTTCTTTTCCCAGTGTTATTCAGTTGGTTTCTTTATCTGTATGTGGTTGTTGATCGATATAAGTCTGAATGAATGTATGACCTTGGATGTTACCCTAGTTCCGTAGCGCATATATGGGCAGGAAAATGAGTCTGAACACTCTGTTTTGGTGCATCACCGCCTTAGATTAGACTAGGTAGATTTGCTTTAATGCTCTCTTTCTCCCTTTCCCTTCTGAGAATAGATAGGTGTGCCCTGACAGTAAGAGGAAGTCAGCCTTCTCTGGAGACTCAACCTCACAGTTCAAGTCCCATAGCTTGGAGGTTGTTTCCATGTTTCACTAGGTTGTCCTCACGCACAAGCCTTGGACAAGGGTGCAAACCTAAGTGACAACAATTTTTGGCACGCCCAGTGGGACTCATACCAGAAGATTTTAGGTCTACTAGTGTCAAGAAGAAAGAATTCTAGAGATAAATGCTGAAGAAGTAGTGCTAGCTTCAGTTTTTGAGCCCTTAAGAGGCTGGTTCTTCAAGTACTTGGTGACTCTTAACATCAAAAAGTCTGGTTCTAGACCAGGTTTGCAGTAATTCATGCCTAGGACTGAAACAAGGGCGTCTTCTAGAGGTAAATTTCAATATCAAGAGCTTTCTGTTTCAAATCCTAGGAGAAGAAGGACTAGAACTTCATTATCACCAGTTAGGGGTAGATTAATAGTTGATATACCTGTAAGATCTATCTCTACTCCCCCTACTGTTCGAATTCAGCCTAGATTTCCATCAACACTCATCAATAGAACACTTGTTTATATGGCACAGCCAAGAGTTCATGCTTTTGCCACCTTTAATGGTGTAAGTCTTCTATTGTTAGCCCAAAGACATGATATACCAGTATCTGCACTAAAAAGTATACCTGATTTTACTGGTGAAACTTCTATTTCCCCTCTAGAGCATATCCAAGAGGTAGCGAATGTCTGCAATATTCATGGTATTACAGAAGATGATATTGCTGTCAGACTTCTAGCCTCATCTTTAAAAGGAAAAGCATTACAGTGGTATAGAGGCTTAGCTCATGGTTCCATAACTAATTGGGATGGACTAGGAGAAAGATTATGCAAACATTTTGAGGATAAGAGTGACCATTTGTCACTACTAGAGCAGTTGATTACAATAAAAAGAGCCCCCCATGAATGTATGACTGATTTTAATTACAGATTCCAAAAGACATGGGATAGAATACCTACTACAGTGAAACCTACCCCTGGTAATGCCTTCTTGCATTGCCTTAGAGCTTTCAACAGTGACATTGCCACTACTATCCAAACTATGGGAGGAGATACATTACCAAATGCTTATGAGACAGCTATAAAAGCTGAGAATATCCTAATACAAGGTGTGAAGTTGGCTCCAAGGCCTCCTATGCCTTTCTTTCCTAATGTTCCCAACCACCAACCAGCAATAGCCCCCCTTCCTACAATTTCTACATCACAAGCCCTTACTCTAGTTCCCCAAGCTTCCACATCCTCAAACAAAATAGAGGAACTCAAGGAAATGCTCCAAGGTCTAGTCCTAAATACAGATAAAAGAGAGAGGACTCTGGATAAAAAATTGCAAGAGCAGGGGAAGGAGTTGAAGGACCAAGGGAAGAGATTAGAGGATAGTTTTTCTCTAGTACAAAAAATGAGTAACAAGGTAGTGGCCTTAGAAAGGCAGCAAGCCCAAAGTGGCAAGCCCCCCCAAATTATAATATCAGGCTCTAAGTGGTGGTAGGCCTCCTAATCATTGGAATAGCTCTTTTGATCAGAATAGGCAAAATAGTTATGCTGCTGCTTCAAGCTCAAATCAAAGTAGAGCTTTAGTTCCTCAAAATAACTTAGCCCAAGATCAAGACTTCTGTCCTTCATGTAACTATTCTTATACCTATTGCCTATGTCAGAAAGCAGAATCTTATTTGGCCCTAACTGTCTAGGAGTCCACAGTAAAGCAATCACACAATGAAGATCATCCCAAGGAGGCCTCATATGTTCAGAGGCAGGGTGATTGCTCTTTTATGAATCACCAGATGGAGGAGCATTGTAATGTAAACTAGGATTCCATTGCTCATAACACAAGAAGCAATAGGAGAGCTATGGAACATACTACCCCCCTTTCTCCTAAGAAGGCCTCAACTTCGAGTGTTATACCTCATACAAAAAAAGGAAATGAGTAGACAAACACTTCACAACAGCAATGGAAAGGTCCAAGAAAGGAGGATGCAAGTGATCCCTATGTCGCTTCATCTTGGCCTCTCATGGGTACAGCTCCCAAAGTTTTCGCCAAAATTCCTAATGCACCCTTGAGTGTGGTAGAGAAAATGAAGAAAACCAATGTAAGCATTTCCATGTGGGATGCAGTTGCCACCATACCAATGCAGAAAAGGATGCTGCAGCAAGAATTGGAAAAGATTGAGCCCAAAGATTAGTCATCTACCATGGAGGGTGACACTAGTTTAGTACAACCATCAGGTGACATGGAGACAAATAAAAAGGTTAGACCTCCTCCATTCTATGTTTCTCTGATTATAGGGGGCAAGTTAGTCCATAATTGCATGATAGATTCAGGGGCTAGTAGCTTAGTAATGCCTAGGTGTGTTGCTGATGCTTTAGGAATGAAATATGAGCCCATTATTAGGGATGTGTTACAATTAGATGAGAGTACTGTCAAAACCATAGGCATCCTTAAGAATGTGGAAATGGCCCTACATGCATGCCCTGGTTGTACTGTGATTCAAGACATATCTGTTGCTGAAGTCAAGCCCTATTTTGCCATCTGTCTTCCAAGATACTTCACTACCCAAATAGGTGGATTCATATCTACTAATTGGTCTTATATGTCATTTAAGACCAGATATGGGGCCAATGCTTCAATTAGAGCAGAGCCTCAAGACCTTCATCACACTGAACCCTACACCCCCAACTTCATTAATATGAATTGCCCTATTTTGGAGATGGATGAAAATGACATAGTGAATGAGCCTGCCACCTCCATAGTAGAGATTCCTGATTTCTTCTTAGATGAGTGGGCAAATACATGTCAGTTTGAGCCTATGTCGGAAACTCTTGAGACAGGCCTTAGTACATATTGCATAATAGAGAAGGAGGCTCAAGTTCCTGATCTTGTTGGAGCTAATGATGACATGAGTGGAATATGGAATATGTACTTTGATGGCTCAAGGAATAGAAATGGAGCAGGGGCCAATGTTATGTTGATCTCTCCTGCACAAATAAGATACTACTTCTCTTTTAGGCTCCAATTCAGTTGTACCAATAATGTGGTTGAGTATGAATCCTTGATCCAAGGTCTCCTACTTGCCCAAAAGAGGGGAATTCAAGCCTTGAAAGTATATGGAGATAGTGAGTTGGTAGTGAACCAAGTTAGAAATCAGAATATCACCAAAAATGGCCTGCTCAAGTCTTACAAACACAGAGTCTGGGATTTGCTTGAGGGTTTCCAAGCATTTAATATCCAAAGCATTCCTAGGAAAGAAAAAAAATATGCTGACAGACTTGCAGTAGTGGGTGCATCTTATGATGTGCCAGGGAATCTTGAGGAAGAGAAGAAGCAACAAATAAGGGTGGTAATAAGGCTTGTTGTTCCTGATAATAATACTCATTGGCAGGTGTTTGAGTCTGATGAGCAGATTGTGAGTTTCTTGCAGAATGAAGCAAAATTTTCAGAAAGAAATCAGTCAAGACTACAAGATAAGTATGGTGATCAAATCATTCACCTCAGTTCCAACAAGTTGCCCAAGGGTCTCATTACCTTTGAGAGTGTCTTTAATCCTGATGATCAGACAAGGGGCAAAGGAATAAATCTAGCTGCAGAAAAGGATGATCATGTTCCAGTTACTATTGCTGATGGAAAATCTCTTAACATGGGGAAGGTATGTTCTAAGGCTGAGCAAGAAAATTTCATTCATCTATGTCAAGAATTTAATGATGTGTTTGCTTGGTCATATGATGATTTAAAGGGGTTTGACCCTAGTTTGTTTCAGCATACCATAGATTTAGTTGATAGGGTCAAACCAGTAAGGCAAAACCAGAGGCCAGTGAATCCCAAGATTGAACCCTTAATGAGGAAGGAACTATCCAAGTTGATTGAAGCTAACATAATTTTTCCTATCAAACACTCATCATGGGTGGCTAACCTTGTCCCTGTAAGGAAGAAGAATGGAGAAATCAGATTGTGTGTGGACTTTAGGGATCTTAATCAGGCTTCCCTTAAGGATCACCATCCTCTCCCTTCTATGGAGAAAATTCTGTCCAAGGTCAGTGGGTCAAGGAGGTTCTCTTTTCTTGATGGATTTTTTGGTTATAACCAAGTGTTGGTTAAAGAATCTAACAGATATAAGATAGCATTTACTACTAAATGGGGTACCTATGCTTATTGCAAGATGCCATTTGGATTAAAAAATGCAGGTGCCACATTCCAAAAGGTGATGGAGGTATCTTTCAAAAGATTAATCGATAGGTCTGTCTTAGTATACCTTGATGATATAACTGTATATTCCAAGAATGTAAAAGATCATCTTGATCATTTGAGACGGGTATTTCTAAGATGTAGAGAGTTTGGGGTTTCCCTCAACCCAGCCAAGTGTGTCTTTGCTACAAGCCAAGGAAAATTACTGGGACACATTGTATCTAAGGATGGGTTGACCATTGATCTAGAAAGAAAAAAAGCCATACTTGCCCTTCCCCTCCCTAAACACAAGAAAGGGCTGCAAATTTTCCTTGGTAGGATAAATTTTGTAAGAAGGTTTATTCCTAATCTTGCCATCATGGTGAAACCCCTCACAGCCATGCTTAAGAAAGACATGGTCTTCTCATGGACCAAGGAGGGGAAGGAGAGTTTTGAAGAAATTAAGGCAGCTATAGCCTTAGCCCCCACTCTCATGAACCCAAATTTTGAGAAAGATTTCATCCTCTACACTTTAGGTGGTGAGTCAAGTGTTTCTGCTGTCTTGACTTAGACAAATGACAAGAATGAGGAGCAACCCATAGCCTTCTTTAGTGAAGGACTCAAGGAGTATGAAGATAAGTATAGCTTTGTTGAGAAGAAAGCCCTTGCAGTCATTAGAGCTTTGAAGAAATTTAGACACCTCTTATCCCACAATAGGATCCATTTGTTGGTGCCCCATGTGAGTGTAAAAGATTTCTTGTTAAGCAAGGACATCGATGAAAAGAGAGCTGGATGGATCACTAGGGTAATGGAATATGATGTTGATATTCAAATTAACAAGTTGGTAAGAGGGAGAGGATTATGCAAGGAAATGTTATCAGGTCAGGATTCAGATGAAGGCACTGCTATTTTAATTACAGAGCAGGAGGAGGAAAGAAATGTTAATACCCCAAGGAGCTGGATGGATGACATGAGGAACTTTTTATCTGGGAATGGATACCCTCAGGGATTGGACAAAGCTAAAAGAAGACAATATAGACTACAGTCCATTCCCTATGTTGTGATTGATAATATCCTATTCAGGAGGGATTTTAATGGGACCCTGTTGAGATGTATTGAAGAGGATCAGGTTGAGAGGATGATTAAAGAACTTCATGATGGCCCTGATGGTGGCCATTTCTCTGCAAGAAAAACTGCCATGAAGATCATGAGGGCTGGATATTACTGGCCATCTCTATTCCATGATTGTTATAGGTATGTGAGAAAATGTGAGAGATGTGCTTTTTTCTCAGGCAAATAGAGACTTGCAGCTCTTCCTCTTCACCCCATTCAGGTGGATCAACCCTTCACCCAGTGGGGGTTGGATTTTATAGGCCCCATTAATCCTCCATCTAGTGCAGGTCATAAATGGATCTTGGCTACTACCAATTATTTCACTAGGTGGACAGAGGCAGTTGCCTTGAAGGATGGTACAGAGCCATCGGTTGTTGAATTCCTTGATGGAATTGTGTCTAGGTTTGGAGCTCCTTCTACTATCATCTCAGATAATGCCAAATCTTTTGTTGGAACCCAGATTTGTGCATGGGCAATGAGTCACAATATCTATCTGAGCACATCATCAAATTACTACCCACAGGGCAATGGTTTAGCTAAATCTTCCAACAAAAATCTGATCAGAATCATCAGGAGAACGATAGAAGACAGTCAGAGGGTTTGGCATAAAAAATTAAGGACTGCTCTGTGGGCTGATAGGATAACACCCAAGAGATCCATTGGGAATTCACCTTTTGTGCTGGTATATGTTAGGGAGGCCAAACTTCCAATCTCGTTGGAATTCCCATCCTTGGAGTTGTCTCATCAGCTAGAATTGGTTGAAAACAGTTCCATGTCAGTGAGAATGGCAGAGTTGATTGAAATAGAAGAAAAGAGAAACAAAGCTATGCAAACCCTGGAGATACACCAGTAGTAGATGAAGAAGAGTTTTGATAAGAAGGAAAGGGCCAGAATCTTCAGAGAGGGAGATTTAGTTCTCAAGTGGGACTCAGACAGAGAAAAACCAGGAAGGCACTCCAAATTTGATCCACTATGGAGTGGCCCTTATCTGATCTCTAGCTGCAAACAGGCCAATGCATTCCAGCTAAGCAGGCCAAATGGTGAAATTCTGCCCATTCCAGTCGATGGGATCTATCTGAAGCCCTGTTTCTAAAAATTTGGGAATCTGTGTACATAAGTAGTTTAGTTTCTTTCTGTTGTTCTTGCTTTCCAAGAAGTGCACGTGCACGGGTTTCTCTCTATGAGTAGCTAGGTTTCAAAGTTTTGAGGTTGCAGAGGAGGAAGTTTTTGTTTTTTGGCTCCAGTTGTAGGATTTCATGTTTTGACCTCTCACAGGCAGTGGTTAGGGTTTTACGGTTCACCAGACCCATTTTTTGACTCCATAGCCCAATGGATACATAAGGCCACTGGTCTGATGCATAGCAGGCTTGTATCCCCTGTGAGTCGCCTGAATGTTACCACATTTGGCCCCCCACCACATTTCAAATTTCAAAGTGCCTGCCCTCCCAAACGGTCCCTCCCTCCAGTTTAAATAATATTCAAAATCGCCTAGGAAATACGAAAAAAATTAAATATTTCTAACCGTGCAATATTTCTTAAGTCCCCTACGTCTATTTTCTCTTACCTGCATGTTCCCCATCGTCTGATCTGCGCAAATCAATGGTTAGGTGCTATGTCGCTATCGAGATTTCCAACAAAATTCTCCATAGCGACATAGCGCCCGATTGGGAGGTGTGACGGCAAGCAAGTCTACGACGGGCCAGTTTTGCGGCAGGAAGAGGTCAGGCAGTCAGAAAGTTTAGAAATGCTGGCGGGGCGCCATGGCGCCATCGAAAAACTCATGAGTTTTCTGTTGGCGACATAGTGCCCAAACAGAAAACCCATGCATTTTCCATGGCGGACTCTTAGGCTTGGTGGGACCATAGGACAGGATAGGTGGGATGAGCTATCTAATGTTGTGGCCTCGTGATTGGTCAGGGTGGTACCTCATCTACCACTGTGGCATTTCAGAATATGCCACATTTGCATCAAAGGGTGAGATGGCAGTTGGGCGCTATCTCACTATGGGGAGGTTGCCTCGATTTTCCCATAGCGACATAGCGCCTTAGTACCACGTCCAAGGTCAGTGGGGCCAAGTGTTATGGAATTCACCAGAATGGTGCTACGTTAGGCCAATGAATGACTGCTACATATGCCAGGTGTATTGACATGGAGGGCGAAAGCACGAGGTACAACGAGTCCTCACGATCATCGGATTGGGTCACATCAACGAATGGCGCCATCTCGCTATGGTGGAGATGTGCAGATTTTATCATAGCAACATGGCGACAATCTGCCACATGGATCAACAGGACCAGGTCTCACCAAGGATTGCCAGGTGTCATTCAAGGTCCGGTCGCAGGTCACAGAGTACAACAGGTCAGAGGTTTCATGGTGGCAGGCAGATAGTTTCACGGCCTGGAGGTTTCAAAACACGGTGAGGCGCTATGGCGCCAACATAAAACCAATGCATTTTTCGATGGCAACATAGTGCCCAAACAGAAAGTTCACCGTAGCAAGGAATGATCAGAAGGATGGGTTCCAGCGGGTACTGTACAAGCACAGTCAACATGGCGAATCAAATGGGGATACGTGTAAATCTCAAGGCATGCTATCAGTGGGCACTATGGAGCTATGGGAATTTCTTCTCGATTTTTGCATAGCGACATGACACCTAGCTGACACGTGGTCGCTCTGCAGATTAGGTCTTGGGTTGCCAGCTGATGTTTCGTCGAACCAAACAAGGAAGTGCCATGTGTATGAGTCAGTGCACAGCGTACAGCGGGACCAGTAGTTCCAAAAGAAATGGCGAGTCTTCACGATTGTCAGATCTGTAGGGATCTACGACTGGCATTGTCTCGCTATCAAGACTTGCCTGGGAGTTAACATCGGTGACATAGTGCCCGTGCGCCACGTGTCCTGGCGGGGCCACATTTGATGCTGCCAGCGTAGTTAGATTCAAGTAGCCAATAGACCAACAAGGAGACACTATGTGCTAGCGGGCTTGAGAATTTAATAAAGAAGGTGGGTCGCGGGAGGTCAAGTTTTTGTGACCGTCAGATTGGAAATGGATCAGCGGCAGGCACCATCTCACCATGGCGAAGCTGCAAGGTTTTTTGCATAGCGACTTGGCACCCTTTTGCCATGTGTCGGTAGGGTCAAGTCTCATCAGGATGCATCGCTGAGGTGGTGCCAAGTAGAATGGGCCCAGTCGTAGATTGAAAAGTTCACGGTAGGTCAAAAGTCTCACGACAGGCAGACTGCGTCATGGAAAAGGTTTACCAACAACGGTTAGTTTTATGGTGAATCAAGAATAGCCACATGTGCTGGATTAGAATGCAGACATGAGGTGGCACCAGATCTCAGTTCGACCAACACAGCCAAATGGCGAGTCTTCACGATCGTCAGATCTGCAGGGATCTACGGTTGGCACTATCTCGCCATCAAGAACTGCCGGGAGTTAACGTTGGTGACATAGCGCCTAGGCGCCACGTGTCTTGGTGGAACCATGTTTCATGCAGCTGGCGCAGTAAGGATTAAGCGATCGTCGGATTAATAGGGAAGTGCCACATGTGCCGCGGGCCCAGTGACTTACAAGGGAAGGGAGTTGCAGAATGAAAAGTCTCCATGATCATTGGATAGAGGCCGATCGACGGTAGGTGCCATTGTGCTATGGCGAAGATGTGTGAGGGTTATGTTGGTGACACAGTGCCTTGTTGACATGTGTCCTGACGGCACAGTCAAGGATGGCAATTGGCAGTTAGTGTAACCGTCATAGTCATGATAGTATTCAAGGTGGCGCGGTTAGTCTAATGAAGGGTGGTCAACCGCGGGAGGACCTCCAGGTGGTAAAATAAAGAAATGCAATTGGCCCGTGTGGCCTAGTTGACGCATAAGGAGCCTGGTTGACCTTTTGACTCTGATGGATTCATGAACCAGAAAGCGAAGATAACCAATTTTGTCATGTGATCTGATCTCCATGATCAATGTCGACTTACCAGAGTAAATGTAAAACATAGAATAAGACTCCATCCATCTGGTTGATCCATCTACGATGTCAGGGAATGTTGTGGCATCGTTCTTGTCTTCTCCAGGCTCTTTCTCAGAGGGATATCAGATTTCTTAGTATGCAGGCCATGTTCAATTAGATCTTTGATTGGATTCTCAGGATGGAAAGTTAATGCCAGTAGGTGAGAAGTGAATGTAATGCAAAAATCTTCAGTTATGCCTAATCTATAAAGGCAATTTGGTGACTTGTTCTTAGGGTCGACTCTCCCTAATTTTCTCTGCTACTGCTTGTAGACTTGCAGGGTAAAAATCCCTTTGTCTCTGAGCTAGATGAGCATCCTGTATCATCTCTTTTAGCCATCAACGTGTATGTGTATCGTTTTACCTCTCATTGATGTATTGTTGAGATCAATAGTCTGCATACTGTATCTATCTTTGGCATATTGAATAATATACAAGTGAAATCTTCTTTTCCCAGTGTTATTCAGTTGGTTTCCTGATCTGTATGTGGTTTTTGATCGATATAAGTCTGAATGAATGTATGACTTTGGATGTTACCCTAGTTCCATAGTGCATATATGGGTAGGAAAATGAGTCTGAACACTCTATTTTGGTGCATCACCGCCTTAGATTAGACTAGGTAGATTTTCTTTAATGCTCTCTTTCTCCCTTTCCCTTTTGAGAATAGATAGGTGTGCCCTGACAGTAAGAGGAAGCCGGCCTTCTCCGGAGACTCAACCTTGCAGTTCAATTCCCATAGCTTGGAGGTTGTTTCCATGTTTCACTAGGTTGTCCTCATGCATAGGCCTTGGACAAGGGTGCAAACCTAAGTGACAATAGTTAGATCAATGCCGGGGTGACCTTTTAGCAGGCTATGAACTCATGTTTCAAGGATCTAGAAGATAGGATAATTGTGATATATATTGATGATTTGACCATCTATTCTAAAAGAAGAAAACATCACTTAAGGGACTTGGAAAAGGTGCTAAGTAGATGCAGACAACATAGTATATCTTTGAATCCTAAAAAAGTTTATATTCTTCGTAGAAGAAGGTAAATTTCTTGGGCACATTGTTTCCAAAGATGGTATAAAAATTGATCCAAAGATAGTGAGAGCAATACAAAAGTTGGCTCTACCTACCAATAGAAGTGATTTTAAATCCTTCTTTGGTCAAATTAATTTCCTAAGAAGCTTTGTTCTAGAATTCTCTGAAAAGGTGAGATACATGCTAGATATGATGAGCGAAAAAAATCCTTTTAGGTGGCAAGAGGAAGGTAAGAAGGCTTTTGAAGATATTAAAACAACCATTGCAAATGCCCCAATGTTGGTAAGCCCTACTTTCAAAAAGGATTTAATTATCTATTGCTATGCTTCTGAACACTCTCTATCCAGTGTTTTAACTTAGTAGGATGATGAAGGTAATGAGGCTCCAATTTCCTTTATGAGTGTCCCATTAAAAAAACATGAATTAAATTATACTCCAATAGAAAAACATGCATTTTCTATCGTGAAAGCATTGAAACAATTCAGATATTATATGCTTGAAACAATAGTTAAAAGTATTTTAACTCAATAGGAAGTAGGAATGAATAAAAGAGTAGTGTGGGTGGCTAAAGTTCAAGAATATGACTTGACTATTAAGCCTACTTCCTTGGTAAGAGGGCATTGATTATGTAAGTTAATGGCTAAAAATAAAAGCGTGTCTCTTGATGAGCCTAAAGAAACTCCTATTGTTTTATTGGTCAATCTTACAGACCCTTGGTTCTCAAATATTACATATTACCTAACATACGATGAATGTCCACCAAACCTTAACCATAAGGAAAAGTGAAACATTAGATTGAAGGCTACACAATATGTAATTTCAAATGGTGTTCTATATAAAAGAGGAATTGATGGAACCTTTTTAAGGTGTGTGGATGCAGAACAATAAGAGAAATTGTTAAAGACATGATTCAGAGGCTTGTGGAGGGCACTTCTGATCCACAGTTACTGATTTCAAAATTCTCAAGAATTTCTTCTACTAGCCAAGAATTTCCAAAGATGCTTATAAATTTGTGAAAAACTATGAGAAATGTCATCTTTTTATTGGACACCCTTAATTAGCAATGTTACCTCTCAGGCTTGTTGTTATTGACGAGCCATTTCAACAATGGGGTATTAATTTCATTGGACCTTTGAGTCCTCCATCTAGTGCTAGAAATACATACATATTAATAGAAACAAATTATTTCACTAAATGGGTGGAGGCAGTCCCAACCAAAAAGGCTCACTCTCGGGTAGTATGTGATTTTTTGATGGAGCATATTTTTGTCAGATTTGGAGTACCTCAGAAGATAGTTTCAGAAAATGCCACTTACATTTCATCTGAAGAAATTTCCTCTTTTTGTTATGAGCGTGGTATATCACTAGCCCACTCATCAGATTATTTCCCTCAAGTGAATGGGCAGGATGAATCCAACAATAAAAACTTGGTAGCCATAATTAAAAAATTGGTGTCTAGTAATTCTCGGGATTGGCATAAAAAACTCTATGAAGCACTGTGGGCAGATCAGATTACATTGAAGAGAGATATCGGGATGGCTCCATTTGAATTGGCATATGGGATCGGAGCCTAGGTATCATTGCCTTTGGAACTATCCACTGTAAAACTACAATCAATTATTGAAGATCAATTCTTTAAGGATTCATTGGAGAAAAGAATAATGTACCTTCATAAGCTAGAAGATGAAAGGAAAAAAACTCATTGATCACATTACCAAGCATCAAATGAGGGTGAAACAAATTTTTGATAGGAGAGCCAGACCACACAATTTCCTCAAAAATGATGAAGTTCTTCTCTGGGACAAGATGAGGGAACCGAAAGGTGCACATGGAAAATTTGAGTCTCTCTAGAAAGGCCCATTCATTATTCCAGAAGTTGTTGGCCCAAATACCTTTCATTTCAAGTACCCTGATGGAATAGTTCTACCCTTTATTTATAATGGGCAGGACTTTAAGTTGATCAAGTTCTGAGTTTTGAAGTCCCTTTTTATGTTCATAGCCTTTTTTTTGTGTTGTTTTTTCCTTTCCTATTGTTTCCCTCTATGTTAGTTTAGGTCTATTTGTGCTTCTTATTTTTTTTGTTTTCTAAGTTCTCTTTATATTCTGCATACACACTCCCCAGTCAAAGCCCTTGTTAGTTCCATGTAGAGTTGTCATTATTCCAAAGGTTTTCCCTTCAAATGTTTAACCCATCCGGTTATTGTAGTCCTTCACTTGTTGTCCATGTATTCATAATCTCCCAAAGTCAATGGTTGAAGTTACTAGTGCCCATGGTCACGATCCCTTCCCTTGAACCACTTTGAACCACTTCGAACCTTGGTTCAAAGTCATTCAAAGTAGTTCAACCAAAGGTTTATACTAATGATATTTTTTACAAGTGAGGTACATCTTCTCTATGGAGCTTTATTTTGAATGCTTTTCAACAGTGGAAATTTTTTTCATTTTCAAATCCTAAAGTACGACGTGCCATAATCTCACAAGATAGTTAATGATCTTGTCAGAAGATAATGATAGAAAGGACATTTCTATTCCCAAGAAGGGGAGTCATCATTATTGAGAAAGTCAGAGATTTTTCACCCTATAAAGTGATTGGATATCAGATTAAGTTAATTATTATCAATACATCCAAAAAAGAAATCATTAAAAGGAGATTCGTTCAACAAAAATTTTGAGTGTGACAAGGTTAACAAGAGGTGATATGTCATAAATGCCTAATGATCATCATGTACTTCTGCACGTAAACATTTTCCTTTAAGAAAACCTAGTTCAGTTTCCTTTTTAATTACAATGCAAAGAATTGAATGGGTGGAAGAGGAGTTGTTAAGGGAGATAGAGAAAATTGTTGATTTCTAAGTGGAATACAGGTGAGAATATAGCAATCCTTATTTTGTTCTACAAATCTCTGTAATTTCCAAGCTTTATTTATTCAAAGCCTTCTTTTTTGGTTGAGAATGAGATCAATATTACATTTATTTGGTAATGTCTAAAGACTAGAATTTAGAAAACCAGTCATCTGTGATACGAATTTGCATGGGGTAAAGTTGGAGAATTTACAAGTGAATTTTCTTGGATATGCTAATGAATTGAATGGATGTATGGAAATCTTAACTAGTGGGTTGATTGAAGCTATTGCTTTCCCCTCAACCTTTGTGAGTCCTATACTCCTACAAATTTGTATTGATCACTATGATGTTAAAAAGAAGAGTATTGTAGGTAAAAATTGTAATGTGATACTCACAATCTCCAAAGACATAATTTATTCTGTGTTTTGTTTGCCAAGGAATACCTTTGTTGCATTCTCCCCTAATAAAGCCCAAGCTGAATACCAAGAAACCCCAAATCAATTCCTCAATACCATGGCTAGGAAATGGACCTCCTATGAACTTCTCAACCCTTGAATTCTAACTTTTGTTCAATCTTTTTGATACTTTGGCTTTGATAAAAAGTTCTTAATTAAAATAAGTTGAATTACACACTATGGCTAATTTCATTCTTTCTTTAGGTGCATCAAAAGATTGTTTTTCTAAAATTTTATTATAACTTTCTAGATTGTTTTCTCTAAAAAAATTCTTTGTTAAA
Source organism: Cupressus sempervirens (assembly GCA_028749045.1). Taxonomy (NCBI): domain Eukaryota; kingdom Viridiplantae; phylum Streptophyta; class Pinopsida; order Cupressales; family Cupressaceae; genus Cupressus; species Cupressus sempervirens. The sequence continues at coordinate 773,022,833 of CM053787.1, read as the reverse complement.
TTCTTCAATATGCTCTTTGAGTGCTTCCTTTTGACTATTATTTCTACCATTATCATTTTTGTAATTGTTCCTTCTGTTGATGGCATTTCTATTGAAATTTCTTCTATCCATTCTGCAAAATCTTGATCTACATATCTAAAGTTATTCCATAACTGACATACAGGTGCATTCCTTCTTTGATTTGTTCCATTTTTATTATCTTATGCTCTGCAATTCCTTGCAATAAGTCCAAGGTTGCTATATTTGGAACATACAATTGGCTCCTTATTTTAATGGGTCTTTCTCCATAATTTGATCTACTCTATATCTCTTTCTTTCATTACCTATAGGGTTAGTATCCCTAAACATTCTGCAATTTCCGTTATTACTATCAAACTTAGCTTTCTTACAATCTAATGATTTATGTCGAAGACTATGAAAATTATAACAATAGAAATTAATCAAAGGTCTATAAGACTTACCTATGAAATCTCTCTTCATATGACCAACTTCATTGCATATAAAACATCTACACCTAAATTCATGTCTAGCATCCTTAGGTGATTTAGTTTGCTCTTTTTTATTTGGTTCAACACATTTCTCTTGTTGATTAGCTTTCTCAACTTGTTTAGATACTTCTATAGTTATATATGGTTCAATCCTATTCTGATCAACTTCTTCAGACTTAAGGGTTTTAGAAACTTGATCTAGTTCCTTCCTAACTTCAATTTTCTTGGCTGATTTTTGTCCAATAAGACATCCAATACTTGTCTTATCATAAGACGACCTCTAGTAAAATAGTTCTTCATCAATTTTCCCATTACTAGAATAAAGATTTTCTATTTTTTTCTTAACCTGAGTTAACTCTTCTTTCATAATGGAATTATACTTTTCTAGTTCTGCAAGCTCTATTATGATAGAATCTAATTCAGATGCTACTTGAATCAGATTGGATCTTAGGTCTAAATTCTTAGATTTCAGATTTGGTTCAATCTTACTATCATCTTTCAAACTCAACTCACATTCAACAATTTTCAACTCATGTTTCAAGATCTCATTTTATTTCTTAAGGGTTACTACTTCATCACCTTCACTAGTCCACTCCTTTGATTCCTTCCTCAATTTTAGGTAGTCAATCTTATCTTTTAGTTTACCAATGTAATATTTTTCATCTTTATATCTACCTTTCTTTTAGGTTGTCTCTTTCCTCTATAAGAAGATCAATTTGGTCAAGGGATTCTTGAATATTTCTCTTTAATTATTCCATATCCATATGGATCTTACTCAATTTATTTAGCCTCCTTTGAGTAACTAAGATCTGATACCAATTGTTAAAAATAGACAATATGAGGTAGTTGCGGGGGGGGGTGTGTGTATGAATTATTATTCTACAATATTTTTCCCACAACTAGATATTATTGATTACTTTACAACATGCATATGAAATTAAAACAACAATATTAAATAGTAAATAAAACCATACATAGAGAGAGCTCATAAAACCATTATTTGTTAACTAGGAAAACCATGGCCAAGGGAAAACCCTGGTGGAGATGGCACCCAAATAATGATCCACTAGAAAAAAGAATCATGTTAAGGATATTGACCCTATTAGGAGTCTATGAGTTACATGTAGTGTCTCGGTCCTATTAGAATACTAGGCTTTTTTAAAAGCCTCAACCTTGTTAGGATTTTATTCAACCCTATTAGGAGTTGGTATTACAATTACAACTATATGCAAGAAGATCACACTACCCTAACATGCAATTATACAATATAACTTGCCTTTATACAAAAATGAGATAGATACAACACCTCTTTACTACTGACTATTGTACTTCACATAGTCTAATCTAACATCAAAACCCACATCAAAAATCTTCCATACAAGTTTGCATGTCATAAAAATATATTGCATACACATCATATAATTCAAATTTTCATACATTACATATTTCACACATCTATTTTCTTCACATAAAACAACTCTTTACTTATACTCTTTCCTTTCACAAAACTCTTATGTAGTCAACTTGATGCAATTACATCTTATGGTAACTTAGTGTAAATATCTAGGATGTCATCCCTACAAACATAAGTAATTATTTTAGGACCAAAATAATTCCTTGGTACTTTATTCCTTTGTTTATGCTCTACTCTATTCTGCTATGTGTACTTCCTTTATAGGTATTTGGCCTATAACTTTGTCTATATTATCTATATTGATCTACATACTTAGGTACATCATCACGACACTCTAATATTCTACCTAGCCATACTTCCAATAAGTTCAATTATAATGATGACATTAAATGAAATATTGGATAGATAAACTTATTATGCTTTGATCTATCTGAGCATACATTAGCACAAGCATGTATTTAGAAGGCTTATACATACTTCTAGCTCAACCAACCCCATACATGAAGAAGAGGCAATCAAGTTTCCAAGACTTTAGCTATGTTAGCAAGGTGCTGGTTAAAGTACAAAGCTATGTCACCTTTCAAGTTGACTTATCAGAACAAACAAATTTGAGTATTTCTATCTAAAAATCAGTATTTTTCAAACATATGATCTACATAAATTTATTCTAGCTAAGTTATATATGGTCTCACACATTTCCAATTGGAAATGTCTATTAAATGCATATTTTATACTAGTCTATATCCAATTACTAAAGAAATAAAATTATTTCAAAAAAATGGCATTTCAATAACTCTTAATATTGTTTATGATATTTTTTTAATAGCATACAAACACTATTTATTAGAGCTCAAAGTCAAGAATATTCTCATATAGAGTTTATAGTGTTTTAATTAGATATAGTATATTTTAATTTAAAAAATTCTATAGGCATGCAATTTAACACTCGAAAAGATGTCAATTTTTAGAAAGAAAATAAAATTAAATAATATTTTTAAAAAATTTAAAAATATATTACATTCTAGAGGAGAGTCCTCTTCTAGAATCTATAATTTTTATTCTGGTTAGAATATATTTGTTTTGAAAAATGTGGTGGGAGATGAAAACTATCGATTTCAGGTGATTTGAAATTTGAATAATTATAAAAGATAAAATATAGGTCTAAAGCCAAAAAAAATTTTAATTATTATTCTAGCTATATATGTTAGCTATAACATAGTCTGAGATGAAAGGGAAATATGTTTATTTCCATATAGTTTTCTGGTGGGAACTAGACCCTAATCTTCAACATTTTTTAGCAACTAAAAAATCATCTAAAAAAAATTAGGAAAATAGATCAATTCCTATTGCAAATAATTATTAAAAATTATAATCTAAACTTCTTCCATTTCTACACATTTCATTAGTTTACCTCATTTTCAAATTCTAAATGATGATACCAATTTTATATCATTGAAGTTGAACAATTATACTTTTGTTAGCTTTTTCCTTTACAAAAGGGTAACACAAGTTTTTACTTTTACCCATGGAATCTCTCATCAATGGTGGCACCATGGGATGGTCACCCTTAGTCAAGATCAAATTGCTTCTTGTGATGACTTCATAGAGAGATTTATTGACCGCTTTGAGGGAAAGAATTTGGATCTCAACTTCAAGGAGATGGCACAACTAAAGAAAACTAGTGAAGTAGAGAGCTACATTATAGAATTTCAAATGTTATCAGTAATAGTGACAAATATTTAAGAGAGAAGACTTATTGTCTTATTCATGGATTAGTTGACCAAACACCTAAAGGGTTGGGTCAAGGTTTTTAACCCAAATACACTCGTGACAACAATTAAGATGGCATAAGACATGAAAACATCCACTTTTCCTTCTAAACTTTATTCACATGCCAGGCCACCACTCATTCTAAAGGAGAATGACAACAAGCCCCCTCCCCCAAAGAAGCTCAATAAATGGATGAAGTCACTAGGAAATATTTTAGGAGGAGAAAGATATCTTTTAATTGTAAGGAATCATAGGAACTATTACTCATACTTAGGAAAAGGGAAGCTCCATTATGTAGAGGTGGTCTTAGATAGTGAAGGGGATAAGGAACAAAAAATCAAAGAAGTTGATTAAAAATTTTGCACAGAGGTCAACATAAACTGTTCACAGAGGATTTTAGTGCTAGTACATCGAAGAGGTAGCACCACTCTTGCTAAAACTCTAAGATGTACTATTTTTTAGGTACAATGAACTCTCCAAGGGAAAAATTTCATAGTAATGCTATACAATGGGGCCACACTAAATTTAATTAATTCATCACTTGTGAAATGAAGATTGCAAGTCAAGGTTGTAGGAGGAAACCTCCTATTGTGTACCCATCTAGTCCCACAACTTAGAATTACCATAGGGAGTCATACAGTGAGAGAATACTTTTATAATAGATCTCGATGACATGGAAGTCATTCTTGGCATCTAGTGGATGAAAACTATGGACGAGTACACACAAAGCTTCAAATGAATTGAGTTTTCATTCAAAGTGGATGGAAAGAAGGTCTTCCTGAGAGGAATTTAAAATGGAGGGCTTAGGGAAATCTTGGCACAAAAGATGGAATTTATTTTTTGACATTACAACTTTATTTGGATACTACAGTAGTTGATCTTAATAGAATCAATAAAGGGGTAATTGACTTACTATAAGGATGATGAGCTTCACATAGTTTTGCAAAACAATAGTACAATCTTTTTTTGACACCCCTCCTGGAATCCTTCCACATAAATTCTTTAAGCACACCATTGAGTTGGTGGAAGGATCCAAATCTATGATTAGTACACCCTTCTTCCATTCTAAAAGGTTTAAGGATGAGATAGATAAAATGATGAAAGAAATCATAGAGAAAGGATGGATTAGGTCTAGCTCCAATTCTTTTGCATCATGAGTGGTTTTGTTTAAGAAGAATGATGTTCCATCCGTTTATTTTTGGACTATTGTGTATTGAACAAAAAAAACCATTAAAAATGGGTAACCCATTCCTTGGATTGATGAACTATTGGATGAGCTACATGGTGCACTCTACTTTTCCAAAATAAATCTTTTTTTTGGTTACCATCATATTCACATGACGAAGGAAGATGTGAGGAAGACTACCTTTTGTTGTCATTATGACCATTATGAGTTCTTGGTCATGCACTTTGGTCTAACAAATTCTCTAGCTACTTTCTAATCATGCATGAACCACATCCTCAACAAATGACTATTTAAGTACCTACTAGTGTTTCTTGATGACATTTTTTTCTTACAACAAGACATGGGAGGAACATTTGAGGATTTTGAATGAAGTGATTGAGATCATGGAGTTATAATCAATTTTTCGTAAGTTTTCTAAATGTGAGTTTGGTATGACATAGATATTGTATTTGAGGCACATAATTAGTGCTCAAGGGGTTCATGTACTCTTGGAAAAGATTCAAACCATTTTGGATTAGTTGCCACCCAACAATGTCTCTGATCTAAATGGATTCCTTTTATTATGTAGTTATTACAGAAGGTTCATGAGGATTTCTAAAAACTTAGTGCATACCACTGATAGATCATACAAAAAATTGATCTTTCCATTTAGATGTGAAGGTACAACACATCTTTGACAAGTTAAAGGAAGTCATGAGTTCATAGACAGTGTTGGAACTACCTTATTTCAGTTGACCCTTCATCTTGAAATACGATGCATTAAGAAAAGGTATTGGTGTAAGTAATGATGTAGAATTGCCACCCCATCACATTCAAGATTCAAAACCTCTCAAGAGTAGAGAAACTATACTCTATCTATCACAAAGAGATGCTCACCATTAGGCTGCACTAACAAAGTTTTAGTAGTACCTTGTTGGAGTAAAATTTATGGTGCAGACAAATCACAACAACTTGAGATTTTTTTTAGAGTAGAGAGATTTGAATGAATACCAATAGAAGTGGGGGAGAAAAATCCAAGAATTTGACTTTTAGATTATGTGAAGGGGGAAAATAATGTAGTGGTCAATGTTCTATCAAAAAGGCTTGCAATATGCTCTTTGTCTCAAATTTTAGCGGGTTGGAGTGTAAAAGTATAAAGTTGTGTCACCTTTCAAACTGACTTGTTAGAATGATTAAATTTGAATATTTATATCTAAAAATCAGTTTTGTTCAAATATATGATCTATATAAATTCATTCTAGCTAAGTTATATATGGTCTCACACTTTTCCAATTGGAAATGTCTATTAAATGCATGTTTTTATACTAGTTTGTATTTTATTACAAAAGAAATTTTAAAAAATTAGAAAAGTGGCATTTCAATAACTCTTATTATTTTTTATGATATTTTTTTATTAACATATAAACACCAATTTATAGAGCTCAGAGTCAAGAATATTCTCATATAGAGTTTATAGTGTTTTATTTAAATATAGTATATTCTAATTAAAAAATTCTACAAGCATCTATTTTCACAATAAAAAAGATATCAATTTTGAGAAAGAAAAAAATATTAAATCATATCAAAAAAATTTAAAATTATATGATATTATAGAGGAGAGAGTCCTCTTTTAGAATATATATATATTTTTTCTTGGTTAGAATAGATTTATTTTGAAAAATGTGTTGGGAGATGAAAACTATCGATTTTAGGTGAGTTCAAATTTGAATCATTATAAAAGAGAAAATATAGGTCTAGAACTGATTTTTTTTTATTGTTCTAGCTATACATATTTTATCTATAACATATTCTAAGATCAAAGGAAAATAAGTTTATTTCCATATAGTTTTGTGGTGGGAACTAGACCCCTAATTGTCAGTATTTTTCAATAGCTAAAAAATTATCTATAAAAATTAGGAAAATATATCAATTCTTATTCCAAATAATTATTTTAAAACACTATAAAATCCTAAGCTTCATCCATTTCTACACATTTCATTAGTTTACTTCATTTTCAAATTCAAAATAATAATACCAATGTTAGGTCATTGAAGGTGAACAATTATACTTTTGTTAGCCTTTTCTTAACAAAAGGGTGACACAAATTTGTAATTTTATCCTAGAAGGAACACCTATTTATTTAATACTCCAAAAACACATTTTTTGGAATTCTTTAGAATAATTGAGAGGGGGGGTGAATCAATTATCCAAGGTCTAGATGTATAAATAAAACTTTTCACAACTTAGTGAACCCATATCCATAAAACATTTTCATGCATGCATCCATTGGATCATACAACTCTCAAAATTTGTAGGTTACTATCCTGGGTCAAAATAAATTTTCAGAAATGTAAACATAAAACATAAAAAATTCAACAACACATTTGACATAGATTTTACGTGGAAACCCAATTTGGGAAAAGCTACTAGTAACATGCTACTCATTCTCACTCTTTTGAAGTGATGCCCTATGAAAGGTCAACCCTATAATAGGTTACAATACACATTGTTAAATGTGACTTGGTTAGAGGATCTCAATCACCCTATTCGGAGTGAGCCTTGTTAGAGGACTTTAGATCATTCACTTGGAATGTCACCCAATTAAAGGATTTACAAATGAATGTTAGGTCAACCTTAATCCAAAGGATTTTCCCTAGACTGATACAATGATTAGAAAGTAATAGTAAGGCTTGAGTTGAAAACAAATTACAACTCACTTACAGATTATAGATATCTATTTTAGTTCTTTATTTTTCCTGACTTTCACACAGTTTAGCTCTAATGGCTTGTTCACTCTTCAAGTATTCATACTCTTAAGACTTCTTGATTTTCTTTCCAATAGCAATCTCTTCTATTCCACCACTGAATGAAGAAATACCCTAGACTCCTTCTCTAACTTAGGTTCTCAAACATGACCAACTTTGCTTCTGACTAGATATCACTATAAATAGAGAATTAAGACCTTTTTCCATTTAACCTTAATTGTCTATTTTAGGGTTAGGTACAATTAGGTAGGATTAAATTAATCTACCCACTTGTTAAATTTAGTCCCTTCTAGAAACTTCTTCTTCAATCCTCTTGAATTTGCCTCAAAATAGTTTACCATGAATTTTGTGCCACCAACTCATCTTAGTTGGCTTCCACGTGCTTTACAAATTCAAGAAAGCAAAATAGTCGGCTCAAATTTGTCAAATATATGATTTAACATGAATACAGACACTTGGCATCAATACGTTGTCATTTGACTTCCATAGTTTTCTTCCACTCATCTTGTACTAGATCACTTGGCAATTACTAAAGGTTACTGATAATCAACATCAACTAAACTTTACTCAACTTAAACAATTTCACTTGACATATACTAAATCTTCACTTCGCATGTCTCCAACTAATTTTATACTTGTCTTGCACTAACTTTGCTTAACATCTACTATGCAATTAGTCAAGTTTGGAAGACATAATTCTTCTTACTTGTTCTTCTAGATGTAGTCAGTGTATCCAATGTTTACAACCTTAAGTAGATAATCAGTGCACTATAACATTATTTTCTTAACTAATCTTTCTACTCCTTTTTTATACCATAACTCAACATTTTCTTTGGGTGCTCTTATTATCTCATTTGATCAAATCATCTTCATCAATCAAACAAATGATAGTACTCAAATAGACTAAGTAGTTGTCTTACCAGCAACAAGCAAGTTTGACATTAGTGATATAATAATGATCAAATCACTTTCTCATACTTGTATCAATCTTTTCTCAACAATCTCCCTCTTTCAGATTGATGGAAAACCAATACCAATCAACAATGCTAAGAAGAAAATAATTTCTTATATTGAAATCTCTCCCTCTATCAATAACTTTCATCCTTTGTATAGGCTAAAATTTTTGCATTCTAATTTAAAAACTTTCAACTCTTCCTTATGACTCCTTTCATCTATCATCTTTCAGGGCTTCTCCTTCTGACTTTTCTGAACACTCCCTCTTTTTGATAGTTAGGTATCTCTATTTACTCTATTCCTATATCTCATTCAGTACTTTCTCCCTCTTACTTGGTAGATGTATTTCTTGTAGTCATTTTATTTCAAGTTGTTTGATATAATTTTCTTCTTTTACTATTTTCTCCCTCAATAGGGTTTATATCTCCCTTTTTATCATCTTTGTTTGGTATTCTTTATTTCTCCCTCTTTAACAACAATGCTAAAGACTTGTCATCTCAATATGTAGATGTTAACAATTTCAATTTCTACATCTGTCACCTTACATTGTGACTAATCTTTTTTTTTAGCTCTTTGATTACTTTAGGCAGCTCCTAAAGTAAGATCTATTACATTAAGTTGTACAATACAACATTCATCTTGGTTGATCCAGGGCACTTCTCATGCTTCTTAAATGGCATTGCATAGGGGCATCACCCCTATTTTACCTCTTAGATACTCATGAGCACCCTTAGGTAATTTTTTTGTGAAGATATCAGCCATCTACTCTTTTGTATTCACATATTCTATCTTCACCTCTTTGTCTTGAACTAACTCTCTCAATTAATAATACTTGATTGCAATGTGCTTAGTCTTTGTGTGCATCATAGGGTTTTTTGATATATTTATAGAACTTCTTTTATCAGAATAAATTATTATAGGTGTAGTGATTTCTTCCTTCATACCTTTTAGAAGTTTTTTGATCCATACAATGTTTGTAAAATTTACTGTAGCAACAACATATTCAGATTCAATAGTAAATTGAGATATGCAGTTTTGTTTCTTGTTGGTACAAGTAACCAATCTCTTTCCTAATAAAAATGCTCCTCCATTAATGCTCTTTCTACCATCAATATTTTCAGCCCAATCAACATCAATTTAGGCCTTCAACTCAAATTTCTAATTTTTCTTGTAGTATAGACCATAGTCTTTTGTTCCTTTCAGATATATCATTATTCTCTTAACAACCATCAAATGATTCTTCCTAGGATCAGTAGATAATATTGCAACTATCCCAATATATTATGCAATGTCAAGTTTTCTATATACTACAATTGCAATTTTCAAATCATAGACCTGTACAATATATCATTCACCTTACTTAAATCACCATTCTTTGATAACATGTGTCCTATCACCATAGGTATGCTTACTAGCTTGGAATCTTCCAATCCAAACATTTTCAATATTTCCTTTACATACTTATACTGAGTGATGTATATACCACATTTCATTTGACATACTTGTAAACCCACAAAGAAATTGATCTCTCCAAATATAGACATCTCAAATTCTTTCTTCATTTCATTTGAAAATGCCTTACATAATCCATCTTGGCCTACTAATATGATATGATGAAAAAAAAATCAGCTAGTAAAACACCTTTACCTCCTTCTGTATTCAAGTATAGATTGTTGTTATCATCATTCCTTTCAAATCCAATCTTCACAAGATAATTGTGAAGCCTTTCATACCATGCTCTTGGTGCTTTCTTTAAACCGTATAAACATTTGTATAGTCTATATACCATGTTTTTGTTGTTAGCATCAAAAAATCCTTCTGGGTGTTCTATGTAAACCTCTTCTTCTCATATGCCATTTAGAAAAGCTAACTTCACATCCATTTGATAAAATTTGAAATCTTTGTATGCAGAGTAAGAAATCCAAGTTTGTACTCCTTCCAATCTTGCAATAGGGGCAAATCTTTCTCCATAGTCAACTCCTTCTTCTTGTGCATACCCTTTGTAAACTAATCTTGTCTTATTTATTTTGAACTAGCCATTTTCATCTAGCTTGTTTCTATACACCCACTTGTTACCAATCACATTTTTGTCCTTTGGTCTAGGAACTAGAGTGCAAGTCTTGTTCTTCTCAATCTATTCAATCTCTTCTTTCATGGCTTTACTCTAGTCCACATTTTCTAAGGTATCTTTTACTATATTAGGCTCAACCATTCTTGTCAAACATGTATTATTTCTCAACCTATTCCTTATCATTGGTCTAAAATTTTTGTCTCCAATAATTTTTTCAGAAGGGTGATGTCTTTTGACATACTTTGGAAATCTTGATTCTATTGTTCTTTCCTCAATTGATTTGTCATCTTCTGAATCTATGCACTTCTCTATCAAATTATTCAACATCTCTTTCATGTACTCTAATCTTAGAATTAGAATGTGCCTTAGCTTCTATTTGCAAATCAGTTCTTGATTGTAGTTTGGTTCCTGAATGTAGCTCAGTTCATGAATGCAACTCAACATTCATATTTTGCGACTCCATAGTCACTAAAACTTTCTATTGATTTGCAACTTGATTTACAACATCTTCATCAACATGCATACCTTCATAAAATTATACAAAATATTTCCATTCCTCTTGTTCCTTCATAGGTCCAGCCTCATGTACATTTTCATATTCATCAAACTTAACATTTTCATTTCCCAAAACTTTGTTAGTGTTAATATTTAAATACTTATAAGTTTTAATTCTTGTGAAATAGCCAAGGAATATTCCTTGTTCACTTTTAGCATCTAATTTACCATTCCTAAAATCTTTAAGAATCTAGCATTTGCTTCTAAACACCTTAAAATATTTTACATTGTGTGACTATCCATACCATAATTCAAAAGGTGTTGAATGAATGTCTTTCTTGACTTGCACACAATTCAAGGTATAAAAAGTTGTACTTATAGCCTCTCTCCATTATTTCAAAGCAACATTCTTCTCCATCATGAGTTTCCTAGCATAGTCCATTACAGATCTTTTCCTCCTTTTAGAAATTTCATTTTGTGGAGAGGTCCTAGCTATAGATGTCTATCTTTTGATTTGTCTATCATTATAGAAAATCTCAAACTCAAATGATGTGAATTCTCTAACTCTTTCAGATCTCAGACATTTCAAACTTTTACCTATCTCCTTCTCAACTTTGGATAAGTACCACTTAAGAATTTGGAAAGTATTATATTTCTATTTTAGAAACATAATTGTCATGATCCTACAATAATCATCAACAAATAGCATAATGTATTTGTCACCCTTGTAGCTTTGCAAATCAATTGGTCCACACAAGTTAGTATGAACAATCTCAAAAATTCCTTTAGAGGTGTGAGTCTTACTCTTAAAACTAAACTTTGTCATTTTTCCTAACTAACATTTTTTGAAAATAATATTGCTAGGTTTCTTCAATTTAGGAAAACCTCTAACTCTTCTCATGTTACTGTTAATAACAAATATATTAAAGTTAACATGACATAGCCTCTTGTGTTGTAACTAGGCTCATCAAAATCTACAACAAGACAAGTAGCATCATTTATGTCAAGATAAAATAGATTACCTCTAGTTTGATCACATTTTCCAATTAGTTTCTCATTAGTATCATAGATCTTAGCTATCTTATTCTCAAACTCAACCTTGCAACTAGAACTATTCAGTTGTGGCACACTCAAAAAATTGTAGTTAAGTCCTTCAACATAATAAGAATTGTCACACATAATTTTTTTTGTGATTTTGATAGATCCTTTCCATTTTATTTGATAGGGTACATCATTACCAAACATTACACTATTTCCATCATAAAAGTTCAAGGTAATGAGCTTACTTTTATCTCTAGTCATGTGATGTGAACACCCACTATCAATGATCCATCTATCATTCTTGTTCATATACGACACCAATATAATTGTCTCATCCTCATCAGATTCATCCTTCATTGCAACATACACCACTTCATCATCATGGTCATTAGATCCATCTTTGGTTTCCTCTTCTACAATGTAGCAATACTTCTTTCCTTTGTCTTTGTAATCTTTGTTTTCTTCATCTCTTTTATTTATGTATTTGTCTCTAGTTCTATTGCTCTTCTCTAGACATCTAGCAGCAATATGACCAACCCCATTACAATTGAAACATGTAATAGGTAACTTGCCTTTGAATTTTCCTTTTCTTCTATGAAATATCCTTGCTAGCAGTACTTCAAGCTATTCTACATCCTCCCCATTGTATCACTATCACTAGAAACATATTCGACCTTTTTCTTCTTCTCCTTAGATTTTTTTGATGACAACTTAGCTTTGAAAGAAAATTCAACATTGTCAGATTTGAAGTTATCAAAATTAGATAGCTCAAAAGCAATGAGCCTACCTACTTGACCTTCAAGAGGTATATTAGAACTTGGTATACATCTTAGTTCTTGTATAGTATAAACTCTAATAGCATAAATAGGCAATAGTATTCTCAATAGTTTACTAAATACAATATCATCATCTATCTTAACATTAGCTCCTCTTATAGCATTACAAACATCCTTTATTCTAGAGCAATATTGAGCAACATTTTCACCTTCTTGCATTCTCATGTCATAAAACTTGCCTCTAAGACTTTCAGATTTGGCTCTCAAAATATTTATATCTCCTCCATAAATAGTTTGAAGAGCATCCCACATATTCTTTGCAGAATCACAACCCTTGATATCATTAAACTTAGCATAACTTAGTGTAGAGGCAATCTCCAACATTGCCTAATTGTGTTCTTTATTCTTTAGGTCATTAGCAATTAGGGTTCCAACTGGATTGACATGCTTAGTGGTGATGGTAGATCATGCATGGTCTTTAAAATCTTCTAGGAATAGCTTCATTAGATTCTACCATGCAGGGAAGTTCTCCTTGTTCAACTTGGGTACCTCTCATTTTGACATCTTATTCTTTTGCTTTTAGTACCTTCAAACTAGTCCTCTTAAGCACTATGACTTTGATACCAATTCTTGGAATTATTTAAAATGATTAAGAGGGCAGTGAATTAGTTATCCAACATCTAGATATAAAAATAAAAAATTTCATAGTTTAGTGAACCCAGATCCATAAAACATTTTCATACATGCATCCATTAGATCATACAACTCTTAAACTTTCTAGGTTACTATCCTAGGTCAAAATAACTTTGTATAAATATAAACATAAAATATAACATATTGAATAGCACATTTGGCATAGGGATTTTACATGGAAACCCAATTTAGGAAAAACCACCAGTAACATGCTACTCATTCTCACTCTTCTAAAGTGATGCCCTATGAAAGGCCAACCCTACTAAAGGTTACAATATACATTATTAAATGTGACCTGATTAGAGGATTTCAATTAGCCTGTTAGGAGTGAGCCTTGTTAGATGACTTTAGATCATTCACTTCGAATGTTACCCTATTAAAGGATTTACAAATGACTGTTAGGGAAACCTTAATCCAAAGGATTCACCCTAGACTAATTCAATGATTAGAAAGTGACATTAAGGCTTGATCTGAAAAAAATTACAAATCACTTGTAGAGTATAAATCTTTGTTACAGCCCTCCATTCTGCTCGGCTTTCACACACTTTAGATTTGATAGCTTGTTCACCCTTCAAGAATTCATAGTCTTAAGCTTTCTTGCTTTACTTGCCAATAGTAGTCTCTTCTATTTGGCCACTGAATGAAACAATACCCTAGACTGCTTGTCTAACTTAGGTTCTCAAACATGATCAATTCTTTTTTGACTAGATATCTCTATAGATAAAGAATTAAGATATTTTACCATTTAACCTCGATCATCCATTTTAGGGTTAGGTAGGATTAGGTAGGATTCAATGAATCTACCCACATTTTCGTTTTAGTCCCTTCTAGAAACTTATTCTTCAATCCTCTTGAATTTTTCTCAAAAAAGTTTACCTTGATTTTGTGCCAACAACTCATCATAGTTGTCTTCCACACACTTCACAAAATTCTAGAAAGAAAAATACTTAGCTTCAATCGTCAAATCTATGATTTAACACGAATACTAGCACTCAGCATCAATATGTTGTCACTTGGCTTCCATACCATTTTTCCACTCAGTCTACCCATATCCATAAAACATTTTCATGCATGCATCCATTAGATCATACAACTCTTAAACTTTGTAGGTTACTGTCCTAGGTCAAAATAACTTTGTAGAAATGTAAACATAAAATATAATATATTCAACAAGACATTTGGCACAAGGATTTTATGTGGAAACCCAATTTAGGAAAAACCACCAGTAACATGCTACTCATTCTTACTCTTCTAAAGTGATGCCCTGCGAAAGGCCAACCCTACTAAAAGTTACAATACACATTATTAAATGTGACCTGATTAGAGGATTTCAATCAGCCTATTAGGAGTGAACCTTGACAGAGGACTTTAGATCATTCACTTTGAATGTTACCCTATTAAAGAATTTACAAATGACTGTTAGGGAAACCTTAATCCAAAGGACTCACCCTAGACTAATTCAATAATTAGAAAGTGACATTAAGGCTTGATCTAAAAAAAAATACAAATCACTTGCAGAGTATAAATCTTTGTTTCAGTCCTCCATTCTGCTTGGCTTTCACACACTTTAGCTTTGATAGCTTGTCCACCCTTCAAGCATTCATAATATTAAACTTTCTTTATTTGCTTGCCAATAGCATTCTCCTCTATTAGGCCACTGAATGAAGCCATACCCTAGACTACTTGTCTAACTTAGGTTCTTGAACATGAAAAAATTTGTTTTTGACTAGATATCTCTATAGATAAAGAATTAATATCTTTTACCATTTAACCTTGATCATCCATTTTAGGGTTAGGTAGGATTAGGTAGGATTCAATGAATCTACCCACATTTTTATTTTAGTCCCTTCTACAAACTTCTTCAATCCTCTTGAATTTTCCTCAAAATAGTTTACCTTGATTTTGTGCCAACAACTCATCATAGTTGTCTTCCACACACTTTGCAAAATTCTAGAAAGCAAAATACTTAGCTGCAATCATCTAATCTATGATTTAACATGGATACTAGCACTCGGCATCAATATGTTGTCACTTGTCTTCCATACCATTTTTCCACTCATCTTACACTAGATCACTTGCAATCACTAAAGTTTACTGGTGCTCGGCATCAACTAAACTTTTCTTAGCTTACATTGTTTCACTTGTCATAAATTGAATCTTCACTTCACTTGGGTCCAACTAATTTTCTTCTTAGTTTACACTAACTTTTCTTGGCACCTACTGTGCACTCGATTAAGCTTGGTAATCAAAATTCTTCTTACGTGTTCTTCTAGAGCTAGTCAGTGTATCCAACCTTTGCAACCTTAAGTAGATAATCAATGCACTATAACATCATTGTCTTAAGTGATCTTTGTAGTCCTTTTTCATACCATAACTCAACATTTCCTCTAGATTCTCTTGTTATCTCATTTGAGCAAATCCTCTTCAATAATCAAACAAATGATAGTACAAAAATCAAGTAAGTAGTTATCTTACCAACAACTAGTATGTTTGATATCAGTGACAAAATAATGATTGAAAGACATTCTCATACTTGTATCAATCTTTTCTCAACAAAAATTTTCTACCAATGGATGGATTTTTGAGTACAACATGATAGGTATAAGGTGGTAGATAATATCACCTATTACATGTTAGAATCTGAAAAGATTAATAACCTAAAAAACAAGTGCAAAGAATAAATATCTAAACTATGAATGCAAATGATACAAAATCAAAATAACAACATAGAGTTAGTTCCAAGAGAGTAATGCAAATGCTAGAAGCAAAATAGCATTAAGATGGTGCAAAAGCAAGATATTACAAATACAAGCTAGGTAGCATGCTTATATAGATGATGAAGAGGGAGGAGGTGGCAACAACGACCAATGAGGAGTAACCATCTATCAAACTAAGGATAGCTAACGCATGCTCACATGCAAGAAGGTGATACCGCACAACCACTCACCTAATATGACATGCTTTATTAACCTAAGAAGGATTATTAAAATTGTATGAAAAACTTAGCAATATAGGGGAAAATAAATAACCCACTAGGAAATTAAAAAACTACACTAACACCACCCCATAACCAAAGCTTAGGTGGAAGTAGAAATGGGTCCTAGAAAGTCATGCTTGATGAGGTACCCATGTATATAAAATTCCCCCAAAAGAGAGAGAAAATGGACTCCAAAAAGAATCAAGACTTTGAGTGAGAGGAAGAGAACCACCCAAACGATGAGGCATCCCACACCCCCAACAAAGCTTGCAAATGAAGGAACTTGCTCATAGTGAATGGTTTGGTAAAGATATCAACAACCTATTCGTAAGTTGGACAATAGCAAAGGTCAATGACATAACCATGGATGAGCTCCTAGATGAAGTACATGTGGATCTCTATGTGTTTGGTCCATTGATGATGGATCAAATTCTGTGAGATCTGAATGGCACTTTGGTTGTTAGAAAAATTTGATAGATAGCCATCTAATCTGGATGCCAAACTTAGTGAGAAGATGCTGAAGCCAAATGGCCTCAGTGATGGAATTCACAACCCCCTGATACTCAACCTTAATAGAAGATAGAGAAATACAAGACTACTTTTTGCTCAAGTAACAAATAGGACATGAACCAAGTGAGAAGCGATAACCTAAAGTAGACTTGTGATCCTAAGAATCACTTGCCCAATATGAATATGTGTAGCCCACCAAATTAAGCTTAATACCTATTGCATAGTGAATTCTATAACTATGAGAACCTTAAATATAGTGAAGGATCTGCTTAGTTGCTTTCTAGTGCAGCTCATGATGCTCCTACATAAATTGAGAGACCATGCCTACAATATATGACATGTTGGGTCTCATATGAGTTAGATAAATGAGACTTCCAACAACTTGTCAATACAAAGTGCCATCAACAATTGGAGAATAACATTGATACTCAAGTTTGAATCTAGAAAGGAAGGGATTCAAAGTAGGCTTATAGTTATCCATATGAAACCTCAAGAGTAAATCTAGAGAATACTTGGACTATGTGATGGTTATCCCATAAGGAGGCTGAAATATGTCAATCCTAAGAAAGTAATGTAACAAGCCTAAGTCAGTCATCAAAAAATGGTCCTAAAAGACAACTTTGATAGCCTTAATGGTGGGTGAAGAACTTCCTATGATAAACAAATCATCAACATACAAAACCAAAAATAGGAGTGAATCATTCTATTGCAGAATTTAGACATTAGGATCAAAATGGCACTGAGTGAACCCAACTAATAGAAGGAAGGAGTCCATCTTGGCATACCAAGCTCGAGAAGCCTATTTGAGGTCATAGAGAGACATCTAACGATGGCACACAAGTGAAGAATCTTGAACGAATCCTTGTGGTTGCTCTATGTAGATCTCCTCATTAGGGTCACCATAAAGAAAAACACTCTTCATATCCATCTAATGTACTTCCCAATTATTAGCTATAGCAACGGAAAGAACATGTTGAGTGGAATTCATTCAAGAAATTGGCACAAAAATCTAAGAGTAGTCAATCCCAGGAACCTGGGATAATCCTTTGGTGAGAAAGTGAGCCTTATCATTGTTAACTAGTCCATCTACAACAAATTTTGTCCAATAGATCCACTTACATTGAACAAGTTTTCTTCCCTTAGGAAGAGGGACATGATCCCAAGTGTGATTCCTCATCAAGGAACTATACTCTTCTTGTATAGCTATATCCCACTTAGGAACACTAGAAGCCTCATGAAAGGACTGTGGATCTGAGGCAATAGAAATGAAGACATGTGGAGCATCCTGGAATTGTGAATGATTCCACCTGGTGTCTGATGGATACCCAACCCAATCACTTGCAGATTGCAAGGTTTGTCTACCCCAAAGTGGATCAAAAGATGGAGAATCAAGAGTGGAATTATCAACCTTTGAATGATGACTAGGAGAGGAAGGAGGTGAGTCCTTTGAATCGCTTTCTACATTATAAGTGGAGGTAGATGAAGATCCTTTGAATCACTTTCTACATTGAATCACTTGAAGATCCCTCCTCAAACTAAACACTCCTCTCAATGAACAACTCATGTGTAATAGGGTGGAGCAACCAATAACCCTTCAAAAAATTAGGATAACCTACAACTATGCAAGGTTTTCTCTACAAACCCAAGGCCTTACATTTATCTACAGGAATGTGGGCCCATGTAGAAGAGACAAAAAATTGAAAGTGCTTAACTGGATTTCTAACTACTTCAAGCTTCAAAAGTAGTAACTCCCTTCAAGGCTCAATGAGGAACACAGTTCTGGATATAACAAGCACAGTTAATGGCCTTTTCCCAATACTATGGTGAAAGAGATCTAGAGTGAGTCATACAGTTTTCCATTTCCTTCAAGAATCTATTCTTCCATTCTACAAAACCATTTTGTTGAGGATTGTATGGAACTAAATGTTTCAAATCAATTCCCTTTGAAGTGAAAAATGTCTCAAACTAATGGTTGACATACTCACCACCATTCTCTATGCGTAAAACATTGATGGCTTTCCCAGATTGCTTCTCTAAAAATATTTTGAAGTACTAAAAATGATCAAATACCTCTAACTTCTATTTGAGAAAGTACACCCAAGTATATTGAGGAAATTCATCAATGAATGTGAGGACATATCAGGCCCTACTGAAAGAAGGATGCTGAAATGGACCAGCCTGTTGGATACAATTATTCAATTGAGTGTTGTCTTAGATGTTTCACAAATTTCATGTCAATTAGTTGATAGAGTTACTAAGTTTAGTCAGCCAGCTTAGTAATTTCAGAATCTACCAAGTGGAATCAGTTTCTACTGAGCTTAGTTGGGTGTTGAAGGATTCTGTGGTAAAAGTCAGTGGTAACCAAGCTCGCAAGGTTAGTGAAGGAGAGTCAGTGTTTACTAAGTTCACTTATTCTCTAAATGATTTTGAAATGTTCTCAATGCTCATTGAGCTTCAGTCGGTTAACACTAGAAATCATTTCTAGAGCAATGTCTACCGAGCTTGGTCGGCTATTGAAGGATTTCATTATTTTGTGAAATAGAGTTTAATTGTTTTATGTTATAATTGTAGTAGATAGTGCTAATGTTTATTGATGATTGTAGCTTGTAATTGAGCTGACTTGATAATTTGTAAGGTATATATGAAAGATCAAGTTGTGAATTCTAAGAGATGAATGAGAGCACATGCAAGTGTGTTGATTATGTGAAGAGGAAAGTGTGAGAAAAATTTGGAGAAGGATTAGATATCCTTGAGAAGTAGCAAAGTTATATTTGATTAGAGAGGATCTAGTGAAGCAGAACAAAGATCTATATCAGCAATTTAGGTCCATCTCATTTAGGTCAAGTCATTGTTACTTTTTCATTATTGCAACAGTGATTTCTAAATCTCCTAATAGAGTTGGTTTAGTAGCCATTTTTTAAATCCTTTAACAAGGTGATAGCTCTATTTAATTGTTCTAAAGTCCTCTAGCAAGGCCACTCCTTGCAGGGTGATTAAATCCTCTAACAAGATCAAACCTAACAATGTGTTTTGTAACCTTTAATTGGGTTGGCTCCTAACAGAGCTCACTTTAGAAGAGTGAAAATTAGTAGCTAGTTATGTGGTGGTTTTTCCCATATTTGGTTTCCATGTTAAATCTGGCATCTCTTGTATTCATTTCATTACTTTTATGCATGCATGTTTTAAAGATCAATAATAAAATAACATACACTGCATTTATTGAGTTACAACATTCTGTATGGTTACCGAGTGTCATTAGTAACTAGTTTTATAAGACATCTAAGGTATTAGTGGATTTATTTTTGTGGTAACTAATTCACCCCCTCTCTCAGTTACCCCATCTATATTTCCAACAATTGGTATCAAAGCTTTTGGTTCTTGGAGGAAAGATTTCAAGGATCTAAGCTAAAGATCAAGATGTCTTACAAGAGATAAATTAATAGGGATTACTTTTTAGCATGGCAATGACTGATGAGACTTCATCTGGCTTCCATTAGAGATTCAAGATTGAAATACCTTGACCAAGAGTACTCAACACCTTTTAGAACATTAAATGTCAATGGCATTGTTGAGAAAAAGACTCATAATACCATGATGATAGATCTTGTATTTGCTCTAAGCTATGAAGAATTTTATAATATCAAGCACTGCATAATTGCCTTTTCTATGTGGAACAAACTAAAAGATATCTATGGAGGAGATGAAAATGTGAGAAGAGACAAAGTAGAAAGTCTAAGAGCACAATTTGATCAGATGAAAATGAGAGAAGATGAGAACATTGCTAAATATGTTGAAAGAGTCAAAGAAAGTGTTAGTGCAATCAAAGCTTCTAGAGGAGATATCAAAGAGGAAACAGTTGTAAGTAAATTTCTTAAAACATTACTTCCCATTTATGCAATAAAAGTTTCCACAATTCAAAAAAGAAGATGTGGAGCAAATCATAAGATAAATTTAGAAGCCATAGTAGGAAGATTGACTACATTTGAGCTAGACAACTTTGATATCAAATACTGGAAGGAAGCTATCAATACTATAGTTCATACCTTGAATCGAGTATAGTTGAAGAAAGACTCATTCAAAACCCCTTATGAGTTATGGTATGGATATAAACCCAATGTAAGTTACCTAAAAGTATTTGGAAGAAAATGTTATATTTTGAAAGAATCTAGAAAAGGAAAATTTGATGTGAAGGGTGATGAAGGCATATTTTTGGGATATTCTTGCAAGAGGAAGACATATAGATGTTTGAATTTGTCTACTCACAAAATCATAGAGTGTGAACATGTGAAAGTTGATGAGTTTGTAGAAAGAACTAAAGAAGAAAGATAAAATGAACCAAAAGATTATAGGAGATTTGTTTTCATTAAACCTGATACAGTGCTAGATACATCTATCAATTAGGAAACTTCTACTCCTAAGTTTTTAGTCACCGAGTTGTAGGAACTTGAGTCATATTCTAATGATACTAAGCCAATGTCTACCAAGCTAATGTCTATCGAGCCAAAACAATTAGAACTTGAAGCTAAAGTGCAAGAGGATAACAATGCAATTTATTCAAAAGGCGAGGAGCCTATATTGGAAAAGTATGTTAGGAGGCATGATGCACCAGATCAGATTATTGGAGATAAATCAGAGGGTACAATGACAAGAAGTAAGTTAAAAGGTACTTGTTTACTTGCTGATTTTGAAACTAGAAATGTCAAAGATGCATTGGAGAATGAAAATTGGATTGAGGCTATGAATGAGGAGATAGAGCAGATAGAGAAGAACAATACATGGACTCTTGTACCCAAGCCTAAAGATAAAAATGTGATTGGAACCAAGTGGGTATTCAGAAATAAGTTAAATGAAGATGGTAAAGTATCAAGGAACAAAGCTAGACTAGTATGTAAAGGTTACTCTCAAGAAGAAGGAATAGACTGTGGAGATACTTTTTCTCCTATTGCAAGATTGGAAGGAGTTTGGACATTACTTGCATATGTTGCACATAAAGGATTTAAGGTATATCAGATGGATGTCAAATCTACATTTCTTAATGGTATTCTAGATGAAGAAGTCTACATTGAACAACCTGAAGGTTTTGTTCATCCAAACAAGAAGGACATGGTCTACAAATTACACAAAGCTTTGTATGGTCTAAAACAAGCCCCTAGAGCATGGTATGAAATATTTCATAACTATATTATTCAGATTTTTTTTAGAGAACTAATAATAATAGTAGCTTGTATATCAAGGAAGGACCAGATAACAAGATTTTTTTGGCAAGAATATTTGTGGATGATACTTTGTTCACAGGGAATGATGATCTATGCAAAGAATTTTTAGAGAAAATGATCATGGAATTTGAGATGTCAATTTTTGGTGAGATTAAATTCTTTGTTGGTCTTTAGATTCAGTAGAGAAAGAATGGTATCTATATTACTCAGTCTAAATACATCAAGGAGATACTCAAGAAGTTTGGTATGGAAGATTGTAAACCAGTTGGAACTCCCATGTGTACCAGACTAAAGCTTACCAAGGATGGTGAATCAAAAGAGGTAGATCAGACCTTATATAGATCAATTATTGGAAAGTTGTAGTATGTTGTTCATACAAGGCTTGATATTTCTCTTACAGTTGGTATAGTGGCAAGATTTTAGCAAAACCTAGAGAAAATCGCATGATGGCAATCAAGAGGATTTTGAGATACTTGAAAGTCACTGAAGATTATGGATTATGGTACAAATTTTGAGGTAATTTGGACTTGAAAGTGTTTACTGATACTGATTGGGTAGGAAACAATGATGATAGAAAAATTACAAGTGGTGGAGCATTCTTTCTTGGAAAGAGATTGATATCTTAGACAAGTCAAAAATAAAATTGTACATCCTAATCTATAACAAAAGTCGAGTATGTTCCAACAATAGTGAACTATTCTAATATTCTTTGGCTCAAGAAATTATTGGAAGGCATGAAGGTTGAGATCAAAGAATGTATTGTTATGTTTTATGACAATACAAGTACAATTAACATATCAAAGAATCCAGTGATGCATTCTAAAACCAAGCATATTGCAATAAAATATCACTTTGTCAAAGAATTAGTACAAGATAAGGAGATTAGATTAGAATATGTCCATACAAAAGAACAAATTGCTGACATATTCACCAAGAAATTACTTAAGGATGCATTCTTGTATCTAAGAGGTAAATTAGGTGTCATTCCCCTATTTGAAGCTCACTAAAATAAAGTTTTAGTGATGCATCAACATGAATCAAATAGAAAATCTATCAGTTGATACAGCATAGTTATGAGAACATTGCATATGAATTAGTACTCAAGGTACATTGTTATTTATTTGGTATGTGTTGTTTTTGGCATGTGTTGTCAAAGAGAGAGAAGTTGATTGTCATATCTCTTAAAGAAATTTCTCCTAGAGGGAGAAGACTACAGTAAGAAGGAAATGTTTGCAGTATCTACTGACAAATGGAGTTCCAATGATTGGATGAGAATCTAAATGAAACTATGGATATTATCTTCTGAAATTTCTTTGTGCTATGACATGTTGTGTCACCATCAATTCCAAAGAGGGAGATTGTTGGATACAATTATCCAATTGTGTGTTGTCTTTGATGTTACACAAATGTCATGTCAGTCAGTTGACAGAGTCTACTAAGTTTAGTCGATCATCTTAGTAATTTTAGAGTCTATTGAGTGGAATTAGTTTCTATCAAGCTCAGTTAGTTGTTGAAGGATTCTGTGGTAGAAGTCAGTGGTAATCAAGCTCACGAGGTTAGAGAAGAAGAGTTAGTGTTTACCGAGTTCACTGAGTCTCTGAAAGATTTTGCAAATTTTTCAGTGTTCACCGAGCTTCACTTGGTTAACACTAGAAATCATTTCTGGAGTAGTGTTTACTGAGCTTGGTCAACTATTTAAGGATTTCATTATTTTGTGAAATAAACTTTAATTTTTTTATATTATAATTTTAGCCGACAATGGTAATGTTTATTGATGATTGTAGCTTGTAATTGAGTCGACTTGATAATTTGTAAGGTATATATGAAAGATTAATTTGTGAATTCTAATAGATGAATAAGCGAGCATGAAAGTGTGTTGATTCTCTAAAGAGGAAAGTGTGAGCGAATTTTGGAGAAGGGTTAGATATCCTTGAGGAGCAGAAAAGTTATATTTGATCAGAGAAGATCTAGTGAAGTAGAATAGAGATTTGTATCAGCAATTCAGTTGCATCTCATTCAAGTCAAGTCATTGTTACTTTCTCATCATTGTAGCAGTGATTTCTAAATATCCTAATAGAGTTGATTTAATAGCCATTTTGTAAATCCTCTAACAAGGTGATAGTTCTATTGAATTGTTCTAAAGTCCTCTAGTAAGGCCACTCCTAACAGGGTGATTAAATCCTTTAACAAGGTCACACCTAACAGTGTGCTTTGTAACCTTTAACCGGGTAGGCTCTTAATAGAGCTCACTTTAGAAGAGTGAAAATTAGTAGCTAGTTACTTGGTGGTTTTCCCATATTGGGTTTTCGAGTTAAATCTGGTGTCTCTTGTGTTCATTTCATTTCTTTTATGTATGCATGTTTTAAAGATCAGTAATAAAAAACATGCACTACATTTATTGAGTTATAGCACTCTGTATGGTTATTGAGTATCAATAGTAGCTAGTTTTATAAGACATCTAAGGGATCAGTAGACTTATTTTTGTGGTAACTAATTCACCCCCCCTCTCAGTTACTCCATCTATATTTCCAACATAGCCAAATCACTGTGAACTAACTCTAACATCTATGAAGCTCTCCATGCCCTACTTTTGTCAAACTTTTCCTTAGGATGCTTATTAAGAATGCAATCTTGGCAAACACCACGTGAGAACTGAATTGAAGGTAACCTTTTGACCATGCTCTGCTAGTTGAACTGATGCAAGTAGTGAAAGTTAAGATGGATAAACTGTTCATGCCATAATTTACTCACATCATTAGAGTGAGTGATAAAACTAGTCAAAGGAGGATTAGGAAAAAAGTGAGAAAACAAATAGAGTCATGACAGATGATCTGGTCTCCCAACTGCAACTATAGAATCATTGTGCTACTCACATATCTCCACTAAACAAGGAATGAACTGAACCCATTTGCCTAACCCTATGTGTGTGATCTAGTATGAAATAAGTTGATAATTCGGTTACACAAAGAACATCGTGGAATGTGTTATTCCCCACATCAACAAACCCTCTCCCACACACCCCAACAATAGTGTCATCACCCATCAAAATAGAAGGCATAGTACATGGCTCCTAGGATGCAAGTTCTTCCTTAGATGAAGCAATGTGGTGTGAAGTACCCAAATCATGAACCCAAGTGAATGGTGATGAAGCAATTGCAACAAGGGCCTTTCCCTTTCCTTTCCCCTTGCTATTTTATTTTTCCTTGTTATAACCTTCATTAGAACTTTGCTTGATAGACTCATGAACACTAATATTATTCTTCTCACTTGAATGTGTGTCAAGTGATCAATTTTTTTCTTCAAACATTCATGTTCATCATGACTGGGTCTTTTATAATAGGCACATTAAACCCTTCCTTTCTTAGGCTTATCATCCTTGGAATATGTGGTATCAATAGTTGCTTTTGAAGCAATTGATATCTGATCCTTCTTCTCATTGTTATTCTTTTGTTTCTTATCCTTACTATTATTGTTACTACATTGTCCTTTATTTTTCTTTTGTATGGTTGGTAGCCAAGGCATGTGACTTAGAGGACTTAAGAATGCCCATTTGGATTAGCGTGTCCTATTATTGAGTGAGATTCACAGCAAAATCATCTAAAGATGGCATGGTGAATTGAGTACACCCTTAGTATCATAGAAGGTAGAGACAAACATAGAATATTCTGAATTTAGCTTAGAGAATATACTAAGAATCAGTTCTTCATCTTTCTTTTCAATTCCACATTGTTTTAACTACAACCTTAGTGATTTCAATTTAGTGAAGAAATCCTAGATTATGTTGAAATTGCCTAGACTTAAACTAATTAGTTCATTTTCCAACATATGACCCCTCATTGAATCTTGTGTGCCAAATAATATTTCTAGCTTTGTCCATATTTCACTTTGTGTATCCATAGACTCAATGTGAAATAGAAAATCAAGAGAAATGGACAAACACAATGTTCCATATGCCTCATCACATTTGTTAAACCACTTAAGCTTATCTTAATCTTTATTAGGTTTACCTTCAAGTCCCATAATTATCCTATTTAATCTAGCTTTTCTTAAGTGAATTTTCATGCATGATTTCCACTCAAAGTAATTGTACGGAGTTAAGATGGGCATATTTGTTTGATCCATGATGAATAAATGCAAAGAAGAAATGCTAAAAAAGAAGAGAACCCATCCACGACAATGCCCCCGCCCCCGCCCCCCCACTTTTACTCAATAAAAGAACCCCCCAAAGAAATATGATTCAATACTTTATATTAGTGCATTTACAACTACCACAAATAGGAAACACTAACTGGTCTTCATTTCAATGCATTATAAAAACCTCATGAAGAGCATATGTTGAAACTGCAACTTTGGCACAATACTCAAAGAAACAAATAGGACCACTGTGAACTACTTGAAAAATCATGTCCTTTCAATAAAACAATCAACTCAATACGAGGTCGTATGAGAAAGGTATGATCTTCCAAAGTTCTAAAAATGAGAACTATGTAAAGTCACCAATGAGAATCTACAATTTCTAAAAAAAATTATGCATTAAAATGAAAAAATGATTGCACTAGTGGATACAGCACAAAAAAAAACCCTAATCATAATAAGAATTGTTGGAATCAAAGTTCATATGAGTAGGAACAAGGCATTTGAGAATTGCATTCAAATCTATGATTGCTAATGAAGAGGGGTATAGTTATTAATTTCTGTGCTCAATTCTACAAAATATACAAATTGCATGCAAAAACTAAAAGATACCTAGATGGGTTTTCAATGCTATGAACAAAACACAGAAAGCTTTATTCTTTCTAATGTACAAAAGATGTAGCTTTAGTGTAAAATCAGATGCCTTTAAGAACCAAAAATGGCCCCAACAACCAAGAAATGACCCTAGCAACCAAAATACATCATGTAAAGGTTGAATCAACTACTTAAGTCAATCAATGGCATGTTGGAACCTACAATATTGATTGAAAACACCAAATATGCAAGTTGGCTGTTAGATTTGAGATTGAAACCCCAGTTTTGCAACTTGTATGACAATCTCTAATCTCGATGAAATAAAATCCAGATCTAACTTTCTCTAGCCTCCTGGATGCATTGGAAAAACCAAAAATGTTGCAATCACACAAATTTCATAAAATATATGTGTAAACCCCAAAGATTAAAAATATTTTTGTGAAACTTTTTTGATTCTCAAGATCATCCAAAGATTCATGAGAAGACCATACTAAGTTTTTCAAAAACTTACAATAAGATTTGTTAGCCCTCCCCCCCTCCCCCAAATTTCTCAAATAAGGAAACTAAAATCTACTCTTGTACATAGAATAGCTTTGATACCATGTTAGAATCTAAAAAGATTAATAACCCAAAAAACTAGTGCAAAGAATAAATATCTAAACTATGAATGCAAATGATACAAAATCAAAATAGCAACACAGAGTTAATCTCCAAGAGAGTAATGCAAATGCTAGAAGAAAAAAAACATTAAGAGGATGCAAAAGGGAGAGATTACAAATACAAACTAGGTAGCATGCTTATATAGATTGGGAAGAGGGCGGAGGTGGCAACACTGACCAATGAGGAGCAACCATCTATTAGACTAAACATAGAAAAGTATCTTCCCAAGATAGCTAATGGATGCTCACATGTAGGAAGTTGACACCTCGCAACTACTCACCTAATAAGACATGCTTTATTAACCTAAGCAAGATTATTAAAAGTGTATGAAAAACCTAGGAATATAGGAAAAAATAAATAACCCACTAGGAAATTGAAAAACTACACTAACACTAGAAGGGCATGATCTATCTAGTCTTTGAGTCTAAAATGAAGGAACAAATTCTAAAAGAGATGCACAATTTAACCTAGCATGGATACCCTAGATAACTAAAAACCTATAGGAAGATCTGAGAATGGTTTGCATGGAAGGTCCTCAAGAATGAGTTCTTGCAGTATGTATAGGAATGCTTGAGCTATATACAAAAAAACAAATGAGAACACCTTACTAGTAGGGCTTCTCCAATGATTTCTAATCCTCGATCAAAAATGGAAAAGGATTTCAATGGATTTAATCACTAGGATACCTAGAGTTCAAAGGAAGGATTGTATTTTTTTCATCACTGATCATTTGACCAAGTATGCCCATTTAGTTTCCATTTCCACTAGATACCACGAATCTCAAGTGGCAGAGTTGTTCTTCCATGAGGTCTCCATTTACATGGTCTTCCATAGAACATGGTAAGTGACAAAGATACTCATTTCCTTAGTAATCTTTTGATGTAGTTATGTAGGCTAGTAGGAATAGAGTTGTCAACAAGTATGAGCTACCATCCATAGTTTGATAGATAGAAAAAGATTGTGAACAAATGGTTGGAGGGCTATCTGAGGAACTATGTTTTAGTATAGCAAGAGGCATGGGTGCATTGGTTAAATTTGGGTGAGAATGTTACAACATTATATATCATATTTTGATAGAAATTCTAAAGTATCAAGTATGGTTATGAACCTTCATCATTCATGGATTTGGCATTGAGTGACAATCATGTAATGAGGGCTAAAGATTGGCTACAAGAGAGTATAGATATATGAGATCTCTCAAGGAAAATCTACAAAGGGCTCATAACCAACATAAGATGTATACATACTGACATCAATTTGAGAGAATTTTTGAGGTTGGAAATCTAGTATACCTTCGGCATCAACTAGATCGACAATCCTCCCTAAATTCATTTGGCAAGGAGAAACTCAAACCCAACTTCTATAAATAGTATGGAGTGGTTCAAAGGGTAGGATAAGTTGCCTAATGAGCTTCCTGAAGGGAGATGAATCCACAAATTTTTCATGTGTCATGACTAAAGAAGGCTATTGGATAATGGTTCATAGTGTCAAAGAAATTTCTTGTTAGAATGTAAAGTCCACCAATATAACTGAGAAGAGGGTAGGGCCGAATTGGTTATCCATCTATTCCAACAATTATCAACTTTATTAAACCTTAACCATATGAACAATATAATCAAAAACCATAACAAGATATTCATACAGAAAAACACTTGATATGTTAACTAGGGAAACCTTAATTAAAGGGGAAACCCTGGTGGGGATGGTACCCATAAAATGTCATACTAATATAAATGTTCCTTTTTAGAGGATGGACCTTGTAAAGAGTCAATAAAAACATTTAGTCGATATCAGCCTCTATTAGGAGAATTTGAATCCCTATTAGGAGTTGTGTCAACCATGTTGGTAGTTGTAGAATGAAGATGGACCCACTATCCAAAAAGGTTTAGGGGCAAGACCACTAAACTCACTATCCATTTGGTCTTTGTATTTTTCCTTATAGAATAATAGGATTGTACTTGTACTTAAACATCCTTTGTACTGTCAATGAGACTATCTCTTTCGATCTTGTCACTAGATCACCAATTTCACTTCAAGTAATCCCTTTAATTGCTTACTCACATCTATCAAACACTCTTCTTTTATTTTCAGTTCCTCAATCACAATTGCATACATTCATTCATTTAATCAAGAAAAACACTTTTCTTTATACCATTTCCTTAAAATAATTGCTTGGGTTTCCCTTGAGGCTTTCCCAATAGCAATACCACATTAAGATAATTAATTATTTCACAATTACACAAACTTGTCGACTCACAATCTTTACAACTTTTCACTAGTGCGACTCTAGATCTTGGACATCTACTAACATCACCATCAAACTATCTATTGTCACTTTACAACATTGCATGTCCTGATTCTATATCTATTAGGATATATAATCCAACCATTAGAAATTTTCTCTTAGATACTCTATTTGTGTCGTCCTCTATAAATCAAGCATATCTTCTGCATATTTTCAACTTTCCACCTACGCTTTCATACATGACTTCAGGGAATACTATAGAATATTTCATCAACTACACTTGACCTTATCTTCATTATATTATCTATACAACCTCATTCTTTATCTTCTACACTTCTATTCTTCACATATTTATTTCTATGTTGACATCAATGACAAACATGGTCATGAATGCAATATGTCAAATATGCTATCGATCTCCTCATGCTCTAGAAATTCTTAGGATACTCCCCCAAAGGAATAACATTAGCATTCATTCTAACAATCAACCCCTTTGGAATTGATGGAGACATAGGTGAAAAACATCTAACTTCCATTTATACAAAAAAAAAAAACTCTGCTAGAACTACTCTTGTTCTCATCTTTTCAAATCCTCTTCATCAATCAAATCTGAAAGTTCTTTGGAATGCTTCTTTGTTCTATAGCTCTTTCTAATCAAATCAATTTTTCACACCCTAAACAACTCAATTTCTCCCCCATTTAATGTTACACTCCATTGACATCTATAATACTTTCGCTTATACATAGGATATCTCAATTTCTCCCACATAAATTTGTACTCTTCCCTCATACATAATTAGAAGATGGAAACTCTTCTCCTTTCATGGTACTTCTCTAAGCATACTCTCCCCTTTCATACTTAGGAGATTTTTTTAATGCATACTCTCCCCTATTGACATTAATGGCAAAGGTTTCATTATGTCAATCATCTTCTTCAAGTGTTCATCTAGCTCAAGTGTCTAACAATGTTGTTCTAAACCATATTTGAAGAGTCCTTGATGACTCTTCTCATCTTAAGATACTCCTCCATACAGAAAGTACTAGTATTCAGTTCAATTCTTTGAACCACTAGATTGATCATCTTCTCATAAGTATGTAGGGGCATAACCCCAAGCATACCATGTAAGTACTCAAATGTATCCTTTGGTAAAGGATTAGTGAATATGTCTGCAACTTTCTCCTTTGTGCTGACATGTTCCAATCTAATTTATTTATCTACAACCTTCTCTCTCATAAAATGATACGTCATAGAAATATATTTACCTTTAGAATATAATACAATATTCTTAGACATACTCACTATACTTGTGTTGTCACAATGTTTAACAATAGGTTGTGAAAATTCTATCCCTATATCCTTCAACATCTGCTTCATCCACATGATATGAGTATGGTTATTTTTCTCTACCACATACTTTGCTTCTATTGTACTCTATGAAATACAATCCTGTTTCTTTCTTAGCCAAGAAACAATCTTCTTCTAAGGAAAGATGTGCCACCATTTGTACTTTTTTTGTCATTCATACTACCTGCCCAGTCCGCATCAATATAAGAACACAAAGTAAAATCACTTGGATCTATCATACTACAATCCATAGTTAGATGTTCCCTTCAAATATCTAAATATCCTCTTTACTATTGCATAATGATACTCCTAAGGATCAGCTTGAATTATTTCTACAGTCCCAACTATATTTTCTATATCTAGTCTATTGTGAGTGAGATATTGCAAACCTCCAACCATTGATTTGTACTTCTTTTTCTCAGTTGTTAGTGTCTCATCTTTACTAGATAACTTGTGACCAATTATCATAGGTGTACCAATAGGCTTACAACTTCCTATGACAAATATTTTCAATGGGTAAAAGCACAGATCTGTGTCACCATTATGATACCAAAACTTGTTTTGGTCAAATCTCATTTCTCTATAAAAACTCAATTTTTTTCAAAAACTAAAAATGCCCTTTTATAGATCTTAGATTTAATATCATCATTATATAAAAATTTTAGTGTTTTGATTAGTTAAAATATGTTATAATCTAAAAATATTATAAGTCGATATTTCAACATTTCAGAAGATGCTCCCTCAAAAAAGAAAAAAATAGTAAATCATATAAAAAAAATTTAAAAATTACATATATCTCTAGAGGAGAGAATCCTCTTCACAAATATTTAATTTTTTTTTCAAGAAGGTATAGATTTGATTGGCAAGTTTTGATTGGAGGAAAAAATAGTTGGATTCCGATAAGGTTGAACTGGAGTACTTATAACAAAGAAAATATACATAAAAAATGATTATTTCATTTTTTTTTTCACTAGCTATACATGTCACCTATAAGATATTTTCAAATCAGAACAAAAAACGATGAATTGCATATACCTGTTTGATGGGAACTACACCCTATATTTTTTACAGTTAAAAAAGGGACTTCAAAAGAAAATAAAATGAATAAATTCCTACTCAAAAAAATTATAAAAATTATAGGCATAAAATTCATCCAATTCTACACATTTCATCAGTTTACATCATCTTCATATTTTAAACACAAATACCATTTTTTTTTGTCATTAATGTTGAACTATCACATTCTGATATCACATTTCTTTATAAAAGGCGACACAGGTTTGTGCTTTTACCCCAAGAAATCTTTCAAATACTTAAATTATGAAATGAAAATACCATCACTACTTTATACAATATATAAACCTAGAAAAAATATATTTCTCCAAGCATGCTCATCTCAAAATAATTCTTCATTTATTCAAAAAAATTATCACTTGCTTCATTATTACCTCCCAATATTATGTCAACAAAAAATATCACAATGATAAAAAAACCATTCTCAATTTCTTTCAAATATAAGTTAGCATCTATCATACCTTTAGAAAATCCTAAATTTTCTAAATACTTATTCAATCTTGCATACCAAGTCCTAGGTGCTTGCTTTAGACCATATAGATCTTTCTTCAATATGCATAATATATCTTTGTCTTTGGTTAAAGGAAATCCTTCATGCTATTCAATATAAACTTCTTCGTCAAGTTATCCATTCACAAAGGTTGATTTGACATCCATCCAATACACTTCAAACTTCTTAATTGTTACATAACCTAAAAAATTCTATTAGAAATGCTTTAGAATAATTAAGGGGGGGAGTGAATTAGTTATTCAAGGTCCAAATGTCCTATTCAAACTTTTCACTAAGTATAGTAAACTCATTCATTCATCCAAGCTTTAACTTTTCTAATCAGCAAGTTACTATAATTAGCATGCAAACATAACACATGAAAAATCAACACATGATACAGTGATCTACGTGGAAACCCAATTTGGGAAAAACCACTAGTAAAATGCTACTCAATTCTCACTCTTCTGAAGTGATGCCTTGTGAAAGACCTGCCCTATTAAAGGCTTAAAACACACTATTAAATGTGAGTTGGTTAAAGGATTTAACCACCCTATTAGAAATGGACCTAGTTAAAGGACTTTAGAACATTCAGTTCGAATGTCACCCTGTTAAAGGATTTACAAATGGCGATTAGGCCAACCTAAGTCCATAGGATTTTCCTTCTATCCTAATTGATAAAATTTCTAGAGAGTAACAATTAGGGATTTTGACCTAATTGTAGAACACAACTTAACTTGCAAATCTCATATCACTTCTCAGCTCATACCATTACCTAGCCTTCAATCTTTGCAACACTTGACAAATTGCCTTCCTTTCAAGCTTAGTCTCTTTGAATCTCCATGCTCAGTGTATCGATGAAATCATCTCTTCTTGACCACTTGTAGATGTAGAGCCTCTATGCTCTTCCTTCTCCTAAATATCTACTCCTTGACACCCTTCTAATCACTTCTCAATTCGGCTCATTTGCTAGCAACAGCTTCAACAACATTTTCTTCTTGGTCTATGACTCCTTAGATAGAAGTATTGGAGTTCTCTTTTCCTTCTCAATTCTTCCTTCCTTTAATTTCAATTCGTATGGATTAGGTAGGATTCATTACATCTAACCCATATTTTGTTTCCTCTAGAAACTTCTTGAATAATCATTTTGAATTTTCCCAAAAATAGTTTACATAGATTTCTGTGCCACCAACTCATGATCCTTATTTTCCAACTCATTCACAAAATTCAAGAAAACAACTATGTTAGCTTAGATTTGGTGAATCTTCATCATTTGAAATAATGTCGTAGCTTAGCACTATTGAAATATTAGTGCTCGACACATACTAGGTTACTCAGCATCAACTATGTTTTTACGGATGCTTGGCACCATCTAAATTTTTTTTGATGCTCGGTACCTGATCTTTAGTTGGTACCTAATGATCACTTGGCACACACAAGGATTTCATATTACTCTGCTCCAACTAAGAATTTTCTTGGCTTCAACTAACTTTCTTGTCACCCACTAATGATCTTACTTTAACCTTTGCAGTCAACCTTGTTACAACTTCTTCCTCCAAGGTTTCTAAGTGTGACCAACCTCTGTATCTTTGAGTATGTTATCAATACATCATTTAACCATTGTCTTAACTAATCCTTGCACTTCATTACAACATCATAACTCAACCTTTCCCTTAGGTTCTCTTGTTACATCTTGTTGATCAAATCCTCTTCATCAATCAACTAAGTGATAGTACTTGGATCTTATAAGAAAATTTCATTCCTACAAATAGCAGGTTTGACATCACTGACAAAACAATGATTGAAAACAACAATCTTCTTTCTTTGCAACAATCTTTCTCTTTGATCTTCAACAATGAGCTTTTCAATCAGATTTCCAACAAAATCCTCACTACTTCCATTCAGGCTATAGGGGCATATGTTTCCTCATAATCTACTCCTTCTTTCTGTGAATAAATTTTGCATACCAGTTTGGCTTTCTTTCTTACAACTTCACCTTGTTTATTTATCTAGTTTTTGAACACCCATTTAGTTCCTATAGCATTCTTTTCTTTAGGTGTAGGAATCGATTCTCATGTCTCATTCTTCAAAATCCGATCTTGTTATTCCTTCATTGCTTAAATCCAATGATCATCCTTGCATGGGTCATCTATGCTCTTAGGTTCAACTTGAGAAATCAAACATAATTCCTCATGTGCTTTGTTTCTTGTTATCACTCCTTTGTTTTTACTTCCAATGATCTACTATGGTGGGCAATTCTTTTCTAAGTTCCTATTAGGTGTAGGAGTTTCTATCTCAACTCTTATCTCTTTCCTTGGTTTTGATTTTTGTTCTCCTCTTTACTCAAAAATGTGTACATCATTCAACAAGTCATTGTTAGTTTCAAAGAAAACTTATGCATTTTCTCTAACAAATCTAGGACTATCTTCTTCTTTATTAGAATTATAATCTATCATTCTTTCCTTAACTCCAAACTTCTCATCGACTTTCACATTTTCACACTCAACAATTATCTTAGTTATATGATTAAAACATCTGTAACCTTTTCTTTTCAATGAATAACCAATGAAAATACCTTCATTGCTTCTTGGGTCATACTTACCAATATCATCATCTCTCTTTATGTAACACTTCCAAAAATTTTGAAGTACTTCACTGAGGTTGCATAGCCAAACCATAATTCATAAGGAATCTTATTCATACCTTTTCTAATCTATAATTTATTCATGGTGTATACTATTGTATTAACTAGTTCTCTTCAAAAGGTTTTAGATCCATCATTGATCTTGCTTCCTCTGACACTAATTTGTTTCTTCTTTCTTCTATCCCATTCTACTTAGGGGTCTTGGGTGATAATAATTGTATCTTCATTCTATTTTCTTCACAAAGCATGTTAAACTCTTTAGAAGTAAATTCTCTACATCTATCTGATCTTAAGCATTTAATCTTTACACTAGATTCATTTTCAACTCTATTCTTCAATATCTTAAACTTCTCAAATGCTTCATATTTTTCTTTAAGAAATGCTACCCACACCACTCTAGTGAAATCATCAACAAAGATCATAAAGTAATTTTCTCCATAGAATCCTCTTGTTGTCATAGGTCCAGTCGGATCTATATGAAAAATCTCCAACTTCTCTATAACAATGAACTTCTTGCTACGAAATGATACCTTCTTCTTCTTAGCCATGATATATTCTTTGCAAATAACATTAGTAGGATTCATGATTATAGTTAAATCTTTGACTACAAATGTACTTCTCACCTTCACATTATTATCAAAGTTTATATGACAAAACCTTCTATGCCATAGCCAACAATTATCCATTTTTTCAAAGAAACATGTCATCTCAATAGGATTCAATTGAAATACACTACGTTTATCCACAAGTTGTCTAACACACAACAATTTATTTTTTTAGCAATTAACAAAGTAAACATCATCAGTGTTAGTCATGCCATCAAGAGTAATAAATCCTATCCCTATGATGTCACAAGCCACATTGTTTCCAACTCTAACAATGCCTCAATCATGATTCCTAAATTTAAAAAACTTGTTCATATCACTAGTCATATAATGTGAACATCCACTATCTATAATCCAACCAGATTTCTTTTCAACTTGAGAAACTAGAGCCTTCTCTTCTCTAATTTAGTTATCAAGCTCATCTTCTTTTATAGCTACAAATCCTACCTCATCATCACTTTCATTTTGATTTCTTTCTTTAGATTCAACATCCTCATTTGCATACAAATAGTCTCTAGGTCTTCTAGGCTTAAAATTTCTCCTATATTTTTTCTCTCTTTTAGGAAACTTAGAATAATAATGATTAAATTCATTACAATTCCAACATTTAAAGATTTTCTTACCATTTTTCTCTTCTCACAAGCAAGGGTATAGCTTCTTCAATCTTTTTGTCCTCTTAACATCTGGATATGTTGTTGCTAGCATACTATCCATGGGTACTTGTGCTTTTGGAAAAGCAGGGACAATCACTCAAATTACTAAAATTTGTCTCCACTCTTGTCAATTCTCTATGCTATCTCAAACTTGATCCTTCTAATTCCAATATTCCAAGTAAAGTCTCCTTAGAGATCTTCTCAATGCAGGGTATCAATAGCTCAACTGTTTGTGCTACTTGCTTGAATGGTGATGTTAAGAAATTCAAGATCTTCCACATAATCTCATCTTCTTCTTTGGTTCCATTATAGGATTTCAACCCTACAAAAAACTAAGTTATCCTACCAATATACCTTCTCAAAGATTCATTTTCCATCGTTTTAGCATCTTGAAAAAACTATGTCCAATTCTGTAATCTTCTCCTTTTTGTATGCTTATATCCTTCAAATGTAGATTCCAAAGATTCCCATATCTTATGAGATGTTTTTATTTATTTTACCTGACTATGCTCATTTTCAAGAAGAGTTGATAATAGGGCTTCTTTAGCTCTCATATTTCACATAAATAGGTCTTTTACTACTTTTTGGTATTCTTCATGCTTGTCTTCTATAATTTCTTTATCAATCTTTGTTAGAATGCAATATCCTAGACCCATACTTACAAAATCAGTCTTCATTGTTTCTTTCAAACAATCATAGTTAACTCCATCAACCTTAGGATTTTCTTTTCTAAAGAAACTCACCATTGATCTCCCAAAGCTATTAGTCTTTCTTTTCAAGGACCTAAGGCTCTAGTACCAATTATTAGAATGTGAAGTCCACCAATTAAACTAAGAGGGTAGGGGTAGAGTTGACTTAGTTATCCAACTATTACAACAATTTTCAAGCTTATTAAACCTTAACCATATGAGACATATAATTAGTAACCATAATAGGATACTCATATACAATAAAACCATATATATTAAATATGGAAACCCTTGATTAGAGGAAACAATCTAGTAGGGATGGTACCCACAAAATGACGTACACATATAAATGTTCCTTGTTAGAGGATGGACCATGTTAGGAGTCAATAAAAATATTCAATACATATCAGTCCCTGTTAAGAGACATTAAATCGTTGTTAGGAGATTCCAACCATCATAAGAACTATACCAACCATGTTAGGAGTTGTAGAAGGTAGATAGACTCAATATCCAAATAGCTTAAGGGGAAAGACCATCATACTCATCGTCTAACTGGTCTCTGTATGGTTCCTTGCATAAAAATAGAATTATATTTGTGTTTGAACTTCCTTTCCCTTGGAATTAGACTTCCTCTTTTGATCATGTCACTATATCACCAATTTTGCATCCAATAATCCCCTAGATTGCTGACTCACATCTATCAAACTTTTCTCTTGTTCGCACTTCCTTAATTACAATTGCACATGTCCATACATGTCAATCATGGAAACACTTTCCTTTATACCATGTCCCTAAAATAATTCCTTGAGTTGGCCTTGAGGCTTTCCCAAATAATTATAATAGGACCACATTAAGATAATTAATTATTTTACATTTACACAACACTCTTAGCTCATAGTCTTTACAACCTTTCACCATTAGATAGTCTAATATCACTTTACAAATTTTCATGTCATGATTATATATCTATTGGGAGATATAATCCAACCATGAGAAACAAACTCTTAAATGCTATGTATGTGTGATGCTCTCTATAAATTAAACATATCTTCAGCATATCTTCAACATTTTTCTTGGGATTTCATCCATGTCATCAAGGCATATTCTAAAATATTTCCTCAACTAGGCTTGACCATATCTTTTGTATATTGTTCGTACAGCCTCATTCTTTATTTTCTACTCTGCCAATGTTCACAAAATTACTGCTATGTTGACATCAATGAAAAACACACTCATGAATGCAACATGTCAAACATACTATCAATCTCCTCATACTCTAGCAATGCTTGGGATACTTCCCCAAAGGAATACCATCAACATTCATGCTAAAATTTCATCCTATTGAGAAGAGACGAAATCAATTCTAGAGCTAGTTGATATCATCAATGTTGAGGACAAGAGGCTCAAGTTCCACACTATTAAGGATTTTATTGTATGATAAAAGGATCTTACGGTTGAGGATGCCACCTGGGAAGACGAGAAAATTCTAGAGCATCCAAGTTTGTAATTTCTTGAGGGCAACACATTTTCATTTGTGGAGGACTATGATGTCCCCAAAATTATTTACAATTAATTTTTGGTTATGTGATCAGTAATCAATGTTTTTATCTCATAGGCCTCCTCTTTATTTTATTTTTCTTGCAACTTGTTAGCCTATCGGTATTCTTTTAATGCTTTAAGAAGCTCCCCTGAAGTCCTTTATAAGGCCATCTTGTAGGTTGTTTTAGGCATGCAATTTGGATTTTTTTTTGTACATGAACTCTTGTTGGAGTTTTGTGTTGTTCTCCATTTTGAAAGTAAGATATCTTCCCTACTTGGCCCTTGTAGTTTTGGTGGGAATCAACCCTCACCCTATTTCATCCTCTATACTACTTATTTTCATCTGGCAATTTCAAGTGCCATATTTGTCTAAAATATAATATTGAGATTTGTCTATAATTTATTACATCTTTGTATGTTGTTTACTTGTGGTATTTGGTGAATATCTAGCATTAAGTTATTCATAGTTATTTTCAATTAGTTTAATCTCACATTGATACCTTCATTCCATGTGGCATTTGCCTAACTTTTTGTAGCCTTATGATTCCTCTTGCACAGCCTCAGATCCATCTAGCATGTCATCAGATTCCCTCTCACATGATATCAAGCTCCCTCCAATGTAGCCTTAGCTCCCTCTAACATGGCCTTGGGCTCCCTCTAAAACAACCTTGGCTACCTAAAACATAGTTCCCTCAGGTTATTTCACTCGGGTGGTTTCTGTCAGATGGTCTCCCTTGGGTGGTTTCCCTATGGCACTTTCCATTGGGTGGTCTCTCTCAAATACCTTGTCTCAAGTGGTTTCCCTTGGGCACTTTTCCCTTGGATGGTTTCCATTAGCTACTTACTCTTAGCTATGCCATCAGGAACATTACAACATAAGAGACACACTAGTAGCTTTTATCTATTATAATGGTCACCATGAATTACAAACAATTGAAGGATACATCAAAAGCATATTTGTGAGCATTGCATACTTTGATGGAAATAAATTTCCCAAGACTCACCTAAATTAAAATTATCAAAAATAAAATTATTAAGTTTACATTCTTATGTTAATTTATATTTTGTTTACAAAGTTAGTTTGAGATAATGGAGTAATGACATTACATATCAAAAGAGAGAGAAAAAACTATAAATCATGTTATATTGATAAACCAATGCAATTGACTTTTAAATGTTTAGAAATAATTTTATGTGGATTATTTTACTCATTTTAAGATCTATTCTAAATTGGTTACACAAACATTTGCAAAATTTAATACCTCATCATCGTATTTAAATATTTCAATTGAATTGTTTTCATCTTTGAATTTATATCTAGACAATATTGAGTATCATTTGTTAAAAAAAAAGATCATACTATAACATTTTAGTTAAAGCACCAAGAAAAACATAATTGTATATTGTGTCATTCTATAGGATTGTTTTGACCTCAAGATTTCTCATAATTATAAACTCGGTCCTCTTAATAAGTTCAATTATAATTATCTGGAGAGACCTTTGGTAGATTCAATTTTGGATGATTATTGTTGTGCAGGGTTTGTGTTTATTGTGGAAAACAAATTTTAAGAGCTTTTTTCAAAGTTTGTCTACCTGGCTATTATGGCTGCCAGTGGGGTTTCCACAAGTCTCATTCTTGCTAGAGCCTCTGGTTGTGATGGATCTTCTCCCGGGGCAAGGTCATAGGAGAAGGAGCCATTTTATGTTAGCAAGCACTAGAAGTTAAATAAAGTTAATGGTTGTTTTCCACATAGCCAAGATCGGCCTATGCTAGTTATTCCTCCAAAAGTAGTATTGGAGGATGTGGACTATTTGGCCACACATGCATTGATATGCAAGTTTCTTGGTATTTGGATTTTCCTGGTGGCTCTAGAAGCTTGGATTCGTCGTTCATGGCAGGTGGAAGGTGATATGGACATTATGTTGGCTAGGAATAGCTACTTTTTGGTGAATTTCTCTTGCATGTCAGATCAAAATTGGGTCTTTGAGGGAGGCCCATATTTTTATGATAGAGTAGACCTTTTTGGTAAACCCTAGCATCCGGGGTTCAATTCCACTGAGGATCTTCCTTCGAGAGTTCCTATTTGGGTCCACCTGCTGCAACTTCCTTTGGAGTTTTGGCATGAGGATATCTTGCAACAAATTGCCAATGTACTCGAAAAGCCGACTGCTATAGCCCACCAATCTCTAGACAAAAGGGTTATTTCCTATGCTCATATTTGTGTTGAAATTGATTTAAATAATCCTTTGTTAGATACTCTAGAAATTTTTCTTGGCTCTTCTTCTTGGATCCAACAGCTAGACTATGAATCTATTCCCTTCCGTTGCCACCTTTGTCATGTGTATGGTCATTTACAACATCAATGCCCTCAAGCCTCCAAAGGCAATGGTACCCCTGTTGGGTTTTTTGGCCCAAGGATGGCTAATGATGGTAAGGGGAATGGTCAAAATGTTAGTGGAAAAGGAAATGCTCAGTTTGATAGTGCAGGTAAAGGGAAAGCTCATATGAACACTTCAAGTCAGGGGCTAGGGCCGTCTAGTTCTAGTGGTCCTGATAAGGATGGTTTTATCCTAGCTCGAAACCCTGCTAAGCGGCAAGGTAAAAAATGATCTCATCTAGATCGATAAGTGGACTCAAGGTTTAATCATTTTGAGGTTCTTGACAATATGATTATAGAAGACGGTATTCTTGCAGAGGCTCAGGGTGCAGCTACTAGTTCAGAGGGGAGGAATTCTACTCTTACTGGAAACTAGGATGTTGTAGTTTAGCATGTGCCAGAGACTTCTATTGGCCCTGAGTTTGGTATCCTTGTGGTTTCTCCTGCT
This sequence comes from Cupressus sempervirens, assembly GCA_028749045.1. Classification (NCBI taxonomy): domain Eukaryota; kingdom Viridiplantae; phylum Streptophyta; class Pinopsida; order Cupressales; family Cupressaceae; genus Cupressus; species Cupressus sempervirens. The sequence goes on along the minus strand of CM053787.1, from coordinate 772,981,003 downwards.
CCATAGGAAAAGAACATTCTTCTGGCAGATTTGGTTAAAGATGTGTTTGCCTCTGGTAAAGGAAAGGGATCTTCTCTTGCTTTGGGCCTGATGCAAAGATCATTTAAGAAAGTCTCTTTTACTACTCCCTCAAGAGTTGGGCGAAAGTAGGATTAGGAAAAAATTAAACTTACAGAAGATTTATTGGTAGAGTCTGGGGTTGTCAAGACCTTGGATGAGCATTTTCCACACTCTAATCAATGATTATTCTCTCATGGAATGTGAGGCGGTTGAATAGAATCCCCAGACAAAAAGCTATTCATGATCTTGTGGCTGAGCATTCTTCGGATATCCTTTGTATCCAAGAGACCAAGCTTTCAGTGGACTCCATGTTTAGATGTGCTCCTACCATTTGGTTTCTAGGCCAATGTTAGTGTATTGGTGCTTTGGGGAACTTTGGTGGTCTTGCCATCAACTAGGATCCTAGGAAATTTATGCCACTTTACTGGGTCTCTTGCCTCTCGGCTCTTTCAATGGTTGCTTCCTCTCTAGAGACTGGGGAGATTATTCTTGTTACTAATGTGTATGCTCCTATTGATCTCCCTGGCAAGTCTATGCTCTGGGATCATATTAAGCATGTAAGAAGCTATCATCCTTTCTTGCCTTGGACTGTGGCTAGAGACTTCAACTCTATTCTTAGTTTAGAGGAGAAGAGGGGTGGGCTAGCTCACTTGGGTCCTTCTTCTGAGCTTCTTTGACAAAATATTGATCTTTTACATCTCTCTAATGTCAAACCTCTCAATGGGCTCTTTACTTGGAACAATCAAAGGGTTGGAAATGATGCTATCTTAGAACGCTTGGATAGGTTCCTTGCTTCCTGCTTTTGGAATTCTGGTTCTCTTTCGCTCTCTTCTAAAATTCTTGATTGGAGAGGTTCTGACCACTAGCCTATTAAGCTCACAGCTAGTTATGTTGCTGTCCCCAAGAACCCTCCCTTTAAGTTCTAGCTAATGTGGCTTCGAGACTCTTCTCTTTATGACTTAATGGCTCACTGGTGGAGACAGTGAGGCCCTACAGATATGGCATTGCTATGTTCTCCTTCTCTAAAAAGCTTCAATTTTTTAAAAGGAAGTTGAAGCATTGGAATAGGAATTGTTTTGGTAATCTACATATTATGAAGAAGACGGCTCAAGATCATCTTGATGTTATTACTAGGTAGATTCGGGATCTAGGTTTTTCAGAAGCTCTTGGTATTGCAGAGTCTTGAGCTTCTGCTGATTTAGCTGAGTGGGATCTTAGAGAAGAAATTTATTAGAAATAGAAGGCTTGAGTTGACTGGCTTCAAGAAGGAGACAAGAACACTGCATTTTTCCAAATATTTGTGTAGGCTCGACGTAACAGGAGTTACATTTCTTCTCTTGTTACTTCAAATGGGATGCATTTGACCTCTTCTCAAGCTATTTCTAGGGAAGCTATTCAGTTTTACTCTACTCTTTTTTTAGATGATTTACCTCCAACAAAGATTGAGGAGAATACTATCTTGTCTTGTATTCCCTCTTTTGTGACCAAGGAGATGAATGATTCTCTTATGAGGCCAATTAGTATGTTTCAATTGGAGGGGGTGGTCTTTAGCTTGCAGAAGGGCAAAGCTCTAGGGCCAGATGGTCTCCCTATTGAATTCTTTCAAGAATTTTGGGATATTATCAATCCTAAACTTTTGGATGTGGTTTAGGAGTACTTTTCCAACAAAGAAATGCTTCATGCCTTGAATGCTACTTTCTTAGTCCTTATTTTGAAGAAGGAAGAGGCTAATCAGCTGGACTTTTTTAGGCATATTGCTCTTTGTAATGTGGTCTATAAAATCATCACTAAGTTCCTAGCAGAGAGGCTTAAATTTTTCCTTCCTATGGTTATCTCTAAGGAACAAGGGGGTTTTGTGGCAGGAAAACAAATTTTGGATGGGGTAGTTATTGCTTCTGAAGCTATTCACTCTATGTGTACTTCCAGGGAACATGCTATGTTTATTAAGCTTGATATGGCTAAGGCTTATGACAGAGTCAATTGGGATTTCTTGCGAAAAGTTCTTGTTTTTGGCTTCAGTCAAGATTGGGTTAGCTGGGTTCTTAGCTGTGTTATTACTCCTTCCTTCTTGGTCCTTCTTAATGGTGGACTGATAGAGCTTTTTGGGGCTTCTAGAGGTCTTTGTCAAGGAGATCCCATCTCACCTTATTTGTTTATCATTATGGCTAAGGGACTTGGTAGACTTCTCAAGTTTCATGTTTCCCAAAATTTGATTCAAGGATGGCAATGGGGAAATGGTTTGCCTACTCTTTCTCACCTTCAGTTTGTTGATGATATTGCCCTTGCTGGGAGAGCTCAAATTCAGGAAGCTCAAGCCTTTCAGCTCACGTTGGATACTTATTTGGTTGTATCTAGGTAAAAAATTAATGACCACAAGTCCTTTATTTTTTTCTTCAACACTTTTGAGCCAATCCAACGGAGGATTGCTAATATCTTGAGATTTAAAATTGCGTCTCTCCCTCTAACTTACTTGGGGGTCCCTATTGTGGTGGGTAGATAGCCTAGGCTTTTTTGGGAAAGCTTGCTTGACAAACATCGACAAAGGGTCAATAATTGGACTCACAGGTGGCTCTCCATTGCTGGTAGGGTGACACTCCTTCAATCTATAATTTAGGCTCTTCCCATATACAGAAGCATAGTTCAGGCTGCCCCAATTTATTTTCTTAAAGAATTTGATGCCCTCTCTTGTCAATTTCTTTGGAGTGGAAATTTGCAGCATACCAAATGGAGCCTCATCAATTGTGATATTGGTTGCAAGCCAAAAAAGGAAGGAGGCCTTGGCCTTCAGTCTGCTATCTTGTGCAATCAAGCTCTTGCTGCCAAGGTCTATTGGCATTGGTGTACTAGTCAGTCTCAGCTTTAGGCCTGTATCTTGTCACACAAATATTTACTTGGTGTTGAACCTTCAAAAGTTTCTAGGTTTTCTCTTGAAGGAAGAGGCTCTATGGTGTGGAATACCCTCAAGATTGGTGCTCACATGGTGAAGAGAAGTTTATTTTGGATCTGCAATAGAGGCACTGAGGCTCTATTTTGGAGTGATTCTTGGAATGGGCATCCTCCTCTCCTTTCCTCTCATCCTCATTTGCAGGGTCTTTGTGATTCTTTTCTTTTCGCTAGATGGAATAAGGTGGCTCATTATAAGGAGGCTTTTAACCTGGGCCTTGTTGTCGGTTATAGATGGAAGAATTATTCTGATTGGCGTCTAGGTGGCTCACTGGGAGATCGGCTAGAACTATCTCAGATATTGGCTTCTAGGGAGTGCAGCTCATTGCAGAAACTTGATGTTTTGGCTTGGGGAGGTGCTTCTTCTGTTAAGTATTTTATTTCTTCTGGGTACCTTGCATTGATGAAGCAACTTTTTGGTGAGGTGGAGGTCTCTTGGTGGAAGAAAGTTTGGAATAGTTTTTCATGGCCTAAGTGTAACTTTTTCCTCTGGATTTTGGTTTACAATCATTGTCTCACTTGGGATAATCTCTGCAAGCGAGGCTTCCAGGGTCCTTCCATCTGTGTTCTCTGTTGCAATAGTGAAGAGACTATATCTCACCTTTTTTTTCTAGTGCCCCTTTGCCAAATAGATTTGGCACCTCTGGTGGAGTGTGTTGGGATGCACGTGCTGGCATGTGTCCTCTTTGTTTGAATTCTGGGACCATTTGGGCCATTCCCCTTCCAAGACTTCTTTTCTTCAAGTTGCGTGGACTAACGGCTCTTCCCTTATTTTATGGCATGTTTGGCTTGAGAGGAATAGGAGGATCTTTCATGATTTTTAGTTTGAGCTTAGGCACTTGTGGGGGAGAATTGTTAATTCTCTTCAGAAAATACTCCTTGCTAAATGTGACATCAGTGGGGGTTTGGATCCTATTGATGCTGGTATTTACTCTCACCTCTCCTTTCTTCTTCAGGTTTGCACTCCCTCGATCCCCCACACCCGCTCTAGGAATAGAGCTAAGCAACACTCTCAGCGTATTAATCGTCAGTGATGTTGGTCTCCTCCTAAGGTGGGCACTCTTAAAATCAACATTGATGGTTCTTCTCGAAGAAATCCTGGTCCGGCTAGTACTGGGGGAGTTGGGCATGATAGTTCTGGTGATATCCAATTTCTGTCTTCTATATACAAGGGTTACCATACTAATAACCTCATGGAAGCCCTGACTATCTTGGTTGCAGTGGAACAATGTTGTCTACGTGGTTGGAAAAAAATCATCTATGAGACTGACTCATAGGTGGCTATGAACTTATTACATAATAGGAACCTTGTGCACGTGGATTGGCATTTGGCTCTAGTTATTCAACAGATCATTCAGTTATGCAATTCTCTGAATTATGTGTCCTTTATGCATATCCCTCGTGAGTGGAATGGTGTGGCTGATTGTCTAGCTAAATGGGCCTCTGAGTAGGGGCCGGCTTGGAACATTCTTGATTTTAGGATGCTTCCCCTTAATTTATCTTAGATCCTGGTTCAACTTGTGGACTAGGATAAAGCTATGTAGTTCTCTTTGTTTCTTGTGTTGTTCAGCTCTCTTTAATATTCAATAAATTTTTTACCCCTCTTTTAGTTTAAAAAAAGTTCAACCTAAGAGAATAAATCCTTATTTGACAATCTCCCATAGATTTGTGAGAACACCATTAGTACTTAACATTAAATAACACATAAATAATTAGAGAAATAAAAATATAGGATTATACATTGTACTAGATCAAATCCGTGAGTTATGGATCACATTCACATATGTAGAAATGACAAAAAGTCAAAAAATAAATTCATCATGTTTATTCAATAATTTTTAATGATTCTAAATTCAGTCCCACTAATAAGTACAAGTAATGGAACAAAACCTTATTTGTATTTAACAACACATAGAAACATACACAAATAAAATTGTACAAGATCATGCATTATATTAGATTCAACCCATGAGTTATATATATATATACGCTAAAAAATTCAAATGTATTTAGTTGAAAAATATAAATTTAGAGAAAAAAATTGTTATTTAAAAAAAATTCTCACCTTCATCCAATCATATTTAATATTGTAACACTTAATTGTTCAATTAGCTAAAATCAACGTTAATGTTAAAGAGGTCGTATGATTTTTTCCTAGATTTTTTGAAATTCTAATTAAATTAAATTAACTGATTTCTATTAGATCATAAAATCAAATTTGACATTAAAGAATAAGTATCAAATGTTTTGGATTCAATGGCAAGCCTGTATTTTCCCATTGCACAAGTCAAATACTACATTTTCAGGGGTCATCCAAAACATTTTCTTTTACAGTTGTACATTTTCATCTTGATGATAGACGATCTAAAATGATAATGGAAAAGTTTTTACACAACTGATTCCCGAAACATTTTATGCAACAACTTCGTTTCCTTTGTATAATTATTGATTTTCAATAATGACGAGTTTCTTCAATAACTGGAAGATTGATACAAATTCAATGGTCGCCGATGCATCAATACAGGTTCCTGGTTATATGTACTAGGCCACTTCATACGCAACCGACGATTGTTGATGTCACATAAGTTGAGTAGGCACAAAGAATAAAATAAGTGGTGTCTAATCAAATGAATAATGATTGTACTTTAATATCTTCTTTCAAAAATAGATGGAGAGATAATGTAGTATAATTTTGGGTCCCTCTAAAACATCATACATTAGGAAGAAGAAATTCAGGTTGGAAAAATAAGTTAATTTTGACTATTAATACTTTTATTTTAAAAATCAAATAAATTAATTTTGACTATTAACACTTTTATTTTAGAAATCAAATCTTAGTATGTGATGTTTAAGCAGTCCAATAATTTTTGTGGGCATGTGCAGCTGGTAGAATACCTTATCTCATTGGAAGGTGTAGACGTGAATGGCGTGAACGGTGATGACATGACTGCACTTGACATTGCATCTGCAGCAGCCAATGACAACCCCAACTCCAATTTTGCCAGGATTGAAGAACTATTGGAGAGTGTAGGAGGTATTCGATTGAGTCACAAGCCAAAATATGATAGAAGTATTTGTGATTCAAAAAAAAGGGAAGACAGAGATATCATAAAATCTAGTACCACCTCTGAATCGCGTCAACGGGAATATAAAGATATTGTGGATACACACACGGTAGTGGCATCACTGATTGCTACTGTCACATTTGCGGCTATCCTTACAATTCCCGGTGGAATTGAAGGTGACAAAAACAGTGTACACTATGGAGCGGCCAAAATGGCATTTCATCGTCTTTTCAAATTCTTTCTATTCTCTAACACCGCAGCATTCACCACTTCCTTTACACTGTTTGTTGCATGGTTGGTTAGACAGCTTATTCGAGACAGTTACTTTGAAAGAAGATCGATTTTATCCCATATGTCCGTGCGGACCTTGATAGTCTCCAGATTGTGGACGACAGCATCATTCGTGAGTGCTACCATTATCATCATACTGCCTCCTAATTATGAGGATTTGAGAAATACTCATAAGGAAGCCTTCTCCAAGTGTAGATCACTTTTGCAACAAGAGATCAATCTGGTATTCTTATCGTTTCTTTATCCGGGCGTACCGCTTTTACTTTCGGTGTTGGGCTTTTTTGGTTTTAGGCCAAACTGGGTTTTTTCCGTAGGACATAGAAACAGGATGATCCGCCGGACATATTTAGTATTGCTTCTGGTCACCTACATCACTGTTATTTTAACTTTTACCTCAAAAAACATCTTTTAGAAGCCGAGTTTGTGAACGACAACTGCATTCTAAAAGTTTGTGAACGACAACTGTATGTACATCCTGTAAATCATGTGAGCTACTATCTTTTGTAGACTTCGCCTGTAGGTTACGAAAATATTTGAATACAATGTTTAAAATAATAATAATTTGATTTTTTGGGTTTTAAGTGATGTTATTTTGGTAAATTATAATTTTATTTATACAAAGAATACAATTGTAAGAGTTTCAAATACATGTTTGTAAAAATTCATGATTAGAGTTTATAGACTGTCAATATTTTAATGCATAGTTCTTTTGAACATTTTTATTTTTATTTTTTCATAATGAATTATAAAACTTAAATATAATAATAATAATAATATATAATTTTTGGAATGTTGCTATTTAGAATTATATTGTTGTTGAGCATAAATTTTAAATGAAATCATCCACCTGTAAAAGACAACATAAAAGTTATATTAGTCATCATTTGGACAGGTACAAGATTCATTGTATTGCAATTATAATTTAAGACTGGAAGAATTCTATCAAACATCTTTCTTTAAACAATTTATTGTGTCATAACCTTGTGTCTCATACATTTTAGGGCCTTGAATGTTACTTCAACATTTTTCATTATTCATTATGTGTTCCTAGTCAAAGATCTCAATGGATTATGCCTATCTATTTGTTTGGCTACTTGATGATATGTTTGTTTTCTCACTTACTTTTATGAGAGATGCTTAGTCTATGTAATGTTGTTTTGACTTAATTTATAGTGAACATTATACTTTAATGAAAAAGGTTTATTCAAATTGAGAAAAGTTGTTTAAACTACGTGTTAAAGAGATTTGGGATATTTGCAATGGACTATGATGCAATTTGGATTTTAGTTATGGTTTTTAGTACAAACTTATGATGCAAAATTCAATAGTTTAGTTGATTTTTAAGTTGATGTGAGGGTCTGCCCCAATTAAAAAGGGTTACCTTCTTTGTGGTCAACCGAGATATATTTAACACACACCAAGTCATATTGCAGGTTTGATTTATGTGTTTTAGTTTTAAAAATGTCTCAATATGACTAATTTGTGTTTTGATAATATTTATTTCACTTTGGTCACCAAAAATGAATTAGGTAAGCCATAGTTAGATCTCTAAGAAGATCAATGAAACATAAGCATTTATTTATCATATTACAAATGGATTTTCTTTACTAGATTTTTTTTAAAAAAAATAGATTATTTTTATTTCAAGTAACATATATGTAAGAGTGTTCAGGCAATATCCTACATGAAAATAGAAATTTGTGAATCTTTCAATGATTTTAATTTACACTTTAAAAATGGTATTTATTTAATTTTATTCTTTAAGACACTCAAATTTATTTGTATATGCCTGTAACTTTTTTCTTTATGACATCTGAATTTAGACAATAATAAATGGTTATATCAATATTATCTTCATTTCTTACAATTTACCTTTCAATATGAACAATTCTAAACCTTATTAAGTGTGAAGGTATATGATTCAATGTAGTTTTGGTATTAAATTTGAAAGAACATGTGAGGTATAATTAATTCACTAGTTCAAGCTTTAATTTAAATTTTTCTCAAAATATAAATTCAGTTTATTTTGGAAGTTGTAATAATAGTGCACATAAGACAACCATTGTGAAAACTCCTCTTTTCATGTTGATTTATTAGTATGATTCATAACATTTGAGATAAAAAATCATAGGTTACACAATGAGTATCTACACAAGACTAGTTGTTTTGCAAATTTTTACTAGCAATTTTCCTTTAAGAGTCAAGTACTACAATTTGAGATGTTTGCCTCATTTTTTTATTAAAAGAGAGAGGAAAAGTGTCTTTAACCTAGGGCACAAAAAGAACAAAGAAGCTTGGCAAGTACAATGAAGATATAGAAAAGACCATCACTGACACAAACCGTTAGAGAACCACCACCAACCAGAACTTAATTAAACACCAAACTTATAACTACTAATGCTAGATTCTTACTTATCAGCCAAATTGTTGCTGATAATCACAAAAATAACTGAGTCTTAGAGTATTGTGGATTAATATAATTTAGTTTAAACATAACAATATTAAAAGTGTGAATTTGGCTAGTCAGATGATCTCCCTCCTTAATTTGATCAATAACAATGTTCTCGCCTTAACCGGTGTGCTTAAAGATAGAGGTCTGCTAGATGGTGAGGATGGAAAGGATAGGGGTAGAGCAAGGTTAGATGATTATATGCCCACTGATATCACCTTTACCAATTTTGACCAGGAACTGGAGAAAGTCTAGGAATAGATGGCCGAGGAGCACCAGAAGATTTATGAGGCTTCCCAGGCCATGTAGGATCTTGAGAAGAAGAATGAAGAGTAGCCCTCTTGTTTTGTCCTTTTGTTTTTATGCAATTTCATTTTTGGCTTTTCGTTCTGGCTTTTTCTTTGTTCTATAAAAGATAAATTTTTTTTCTGGCCTTTTTGTTGGCCTCTATTGTTGGCTAGGCCTCGTGCTTATTTTCAGCCTTGTCTTTGTAATTACTTTTGGGTTTCAGGGTCCCTGTAAAACCTATTTATCTTATAAAAAACAATATTAAAAGTGTGTCCCAAAATTATAGGTAGGAGCACAATAATCCACACCAAAGCTAAAGAGAATAAAGAAAATATAAAAACAAAGAGAATAGGAAACCCAAGGCCAGAAAAGCTATGTCAGCTTTATACTCTCCCAGTGCTTGACCAAGTACCTAAGATCTTCAGTCCAATCATGGACATCCTTTATGCTTTTAATTTTCACTTAAATATTGTTCCTATACATTATAGATTTTTTGAGTTTGTTATGTCCAATATTAGTATCAAAGATCATAGCCCTCTACATCATCTCTTTCTTGACACTTTATAAAGTGGAGATGACCATGCCCATTTTGATGCCAATGATAGCATTATTAAAATTGTTTCTCAAATACACCACTATTTTTATTATGGGCCTTAATTTGGTCTTCTAGTTCCATTTTCATCTTTTCAACCTTTCCTTCCTCATTAGTGGTAATAATATTTGAGGTTTATATTTGTTCACAAGTAGAGTTGTCATCATGGGGGATCTCAACTTCAAGCCCTAAAAAAAACTCAATACAAGCTTGTCGGGAATCCTACTCAACCTCATATGAGTCTTCCCCATCACCTTTGTCTTCGAATTCTTCCTCAACTAAACTATTCTCAACTTTCTTAGGCATTTATTCAACCTCACTATCATAGTTGTCCTCCTTATTTTTATCCCAACTTTCCCCTCTACTTTCTTCCTTGTACTTATTTCCCTTTTCAAACCCTATTCTTCTTAACTTTCATTCACAAGATTTGGTCTTAATATGGTTCCCTTGAGATTTAAAATTCTTGTCTCCAACTTCCCTATTAGAAACTTTAGAATCCTATTTATCTACCTTAATAAATTCTCTAAGAATTCTACTTTTTTAAAGGGTACCAAAATGGTTTGATTTAGTGGAATTTTTTTTTTAGCAAGGGTTTCCAACAAAAAGGATGCTTCAAGGGTTTTGGTTTTACCCTACACATTTATAGATTTTTTCTTGGGATTAATCGACTCTCCAGGCTCAAGATGAGGGCTTCTTATTGATTATCTAGCTTAATGTCTTCAATAACTATAGATGTTTTAGGGGTTTTGGAGAGCTCTCTTTACGAGTAAGATGCCTACCTAAACTTAAGTGATGGAATAACGCATGGTGGTAGAGCATGAAAATTGAAATCTAGTGAATAGGAGCATTATCCATAATTTTAATACTATTGGTGAGAGAAGAAAACAAAAGGAAAGGAATGCCAATCCTTTAACCATGTCTTAACATGTTTAGGAGCGAGAAGTGATAGCCATGATAAGTGGTAAATTTCCCTTCTAAGGTTAAATAATACATAACACAAAGGAAAACAATTGCAAAGGGGCAAGGGAAAGAAGTGCAATAGTACCCATTACTAGACTAAATATTGACGATCTATTTTGTACCTTAAAAAAACATGTGTTTGAATTTTCTATAATATCTTGCACCTTTCCTCTCCACCTTCTCCCCTTCATAGCTCAAGCTTGTCACCTCACCAATCAATTTGAGAGTCGCCACAAACTTCACACTACCTATGGTGACCTCACCTTTGGACCAAGAATTAGGAAACTTAGCATAAACCATGGAGTGGTGACCTTTTATCACTTGAATGTAACTGCTCAACCACACCCTCACAAAGTAGTTCCATATTTCCTCATTTTGCAACAAATTTTTGCCTAGTTACTGAGTTTCATTTAAGGATTTATTGTACCTATTGATTTTTTTAAACGATTTAGTCTACATATTTTTGCATATATAATTAAATTTGACTTGTATACAAATTAGTCTACTCTATTTTTCCCTCTTCTCATTTTTTTAACAATTTTTTCTCTATTGGTAAATATGTTACAAGTAAATTTATTTAATATTGGTAATTAACATTACAAGTAAGGAATATTTCCAAATGTCATTGGTAGATTTGAGTCTACTCAACTGATTTCTTCATGCTCTTCCATGAGCCAATTTGTCAAATAGATTACATACCCCATTCTTATGTCTATGTAATAATATATAGTTGTACAATGCCATATAGCTTAAATTAAACATTTCCATGTATTTTTCTCCATGCAACGTGTGAGTGAAATAGGGATAGAGTGGATAAGTTTTTTCATTGTGGTCCTTTGCACATGATTGAGAGTAATTTATTTTGTTTATGAAACACTAAATGATAGTATTATTTGATATAGTTTGATAGGGATGGTTTGACCATGATGTCTTTGTTAAAATATAATATGGGATAGTGAGATGAATATTAGACTATTAATTGAGAAATCATTAAATTCACCCATCAGAGAAATAAGTTTAGTAAAATGGGCACTTTCTTTGAGATGAATGATTATTCTTATATATCACAGTTCATGAAAATATTGTTTTTAATATTATTATTGAAACTCATCTTAGGCCTTTATACAATTATCATGATTTCTAATCAAATCAAATTAGTAAGCATCCTTTGACATTACTCCATGTCTATTTTAGCATGTGCAAGCTACAGAAAGGTAGAGGAGAGAAATTTTAGTATTTTCCTCCAATTAATATTTGAATTTTGTGAATCTAATTCTATCCAAGATAGTGTCAAGCATATAAAATCTCCAAATATTAAAGAAACAATAGAGTTTGTAGCTCTATTTTTTCTAACAAAAAGAGTATAATGGAATCAAAAAAAATTGAGAGAATAAAACAATGTCTGGAGGCATGCAAGATTATCTTTATTGGTATTGATTAACTCTGAAAATAAAATATTACAAACATGGAAACCATTTCTACAACTTCATAAAATAATTAACCTGAAAACTACTACTGATGTTCACAAACTAAACTTTTAGCAATCTAAGGTTACATACAATCTACCTAGAGCTGTCCACAACTTAGAAAAAAATGAGTAGAACACTCACTATTCACCAAGATAAACATCAAATTATTTTTGCAATAAAAATGTTTGTCACACATAGAGAATAAAATTTGAAAGACTCCCTTTTGTAGTTGCTCACAAAATAACTAAATGAGAATAAGAAACATTTCATGATCCTTTTTTTGGTTGCCACTAAAAAAATCTACACACATTTCAAAATTCAAACTCACAAGTACCAAAAATAAATGCATGACTTTTGGGCCACTATCAATAGAATTTTTTTGATTACATTCTCTTAAATTTAAACCTTTACTTACTTCCTTTTAGCAATAATTGTCTACACTTCAAAAGTGGAAACAACAGGTAGGGAGGTGTGGCAATAGCCTAGGATGAACAAGGATTATATTTAAAATTTCAACAATCCCCCTTTGTCTTTAGGCAACAAAGGACAAGATCAAGGTTGATCTAAATCAAGTACTTCTAAATTTTTTCTTAGTTGCACAAAATTTTCCATTCCCAAAGGCTTTGTGAATATGTCTACTAGTTGTTTCTTATACTTGCAGTACTCCATTTTAATTTCACCATTTTTAAATTTCTCTCTAATCAAATGATACCTTATTTCAATGTTCTTGCTTCTTCCATGAAATCTTTTAAATCTCTCCATGATCTCATTTGCTTTTTTTTTAGGCATAAAATTTCCATCCCACATTTTTTTTACTTCTATTCCTAGAAAATACTTCAAGACACCTAAATATATAATTTAAAATTCACTTTTCACGACCTCTTTGAAATCAAAACTAAGGAAATCATTTTTCCACATAAATATTAAGTCATATACATATAAAACAATAATTAATACTTTGTCATTGAAGCTACCTTGATGTAAAAAATGGGCTAACCATCACTTTTTATGAATCTATTGCTAATCAAATATGAGTCAATCCTATTGTGGTTGCTCTACATATAGCTCTTCTATTAGCACTCCAAGAATGAAGACTTCAAATCCATTTGAAATACCTTCCATTTCTATTGGGCTTCAATTGCTATGACAACATACATGGTTTCCATTCTTGAAAAAGGAGCATATACCTCATCATAATCTCTACCAAACTACCTTTTATACCCCTTGACTACCAATCATGTCTTATGACTATCTATTTTTCCTTCAATATTGTACTTGGTCTTATAAACCCATTTTACTCCAATAATTTTTTTCTTTGTAGGTAACTCAGTTAGCTCACATGTTTCATTTATCTTTATTGCACTTTTTCCTCATCCATGGCCTTAAATCATTTTTCTTCTTTCACATCTTCCTCAAAATAAATAGGATCACTATAATAAAATGATGCAAAGTTTACAGTCTCGTCAAAATCTTCTTCACACCTTTCATCTTGGTGTATTTCTTATAAACTCTTAGTCTTTCTTGGCAATAGGGATGTGAAAGTAGCATCTAAAATCTTACTACTATTGGTATTATTGTATCCAAGCTATACCAAGAGTTTATTCTCTAACTATTTCTGGTTTCTTATCTTTTGGCCTATTATTTTAGGAGCTACCCAAAGTTGTCTAGAGATATGTGTACCTAGCACTCCTTCATCTTATTGATGAAAAATCTATTGACTTGGTGGTTAGCACCTCCTTTATGATTCATGACATAGGTTAACAACCTCTTGTGGATCTAGGTAAGTCTAGTGTTTTTTATGTTCATTGATAGCTTAAGCTTTTGGCATAGCGACAAACAAACCAATAATTGGTATCATAGCCTTGGTTCACGGGTCTGAATCTTGAGAGGTCTACATTTTTTTGGTGCAAAACCCTCAGTCAATGCAGAGAGGGAGATTGTTGACTTGATGGTTAGCACCTCCTTTAGGATTCACGATATGGCTTAACTACCTCTTGTGGATCTTGGTAAGTCTAGTGTTTGTAATGTTCATTTGTAGCTCTAGCTTTTGGCACAATATCAAACATACCAACAATATCTCTTCTTCTTACATAATAATAGTTAGTTCACTTAAAGTGCTTAAATTTTTATCCACTGAGCCATCCCATGACTCATTTTCATTGAACTCCACATCTCTTGAAATGATTATCTTAGCAACCTAGTTATATAATCTATACGTTTGATTATGAAATATAACTAGTGGAGACTCACTTCATGCCCTTTTCATCAATTTTCTTTTCTTTTCTTTATTGGCATGCATGTATATGCTATAGACCTAAACACCCACAAGTGGTTAACTATCCATCTATATCTTGACCATGCCATAAGAGTAATCTTATCACAAACTTCCTTTGTTGGACACCTATTTACCAAATATACATTTTTTACTACAACCTCTCCTCAATATACAGTTTGGAATCTCTTTTCTTTTATTATGCTCCTTGACATCTCAACAATGCCTCTAATTTTCTTTTAACCACTCCATTTTTGTATGGAGTATAGTTGATGATCAATTCCTTCTTAATGTCATTATTTCTAAAAAAAATTGTAATTTACACCCTAAAAAATTATCGAATGCATCATACTTACCATTTTTAAAATTTATCATATTTTTAACTACATAAACTTAAAAATCTTTGACAAGTTCAAGCACTTGAAGAATCTTTGAAGAAATAAACAAAAAATTGCATAAATAGGCTCAAGTGGGTGGCAATGGTAGAGAGTACAAATCAACAACACTTGAACAATCTAAATTTGGTTGTGGGTACTGAAAGACAATGGATATCTATGTACAACCCATTACAAAATGGAGGTGTTGAATAGAAAAGCCAAGTGCTAGTGAACAAGAAATGAATATGTTGAACTATCTTATACTATCGAATATTATATAGGTTGATGCAATTGCTTCAACCCCAAACCTTGGAAATAGAGTTCCAATCAAGCCAGTGATTGGAAAAACTCTAGAAGTAGTTTAATTGGGATACTGTGTCCAACATGTATGCACAATTGAAACTCACCTTTATGTGTCCAAATTAGACCAATAGAAATGCACCTTTCTGTGTCCAACATCTAAGCACATGTCTGATGAGAAAAGGAAGATGAACATGAATAGTCATAAGTAATTTTTCCTTGGATATGTGTTTGGAGTTAAATGCCATAAATTATATGATCTTGCTTTAAATGGTCAATAAAAAGCACAAAAGATGTCATATCTAATAATTGAAAGGGTGTAACAAATAAGGTGACAGATAATGAGCTTCCTATAGCTACCTTAAAATAGGATTTTCTACAGCCATTATACCAAAAAATTAATAAATATAGTGATGAAAGATAAGGAATATAATCTAGCAAAGATGAAGGAGGGGCTAATGGTGCATGCAAGTGAGAAACTATAGAATTTCCACTATGGCTTCAAAGATTGGTAAGGATTCAAAAACCTTTTCTCATCATATGGTTGTGTTAAATTGTTTATGATTATATCATTTGATGACATTAGGTTTTCAAAAAAAAATTATGTGAGAGTTTTTGCATAAATACTCCAGATTACACATTGAAATCCCTCATTAAGATGATTCATTTTATCCTTTTTCTTATGCACTACTTCATCTTGTTGATGGATCATAAAATACAATCTAAAACATTAATACAAAAATTGTCACACAATAAAATCTATTAACAACATATCACCAAACTAACTAATGACCATTTAACTTTTCCTAAGTTGAAAAAAAATGCCTACAACTGATCTTTACTGTAGATCAGGTTTTCAAATCCTAACCAACCATCTTACTATGAGAACTCCACTTTAATGTGTTTAATATTACTTGAGTCCTCTAACTTTTGTTTTCATTTCCCTATTTCAACCCATCAATTATTCCTAATTTGCTGATATTTTCAACCTATGTTCAGGCATCACTAAATTATGTATGTCTTTTCTTATGCTACTTAACCAAATTATCAAACTAAAAAATTGAATTACTTTTGTGTTCAAATAAAAAATTTGAGAAATTGACAAACTTCTCTGGCCTCCCACAACCAAAAAAGGAAGAATATATATAAGGTTAAGCAGTTTTACAAGTTCACACCTACAGGAGGTGTGACACAAAGTGAAGAAGAACTATAATGTTGACAAGAGACAAGGCAGTGGAAATTTTCCATGTCAACAGGTTCATGAGTTTGCTGACTTCGTACATTGGTTCAACATCTCACAAAAAGTTTGAAGGGCCAAAGAGAAAGAGAAAATAAGAAAGTAAAGAAGGGGATGGGAGTGGGAGAGAATATGGAGAGAATGAATTCAAGTCTTGACAAGTTCACAGGTTTGTTAGTTTTTGTCTTGATGTTGAGATAGTGTTTTTGTAATCAAGAAAGAGAATGAGGAGCATGCATTAAATTTTGCAAACTCAATTCAAAAGATATACTTTTTGACATAAAAGTCCACCTAAATACAAGGGCACCACAAAGTGGTAGGAATCAATAAAGGTTTTAACTTGCATAAAGAACATATATACATGAAATGAGAACCTATTTAAACTATTCTCAAACATAGGAAGTTGAGCCAAATGGTGTGATTGTTATGTCTCCCTAGCTACCTACATTTACTCCTATTACTCATCATTACTGTAGGTCTTTCTTTTTATGTACAATCAATTCATCGGATCTTCTCTACATTTCAAGTTACCATTTTGGGGAAAATTGATAATGGACCATTGATTTAAAACTAGTATAATCTTGTGACTGGAGTTCACACCCTACATGGTTAAAAGGATTTTTGAATTAAATTTTCAAGGATCTGCCAATGATTATTCCAAGTGATCTTGGTGTGAGAAGTTTGTAGGGTTTCAATGAGTGGAGCTCAATAGCAAGAAGGTAAAGGATTCTATTGAAGTTTTCAAATAGAGTATTGAAAACTTCAAAGAGTATTCAATTTTCATGTCTCTAGGACTATTTGTACACTTTTGCATTAGCACAATTTATTTTTATGAGTGTACATAATTTTGATAAATGTGGCGACACTTTGAAAACTATTACAATCTTTATAATGATATTTTTTATTTACACAAGTTCGAATAGCTCAATAGTGGAAAACCAATTATGTTTTCTTAGTTTCAGACATCATAATTGAAATAGAGAAGTAGAGAAGACTTGTGAATTGTGAAGTAGAGCAGCAGAGTAATCTTCTAATGTGTGTAAGTGACCTCAAGGGTTAATGTTGATGGGTTCATAGTACAAAATCTGATTGCATGATCTGAAGAAGTCCAATGTACTAGACAAAGGAAGAAGCAAAAGATTGTCTCACATCTATTATTCTGAAAGGAATAGTACCAAGATCAATTGGATAGTGGGTTCATTGATATGATCCTAGAGCTATTTGGACAGTGGGTTCAACTACCTTCTACAAGTCCTAACAGGGTTTGAATCTCCTAACAAGCATTCAACATCTCCTAACAGGTACTCTTTCTACTAAGTGTTGTAACACACTCCTAACAGGTCCCATCCTTTAAAAAGGAATATTCAAATTAGTACATTATTTTGTGGGCATCATTCCCACCGTGGTTTTCCCTCTAATCAAGGGTTTCCCTAGTCAACATATCTAATGTAATTTTGTATGTGCATTTCTTTATGATTGTTGTTTACTTTGGTTCAATAATCAAGAATTGTTTAAGATTGGTATATAATTGATTCACGCCCCCTCCCCCACCCCCAACCCTTTCATTTATATTGGTGGTCTACTATTTCTAACATATCTATTTTTTTAATTCATAAATCAACATGAGAATAAACTCTTTATTTACATAATCACTACATGGACATCAAAGCAATGACTATTCCTTTACATGAAACTCTTTTTACCTCATTTAAAACTACTATGATAAATCTATTTTCCATATCAATGCAACTAAACACAAAACATTAAATCTTACCATGCTAATGATAATAACCAAATTCATTCATAAATCTATATCTACAATAATGTACATGACATGATGATATTTCTTTCACAATACAATACATAAAACAATAATGGGGGCTTTGGTTATCACAACTCAATACATAATGGCTTGAATGAAGAATGCTCCTTCTAAATACACTACATATTGTCACATCTTTTGCTTCACCAATGCAAGGAAAATCCATAACTTCTTTCATGAATCAAAAAGAAAAAAAACCCAAAAAGTCATTTACCACAAGAACCATGGAGGCTCACCTCCTATCCTAGGTGGGTAAAAGCATAGATCTATGTCGCCATTTAGGATACCAAAACCTGTTTTGGTCAAATCTCATTTCTCTATCAAAACTCAATTTTTTTCAAAACTTAAAAATACCCTTTTATAGATCTCATATTCAATATCATCATTATATAATTTTTTGAGTATTTTGATTAGTTATAATATTCTATAATCTCAAAATATAATAAGTCAATATTTCAACATTTCAAAAGATGCTCCCTCAAAAAATAAAAAATAAAAATAGAAAATCACACCAAAAAAATTAAAAAAATCATATTCATATCTAGAGGAGAGAATCCTTTTTCATGAATATGTAATTTTTTTTCAAGAAGGTATATATTTGATAGGGAAGTTTTGACAGGAGGAAAAAATTGTTAGATTTTGATAAGGTCAAACTTTAGTATTTATAACAAAGAAAATATACATAAAAAATAATAATTTCTTTTTGTGTTCCCTAGCTATACATGTCATCTATAAGATATTTCAAATTAGAACAAAAATAGATGATTTTCATATACTTGTTTGATGGGTACTACACCTTATATTTTTTATAATTCAAAAAGGGACATCAAAATTTTAAAAAATGAATAAATTCTTACTCAAAAAAATTATAAAAATTATAGGCATAAAATTCATCCAATTCTACACATTTCATTATTTTACATCATCTTCATATTCTAAACACAAATACCATTTTTTTGGTCATTAATGTTGAATTGTCGCATTCTAATATCTCGTTTCTTTATAAAAGGTGACATAGGTTTGTGCTTTTACGCAAGCTTCTAAGAAGCCACCCATCAAGCTAGAGAAACAAGAATCAAATGATTTACACTCAAGTAGCTAACAATGCATACAACATAACATCACAATACATATACAAAACCTCCAAGGTTTAACACAATGATTCACCATTGGAATCATAAAATAATGGGTGAAGGTGGGCTCTCCAAAGAGGAGAATTCCATATGCATATACATATATACATTTTTAATTTTCATAACACCTCTTCAAGGCTATCAAAATAAATCCTCCTCATCACATTAATACACTTATACCTCCCATAATAACAAACAAGGCATACGGCTTCAATGGAGCCCATACTCCATGAACACCATTAAGCAAGTGCAATGAGTGTTATGGCATGGGCCCCAGCCTTGGTCCAAGCCAAAGGAAAAATGATAGTTCTAGTAGAGCTCCCTTCTCCTTAGTATTTTTCCTTTCCAAACCCTAATTGTCTCTAAACTTAGAGAGTGGGTGAACAGCCCACTAGTTTGTCAAAGTTCACTAAAAATACTTTCTACTATCCTATTTTCGGTAGAAACATTAGCCCACTATTTCTCACATTGTCGTACATTCCAAAAAGGAACTTTGACCAAGTGGAAGTGTGTAGGTACACTCATGGGAAAACCCAAAATTTTGAACTGGTGGAAGAATGCATTGGTTAAGGGGTCCCCTAGGCTAGCTAACCACTAAAATGGTCAAATTTAGGCCCCTAACATGTTATGCTAACATATGGGTAGCTTATTTTCACAAAAATGTCACTTTAGGACCAATGGATGTAAAATTAAAAATTATTGGAAAGTGTATCAAATGGATGTAAAAGTATTGGAAAGTGTATCAAATGGATGTAAAATCAAAATTTTTGAATGGTCTTCTTAATGAAGAGGTCAATGTTAAACAACCACTTGGTTATGAATTTAGTGGGCATGAAAACAAAGTATATAAATTTAATAAGGCACTTTATGGTGTGAAACAAGTGCCTCGGGCTTGGTATAAGAGGATTGATTCAGACATGATAAGTAAACAATTCAATTGAAGGAATAGTGGTCCCACATTGTATATTAAGTCTAATTATGAAGGTCAGATTTTGATTGTGTGTTAGTATGTTGATGACTTGATATTCACTAGAAATATATCAATAGACATGTTCAAGTCAAAAATTATGAAAGAATTTGAAATGACAGATTTGGGGTTGATGAGATATTTCTTAGGTATTAAAGTTATTCAATGTGACAAAGTTATATTCATTTATCAATCCAAGTATATAAAGGAGGTTTTGAAGAGATTTAAAATGATAAACCGTAATCTAGTATCAACTCCAGTTGCAATAGGAACAAAAATATGTAAAGAAGAGAATGCCTCAAGTGTTGATCCAAATATGTTCAAAAGACTTGTTAGAAGTTTAATGTATATGACAACCACAAGGCTAGAGATTATGTATGGTGTAAGTTTGATCTCAAGTTCATGGAGTCACCACGAAATTATCACTAGCAAATCGGAAAAAGGATATTGATATATGTTGCAAGAACAATGGGATATTCAGAATCCTATACTCCAAAGCTAATGATTTTGGTTTAATCAGTTACACTAACAATGATTTTACATGTAGCATTGATGACAAGAAAATAAATCTTCTAGATATATCTTTCAACTTGGATCAAGAGAAGTATAATGGGCATCAAAGAAGTAGTCTATAATGACTATCTCATCAGCTAAAGAAAAATATGTAGCTGTCACTGCCACATCATGTCAAGCAGTATGGATGCATCAAGTTTTGCTCAATCTTCACCATCATCAAGAAGAATCAACACCAATCCTTTGTGATAAACAAATAGCAATTGCATTATACAAGAATCATGTATTTCACATAAGGAGAAAAAATATTGATACAAGGTATCACTTCATCAGGGAATTGGTCAATAATGAAGAAATCTCTACATCTCTTCTTTGATACCTCTTGCTCTCTCTTCCTGATGATGGATCACATAGTGTGATTCGAAATGTTGATGAAAAATCTCTACACAATCTATTCTAGAAACTTAGCATTATTAATGAAGAAATCTAACTTGAATTCTATAAATCAAAAGAACAATTGGCAGATATTTTTGTTAAGGCATTACCAAAGAGTAACTTTGAATGTTTGTGAGAAGAATTGGGTATTCTTGATGTAACATTTATTAATTATAGAAATTAGGTGGGAGTGTTGAAAATTTTTAGAGTTGTGTGGCAATTTCTACCATAGAAATACAAAAGTATAAATTATTGGTAGTGTGTTCTAGTATGTGGGTGCATCCACCTACCACATGTAGGTGCCTTGGGAAGGAAGGAACCACATGTAGGTAAAAGTAGGTGAATGTAGCTAGAATTCAAAATTAAAAGTCAACTATGACTAGTGATATCTAGAGGTTTCCAAAGCCCTCTATAAATAAAGTTTTTATATAATTAAACATAATGCTTCACCAACAATCTATGCAATTGATCACAACTAGCCATGATAACATCCTCAAGTTACATGAAACCCATGTCAACAACATGTAATGTCAAACCCACAATGAGAGAAACATGTAAATCTTTAGCAAAATCAACCAGAGGGAAATCAAGAACATATAGATCCACAATATCATGTAGATCCTTAACCACACCAGAAACTAGTGAATATGCACTAGCAAAATCTAGCTCCACATGCAGAACAACTTGATTATCCATGACTAAGTACTCTATAATTTCCATGTTAGGCACAACCAACTTATCATGAACATCAGTCTTCATCCTAGCATTAACAAGGTTAGGAATCTTTCAACAACATCCACAAGTTGCTCTGGGAGTTTCACCTTAGACTCCATAAACTACTCAATAAAACTAACTTCCACCTCAACCTTTCCATGCTCTCTTCTCTCTTGAAAATGTCTTCTAAATGGCTAGATAGCTCACTTCCAGATTAGTAGACAGCAACTCCATAAATCTCTATGAAATTCAACTATCCATTCCTTAAATTGATCATTAAATCTAGCTTCAAACAGAGAAGAAATATATGAAATCTTTCTCTCCACCACATCACAAAGACCTATAATCATCACAAGGTCCAATATTCTTAGAGGCATTGTCCCAAATCTTGGTAAACACCCTATAATAAATCCAAGATCTTAACAATAATAAGCCAAATAAAACTTTTAGTCAACAAGATCAAATTTCCATCTTCACGATCATCGATCCATCTACAAGTCCTCTACAATTGTAAGTTAGAATCGTGATCCACTACCTATCAGCAAAGATATATAGGACTTCATAAAGAAAAATCCACCACCAAATCAAGATCTTCTCAAATCAACTTCTCCAATTTTAAGGTCCTAGTGCAAACTACCTCATGTTCATTGATCTATCTACACACTCAAGAATAATTGTGCTCTAATACCACTTTATGTAGTGCAAGATAGGAGAATTCCCAAAGAAGATGCTCTAGCCCCTAGAAAATAACCACACAGGAGAAGAATAACAATAACATAGAGGTTTAGATGCAAATAATACCAACTCTTATAATATAATCATAATATTTACATCCCACATGCTTGGCTCTAAAGACTTTTGGATTACGACCAAATACATAAGAAATTACAATAGTATTCTACAAAATCTCACAAGGTCAAAATCCTAGCTAGCCTAGAAGTTAGGATTAACCATAGACATAAATAACAATTACATGCAAATATAAACAATATTAAAACATACTGAATCAAACAAAAAAGAACATAAGACACTAAGATTTAACATGGTTCACCAAACCCTTGGCTACATCCACCAAACAACAAGTCCAATGTTATTATGATCCAATGATTACGACCTAATTACAATTTGTAGTCTGTTATAGTTCAATATTACTGCAAGAAGTAATTTTTGCATCACACATTATGAAAGATACCTAACCCTAAGTCCTTTTATACAAGTATATTTTTACCACTATAGGGTTACAAAATGTCGACCACATGTCATCCATACATCGACCACAACATCAGCCACAACTTGATTTTTTTATAAAGTATGAAGTATGTACAATACTTCCTTGGTCAGTGACCAAAAACTAATAATCTCCCACTTGTGGCTTGATCAAGCTCCACACTAAAGAACAATCTCCCACTTGGAGGCTGATCCTATAGCAATATCGCTACCACATGGGGCTCCCACTAGATCAAACTACCCTGGACTCTACTATTATTTTATTATGTTCAGTCTAGAAGACCAACCAAATATGAAGAGGAGTTCATCTTCTCCGTTGTCACTACCATTGTAAACATATGAACTAGATTGTCATCTATATGTATCTTGTCAAGATTTAACTATCCATCATCCAAAATTGACCAAATAAAATGGTACCACAATTGTATGGGTTTTCTCTTTGATTGTAGAGAAAAATTCTTCACAAGATGAATGGCACTTTGATTATCTATAAAAAAATAATTATCCTTTTGAGGGTGTCCTAATTCTTTTAGGAAGAATTAACACCATATCATCTCCTCGGTTACCTCTGTAGTAGTAACATACTCTACCTCTATAAGAGATAAAGCATTCACCTTCTATAACATATAAACCCAACTCACTATTGCCCCACCAAGAGTAAATACATAACATGTAGTACTCCACCTAGTATCAATATCTCCTAAAAAATATGAGTCAACATAACCCTATAAATCAGTAGTAGATGCCCAAAATGTAGACACTTACTAGATGTTCATTTCAAATATCTGAGAATCCATTTAACTATATTTGAATGCTCAAGCCCTCAATGCCTTATATACCTTCTAACAACTCCCATTTCATGTGCAACATATGGCCTTGTACATACCATAGAATACATCAAGCTTTCTATAGTTGAAGCATAAGGTACCTTGGAAATACTATCCTCCTCTTCTGATGTCTTTGGACACATCTCCTTAGTCAATGTCAAATGACTAGGTAAAGGTTTGTTGATAGCTTTAGCATTCTCCATAGAGAAATGTTGCAACCCCTTTGCAATATAATAAGTCTAAGATAATGCAAATTTCTTGTTCTTCCTATCTCTACAAATATTCATACCAATGATTTTTTTTGCTACCCCCAAATTTTTCATAGAAAATGCATGTGTTAACTAGCATTTTAAGCCCTTAATGTGATCCATATTGGACCTAGCTACAAGCATATCATCAACATGTAAACATTAAATAATGTAGCTTTCATCCTCCAACCTCTTAAAATAAACACAATGATCTAAATGGCACCTACTATATCCATGCTCATGCATAAAATTGTCAAATTTTAGATACCATTGCTCAGGTGCTTGCTTTAAGCCATATAAAATTTCATTTAATCTAAACACTAAGTTCTTCTAACCTTTGACCTCAAATCCTTATGGTAATATATATATATATATATATCATCAATGAAGGTTGTTTTAACATCAAGTTTCTCCAAATGCAAATATTCAGTAGCTACAATACTTAAAACAATATGAATAGAAGTCATTTTCACAATAGGAGAGAATATTTCATCAAAATCAATTCCCTTTATTTGTGGAAATACTTATACAACTAACCTGGATTTAAATATCTTCTTACCTCCATCCTCTTCTTTCAACCTGTAAACCCATTTATTTTGTAAAGATCATTTACCTACAGACAACTTCCATAAATCCCAAGCCTTATTTTTCAGCAAAGAGTCCATTTCTTCTTTCATTTCATACTCCCACTAAATCTTAGTATCTACCTACATAGCTTCATCATAACATTTAGGTTCACAAGCATCTATTATTAAAATAGAGTACAAAGGAGAAAATATTTCTAGAGGTTTACTTAGCCTTGTTGACTGTCTAACATTCATTGGTGTGAGTGGTATTTATTGTTGTAGTTATTGTACATCATGAGGAATTGTCAGAACATCATCTTTTGGATTATCATCTAGCACTACATAATCATCTTTTTTATTCTCATGTTCCTACAATAGATCTTTGTGCAACACTTTCTTATTGAATATGACATCCTTGCTTCATACAATTTTACAATTTTACAATTTTCAAAATCTCAAAGCCTATAACTGAATTCATCAATATCCAACAAATACACATTTCTTTGACTTAGTTTCCAGCTTGGTTTGATTTTTAGAATCTATATGAGAAAATGCTTCACAACCGAAGGTTTTGAGAATAGAATAACTCACTTTCTTACTAGTCCATGCTTCCTTTAGAATACCACAACCCAAAGGAGTAGAGGGACCTTTATTAATCAAATATACAATAGTATTGACAACCTCTACTGACATGTTTAAGGGCAACCCATCATGTAACCTCATGCTCCTTGCACGCTCCATTATAGTCATGTCCATGCATTCAACCACTCAATTTTCCTATGTAGTCCTTGGAATAGTTTTTTGTCTATGAATACCATTAGTGGAGAAATAATTTTCAATTTCATGACTGTAATACTCAACACCATTATTAGATCTAAGACATTTTAATTTCTTGCTAGTCTCATTTCCAACTAAGTATTTTCATTTCTTAAAAGTTTAAAATACATAATATTTCTATCTAAGGAAATAAATCCATACTTTTCTAGTTGCATCATTAATAAATATAATATAAAAGTGACAACCACAAAGGGAAGAAACCTAAGATGGTCCCCATACATATGTATGCACAAGCTCTAATTTCTCATTTTTATTTTCCTTCCTAGTCTTCGACAAACTCAATCTCTTTTGTTTTCCATATACACAACTTTCACAGAAATACATATTGATACATTTCAAACCTGAAAGAATCAATTAGTTTCATACCTTTCTCACTCATGTGGCCAAGTCTATTGTGCCATAGCATTGTATCAGAATCTACATCAACTATTTGTTGTCCCTACTCAACTACAACACCTTTTCCTGAACATTCTTTTTTCTCAAAAAAATAAAAGTAGATGAACAATATGACCTATTGAAGATATAAGGTGCATACTTTCACACCTTTTTATACTAGAAGGGAACTTTTTGAAACCTTCAATTTTTTTATCATTAAAAGTAACTACACAATCCTCATCATTGAGTTGTTGTTCTAAAATTGAATTCCTACTCAGCCTTGGTTAGCTAATGATTCCCATTCTGCAACTTAATCTTAGCTTTTCCCTTTCCAACAATATGACAAGGTTGATTATTCCCCAAATAAGCAAGCCCAAAATTCCCTTAGACATAATCAATAAAATAACCTCTATGAGGTGTAGCATGAAATGAAGCACTAGAATATAAAATCTATGAATCATCAACACTTTCTAAAGATAGAAGAAAAACATCCTCTTCAAATTTTTTCCTTACCAAATTTGCCTCCTTGTTCCCTTCTAGTTTATCTCTTTCATTTTTCATTCAAGTCCAATAATATTTCTTCTTATGCCTTGGTTTCCCATAGTACCAGCAATCTTTCAATCCTCTAGATTAAGACCTCTTCCCCTTTGATTTTCCTCTTATTTTCCCATGATTTTTGGAATTAATTCATCTCTTAGTCATTCTGCCTCTACTTTATGTGTTTAAAGCACTTCCTAATGTAGATCCACCTAAATTTTTCCTATGAGTTTCCTCACTCAAATAATACCAATCATATCATATTTTAGGGTAGTATATCTAGAAATAGAATTACTCACATCCATTACCAAGCCATTCCATCTTTTAGGTAAAGAACACAAAATCAAGAAAGCCCTAATTTCTTCATTAAAATTAAAACTCATAGAAGATAACTAGCTAGTAATAGTATTAAATTCATTTAAATGATCTACAATAGATCCACCTTCTACCATATTCATATTAAATAACACTTCATGGGAAATAACTTATTTGAAGAGGATGGCTTTTCATACAATTTCACTAGGGTTTCTATCAACTCTTTTGATGTCTTTTCTTTTGTAATGTTAAATATCACTAATGGTGTCAGGCATAACTGAATGCTTCCAAGTGTCTTCCTATCTAAAATCTCCTAGTCATCATCTGTTATGGTTCCTTGTTTCTTGGATTTTCCTTCCAACAACTTCCATAAGTCCTTCTAATAAAGATAGTCCTACATTTTCATTTTCCATACTTAAAAGTTCTTCCCATTAAACTTATCCAACTTCATCTTACCCTCGCCTTCCATTGCTCCCACTCAACTATGAGACTTTCCTATAGAAGATAACTGGAAAAAAACTCACTCTAATACCACTTGTTAAGATTAACCACAAACTGAAATAACAATTACATGCAAATATAAAAAATATCAAAAAATATTGCATCACATATAAATGAATACAAGAAATAAGGATTTAACATGGTTCACCCAAACCCTAGGCTATGTCTACCAAGTAGCAAGTTCAATAATATTGTAATATAGTGATTACAACTTGATTACAATCTATAATCACTTAAGCTCAATACCACCATAAGAAGTAATTTTTGCATTACACATTATGAAAGATACCTACCCCTAAGTGCTTTTACACAAGTATGTTTTTACCACTTTAGGATTATAATAGGTATACTACTTCCTTGATCAGTCACAACATACTGAGTATGTAAAGTACTTCCCTAATCAATCACCACAAACTAACACTAGATCCACAATCTGGTAGAAACCCTAGGAAGAATGTAAACATGTTGTTGTAAGCCACAAAACAACCTTCTTGTTTTCCAAAGCCATAGCTAGTAGCTGCTAGTTCTACTCAACTTCTCTCTTCTTAGCTACTCCTCTCTAGTTGACTTCCTCAATCCTAGAAAATGAATAATGACAAGACAAGAACCTTCACTTATACCAAACCAAGCCACAAGTCAACTAAGAAAGTTACATTAAATAAACCCTCAAACCATGAGTCACATTTATTGTTTATTTAATTTTTTTTATTTTTTTATTTATTCTTTAGTTTCTTATAATTTTTGCCACTTTCTCTACTCCATTTCTGAAAATAATTGTTTTCTCTTTGTTTTTTCTTCTCTTTTATTTATAAACTATGTCCTACTTTATTTAGAGAGAGAGATAAGATGGCTAAATAAATGGAAAACATAGGGATTAGATGGTGAAAGAGGAAATTAGAGAAAATAAAATAAATTAAGGGGAATATTGATGTGTGTGTGTGTGTGTGTGTGTGTGTGTGTGTGTGTGTGTGTGTGTGTAGATAAGATAGAATGGGGACAAGGTGAGAGACATGAGGAAAGAAGGTAAATAAGGATAAAATATGATGAGAGTAGGAATTTGATAAAGTATGAGAGAGAGAGAGAGAGAGAGAGAGAGAGAGTAATTAAGGGAATAGAGATATGTATGTGTTAGAGAGATAAATAGGACATAAATAAAGGAAGATTACAAAATACAATAGTTATGGGGCCATGTGTGTGTGTGTATTAGAGAGATGTATGGAGAAGATATGGTGAGGTTAGGGGTGAAGAGGGAGAGGAAGAGTGGGTGTCAAATGGAAGGGGAGAGACAAAAGAGATAATAATTATGGGGGTTATATAAGAGTCAATGGGGACAAGGTGAGAGACATGAGGTAGAGAAAAAAGGAAAATAGGGTGAAAATATAGCAAGAGTAGGTAGTAGATATTTTTTAATAGATTAATGAGAGAGGGGTGGGGGGAAGAGAAGGTAGTGATTTTTTTTTTTATATTAATGTGTGTGTGTGTGTGTGTGTGTGTGTGTGTGTGTGTGTGTGTGTGTGTGTGTGAGAGAGAGAGAGAGAGAGAGAGAGAGAGAGAGAGAGGATAATTATAGGGGTAGATAAGATAGAATGGGGACAAGGTTAGAGACATGAGGTAGATGAAGAAGGTAAATAGGGGGGAAAATATGATGAGAGTAGGGAGCTAATAAAGTGTTAGAGAGAGAGAGAGAGAGAGAGAGAGAGAGAGAGAGAGAGAGATTAGGGGGATATATATATATATGTATCTGTTAGAGAGAGAAATAGGGCATAAATAAAGGAAAATTATAAAAGAGAATAGTAAGGGGGGCATGTGTGTATGTGTGTGTATTAGAGATATGTATGGAGAAGATATGGTGAAGTTAGGGAAGGAGTGGGAGATGAAGAGTGGGAGGGGGAGGGACAAGGAAATGGAGAGACAAAAGAGAGAGTAATTATGGGGCATAGAGAAGAGGCAATGGTAAAATGGTGAGAGACATGAGGTAGACATAGAGGGAAAATAGGGTGAAAATATGGTATATAGATTAATGAGAGATAAGGGGGAAAGAGTAGGTTGTAAATTTTATTTTAGAGAGAGAGAGAGAGAGAGAGAGAGAGAGAGAGATTAATCATAGAGGGCAGATAAGATATAATGGGGACAAGGTGAGAGACGAGGTAGATCAAAAAGGTAAATAGGGGGAAAATATGATGATAGTAGGGAGCAGATAAAGTGTTAGAGAGAGAAAGAGAGAGTATGGATAGACATGGGGGAGGGATGTGATCAGTTAGATAAAGAAGGGGAAGAGAGATATAGATGATATAAAAGTTGGGAATTGGGATAATAAGGGATCAAATATATGAAAATATTAATAAATGAAAGAGAGTGAGGGAGAATAAGGGGGGTGAGATAGCGAGGAGGGAGGGGGCAGGGGGGGGGGAGAGAGAGAGAGAGAGAGAGAGAGAGAGAGAGAGAGAGATATGGCATAAATAAAGAAAGATTATAAAAGAGAATAGTTAGGGGGACATGCATCTATGTGTGTGTGTTAGAGAGATGTATGGAGAAGATATGGTGAAGTTAGGGAAGGAGAGGCACATAAAGAGTGGGAGAGGGAGGGAGTGGAAGAGACAAATGAGAGTAATTATGGGGGGTAGAGAAGAGGAAATGGGGACACGGTGAGAGAGATGAGGTAGAGAAAGAGGGAAAATAGGGTGAAAATATAGAAAGAGTAGGTAGTAGATTTATTTTATAGATTAATAAGAGAGAGTGGGGGGCATGTAATGCCCCACCAAGAAACCCAATAGAAATTAACCTAAAGTTTCACTAAGTTTGTCAAACATTTTTCAAAAAGATAATAACTAAAAAACAATGAATAATATAGCAAAAGCAATAACAACAAGATATAAAATAGCGGAAGCATTAACTCACATACATAACAACCATCATAAATAGATTACATCCCATAGGGTTTTGTGATGTTGAATCACATTTAAATTTAATTAATACTAAATCCAATATATAAGAAATCTACATCAAAGAATAACTACAAGTATGAATCTATATAATTAATATATAGTTATAGGATGCCACCTGCCAATAATCAAAATGCACAATCATCCATTGTACAGGTCATAGGATATGAGAGGCTGAAATAGTATACATCATGAAATAGATTACATCATCTCATAAGATCTATGAAATAAAATACAATACAATATAGTACAACCATCTATCATAGTACATAAGAAAAAAAATGAAAGAGAGTACAGAATAGGGAACTGTAGCCATGACATCAAACTGTCAGATCTTAATGGTAAAAGTAAAAGCACTACCACCTGACCTCATGGTAACCTGAAAAGGTTCCACTCCCATCGGGCTAAGGAGATAGTCTCAAGTCCACTCAAAAGTCAAAACCAACATGTAGGTTAAAGAATCACCTCAAAGAAAGCTATCTCAAAGGGTACCAAGACACAAGTATCAACTAATCCTAGAGGCAACACACGCATGTAGAAAATCTAATATGTAAGTGGGTAAGTTTCATCACATGATCCAACCCTAAGGTTACCCTGGCAGTCTTTTAATACTCTACTCCCCTAGTGTCTCTATGTGGCACCAGCATCCTTTTGTATAGAAAAGGCATACTAATGAAGCAAGGTCACAACCAAGCATCCTCTCTACTTCCATCCTAGCCTATACTAGCACTCAAGGCATGGGTGAGGAAAAAAAATTTCTCTTGTTGATTCATTTTAAACCCATTTAATAAAATGTTATCACTTATTAAAATAACCTACAATGAGTTACTCGCCAACCTCTTTAGGGCGTTGGCCTCCATCGCAAGCCGCTTCCCAAAATGAGATACAAATGACTTACCCTAAGCTCAACAAAAGCAAAAGATCTCAAATGACTATAAACCACACATTAGTTCTTAAACAAGCAACTAGAAAGTACTAAAATATTGCTGATCATAATCACAGATTCCACCAATATGATCATCCTAATAGGACTGATCACAAAACAATTCAACATAAACCAAACCATGTCACAACATGACATCACCAAAAAAAATCATTTAATCACCTCATTCGTATGAAAGCAATTGGGAAGCAATCCAAAGATAACTGATCGAAGACTCAAATTTTATATCAGGAAAGACACATCATCCACCTCAGTTCTACACAAGAACTAGAAAGCACATCAAAATATTTGATCGGGCTCATCATAGCACACACATGACACATTACCATGATTGGGTATAAAAGATCATGTACAAAACATCATATGACATCACAGAATAAAACTCCCAAGCCTCTAGCGAACATCCTGACTGGCCAAAGCTAAGTCAACCTTGAAACCTCGATAGTAGTAAATCATACATCGCATACAATACATACAATAATAACTTTCATAATTCATTAGGTTTTGAAAACACAAAGGTTTAATTTTTACTAAATGTTTTCAAGTTTTTAGTTTCATTTTCAAAATACAGATTAAATAACAACAAGGGTTTCAAATTCTTTTTTCAAGTATTATTTTTTATAGAGTTTCCAATTCCAAATAGGGTTCACATTTTTGTTTTCATTTCCAAATTTTATAGTTCTTAAAGTTTTCGATCTCAATTAGGGTTTCAGTTTCCATTTCTCTAGTTACACAATTCACTATGGTTTTCAAGTTCACTAGAATCCCAAACGATTCTGAAACTAATTCATATAAAGTTGTTTAAACATTGTTTCATAATTCAATTCATTATCAAACATAAGGGTTTAGTAAACATACATTATAGTTTTTGTAATTTTAAAGTAATATAATTACTAAGGCTTTTTTGATTTACAAAACTTTCCCTAGTATTATAAATCATTCTTATATAAAAATTGCACCTATAAACAAAATCCAATTTAACCATTTTTTCGAACTTCAAAAATTAGAGTTTATTATACAATTACATTTTAATAATAAATTAATTAAAGACTTCAATTAAATATTATTTAAATTAAAATTAGTAAGCATTAAATTATTAAAGATATTAGTTATTTTTATTTATTAATAAAATAACTATTAAAATAGTAATTATTAATGATAATTATTATTATGAAATTACATTTAATATTTACTAAATAATAAAAAAATTAATATATTTAA
Organism: Cupressus sempervirens; assembly: GCA_028749045.1. Classification (NCBI taxonomy): domain Eukaryota; kingdom Viridiplantae; phylum Streptophyta; class Pinopsida; order Cupressales; family Cupressaceae; genus Cupressus; species Cupressus sempervirens. The sequence continues at coordinate 772,948,577 of CM053787.1, read as the reverse complement.
AAATATTTATTAAATTATTTAAAATTTAATAATTTAAAAAAAAATCATCTAAAAAAACCATCTAGAAAAAGACATTTATTATGGCCTATTGGCCAGGTGGTAGTGTTGACGTAACAATACATGTTCTGTAATGGCAATACTAGACCCCTGCTAGAGAGAAAGGAAACTAAGGGGGAGAAAGGAGGGGGGTGGTGGGGTGGTGGCCGCCACCCGAATAAATTTATATTTTTAAAAAAATTTAAATAAAACAACAAAATCCCTCTCCACAAAGAAATATACCACCATATAAAAAAATAAAAATTATATTTTAATAATTATCACAGTAATACCTAATTACTATAGCAATTATATATATATATATATATATGATAATTTTCCCAAAATAAACCTAGAATAGAAATCCAAACCAAATAGTGAAAATCTATAAAGAAAAATTGGTTTTCTTTTCAAAACCCACATCCTGATTTCGACAAATCCATTTACAAAACCTCAAATTAACAATAAGGGTTTCAATCCCTCCATTCATTATAGATGGTTTTGAAAATAAAGAGCAATAAAAACACAAACAAGGGTTTCATATTTGCAATTCTATATAGATAATCTCAAATGAAGAACAATAATATCATGAACAAGGATTTTAGATTCAATTCATATATAGAGGTTTCTCATATGAAGAACAATAAAATCACATAAAAGGGTTTCAAATCGATTCAATTTTGAAAATAGATTTGCAAAAATAGAGAAGGTAGAGAAATCAAAGAGAGAGCAACTATTGCACAAAACCATAAGATCCTACCTAGATTTGATGCTAAATGACAGTTGAATAAAACTCGCAAACAATTATCTTTTCTTTCGAAATCCTCTTTCCAATAATTTCTCCTCCAAATCTATGTAATTGTAAAATGGGCCCTAGATCTCTGATAAAGAGTTCTCCCCTAAATTTGGGGCTTCAATTGTGCAATCACATGAAAAGACTTGTTGATCTATGTTATTTAATTATATCTTAATTTTTATTAGCAAACTTTTTGCAATTAATTAAAATGTCTTTATTAAATAATTTTCTCTCTCTTCAATTAATTTATTATATTTTTATTTCATGCATAAGCTTTATGCAATTTAATTAAAATAAACTTTATTAAATTTATGTTTTCTCTCTCTTATTAAATCATGAGACACTTTTAATATAATATTTATTAATTTAACTAATAATATTATTTAGAGTTTATGATTAAAATAGAACTCCTAAATAAAATTATTAAATTAAATAAATATAAATATGGCTAAATTAGACTTTAATAAACAAATTTAAATATAATTCTTTTATTTAATTAATTTCTCAATTAATTAAATATAATTAAATATTGAATTTTCTTTATAAAATATCCATTAAATTAAATCATTAAATATTCTTATAATTTGATTTAATTATAACAATAGAAAATCATCACAAGCCCACAATACAAAATATGAGAACTCATCATAAAGTACAAAATACCAAAACAAACTCAAGGGTCAAAATCACAAATTCACATCACTTGATGAATTTGAAAAGGTGAAACTAACTTAGATTCTTGTCCTATTTTTTAGGAGAATCAGCTTAGGTTAGGATTTCGAATCAAGATTTATCTCCCCACTTATACCATTGAGATACTATGATAGGGTACACTCATCCTAGAAATTTAGAGAAGTCCATACCTAGTACTTGCAACCTACACAAAATCCACGTATGTATATACACATATATTCTAAATTAATCAAGAAATAGTGGGAAGTGGTACATTGTGTAGATCTCGACTAGAAGGTGACCACGACTCCCTCATTCAACCACATCAGAAATGTCAATCATAAAATAAAACATACATGTACACCATACACATGCAAGTATAGGGCAAATACCTAGAGAAACTATATATAAATCATTCCTCTAACTAATGTCATAAAATAACTGAAAGCCATTAAATGAACATTTATATCATCATCGAAATAATCTTGGAATAACTTAGTAAATCGTCATTTATATAAACTGAGTATGAAATACATTTAATCAAATTCAATAACCAAGTACCAATAATCATAAAACATAATAAGAAAATAGGTCCAAAAGAATATGACAATACAACATAAAAGTCAAGTAGGGATAAGAGTAGGTAGTACAATTTATTTTAGAGATTAATGAGAGAGAAGGGGAGGGAGAGGGAGGGGCAGGGGGGGAGGGAAGGGAAGGAGGGAGAGAGAGAGAGAGAGAGAGAGAGAGAGAGAGAGAGAGAGATTATAGGGGTAGGTAAGATAGAATGGGGACAAGGTGAGAGACAAGAGGTAGATAAAGAAGGTAAATAGGGGGAAAGTATGACAAGAGTAGAGAGCTGATAAAGTCTTAGAGAGAGAGAGAGAGAGAGAGAGAGAGAGAGAGAGAGAGAGAGAGAGAGAGAGAGAGAGAGAGAGAGAAATGTGTATGTGTTAGAGAGAGAAATAGGACATAAATAATGGAAGATTATAAAAGAGAATAGTTGGGGAGCCATGTGTGTGTGTATATTAGAGAGATTTATGGAGAAGAAATGGTGAAGTTAGGGAAGGAGAGGGAGAGAAAGAGTGGGAGGGGGAGGGAGAGGGAGAGACAAAAGAGAGATTAATTATGGGGGGTAGATAAGAGGCAATAAGGACATGCTGAGAGACATGAGGTAGAGAAAGCGAGAAAATAGGGTGAGAATATGGCAAGAGTAGGTAGTAGATATATATTTTTAGATTAATGAGAGAGGGGGGGGAAGAGTAGGTAGTACAATTTTTCTTTAAGATGTGTGTGTGTGTGTGTGTGTGTGTGTGTGTGTGTGTGTGTGAGAGAGAGAGAGAGAGAGAGAGAGAGAGATGGGGAAGGGATGAAATGAGGTAGATAGAGAAGGGAAAGAGAGATATAGATGATATAAAAGTTTGGAATTAGAATAATTAGGGATCATATATATAAAAATGCTTATAAATGAAAAAGAGTGAGGGGGTTAGAAGGGGGGTGAGAATGTGTGTGTGTGTGTGTGTGTGTGTGTGTGTGTGTGTGTGTGTGTGTGTGTGTGTGAGAGAGAGAGAGAGAGAGAGAGAGAGTTATGCTGAAGTTAATCATATTAATGAGAACAATATTGATTCACAAATTCAACAATACCATAAACAATAGGAAGAGAATAAAGAAGAAGAAAAAGTAGAGGAAATAGGTTAAAAAAAAATTAAAAATACGATAAGGACAAAGTCACATCATCAAAGGTCCCAAGTGACACTACTAGTGCCACTAATACAAAAGAAAATAAAGAGAATGAGATGAATTTATTTGGAAACTAAGGAATGTATACAAAACTATGATAAGGTTATATGTATGTATACGTAAGAATGATAAAAGAGGAGACCAAGTAGAGGCCTAAAGAGATGATGAAGAGTTAAGAGTTTGATATAGAATCAATTGTGAATCTTGATTTGGAGACATGGATCCTACAAAAGGATTGAGAAAGTAGAAACAAGAACAAGGGATCTGAATAGCTTTAGGTAAAAATCATTTTACAAGTCACTAACATCTTTCTCAAATAATTAATAGTTTATGTAAGTGTATGTGAAATCCATTAACTTAGTTAATAACGTGAGCACCCTATAAGTGAGATAAAATATTTTAACAAATTAGTCTTTAATATGACTTTTAGATACATTCAACAATGTATCAGTCACTCCTAGCTAGGTCAGTCACTTAGAAGGTGACAATATTTTAGCTCTTAATCAGTTTATTGTAGTCAAGAGTTGTGGATGACATCCCCAATCCAGTTTTTCCCCATAGCAAAGGGTTTTTGTGAGACCAAAATTATGGAGTTATGTGTGGATGTGTGATTTTATTATGGTTATTTGTTTACTTTTACATTTATTCAAATAGGTAAACTCATAATAATTGCAACAATTAATGAGTATAAATAATTGGTTATTATATTTCATATTTTAATTGTGGTTAAAATTTGATTTGGTGAATTATTAATAAACACTAATTCACCCCACCTCCGCACCTGATGTACTTATCTTTCCAACCAGAAAAATCAAAGAGAAGTTGATTTTCATGAAATTATAACATTGGTTAACATGACATTAAATAGATGATTTATTATAGCAAGGTTGGCTTCTTGAACAAAGGGTATTGTTTGTAGGATAACTACCTAAATTTCCACAACTCAAATATAGAAAGGCTTAGTATCAAGACAAGGTATCACTGCCAAAATAATGAAAAGAAGAACCATAATACAGTATAGTGCTAGGTTTCTAAAAAAATAGTTAAGAACTGAATTCACTTCCTTGAGCAACTTATTTGATTAGTTCACACTTGCATTATATATATAAATGCATTGTATGATTTACATCCTCATTGTTACACATACATCTTGGAATAATTTTACATATATACCAAACTAATGACCAAAATGTATCCATAAAAATAGATTTAAGATACATGCTATGACACCTCAAGAAATACAATAATCTTCAAGCATGTGAACATGCTACCACAGTCTTTAGTGCTCAAAGATATGATAAGTACACTAAGAAAAATATGTGGAACAATAATCATCCAAATGATTCATAAAGTATTGCCTTAAAACATAAGCTTCATAAAATCACCATGATGATTCAAACAATCAATGAGCCATGAAATGGTAGAACATTTAATTCTAATACTTATTGAGTACAATAAACTGATGAATTTACAATAAACCAATCAATTTATAATCATTGATACACCCATGAACCATTAGAGGTTTGAATAAGTATGTTGTCACTAATAACAACCATGTTTACATCAATGAAAACCAAATGATAACTATCATCCTCATATTCCAACAAATAATAACCCTAAATGCAATTGAATCCAAATCTCTAATTCAAATTAACCCTAACCTTATTACTAAACCAAATTGAACCCAAATGTTGTCCACGACCAAACCCCAAACATAAACAATAAACCAAATATGGTTTAAAATAATGGTTAGGATTTAATTAAGGAATCGTTTCAATTAGAGCTTAAATTATGTAATTTAATTCTTAGGACTCGCCTCTCCCATGCTATTAGCTATATATACATTGTATAGTATATAATATATGTAGAGATAGCCTATAGATATCGAGGCTTTAATTTACTTTAGGAAAAGGTCTCACATTTAATATTAAAGCCTTGATATCTCCTAGCTTTATCTATATATATTATATACTATATGATGTATATGTTGCTAGTAATATTTTAAAATTAAATGACAATAATATTATGTTAAATTTTTTTAATTAGATATAATTGTGTTATATTTTATATTTTTATTAAAAATACAAATATGTTATAATATAAAATAATAAAATAACATTAAAATAAAAGTAATCAAATAATTTGATATTATTAATTTTAATTCTTTTTATAAGTATTATGTTAAGGAATTTCTAACTTCTACAAATTTAAACCTTTTATTTTTTATTAAATTAAAATAATAGCATCATTTTCATCTATTTGCACTTTGAAATTAAAATTTAAGTAATTAATATTAAACTATTTAACACTATCTACCTTAAAGTTTTTCTACAATTTTAACTATTTTCACATAAATATTTTTAAAGTTTCAAAGTTTTAACCAATCTTAAAAAAATTATATCACGAACTTTATTGCTATGTAGCCTTGTGTTACTTGTCTAACAACAAAATTTCTCTCAATTTTTTTTTAAGAAGTATAACAAATAGACCATGCAATTTAAAAGGATATCTTTGTGTTTTTTGTTTTGATAATGCAAGTATTATGGTATTTAAAGAAATATACAATTTTAAATGATACGGCCTGATCTATTTTATTTCCTTAATTCTTCTAATTAAACAAAACTTTCTTATAATTTAATATTTTTCTAAGTGAAAGGTTCAATACTTAAAATACATTTTAATGGTTTTGATATAGCTTCTTATTTCATTCTTATACTTACTGATGTATTCTTAGCTGTAAATAAACTTAGATGATGTGGTACCAATTGTACAGATATGGGTATTTTTTAGCACAATTACTAGTTGACATTTTTTGGGAGTCTTTTTAGACACCTATTAAAAAAAATGGTAATTTAACATTATATTTGATAATTGTGAAGTTAGAGTACTCAACTACTAAAGCCTCTCCTCTAGATTTAATAGTATATCAAATTAAATTATATATATATATATATATATATAATTTTACACTTTTTTATAAATTATTTAATTTTAAAAAAACCGTAAACAAAATATAGACGTTGAAGCAATAATTTTAAAAAGTATGGAATCGAATAATTCAACATTACCAATGTTAAAAACTAGGACTTGAGGAAATCAAAATTACTTAATCATGCAATTCATTACATTAGTGATCACTTAACGTTTTCTTTTAAAATTTAAAGCCTAAAAATATCCATAAGAGAATAAGTTCACCAAATTGCAAGTGTGTGTGTGTATATATATATATATCTTCGCAGCCTGTGTCTTAGCCATATTGAACAGATTCATGTAAAGACTAATAGTTACTTAACTCATTCGATTAGTAACTTATTCCGTTCAATTTCATTTAAAATTCATCAAACTTGGGACTGAACTATAAAATTAAAGGAATTTAGGGGTCCTTATTTATGAATGCACCTATCGAGGTCGAATAACTATTTTTTGGGTCCCTGTTTGAAGATTGATTTCCAATCATAGCCTAAACTATCTCAGCGTAGACAACAACATCCATTCAAAATTTATAACACTTTGTTCTCAACAAATTTCAACTCCAACTTAATTACTTATAGTCGATGGAGCTATTACTCGCCTTAGCCATATGTTTAATCTAATACATTTTGTACAAGTAACTTTATACAACACAAAACTCCAAAAGAAAGAAAAACAATAAGACATGATTAATCTTATCAAACCAATTTTCCTACCCATATTCTCATGCAGGCACCATGATAGTTGTTGAGGCTGTGTGAAGATACAACAATTGTCACAATCCTTTAACAGCATGGGCAATGTTCTAGATCTTTCCCAAGTTATATGGATTGAACTGGTTCTCCTAGCCTTTTCTTGGGTCAAATTCAATGTAGAATTAAGTTACCACCTCTGATATATGACTGAAGTGCAGTAGTCTGAAATGTAGTTGAACTTCATTTGTGGTTTACTGTGCTTTCCAATGGAGCATTTTGGTGTGTTTGCAGAGAAGTGGTGTATTGAGTCACCTAGTTCTAGACAATCAGTCTCAGTCATACACAGTTGCGGTTGAACTTAAATACATTTTTGTCTATATTACTGAAGTTTCAATGAGTTTTTCAAAGTTGAATTCTACAAACGAACTTAGTCAAGGACATTCAGAACCAGACAACAATCAAAATAAAAGGGGCATTGTCCATATGAAGAATTGAAGGAATTTACTTTTATTTACTTTTATGTTATATATTGTATATTTATTGGTTATTATTATTAATAGAATATAATTAAAGTTCATATATCTAGTATTATCTAAATATCTACTACTTTTCTTATTTGTGTTTTTTGCATGGTGGTTCTATTTTATTTTGTTTTATATTGACTCGTGTTTTATGAGTTTGATTCACATGAATCCATATCTCATGACAATAAATGGAACACTTAGTACTCATTTTAGATATAGGTTATGTTCATAAAGGTGAAGCATCAAAACTTCCGAGGAGGTCACCCATCCCAATACTACTCCAACTCGAGTACACTTATCTATGAAGTTTCCTCCATGGTTAAACCCACTCTACTTGCAACCCCATTTGAAAAACATTCACCAACCATTGTGCCTTATGAACCATTCATTAGAAAGCCCCTTAGGGTTTTCAATTTGTAAATACGATATATTTTTCCATAGTAACTCAAATTGTTATATTGTTGACTCATGTTTCATGAGAAGTGATTCACACAAATCTAGCTCTCATGCCAATAAATGGGAGAATTATCACTCATTGGATCTAGGTAATGCTCATAGAGGTGAAGCATCAAGACTTCTTGGAAGGTCATTTGAGTCAAACTAATTGACTCATATTTCATGAGAAGTGATTTACATGAATCCATCTCTCATGTCAATAAATGGAAGAATTAACACTCATCCAATCTAGGTGATTCTCATAGAGGTGAAGCATTGAGACTTCCCGAGAGATCACCCATCCCAGTACTACTCCATCTTGAGCATGCTTAACTATGGATTTTCCTTCATGGTTAAACCCACTCTTCTTGAAACCCCATTTGCAAAGCCTTCACCAAGTGTTGTGCCTCTTGAACCATTCATTAGAAATCCCCTTAAACTCATCAATTGATAAGTGCTAAGTGTTTCATCTCATAATTAATAGTTAAAGCTGAATATGCTACGACAATAATAAACTTTACTCAATTTGTTTGGATCAAATAACTTCTTGAAAGAATTCAAGAGAAAAAGGAGGAACTAATATACAACTCTAATTTACAAGAATGATCAGGATTAGAGAAGATGTGTAAGCCTAGAAGCAACGATGGCATAGGTGTTCCACTTAGATGAAGTATGCTAAGTGAATTTTGCATACACAAAAAGCCACAAAGCACAAGGGAAAGAAGATAGATTAGTGAGTTGGATTGGCTAGGTCAGCACGATACACATGGACCAAGGAACCTATGATTTCATACTCATGTAGAGGGTAAGAGTGCAATCAATATCACAATTAATGGTGATGGGGGAATGTATCAAGGAATAGTCAAAATAATTCAAATTTGAATTCTTTCCAACAATAACAAGTCATTGAGGTTACATGGTGCGTGTGACTCTTGTACGGACACACTATATCTAACAAGAGCAACACACTACTACAATGATAAAATAAGCTAGTAGTGTGGGTGAGAATTCAAATTTTCAATTCAAAAATTAGGACTACTAAGCGAAGCAAGAGGAAAGTATAAAATAAAATGGAGTTGAAAGACTAAAGATTAGATTCTCAAGTGAACAGCAAGAGAGTCAAAAGAGATGAGCTAAAGTGGAATCTCAAAGTGTGAAGGAGAGTAATCATAGAGAGGTCATCTTTAAAGAGTTATTATGTTGAGGAGAGGAGAGAAAGCCCGAACAACATAAGTTATATCATGTGCATAAAAAAGGAGAGCTAAGAATGCAAGTGATTAGAGTCTAAAGTTGTGGAGCCAAGGTAAGGAAAAGCCTAGTTCTTGACTAGTTAGGGGAGTTGAAGAATGATCTATTTCAAGTTAAGTCTAGTAGATAAATTGTTAGATCATTCCATGTTTTTTACTAATCTTTGCAACAAAAAATTTGATTGCAGGATGAACCTAAAATGATCTTTGTACCAATCACCTAATAGGGTGACACATTAACTTGTGTTCCAAAGTCTTTTAACCAAGCTTCTCATAACAGTGCAATACTTTAACATGTCTCATCAAAATCTCCACACCATGTGGTATCTAACATTGTCTTTGTAATCTTCTAACATAAAGCTCTTTATTGGGAGCACTTCAGAAGAGTGAAAGCTTTGTGAGAATCAACCCCAATTATGTTTCCATGCGATAAATAATGTGTTAAATGTGTTTCTATTATCACGTTCTATGTTTTCGCTTAATCTTGATCAATTAAGTTATAGCTAGCAATGACCCGTAGATAACTATGAAGTGTGATCTAGAGTAAAAAGTTGAAATCAATGAATATACTAATTCACCCTTAACAATAAATCTTTATGATGAGAAAAGAATTTTCAGTTGATTTGGCTTGAACTATGTCTCTTATATGAATTAGAAAATTTTCATGAATATGTATTATAAAGAAATTATATTTTTTTTTAAGCTTTTAGTACAGGGTTGTTCTACAAAGTTGCAACTTATGAAATTGAATGAAATGTTGTGATATTTCATACTATAATGATTCAATTGTGTAGTTTCTAGGTCAAACTCATTGACCCATGTTTAACAACTCTAGCTCGATGAAGCATGGGTCAATGAGTTTGACCCAAAAACTAAATAATTGTGTTCTAGTATTAATATCACAATTAGACTTGATGGAAAATATTTCCCACTCAATCATAGAATTTGAATGCCATATTGGTCATTTTTCCACTTTTGAGCTAGAGCGAAATTGGTTGGATTTATCAATTGACAGGTTAAATTTTCATAAATCACCAATACTAACACTTAAATTTATTAATAAATCATTATATTTTGATATAGTAAAAACCAATATTTTCACAACATAATATAAACCTTTTTGCAAGTTTAAAATATTACTATGCAATATATAAAGTTGAAAACTTTAAAAACTCTCTAAATTTGACATATATTACTAATTTTTAATTGTTTTATAAAATCTCATATAATTTATTATAATATATGAATCTATAAAATTGCACATAAAATTTGAGATTTTTGAGATTTTTTTTTTGGATCGGTAAGAGGCTGAAGCCAAGATTAATTATCATATATTATTATTAATGATTATTTTACTAAGCACGGGTAGATTCGAACCCAAGACCTCTGTGATAAGAGGCTCACAATTTTTGAGATATTACCAATTTATACTATATTGATAAAATATTATAATTTAAAAGGGTTATTTAATTATTTATAAATTAGAAAAAAAAATGGCCATTACTATTTATCTTAGAATGTAAAATGAAAGGCATTAAATTGATCAAACTTATTATGAAAAAAACTATGATAGGAGTGAAAATCAAATTCCAAATATATTCTTACTTATCAAATGAATGAAATGTATTATTTGGTTCTTTAAAGTAACCAATTAGATATAGGCTTCACTTTTATATGGTCATTTTAAAATTTTTTAACACCTTGACAATAAAATATGTCAAAAAAAAAAAAAAAAACTTTAAGAGAAGAATTCAAGAAAAATAAAAATAAAATACTCAACTAGTATAACTTTTTCCCTAACCATATTTAAAACCACTGGCCAGTTGGTACTTTCCTTAAACTTACACAATCAAAATACTAATAATCATACATTTACTAATAATCATATATTTGCTTGGGAGTGGAGCATTTCATTGAGCATAATCTTAATTTGTTTCAGTTTACTTATTTTTACTATAGTTATTGATTTTTCAATTTAATTTTTCAAACCCTACAAATGAATTGTATTTTAAAAATTGCTTTTTAAAGCTGCAGATTAAGAGCTTGAAGTGATTCCCATTAAGAATTAAATTTCATTTATACTAAACATGTTTTTTTTTTTATGAATAGTCCTTTTCAATTAATAAAATTTACTACGATTACAATTCACAAAAAAGGATCGGGGGATACAGGATCACCCTGCGAATGAGTTCAATCGGCCAAAGCCGGAGCAAACAACATGGCCGCAGCCAGCAACTATAAACTATTCATCAAAAAATAAATAAAATAACAATCCTCATGCTGCCAAGGCAGTACCAGCAGAGGGAGGAGGATCATCTTTATCCGAAAATCCCCACGCATCAGTGGGATTGTAAGGCAGACTAGGAACAGTCCAGCCGTCAGCAGCATCTGTAGGATCTGGGGTAGTTGCAGTCTCCGCATCCTTCTTGTCTGGCCGCGAAGGAGAAATTGCCAAGGCCAGCCAGGGAAACTTGCCAGGGTGCGCCCGTCCAGGGGGAGGAGCCGGAGACCAGCCAGAATCCCGCCCAGGGGGGCAGCAGTGGACCAGCCAGCACCACCACGTGGTGGGGATGCAGAGCAGAGCCTCCACCCACTAGGAACACCACTGGGAGAGTGATGGCGGGGACCCTGGGAGCGCGGTGTGTGAGAATGGCGGTCAGAGGACTGGCATTTGGAACGGCGACCACGGGATGAGGAAGCATCAGCTGAGGCCTCCGGAGGCACTCTAGCAATAGTACAAGGAGCATTGCCCCAGTGGTTTAACAATTCTTGTAAGTGGGCAACCTCCAAGGCAACTTTATTAGCTTGCACCTGTATCTGCATAATGACATTGTTACAAATGCATGCGTTAGTGTACATTGCAATGTTAACATCCAAAAAATTGTGAGTGAATAAAACTGCATTCCTATCTTTCCATAGAGAAAACAAAATTTCCATCCTGAAGGTATGCCAAATCTAGGAAAACTTTCGAGAAAATCTGGGGGAATCACTTAGAAGGATCGTGTGCCATGAAAAAGGTTCGAGTTTGAAAGGCTTGAAAAAATCATGGATCCAGTGCCAATAATTCTGAGCACATTTGCAAAACCAAAAATAATGCAAAAAGGACTCAGGTTGGCCACAGAAGGGGCATCTGGGGTCAGGAGCCCCAATGTGCTTGAGCTGAGGCCCCAGGGGAAGACCTTGGAAAGCAAGGCACCAAGCAAAGTGAGCAATCTTAGGTTCTGTAATGGCACTCCAAATGGTGTTGAACCATTTTCTCCATTGAGAAAGCGAAGAATGCAAATGCCACCGTTGATTAAGCGTGTCTACCATTGGAAGGTGGGATGAAAGCCATCTATATCCCATATTGGGCTTATAATTGGTAAATGGAGTGGCAGGAAACTACTTCCAATCATACCACCAAGGTCGAATAGACTGAATCCCCACTTTATGAAGTAAGTGCACAGGGATGGAAGACAACAGAAGCTCATAAGTCTGACGATCGACACAAACAAGGTGGTATTGAACTTGCATATCCTCCCAAGACCTGAAATTCATGGTGACTCTTGAAAAGATATCCTTAGTAGTGCGAATGACTCATTTATAGAAATGCAGAGCAATGGCACCTTGAGTCTTGGCAAGAGGAATACCTTGGTAGGCAAACAGGGGAGACCACCAAATGTTCTGTTGATTTAAGGATAGCCCATTGTGGAACTCATTACCAACCCAATGAAGCCAAGGTTTAACAGCTTCCCGGGCTTTCCAAATGCTCTTTATAACGAAGGATCCCTATATGACCACTGGTTCTCGCATAGTGAGAAAAGTCTGAAAACCAATTCCCTTCCAGGCCGGTCTGTTAGCGGGGAAGCCTAAAGAGATGCAATGTATGACAAGAATTTTCCAGGCTTCATCTCCAGAAATAGCTCTGATAATCCATTTAGCACAGAGAGCAAGGCCTTGCTTCTGAGTGGAAAGCAGGCCGAGACCCCCAGATTCTCTTCGGAGACAACAGAAATTCCAAGCAACTCTGTGACAACCATGATGGTCAGAACCAGAGGCCCAAAGAAAATCTCTGAGAAAACGTTCTAATTTGAGGTATGAACCTTTGGAGGGAGCCCAAAAAGAAGAATAAAACACACGGGTGGCAGCCAAAATCTTAGAACAAATCTGGAATTTACCAGCAAGAGAAAGCGGCTTAGTGATCCAATAATCAAGCTTTTTGGTAATCTTTGTAAGCACAGCATTCCAAAGTTCCACAGGGGAAGCCTGGAAAGCAAAGGGAATGCCAAGAAAGCGAAAAATTTCTCCATGAGTAACCCATTTCCATTGGAATTGGCTGAGCCAAGGTGGAGCTGGCAAAAAAGACTGTCAGTAATAGAGCATTTTATGCCATTGGATGGCAGATGCAGAGGCTTAACAAAAAGTGTCAAAATAATCTAACGCATTTTTGATGTTTTCTTCATCCTCAAGAAGAGTGAGAAAAGAATCATTAGCAAAATGACCATTGACTAACTGGGAGGAAGAATCAGGCAAGGAAATGCCACGGACCAGCCCAGAAGACACAGAACGAGCAAGTAAATAACCAAAGCCTTCGGCAGCAAGGACATAATGTAATGCCCCGTCAAGGGATCCAAAGAATTAACCTAGTATTTCACTAAGTTTGGTAGCATTTTTTTATTTTTTTTTAAAGTCACTACCACATACAACTTCTGCACAATAACGGAAGCAATAGCAATGTCCATCTAAAGAGTAAACTTAATATATACAACAGATTACATTCTTTAAGATCCCCTTAATGTGAATTACTTACATGAATCCATCTAGTACAACATCCACATGAAATAATATGATAAGTCCAATGTTCAGTTATTACATATCCAACTGCTCATTCATCCACTGTACATATCACATGGTATGAAGGCTTAAAAGAATATACACATGTAGAATAAGGTACATCATCCTATTTCAATCCATGATACATTAAAGTAAAGATAATCACATGACACTCATGATACATCATCATAAAAGCCATTTACATCTATCAAAAAGATCAAATAAATAAACTAAGTGCATGATTCCTCCCAACCATTAATAGCATCATTAGACCATCGTGGATCCTAGCCATCCCTCTGTGCGTAACATTCCAAGCACCGAAGAGGTCATCGGTATTATCATAGTAGGAATGTCACTCCTAACATCCTACTAACATAAAAAATAAAGCGTAAGATATCATCATCTAACATATTCTAATCATCAATGAAAGGATACATATCCACCATCATGAAGGATGCATTAACCACAAAGTCTCAATGAATCTCAAATGATAAGAGTGGAAAATACACTACCAGCCGACCGCATGGTACCTAAGTGGTCCACTCCCACCGTGCTGAGGAGATAATCTCAAGTCCCAAAACAGGTTATCAAAACCACATAGCACACAACTCTAAAGTCTAGGAATCCTATAAGTATACTAACTCAAAGGTTCCAATCACAAAACAGACATTTACTTCCCAGAGGCACACAATGACATGTAGGAACCTACAATGCAAGCGGGAAAGTGTCATCGCATTTATCTCGTACAAGTTACCCTGGCAGTTAGCTAAACTCCACAGGTCCATACAGATCTCATGCGGCCACTAGTATCCTTTCATACTGACAAGGCATACTATGGAATGCAAGGTCGCAACCATGCGTTCTCTCTACTCCCATCCTAGCCTATACAAGCACTCAAGGCATGGGCGAGAACCAAAACTCTTATCTTTTTAGGTTCATTCAGTTAGTATTAAGTGTGTGAATGTTATCACTTATTAACCAACTTAAATTGAGTTACCCTGGAAGCCTCTTAGGGCCCTGGCCCCCATTGCAAGCCACTTCCTGACACTACATGCAGATATCCTACCCTAATGCTCATGGTATCATAAACATAAAGAAAGTCCAAAAAATCACCATAATAAAGAATCAACAAATATCCATGATTAAAATCATTAAATATGCATGAAAGCATCAAATCACCATGAGCAACATCCATAGAAAATCATGAACACAACAGCTCTCTATTGGCAACTGAAGTATCACTGATAATCAAAATATCCATTGGTTCTCAATAACCAAAATATATCTCAAAATCAAACTGATCGAAGACTCCAAAATGGTTGAGTCAACACATGTCACATCATGACATCATCAATAATAAATCCACATATTAGTCCCACCATGGCGACTAAAACATATCCAAGGATAACTGATCGATGACCAAAATAATGGTTAAGTCAAGGGTTCCAGACATAAGAAATCTCAACTATAACAATCAATATTCACAACCAATTCATAGAGCATTCCATCACATAATCATGGTTGGGTTTATAAAGATCGAATGAAAACATCATCAAGACACCACATTCACATAACCCCCAAGCCTCTGGTAGATGTCCTATACTGGTCAACACTAGTCAACCCAAGACCCAAAACATTAGTATAATGAATACACAATGTAAACACATGTTTTGGTTTGCTAAATTTTCAAATTTGAATTCATATGCATAATCTCAGTTTTTGTAATTCCAAGTTTAGAGAAAGAACATTTTCCTACGTTTTTCCACGGATTAATTTTTGGATGGATTAAAAATTCCCTCTAAACTTCAGTTTTCCAATTATAACATTTAAAAGACGTTTCCACTAACTTAACTTTCATATGCTTCATTTATCTTATAATCTTAAACTATTAATTCATAATAGTTAAAACTATAAAATTACAAAACTATTCATCATTAAAAAGAGATGAATTTATAAATCTTTTATTAACAACTTTAAATCTTTTAATATATATATATTACATATATACATATATACATATATATATATATTACATATATACATATATATATATATATATTACATATATACATATATATATATATATATATATTTATATTTAAACATATACAAATGTACATATATAATATAATATTTAATATTTTTGCATTTTATAAAAACGGAACCGAATTTTATTAATTTTTGATTCATAAAGGAAATCGAATTAACAAAGTTTTCGTAGAATCAAAGCCGAATCGATTAAGCCGTCGACTGTCACTGTGGTGACTATTGCCGCGGGTAACCTGCGACCATTGCAGTCGCGGGTATACTGCACAGCAGGTACCGCGCCCCTTAAATACACGGGTACAGGGTGCAAATTCCGCCCCCACCCAACATGCATTAGTTTTTATTAAATCAAACAATCGCAATGTGATTTAACAAGTTGTGATTCCGCCATAATAAGGGTACAATTATATAAATACATATCATATAAATGTATGTATGTATGTATGTATGTATGTATGTATGTATGTGTATATATATATATATATATATAACAAGGTTTATGTATATATATATATATAATATACAGAATCTCAGATTGTTTATAAAATTACAAGCTTTCATTTTCAGAACCTCTCAATGAACTTGTTCTCTTAAGAATTTCTCTGATGACTAATTCTAATGGGTTTGTCCATGAAATTGCAACCCTAGTCCATATTATTTTCAGATCTAAACATATAGAATCCTTAAATAAAACTTAATTGCCCCAAATTGAAAATGCGCAATGAAGACATATGGAAAATACGAAGAAGACAGGGAAAAGCAAGTTGCAGAAGTATCATAATGAAATCACAAGAATCTACCTAGATTCTGATGCTAAACTCGCTTATCCTCAGACAACCCGCAGAGCAAGCTTCCCTTCTTCAAAATTTTCCCGAATCCTCCAATGCCTCAACTATTCTCCATGCTAACCATACTATCCACGCTATGTCCCCGCTATATCCCCAAGCTATTAAGGAATGCCCGAATATAAAGAGCTTTCGGATAACCCTAGAATGCTTCTAGAATCAGCTGGAACATATCGCCAACTAAGCATGGACCTATTTCCAGCCTTTTAGATAAGCCCTAGGGTTGTAGACACCATGTGCTTAATTGATGCACTAACCCTCATTTTGTTGACACATGAAAAATAGGGAACTACATTATTTCCCATGCAAACTTATAACTCCAATAAATTTTAAATTAATTTTCATTTAAATATTTATAACTCCCACTTTAATCTTCATACTTTTATTTTAATTTTTTTTTTATAACTTGTATTATTAATATTTGTTTATTAATTAATTAATATTTTATAATTTATAATTTATTTTAATTTCTAATCTTCTTTTAATTTAATTCTCCTTTAATTAATAATCAAAATATCAAAATCATGATATTTAATCTCTCAAATAAATAATTTGGTAATTAAATCTATTTATTAAAACTTAGTTAATAGAAAATTCACCATGGACCTTCATGATAAAATATGAAAACCCATCATAGAACAATTCATACCAAATCAGTCTAAAAGATTAAAAATTACAAAATATGTCATCCGACACATTCAGTGGGTACTCAACTCAGATACTTGTCCTAACTCACTAGGACAAATGGTTTTAGGGTTTGGGATTTGGACTTGAGAATTTATCTCCCCTCTCTTATTATTGAGATAGTATAATAGGGTACGCTCATCCTGGCAATTCAGGGAAGTCGATACCCGGTACCTGCAACCTGCAGAAAAGCCATGCATGTACATACAAGATATATAGTGCTAAGCTAAACAGGCAATGGCAGGAAGTGGTGCATCGTGTAAATCCCGACTAAGCAGGTGATTACGACTCGCTTCCATAACCACATCAGAAACGCCATGCAATAAGAAAACACGCACACCATAGACATGCAAGTACGGGGTAAGTATCCATAATAAAGCACATAAGATAATCAACCATCTAACTAATCATCAGCAGTAACTGAAAACAATATAGTGATCATCATACATACATGAAATGTGAAGTCTAAATGATCTCATCACATGATATCTGAATCCATAATATAATGTCTGATAGTGTCAAAACAATACCACTAATCCATCTACATAAACTAGTCCATCAAAGTTTGATAACAATAGCAATAATATGTCCAGAGAAGATGTGAACGAGGGTAGACACTACACATAAAGCGCAGGAGCTAATGGACAACCTTGTTTGATGGAACGAAAAAGTCCAAAAGCTTCAGATTGCGAATTATTGATGGTGATGCAAGCATTAGCGTCACCAAAGAGCATCTCCACGGACTGAAGGAAATTGGGACCAGAACCTAGAGCCTGAAGCATAGCCAAAATGAAAGGCCATTCAATACGATCATAGGCTTTAGTAAAATCTATCTTTAAAAAGATAGCCTGCTGCTTGGACTTACGAGCCCATTCCATACCTTCCTAGACAACAATGATGTTGTCAAGAATATACCTGGATTTGATGAAGCTAGTTTATTCAGGTCGTACAATTAGAGGAAGCATATCGCAGATTTTGAGAGAGAGCACCTTAGCAATGATCTTATAAGACACATTGAGGAGGGTGATGGGCCTCCAGTTGCAGATGTCCTCAGGATCGCCAGCTTTAGGTATGAACTTAATATTGCCTTTATTTATGATCATTCCTAAGCTTTTAGAATGGTATGCTTTAAGATAGACTTTGTGCAGATCAGGACCAATTTGCTCCCAAAGATGTTTGTAAAATTCACAGGGAAATCCATCACACCTAGGGGATTTGTCATCCATGGAGTAAGCTGCCTCTTTAGGGTCTTGGAGGGAAAGAAGTTGCTCACAGAAAGCACGTTGCTCAACCGCGAGGCGGTTTGGAGTAACAGAAATACACTTTCTGAGAGCCTCCTCCTGAGTAACCGAATGGCCCTGCGAAGCAAAAACATTCTCATAGTGAAGAACAAAAGCTTGCAGGATGTCTGGCAGATTGGAAAGAACCTCAGTTCCCTGTTTTATCTTTTTAATCCCAATATTGGTATGACGGGCTCGAAGAGCCTGAAAGAACTCCTTCAAGGCTTTGTCGCCAACCTCCAACCAGTGGAGACGGGCTTTGATTTGAGCTCCTCGGGCAGCATAGTTATCAACAGTTTGTTTTTCATGGCGAAGCTTGGCAAGCTGAAGTTGCAGATCCACATCAAAAGGGTTGAAGGTGAGCGCTTCAGAGGCTTTTTTGAGGGCAAGGGTGTTGGCTTCATAAGAACGTTTTCTGAAAATTGTAAGCTGACGCCCGTAGATGTGCAAAAAATGAGCCGTTCTGGTAATGGCATCATTCCACCATTGAATCCAACCTCGTTGAGAATGTGGACGTGGTTCCAAATTCCAGACACGTTGTATGTGGGAGATACTAAACATGTTGATTATTGAAGCATCTATGCATTTATTAAATTAACTAAAAAATTGTTGAAACCATTTATATTGCAATGATATACAAAATGGGGAAAAAATAATCATTGAATTTACTTTAACAATTCTAAATAATACAAAAAAAAAAAAAAAAAAAAGAAAGAATACTTTAGTCTAACCATTTTGAAATAAGAAAAGCTAGGCAGAGAAGAAATTGCATTCTATGTTTCTTCCCGCATTAGAGGAAAGCAAAGCATTGGTCCTATTTACAATGTCAAGGAAATCATGAAACACTTTCTAATTATTTTCATTGCACACAATCTGTATGTGCATTGCGAGTCAAGAAAGTGTGGTTGAAGGGAATGGTTTTTCTTTACATTCCGGTCTTGAATTGTCTCTATCAGCCAAACAAAATCACAATCAACTTGAAATTATAATTCGAAACCAAACGACACGGACACCAACGTTGGATAAAGAATGCAAAAATGCATCGGTTCATTTGAGAGCAATACACATAAAATCTCTAGTGGTCCATTGATCAACGCCAAGTAGGGTCCACAACAAAGAAAGAGGAGTAGTGGTTCTAGATAGCAACATTTACACAACATTCAAACTAAACCCACTTAATTGTTAATTAATTGAAAAATAACATGCAATGAATATAACACTTTAATTAATTAATAATAATTGCAGTAAATGAGTCAATTTGGGTGTTGTGCAACAATGGTGGCGTCGATCACAGTTAGCGAGCATTCATGGGATCAAAGAGGGAATTGAACATGTAAATATTATGAAGTAGAGAAAGAAAAGATGCAAGTAATCAAACCAACCTCTTGATTACATCGTAAATTGAGTATTGTTATAGCACGTCAATCTATAAGGAATTATATTTAAGAGCATGTTACTTATAGATAGATAAAAAAATTATTTTAAAAAGTCATGTTAGCTTTTTCAATCGTAGACTTGTTTTGATTTTCTAAAATGCTATTTTATGACATGTACATAACATTTATTGCAACAAACTTGCAACAAACAAGTTTTAAGTATCCGATATGGACCCAAGCATTCCTGAAATCTCTTCATCATTGTTATTATTTATGATTGAACTTTTGATTTCTTATTTTGATTTTATTGTGCTTGATATCTGTTATGTATAAAATATCAATATTTTTTTATAGATTACTATGATATATATATATATAGGTGCATTTCCCTATTCTGCACTTAATATGTTTGGTTTCAACACTGTTATTTTCTTTTCTTCGTAACACTTAGGTGTATATAGAATAGAGGGCCTAACCTATTCTATTGGTTTGCTTCATTGAAATAATCTCGTATTTATAAACCTCCCCCAATTTCATGAATTGCATGTGCACAAGGCATCTTAGAACCTATAATTAATCATATGCTTTAAATGAAAGAAATATTTTTAGCATTAGTTGTGTGGAGCCAAATCTTCAGAAAGATAAATATATTGACAAATATATTCCTATAATTCTCTCAATATTAATTGTATTTTTTTCTTAGAAACTTTGTTGAAAAGAAACTTGGAAGTATATGAGAAGGATTCAAATGAGATGATTTTTTTTTTTGGGGCTACCATGAGAAAATATCATCCAATATATAGTCATATTTCTAAGAAGATCTGAAACATTTATTTAGATTAGGTCTAGAAGCCTAATCCATTGCAACTTTATCTTTTGCTTCTAGTCCAAGAATTCCATTGAGAAGAATGATGTCAACCCTTAGGGCTCGTTCACTGGCAAGAATTGATAAATGCGACAATCAACTATGCTAGAATAAGTTCACTTTTGGAATTCACACATTCTTAAAATAATTTCTACAATATCACTTGGACCTATTTGATTGGCCTAGAAAAAGGGTGAGTCAGAAGATACATTTTTTGTGTTTGGTTGTAAGAATTAAAATTGAAATTGAAATAAATCTTCTTAACAACTACTAATTTCTATATCAACTAGGGAGAGTTACAATGCCCAATCCGATTTGGCATTCTTCCAAGTTCCAATCATAGTGCATACTAAATCACTAGCCTAGTTACAATGCCCATGTTCCTCATGCCACCAGGTTCATTTTTCATCGGGAACAATTACAAATGAGCATTGCACCCAACATTCCTCATTCTCTACTCTAGCATTACTGAGTAAAGGTCAACAATGATCTCCTCTACCAACCAACATTGCGGCTAGATCATTATAGTTCTCACATTTCCCAATATTCATTGAGCAAATTTCAAAACCACAACTGGCAAATTCATCCGATTAACATTTCAATCTATTAGAACCCGCCAAACCCCTGACTTGGTTCGAGATCCAAAATAACTCTCTATCTGCTCCATGTAGATATTATATGGTCCAATCCGCAATCTTACTACGCATATGAGCTCATCTATTTGACAGTGAACTAAACTATGCAAATCCAAGTTGTCGATCTACAGGAAAGTCTTCGTCAGAAAAACTGCATGATCTGATCCAGTCACCTGCATGATATGATCCAAGAAGCATTTGATACAAGGTCAATCCATTCATAGGCAGACTACCCACAATGATCTAGCAAAGCAGACATCACATATCTGATTTGGACTCCCATAGTTCCAATGCTCTGGACTATAGAATAATGACAAGGCAATGTTCCTTTATAAGTTGTGGACCCAACAACTCATCAAACTAGATTTATTAAAAAGTGAAATAGGAATAACCTGTTTTAATTGAATTTTTTTAAGGAAAAGTATTCAAGAATTCAATCTAAGAAATTCAATTAAAATGGCTTCTTAAATTAGGACAATGATAAGTTCTAACTCATTTTTTCTTTGGGCATCATAATTAGTGTATTCTGGGAATAGTTTTCAAGATTTTTTTGGGAGTTTTTAATGTTTTTAAGATTTCTTTTAGAGTGATGGAAGATTTGAGGCGAAATTCTTTTCATGTAGATTGAAGACGACAGTGACTTAAAAATTTGCATAGCCTAATATAGGCAATATCATATTGAAGAAGACAATGTGGAATTGTGCTAGAGGCCACATCATGACTTTGATCTCTTCCTAATCAGTCACTTCATTTCTTTTCCTATTTCTATATGTGTTATAGTGATCATCCTCTGATATTAACAACAACTAAAAAGGATGTGAGTAATCCACCTTGTCCAAAGAACAACTCCTTACATTCAACCCTTTCAAACCGTCTTTTCTTACCATGGCTGTAAAAAAAAAGCATTTGGAATCATCTCGAGATTTGTGTGCATGGAAGAAAAAAAATCAAACATGGAACATGCAAAGTGATGTGTTCAAATACTTATTAGCTCTTCTCTTTTGAAAATCCATTTGGATATCAAAGGGAACAGATGCCAGAAACATTTTTAGTTAGATTCCGAACTACAATGAATGTACTGCCACATGAATATAGTCTATCTTATAGAGGGCATACATTCGAAAACAAAATGATATTCAATCCAAAATTAAGAAAACTCCTAGAAGCAGTGCTATAAGAAGATGATCATTAGCACTGTTGAACATCTAAAAACATAAACCCTCTCAGCCACCTCAAATGATGCTAAGAAGACTTGTGAGAAAGCTATAAAATGTTACAGTAATATAAAACTCCAATCCCTAAATTGACAGCACAGTAAGGTAAATGTTTCCTGCTTCTAAATAATGTTGCCAAACTCTTCATTTCAAAATTTGAGGCTGGACTGAAATACAACAATCAAATGGAGAAATATGATATTTCCAGCTAGGACTAATTAGATTTTGCTATCATTTTAAATCTCACATTTGTACAACTTTTCTTTTATTCTATTCACAATCGTAATTTTATTTTACCCATAACTTAACATAATATAGATATTGCACTGATTAGTTTCTGTATTCAATTGTGTTAAGATTTTTACCATCAACGTTTTGGATCACACTACATGATCCATCATCAAGATGAAGAGCAAGAGATGCAAAACTTAATGGTAAAAATCTTAATACAATCAAATCCAGAAACAAATCATTGCAATACAATGAATTTTAAAAAATTGACCGACATCTTTTTTCTAATATGCTGACGAACAGGTTACAGCAAATAAAATTTAAATGGAAATTAGCACTCTAAACAACAACAAAAAAATTCAACCCAGACCCAGCCAGGCATATGCTACGACTTGAGTCACAAACCAATGAATCTGATAACAATATTAAATAATAACAATAAAACGCGATCCCTAACTTCAATTGTAGAAAGTGACGCAAAAGATAAAACAGCAATTAGTAATTCTAAAATCAAAACCTATCCAAATCGACCCACGCCATAACACAAGAAAATTTACTCGCTGTAGCTAACAGAAAACTTTCAATAACTAAATAATTATAATCACCAGAAATGGAAGAAAGTGGTAGGATATTCATAAACAATAGAGCTTCTGAAAAGAATAGATTAAAGTAAAATACAAGGAGGAAAACCTAGAACTCCCTGTCTTCCACTCATGCCTGACGGTGTTTTTTTCTTCATGTCCTGTGCCAAACAGAAAGTGAAAGCAGCAATGCAGCTAACCTTACACAGAGCAAGAGCAAGAGCAATAGCATTACATGAATTCTCAATTGTAGGTGTTGTTGTTGGGGCAAATTAAGACTTGATTTTGGCAAATTCAAGATTCTTCTTTCCATCGAGCTTTCCAGAAAACGCGTGCTGTATATACTCTGCTTGAATAAATCTTCTATATTTACAGGGATGCTTCTCATCTACGAGTTCAGCAGCAGGACCCACTTCTGTTTCCCTACCTGGACCATAGAACATCGCAATAGAGATCCGATCTCTGTCCAGGTTTGTGACTGCCCTGTGCTCAACGCTCTTGTATATTCCATTGCTAATTACCTAATTCAAAATACAAAAGCAAAAATTACATTTGATATCAATCCGGCGGCATATACATTATTCCCACGTATGGTGATCAAGAATGAATTGAATAGCTTTTTTGTTTTATACATGAAATCTTAAATCAAGCCAATAATTCACAATTTTGATTAAATCCCATAATTACACACTCATAGAAGCATTCTTTGAATCAAGTTGACCAAGATTGATAGTTGGTACAAATTGTTGTTCCTAATGACTCTTAAAATTCATCTTCATTACCTCAAGCATGTCACCAATGTTAATAACCAGAGCACCGGGGATGGGTTGAACAGAAGTCCATTCACCATCTTTACAAATCTGTAGCCCCACTATCTCATCATCCTGCAACAAAACAGTCAAAGAAGATCCATCTGAATGAGGGCTTATGCCTAAAACCAGATCCGGTTTTGGGCAGGGTGGGTAGTAATTCAATCTCATTCTCTGTCTCATTTTTCCGCACATGTTTAGAAAATAGTCTGGTTTTAGTCCAAGATTTTCAGATAAAAGGCAAATAATTTCATTGCCAAGTCTTTGAATTCGAAGAGCATATTCTTCCACAGTTTCTCTGCAACAAACGGGCAGCATGATTTGATCAAAAATGGAAATGATGAAAATCAGATGGACAGGAACAGGGCTAATACACCAAGCAATTAGTTTGAAATGGAATGTAAAAACTTAATGACGTAGATGTGCTTTTCATACCTACAGCCATCAGCGACCTAGGACAGGGGAAGAGGCAAAAATCGATTTTACAGAATATTTTTATCAATATGAATTAACAAAGATTTCGGTACCTAAAATCCGCTGGCTTTGTTGGCCAGAAGTCCATTTTTCTATCCTCTGGGGGCAGAGTAGTCAAGGACATCATATCCGCCCAGTCTAGTACTTGTTCATCAGAGATTATAAAAGCCTGGCCATAGCCTTCAAACTCTTGTATTTTGTATTTGAGTTTTTCTTGCAGGGGCAGTTCAATGAAATCCCTTACAATTCTCTTCATTCTGTCTGTCAGGGAAAGAGGAATTCCGTGATTCACAGCCTGTAATAGAGATATACATATCATATTAGCTAAGCATGCAAGTTAGAAGAGTAAAAACAATATGGAACCTGATCCCTATTCTACAACATAATTTATAGTCAATTTTGAAGGTACCCACTTGAAAAAATCCCCATTCTTGACATGCCATGCCAAGCTTTTCTAATTCCTTTTGCCTGTAGAGATCTGATTGTCCCAAAAACATGCCCATATCAATAATGGGAACGTCCAATTGATGAGGTGGAATGGCATTTGGGCGCTCTTTCTCTGATCTGATATACCTTTGGGGGAGGCTGTGAAGGTTCTGAGATGCCAATTCCTGAACAACAGGAATTGAAAATCTTTTTGAAGTACCATCAGAGGGATCAAATACCGTAGCTGAATTAAACATGTTAGTTTTTCAATCTAAACAAACCACCTTACGAGTTCTAACCTCTCGCTCAGAATTCTGAAGCTCCATCAGATGGATTAAATACCAAGGCTGAATCAAACATTATAGTTCTTTTAATCTAAACAAACATTCTTGAGTTCTGACACTGCACTCTTAGAAATTGTATACAGTGGTGTGGGTAGAAACTCGCTGTCAACGTACACTGTAGAATTGTCCATATTCAACACTAGATGTTCATTATAATGTATTTAAGTTTCTTGATGGTAAAATAATATTAAACTTTCATGTACATTGGTCCTACATTTCCTCTAAAACATTATAAAATCTCTTTGTTGATTATTATTATCATTTCTGTGAATATTCATTTTCATGTAGGTTATACCTACCATCTTATTTATCAATATGATACGACATTGTTTCTTTCTTTCCTTTATTCTAATTGAAATAGTAAAAACATTCTATATTTCTTATGATACTGTTTTTAAAATTAAATATCAAAGGAAAATAATACAGATTTAACCTAATATTTGCAGGTAAAAATATTTTGTTTATTATTGTATGTATTATATTATATATTTATTATTGTTTTTTATAAATATTTATTTAGAGTGGTTAATTTTTAGTAAAAGTGACAATGGGTGGAATTTGAATCTTGATGGTAAGTACAATAATGGTACAACTTAATCGTAGTATACTCAAAATTTAATATTTAAATTTATCATTTATATTTTAAATTAAGCTAAGATATCATTTATGTATATGCATATATATGTACATACAGATATCAATTGAAAATGCATAGTTAAATGTTAGGAATAATTTAATTATCTGGATGTACCAAACTGGATGTCCTAGCTGTGATAATTGCCTTGACCTCTACAAACTTTTGAAGTTTTTTGAGGATTGGAGTCATGACAATTGATTTGGCATAGTACAACTCTAACTTGTAACACTATAATATCTAATTGCTTGCCAAGAATAAATGTCATTGTATTGAACGTTAGAAGCCTCATTGGGAACCATAGCTAATGCTCCCATGATATGATGTGAACTTCAAAAATCCTTTTGGGCTATAGTTCACAGCCTCATAACTAAAGATCATAGTTTTAACTGAAGAAAGTTACAAATGAGAAAACTTTTCATGCAACAACGTCTACATCAGTGAGAGTGTTTCAATGTTGCACCATAATATGAAGCCCATTGTACAGGGTGAAAAAGTAGTAACTCATCAAGTTACCCAATTCTGACCAAACATCTACTGTCTGTAAAAAGTTAAAAACAAACCATCATCCCAAGTATCATTACCCAGCTGCAAGCCAATAACAACATTTACTGACCCTTCTCCATTAAGAACAATCGCCATACATGATCTCATATTAATATCCATAAAATTGGACATCAAATGGAGGTGCAATACTTTTGCTGCAAATGGATTGTTTGAATGTTAACCTCTATTAAATCCTAATGCTAAGCATGATGCATCATCATGTACTAAAGATGCCATATCATGAGAATAAGGAGATAAGTTACTGCTGTCATACTTGGAATGGTCTGATTTATCTCCATGTCTCTCAAGGATAATTTCGTCATAAAGGTGATATTGTACTCACTTGGTTGCCACAACTTTTGAGTTGTCATTTTTTTTTGTAGCCTTCAGTACAATTTGTTTACCTCCATGAGAAAACTCAAGCTCCATGTTGTTGAAATCTTAAATGTGTCTTCCAAAGGACTTCAACCATGGTACTTCTGATACTACTTCAATTCAACCAAAGCACTCCACATAGTTCTCAGCATCAAATTTATAATTATCTAATGCCCACCCTTCATATTTTCCTTGTGCAAATAATTTTGGATTCATCCACCAACATAACGCTGAATACAGGAAAGTTCTCCACTTGTTGTCCTTCCTTGACTACAAAGTTCTCATCAATAAAGTTGTGTTGCATTGCTCTCCACTATACACATAACTTCTCGTCCTTCGACAAAGATGATTTTTGGAACCACTGGATAGGGATGCAAGGGCACCTTTCACCTCGTCATCATGCTCACTATCCTCAACGCTACCCACATCAGAATTCACCTCAATAAGATATGCCTTACCCTTACCAAGACAACTATGTCTCCAAGGTTCTTTGCAATGAAAACAAAGATTCCTTCTTCTTAACTCATGATTCTTTTGAATTTTCCTAACATAGGAGATGTGACTCTGGGCTGATTAGGAGCCTTCACGTCTGATGCATCATCTGATTTTTGATTCTTGAAGTTCTTCTTGTGTGCCTCAGAAGGTGTGACTTCAAGATCAAGAGTTAACCTAATGACATCATCCAATGTATTAGGCCTATGTGCCTTGACCAATCCTTTCAGTCTATCACTCAATCCTTCTAGAACTGTGACTCTTTTCTGTGGCATATCAAGAACTATTAAGAATTTTTTGAAACCTATTTATTTAAGTCTCCACATGTCTTACGTGCTTAAGTTGGGCCAATTTCCTGTAATTGACTTCTATACCTTTTCAGTTAAAGTAAGTAACCAACCTCTTAACAAATATTGAATACGAGTGTATCATTGCATGATCATGGGAAACTAATCCATGGTTCCACTTCCATCAATCATATGCTAGACTTCTAGTTGCATGATAGAAAATTGTATTGCCTTCTCTTCTATAGGCCTGAGTGTAGGATTCAAACAACAACAGTAACACAATAAAAAAAAATGATAATATTAAAAACAAGGAAGGCTCTGTTTTACTGCAGAGAAAAAAAAAATTGATATATTATTCCAACTACAAATTGCTATTTAGCCAATACATTTATTCAAATAAAAATTGTTAAAACTAATCCCTAACACATAGATCAAAATATAGATCAGGAGTTCTGACAGTAGTTTTAGCATTATTCCATGCCTATGATCAAGGATGGGAGAAGAAGTAACTAAGACTAGACAAAAATGCATCCAAAAATATCATCTAATGCATGCCATATGTATAGCATGCTTCTTGTTTAAACTACTCCTAAACTGAAGTATTCTAAAAATTATTTATAGAATGGTGGAAATGGAGCAGTGGAGCTGGAGTTTGAAGTGAAGATCTCATCATCAATCTTCATACTCCCCCTTGATGCTGAGAGGACTCACAATCTGATCTCTGAGTACCAAAAACTGATCTTTTGTAACTGTCTTTGTGAAGATGTCTGCAATTTGCTCCTTTGTGCTGATGTACTTCAACTCAACCGCTTTATTTTGTACCAAATCTCTAATAAAATGTTGTTTAAGATCAAAGTGTTTGGTCTTGCTGTGATGAACCGGATTCTTGGCCAATTTAATGGTACTTATGTTGTCACAAAAAATCACAGTAGGCTGAACCTGTATCTCTCCAATTTCTTCAAGAAGCTTTCTAAGCCATAAAGCTTGTGTGCCAGCTGAAATGACCGCAACATATTCCGCTTCTATAGAAGAGAGAGCAACCATACTTTGCTTCTTTGAACTCCATGTAATTAAACTGGAACCCAAAGAAAAACAATTACCAGATGTAGATTTTCAGTCATCCAAACAACCTCCCCAATCTGAATCACTAAAGCCAACAAGCTCAAACTTATTAGAAGAATAGTGAATGCCAAAATCTACCGTACTTTTCACATACCTCAAAATTCTCTTGGCTGCCTTCATATGTTCCTCTGATGGATTTTTCATATACCTTAAAACCAATGAAACTGAATAAGCAATATTAGGCCTTGTGTGAGTTAAAAACATCAAACTCCCCACAATGCTTCTGTATAATGTCTCATCAACAATTTTAGCACCATCATCTCTATATAATGTAACTCCATGAGCAATTGGAGTGGAAAGAGGTTTACAATCAGCCATATCAAATTTTTTCAACATATCTTTTGCATACTTTTCTTGACAAATAAAAATTTCATCTTTACCTTGATAAACCTCCATGCCAAGAAAGTACTTCATGAGACCTAAATCTTTCATCTCAAACTCATTCATCATAGCAACTTTAAATTCATCTTTCATCTTTGAACTACTACCCATATATAACAAATCATCAACATACAAACTCACAATGAGAATATCATTACCTTCTTGTTTGTAGTAAAGGGTAGGTTCATTCTTACTTCTTTGAAAGCCATTCTACTGAAAATATCCATTAATTCTTGCATACCATGCACATGGTGCTTGCTTGAGGCCATACAAAGCCTTCTTCAACTTGTAGACATAATCTTCTTTGCCTTGAATCTCAAAACCTTGTGGCTGTCCCACATATACCTCTTCTTCTAAGTACCCATTCAAGAAAGCATTTTTCACATCCATGTGATGAATACTCCATTTCTTTTGAGCTGCAAGAGAGATTAGCATCCTAATAGTTTCTTGTCTTGCTACTGGTGCAAAAGTTTCTTCATAATCAATGCCATACCTTTGAGTGAAACCTTTAGCAACCAATCTTGCCTTGTGTCTTTCAACACACTCATCACTATTATACTTGGTCTTATAGACCCATTTTGTGCCAATCTTCTTCTTCTTATGTGGAAGATCTACAAGATCCCATGTTTCATTCCTATCAATGGAATCCATCATCCAAACCTCATTAGCACATGCATCTTCAAAACATGATGGCTCAAAATTAGCTTTAGCAAGTAATGCAAAATTTACTGTCTCACCTAATAGATCTTCTTCATGTGCTTGATTTTGACACCTCTCATAAATATCACTCAATCTTCTTACCTTCCTTGGAGGACTAGAGGATGGACTTGCTCTTGGTATTGGTGAGGGGTTTTTTGGTGGGCTTGGTGATCTTGAAATAGAACCATTAGCTAGCTGCTCATTATCATTATCAGCAATATCATCATCATCCAAAACTGATTTTGGCTTTCCAACATGTTGTTTTTGATGACCATAAACTCCCTGTTCATCAAAAATCACATCTCTTGAAACAACAATCTTATTAGTAATAGGATTGAATAATCTATAAGCTTTGTTTTCCTCACTATAGCCCACAAAAATACATGATTCACTTTTAGCATCTAGCTTTTGCCTATTCTGATTAGGGATGTGAACATAAGCCAAACAACCAAAAACTATAAAATGATTTACATTAGGCTTTTTCTCATACCATGCTTCATATGGAGTCATCTTGTGGAGGGCACTTGTCGGACTCCTGTTGAGAATATATACGGCTGTAGCAACTAAACCAGCCCAATAAGAATTGTTCAAACCCTTGGTTTGTAACATGCTCCTTGCCATTTCTACCACTGTACGATTCTTCCTTTCAGCCACTCCATTCTGTTGGGGTGTGTATGCAGTTGTGAGTTGTCTTTTGATGCCATTCATCTCACAAAAATTCTAAAAATTGTTTGAGCTAAATTCTCCTCCTCGATTTGTTCTCAAACATCTTATTGTGTTCCCTTTCTCATTCTCTACACGAGCTTTAAACTTCTTGAATGTATCAAAGGCTTCATCTTTAGTCTTCAAAAAATATACCCAACACATGCATGAGTAATCATCAATAAAAGTAATGAAATATGACGACTTACCCAAACTTTGTGTTTGCATTGGACCACAAATATTTGAATGAATAAGTTGAAGTGGGTATTGGGCCCACCATGCATTGCCTTTTGGAAATGATTCCCTTGAATGTTTCCCTTTTGCACACCCTTCACAAATCTGTTTATGCTCTTCAACCTTAGGCAATCCAAGAACTAATGCATTTGATGTTAGATTCTTCAAACTATTGAAATTTAAATGGCCATACCTGAGATGCCACAACCAACTTTTATCCTCATAAGCCATATTGACAAGCTGATTATCATTTTGACCAAACTTCAAAGGAAACATCCTATTCTTTGTCATAGGAACAACTATAATCACTTTATTTTTTTGATTCTTATCATAGATAGTACAGTGCATGTTCTCAAATACCACTCTATAATTCTTCTCACATAGCTGCCCAACACTCAATAAATTATGCTTTAACTTGGGAGTATAATAAATATCTTGAACACTTTTCATACCTTCCTTTGTCTAAACATCCATGGCTCCTTTGGCCGCAACATCCACAATATTGTTATTACCAAGGGTAATATTGGATCTGTAACTATCATCAAGCTTTGAAAATATTTCTCTATTGCCAGACATATGGTTAGAGCATCCAGAATCCAAATACCAAACATCATTCACAGTACTTTCACCTTTCCCATAACACAAAAATAAATTATCCGAGGAAGGATCCTCATCTTGTTGGGCATAATTTGCACTATTTTTACCTGATTTCAGTCTACACTCTCTCTCAAAATGTCCATACTTATTGCAATGATAGCATTGGATGTTCCTTTTATCAAATCTGCCTCTACCTTTGCCTCCTTGAGCACCTCCTCTTCCTCTAGATCCTCTTGAAAAATTCTGATTTTGGCCCCTTCCTGAGCCTTTGTTGTTGTTACTACTGCTGCTAGCACCATCGTTCTTTGAAATTTGCAATTGGGAAGCAAAAGCCTTCTCATTAACACTGATAGATGTGTCCCTTATTCTATCCTCATGTGATATAAGAGATCCAACCAATTCATCATACTCCATGGTAGCTAAATTTTTGCTTTCTTCTATGGCAATTACTACAATATTCCATCTCCCACACTCTCTGTCTCCTTCATCTTCAAGTTCTCATATTCTCTTTTCAAGGTTTGTAGCTTCACAACCTTGATCTGATCATTGCCATGGTAAGCATCTTTTAGAGTCTTCCAGGCCTCTTTTGCTGTCTGTGCATCAGCAATTCGAGGAAACAAGCTCTTATCAGGAGCCATCTGAATGTGAAACAATGCCATTGCATTCTTCTTCTCAGCTTCTTTCTTCAATGTCCTATCATTAGGTTGGAGAGTATCCCAATCTGCAAGCTCTTCATATCCAGATTCAACGATCTCCCAAAAATCTTTCCCAATCAAAAAAGTCTTCATCTTGATTGACCAATATTGGTAATCAACTCCATCAAACTCTGGAATTTGCAAATTGTGAGCCATGCTACTATCTTCCAAACACCTTCAGCTCTGATACCAAATGTAGGATTCAAACAACAGAAGTAACACAATAAAAAAAAAATGATAATATTTTCACTCTCACACAGAAATCTCCCACACTCTCTGTCTCCTTCATCTTCAAGTTCTCATATTCTCTTTTCAAGGTTTGTAGTTTCACAACCTTGATCTGATCATTGCCATGGTAAGCATCTTTTAGAGTCTTCCAAACCTCTTTTGCTGTCTGTGCATCAGCAATTCGAGGAAACAAGCTCTTATCAAGAGCCATCTGAATGTGAAACAATGCCATTGCATTCTTCTTCTTAGCTTCTTTCTTCAATGTCCTGTCATTAGGTTGGAGAGTATTCCAATCTGCAGGCTCTTCATATCCAGATTCAATGATCTCCCAAAAATCTTTCCCAATAAAAAAAGTCTTCATCTTGATTGACCAATATTGGTAATCAACTCCATCAAACTTTGGGATTTGCAAATTGTGAGCCATGCTGCTGTCTTCCAAACACCTTCAGCTCTGATACCAAATGTAGGATTCAAACAACAGCAGTAACACAATAAAAAAAAATGATAATATTCAAAACAAGGAAGGCTCTGTTTGACTGCAGAGAAAAAAAAAACTGATATATTATTCCAACTACAAATTGCTATTCAGCCAATACTGAGTGCCAAAAAAGTGTCTAATTTATGAACCCACGACCTTGCTGATATTCCTTAGGTTCCATTGGAAGTTGGTATAAAATATTTTTTCAAGGCATCTTTCTATTCAACTGGCAGGAAGCCTTGTCTAGCTTGCCCTCTACGCCTTCTGTCTTGCCTTTGCAGATGATTGCTAAGTTTGTCCTTATGCTCGTTCATGAATTGATTTGAATTTATTGGTTACCTTATATCAGCTGGAAGTTGCATGTATTCATTTCGAGAAATCATAATCTTATATGTGATGTGGATCTCTTTTATGTCAACCTCAGGGATTAGTTCTATTTCAACTGGATGAGGTAATAATTTGGAATGCAATGGTCGATCAGACATTGTATTCATTGTTCTCTTAGAGGCTGTCCTTTCTTGGTTACCATGCTTGGCTTCACTTCTGTTGTGTTGACTATTGGAAATCTCATTTGGTGCACTCCTGGAATTGTTGCATCATTTGCTAATGTAGTTTGCATCTTTAGTTATTGATGCTACTTCTGGTGCTGGGTAAGAACTGTCAGGAATTCGTTAAGTTGATTATTTTTCTCTCTTGGCAGGCTTCCATCTCTTCTTTCACCCATCTCTGCTTACATTGCGTTGATCTCAGCCTCTTCTTGTTGCCCTGACCTACTTCTTGGGTTATATATGTGTGATTCAAACCCTTTGGGATACACAAAACTGCTACAACTACAAACCCCACAGGCTGGCAGGGTTTATAGCTCTGATATCACTGAAATATTCTTTTCTAGACCCTGGAAATCGCAGATTCTTGGCGTATCTAGAGAGTTGCTTCTTGAGTAGATTGACAGATGTTCAGAATCTTCAAACCAATTGGAGTTAGTCCCAGATGTAATATGTCGAATGACTCCCTTAGTCTAATTATTAAGAGAAGTAGTTGTTTTGGAAACTCAGAATGACTACATCCAGAATAGAAGAGATTGCTGATTTCAGACCTGCCCTACGTCTAGAGCATACTGATAACAGATTGCAGGCATGGGGTTACGTCCAAAGTCTGTTGGTAACAAGGTTGTTGTCTTGCTTGACCTCTTCAAAGTATAGAGAGCTTATAAGATGAATTGAATAACAATCTTGCATGAATGAATCCTTCTCTCACCCAAGTCAGTGGCCTTATAGGGGGAAATAATTCACTCAGGCTGGAAAAGCAGTGAATACATCACAAATCATCTAACTTGCTGCCCAAAGCAAATCTTAAGAATGTTTTTATTTTCCAATCTTTAAAAATCACCAAGAACAAAACGCTTAGCATAACTATCTTCATTACATCATGGGACCTACTTTTAAGACTAAGTGAATTCACTTCAGCACTATAACTTTTTTGCCAATTATTTAAAATATCACATTTGCCCTTTATTAATAAATAATTAGCCTATGAGAGGAGAGAGTTAGGCTAGTGTCTTTATTTAATTATTTACAGCTAAACAAGATGGGACATTACAGTTATGCTGGGGCTGTAAAAATTAAGTCATTATATTAGAAACATCAGAATTTCTACAATATATGTATATGAAAGCTAGATAAACATCAAATACTAGCTCTTTTTTGTGGCCACTCTCTGTCTTGATCAGTTAACGCACGCCAACATTGATTTGAAAAAGTTATGAACTGATTTTGGCAAATTCAATATTCTTCGTCCCTTCGAGTTTTCCAGAAAAGATATGACGTATGTAGTCTGCTTGAATGAATCTTCTGTATTGACATGGATGCAACTCATCTGTAAGCTCAGGAGCAGGACCCACTTCTGTTTCCATGCTTGGACCCAAAAACATGGCAATGGAGATCCGATCTCTGTCCATGTTTGTGATCGCTCTGTGCTCAATGCTCTTGTATATTCCATTGCTTATTACCTAAAGAAAAACACAAAAACCAAACTTACATTTGATATCAATTGGTGTCTTAAAACATGTTTTCCAATTATTAAATCTAGGTAGTCGTAAAAAATGAAATGGGGAGATTTTTTGCTTTATACAGGAACCCTTAAATCCAGATAATCATTCACAACTTAAATCTAAAACCCGTAGAAACATTCTGTGAAACAAGTTAACAGAGTTTGATAATTCATACAGATTGTTTTTGCCGAAAGACTCTTGAAATTCATCTGAATTACCTCAAGCATGTCCCCAATATTGATAACCAGGGCACCAGGGATGGGTTGAATAGGAACCCATTCACCATCCTTGCAGATCTGTAGCCCTACTGTTTTATCATCTTGCAATAACACTGTCAAACCTGTTGCATCTGAATGAGGGCTTATGCCTAAAACCAGATCTGGTTTTGGGCAAGGCGGGTAGTAATTTAATCGCACTTTCTGTCTCATTTTGCCAAACATGTTAATGAAGGAGTCTGGTTTTAACCGCACATTTTCTGATAAGAGGCAAATAATTGTATTGCCAAGCTTTTGAGTTTCCAGAGAATATCGATCCATAGTTTCTCTGCAGTAATCAGATCGAAAATGAAGATGATAAAAATCAGATAGATAAGAACAGGGCTACTTTACCAAGCAATTATTTTGAAATGGGCCGACTTAAAATAATTGAAGAAGAAGAAGTTGATATGAATTTCGTGCCCACAGCCATCAAGACCTAGTACAGCAGAAGAGGAAACAAAATCTTTTAATGGGATCAATAAAATGACCAACATTGTCCGAGTTTAACTTTCATTATTCCAATGGAGTGGGCAAGTTGAGCATGAAACTAATGCTATTTCAAATTGTTTTTGGATTTATATATTCACAAATTTTTATTGTTATTATTCTGTCGGAGAGGAGGAGCCTGGTATCTTCTATAAGGATCAAAGATATCTGGTCTATCAAAATAACTTAAAACTCAATTTTGACTTCATCCTTTATGCATTGTACTGGGCAATATCCCTTTCAAAAGTATATTTCAATGAGGAATTAAAAACTAAAGATTAAAAACTAAAAAGTATATATTCTGCTGAAATTAGTTGGAACACAATCTTAACTTCATCTATTGTATCATCTCTAACAGTCCGATGGTGGAGGCCCTTTTAGTCTTAGTAAGTATTTTCGTAGATAGATTGAGATAAAGGAAAATGTTTTGATATAAAAAAGAGAAAGTTATTGGCTGGAAAATAAGATCCTTAACCACTAGATAGTCTTGAGATTTAATCTAGCAATCCTTCTACTGGTATTAGAATCAGATTTATGAAAAGTGGGGTAGCAAAGTGACCATAATCTCTTATATTGTATGAGTACTTGAGTTCTCTCTTCAATGTGTAGAGCAACCTATAAAAGTATATTGTGCATAGCTAGTAACTAGGTAAATTACCCTTTTTCATACATAAACTAAATGTTACAATCTAATGATGAACTGGATCAACAAATGTTTGGTACCTAAAATCCATTGGCTTTGTTGGCCAAAAATCCATGTTTCTATTCTCTGGAGGCAGAGTTGTCAAGGACATCATATCCGCCCAATCCAATACTTGGTCATCGGAGATTACAAAGGCCTGACCATAGCCTTCAAACTCTTGTATTTTGTATTTGAGTTTTTCTTGCAGGTGCAGTTGAATGAATTCCCTAAAAGTTCCCTTCATTTTTTCTGTCAGAGACACAGGAATTCTATGATTCACAGCCTGCCATAGTCATATAGACCATCTTAGCTAAGCAAGCACATTAGGAAGATAAATATAGTACGAATCGAATTCCATTACAATTGTTAGTCTAGAACATAATTAATAATCAATTTTGATAATGCCCACCTGAAAAAATCCCCATTCTTGACATGCCATGCCAAGCTTGTTTAATTCCTTTTTCCTGTAGAGATCTGATTCTCCCAAAAACATGCCCATATCAATTACAGGAATGCTCAAATTATGAAGAGGAAAGGCTTTTGGGCACTCTTCCTCTGATCTAATAAACCTTTCAGGAAGGCTTTGAAGATCCTAAGATGCCAATTCCTGAACAATAGGAACTGAAAACTGTTTTGAAGTTCCATTAGAGGGATTGAATACCAAGGCTGAATTAAACATTATAGTTTATATAAATCTAAACAAACACTCAGTTCTAAAATTGCACTCTCAGAAATTGTATCCAGTGCTAAAGGGAGAAGCTCATCCAGATGACAGTGAGAACGTGGTGGGAAGTCAACTTAGGCTCTAAATATTTAATTTCATCGAATTGTCTCCATATGCTTCAGCTACTTGTCCAGTTTATTTCAACTTATCCATAATAATGTCTCCTATCCAAGATTGTCCAAAATATGCCACACAAGACCCCTTTAAATACTACCTTTCTTGTAGGTCATACGATCCTTTATATGTGAATATGGTTATAATAGGGTGCACCAGAGGTATCTTAATTTTTTATAACATGATTTTGAAATATTAAATATTATATATTTATATATATAGTCCAGTTTTACACAGTCTTAGCAATACAATTTATGTAATTTCCAGGCATCAAATATATTAAATTTTCATTAACAATTTTATATACGACATTGACTTATGTTTCCCAAAATTCAATTCATATCTTTTGCTCTAGGGTTTTGAGTCAAGTCAAGTGTCAAAGTCCTGAGTTTGAGTTTAGATTGCCTATAGGATGGTTTTCCTTCTCATCATTCCTTTGAGTTAACCTAATGCGGGAAACATAAGAGCAATGCATCACTCCAAAGCTAGGTGATTAGGGCTTGGATGGTTTATTATGCGTTATCCCGATGAGAAGAAGGTCTTGATATTCTGCTAATTCATATTTTCTTGTTGCTAACCATGTTGAAGAAAAAGATTCAAGTTGTGAAGTAGCTCTTCATGAAAGCATTTCTAAATATCTGAGAGTTTCTAACTTTATTGTTAAAGGTTTATACCTAAAAGAAGTATACATTTAAAGAGATCACAGACATATACATATACAGAGCAAATGCAGTAGAGAACATTGAAGGGTGAGGCTAAAGATTGATATGCAGATCATGAGAACAAGTCAGAAGTAAGATCAGTTGAATTCAATATAGAGTGAACACTCAAAAATGTAGAAATGGCAAAGGAACCAAGTCAAAGGTAGTATGACCCTTTTTAAAATGAAATCAATCATTAATATTTAATCTGCGTGTATACATTGCAAAGTTGAAAAGTCAGTTGAACATAGAATGCATGCTATTGATCAGTTGAAAGTCCAAATGCTTATCTATCAGATCAAGTCTCATTCAAATATTATACAAAAGTTGAATGCTTTCAAGCCGTCAAATCTTATAAGATCCACAATCATCGTTATGTCACTATTAAAAGTTTTTCAATCATTATTTGTAACGACATAATCATAGAATGACACATGTCCTATATGCCATCACTTTTCACAAATCACAGTCAGAATCTAGAAACAAGGTGGCATGAAGCAAGGAAGGTCAACGTCAAATGCTCCGAGCAATGAAAAAGTGCCAACTATTTCCCACGATGCGTATAGTTGGAAAATGGACAAAATGTGCAAAATAAAACAAAGTGTTAAGACCTTTTTGTCACCGTCAAATCAAAGAAGATCTACGAAGGTCATTATGTCATCATAAAAAATGTCCATTTGATAATCTATGTGACAAAGCAATGTGAAGGTACGCATCTCGATGGGCCCATTACATTCTACCATTATCAAACTCCCCAAGCAATGAATTACTACCATCTGTCTACCATGATGTACCTATTCGAAAAAGTGGACCTACGCCATGAAATAAAGAGACTTAACATTATTTTAATACCATGGTCAGATTAGAAGAAGATCTATGTTTGTCGCTATCTTGCTATGTAAATTTGCAAGGAAATTAATCATGGAGACAAAATGGTGGAAAGACATGTGTATAAGAGGGGACCTGCAAATGAAGTTATGAAGGAAGGTAATACTATTTTAATCATAATTGTTAATTTAACATCAACGACCAGACTTCAAAGATGTAGTGACTACTGGAATATGAAATATGCAGATATGGCGCCAAACTGTAGAATATGAAAGAATGAAGATCTTTACAGGATTTCACAGAATTTCATGAAGACAAACAATCATCGGGTGTTTTTAGAAATATCACGGGTTTAGAATCACCAGTAAAAGGAATACCACATGCTCATATTATAATGTAGATTGGATAATTTTATATTTT
Source organism: Cupressus sempervirens (assembly GCA_028749045.1). Lineage (NCBI taxonomy): Eukaryota > Viridiplantae > Streptophyta > Pinopsida > Cupressales > Cupressaceae > Cupressus > Cupressus sempervirens. The sequence goes on along the minus strand of CM053787.1, from coordinate 772,909,108 downwards.
ATTCTCATTTCCTTTTCTATTATGTGGTTGTTTCTCTACCAGAATTAAGAAAGGATAACAACAAACTATAAATGTAACCTCATTTGACAATACAAAGGTCAACAAACTTGATGGTGAATTGGTTTGTAATTTTGTTTACCCTATTTGCTTGTCATGTTTTGTGGCCCATTTTTTTAGATTAGTTTTTGCATTAAGAGTTGAAGGACAATTATATGTGATCTTATGATAATCAGGTGGATTCCATTTTATTTTGAAATTTGCAGTAGGAGTGATTCCATTTATTTTCTTCATATATGATCTTGCTTCCTCTCTTGTTCATTTCATATCATGTTAGATAGTTTCATTGGGAATTCGAGGATAGATGTGTATGAATTTATTGGTAACTTGCTGAATTCCATTTCATTCAAGTCTAGTAGTTAAAGCAATTCCATTTTCCCTCATGTGCATCTCTTTTTCCATCTCTCTTTGAATTTAGATTATTATAACTACATTTAGAATAGAAGTAAGATTCAAGAATATCAAGATAGTCTATTGTAGTCATTCCATTGGATGTGATAGGTTGTCCAAATCTATTTTGCCTAAATTGTTTGTGCCTACAAAAAATTTGGTTATCCTTTACTACTCTCCGGTTAAGAGCTTATAATGTCAAGACTTCTAATCTCACAAAAACATAGTCATTACAATCATAGGGAGCTGTACCTAGTCAATTCAGAGACCAGTGATAGAATACATGTACACTGACCCAGTTTTTGGTAAGCATGCTCTTGTCTCTCCAAACATTAGGTATCAAAGAGTCAAGATTATAAAATATAAAAGGAGAACAAATTGTCAACCAATAGTTTTTGGCGACTCTACTGGGGATATTCAGATGAAAGCTCTGAAGAATTTTCCTTCATATTAATTTGCATTCTAATTTCATATATTTGAGAACTTACAAGAAAGGACTTGTGGTAGCTAGGTGTTTGCCATAAGAACTTGATACTAGTTTTATAGCCTCAACATGTTGAAGGAAAGAAGCAAATCTAAAGTTGAAGACTAGTAAGATCATTTCAAACACCATTTTTTGAACATTTGGTACACTTTGGATTCCAAATTTACCATGAGTTCCAAGGAGAAAGGAAAGATTGACCCAATGTACAAAGAGCTCAAGAAGTCTAACTTCCCTATCCTAGAAGACCTCTGCAAAAGAGGAAGAACATGTGCAAGGGAATCTGTAACCAAACAACTTCAAGATACTCTATTGTATTCAATTGTTCATCCAAATAGAACACATAGAAGTTAATCTTCTACTCCTCCTATTGCTAGGGCTTCCATTCCTTCTACTTTTGATGCTTTGTTGTTGATCGGTGGAGTACTTCCACTCTCTATTACTTTTCACACAAATCAAATCATTTTACCTACAGTTATGGCACAACCATGGAGAAATGCTATTGATCTTCTTGCCTTAAAGCTAACAATGATTTTCCAAGAGCATCAAGGGAGAACTTCCAAAAATTTAATGATGATGGTACCTCCTCTACAAAAAAACACTTAAGTGCTTTCCATATAGCTTGTGGTGTAGTAAATCCTCAACATGAAGATGTGGCAGTCAAGATGTTTGTAAATACACTAGTGGACACTGCTATTGATTGGTTTCAAGACCTACCTGCAGAATGTATCACAAAATTGGGACACTATGAAATAGAGGTTTGGGGAACATTATAAAAGTACAAAGGATGCACAAGTATTGTTGTTGCAATTAACACAGATAAAGAAAGAACCATCAATTTCCATGAGAGATTTTAATGCAAGATTCAATAAGCTCGTCAAAAGAATACATGTGGTAAGTGCACCTAAAAATGATAATAAGAAGACTTTGTACATTAGCTATATGCCTCCCGACTTGGGATGTCAAATTAGAAGATAAAATGTAGCAAACTTGCAAGCTACCCAGACACTAGTTGTGGAGATGGAGGATGATGATGTAGGAGCATTCAATGTTGTAAGGGAAATCATGTATCACCCAAAAAATATGCTTAGTATTAGTTTCTATTTAATGTGTTTCTATTTCTAGATACCAATTTGTGTCAAATAGAGACTCCAACTCTCATAGTTCCACTATTCATTTTCTAGGTTAGTGTTTTTGAGCACCTTAGGATATGTGCCAATGTAGAAAATAGGTTATTTTGTAATTGAGTTATAATTATGATGAGTTAGAAGGTGTGAGTTGGAGGGATGATTATACTTCTAATTTGAAGCACTCCAGAAAAAGAATCAAGTCAAAAGGCTTTATGATTGGAAAGTTGTTGCAATTTTAAGTTGTCTGGAGACCTCCTAAGAGCACTTCAAAGTCAGATTTGAGGCACTAAACAACATCATATGGGCCCAAAAAATGGGGGGAAAGATAAGTTAGTCCATAGGGCTATAGAGCACTTGGAGAGCTTTCTAGAAATGTAAACAATCCATCAATTAGAGTCCTAAATCAAAAGTTATGCCTCCCAAAAGTTGGACTACCATTTCTAAATTCTTCTAATTTTACACTTACTTTTGATGTGTTTTCTAGAACCTTCTATTTTGGTGGTGGATTCCAAATGGCATATTATAGAATGTATTCCTAACCCTAGACCTAATTTAGGCTACATAAGGTCATTTCTTGCATTGTAAATGCAATTTTGGTGGAGTTTGGGAGAAGGTACCGTGAGAAGGATTTTTCTCCAGAATCTGATAACATTGTACACCTGTAGGGCATGTCATTGAGTCTATTTTTGTTGTGTTGAATGTAATAGCATATCACTTTTGATAATAATATTCCCCTCATCTTGTTGTGTTCATTTTGTCTTGGGTTGTGCCCTCATTAGATGATATGATTGCTTGTAGTAAATGGAAGAGAGAGTTTCAATCTAGACCCATGAGCAATATAGCTAGTACTTCTAGCAATACAAAGGCTATGCTTCAAAATTGTCTAATGAGCTCATTTCATTGAAGAAACAAATTAATAGGCCTGCTCATTCTTTTCATCAACCTCATCAAAAAGGTTATAGAAATATAAATGGAGGTAAAGCATTGCAAATACCACCTATTCAACAAAGATTAGCAATTGAGTATGCTCTCAAAAGACAAAATATGTGTGCTTTTCACTTAAGGGCAGACCATGATGGAGATACATGTGCTAATTTGATTAGATATAGGCAAATGGTGGATAACAAAGAAAAAACAATTAAATATATTGAAAGTGAGGATGATCATGCTCCTTGTGGCGACTCTAAAAATTATTTCTTAAAGTATGAATTGGATTCGGAGACAAGCGGTGACTACTTTGCAACTCTAGAAGGGCCTCAGTTGATAGTAATGACCAAAGGTCAAAAGAATAGAAATTAGATTAACAATTCAATTCTTATAAAAAATAATACACCATAAAACAAAACTGATAAAGAAAAAGGCATGGTAACTTCAACTCTACAGAAAGAACACAAAGGTAAATTATCTGATTCTTTTGACATAATACAATACTATGAAGAGACAAGAATTTAGATTTCTTCACTAGATTACTTGAAAGCTAATCTTGATCAGTTGAAAATGTTAGTTGAACATTGGAATAAAGATAAAGAACAAGTTAGTATTAATGTTAATATTTATTATCTCAGTAAAGCTAGTACTAGTGGATCTTCTTTGATTGTTGAAGATTTAGCACTCCCTAAGTTGTTTGAAGAAGAAGAACCTCTTGTCTTAGCCACATACCCAAATGAGAAACTAGATCCCTTATATATTTCCTTTTTCATCAATGGAAATAGATTGAGCAACTACATCATAGATTTAGGAGCCTCTGATAATGTTATGCTTTCCTTTATAGCAAAACCTTTAGGGCTTCCATTGGCTAAAACCTTTGGTAGATGCTATTCAATGGATGCAAAACAAGTACCCTTTCTTGGATCAAGTTGCCCTAGTGGCCTATCCTTCAAAAAGACTTAAACTTACCATCCTAGTAGTAGACATCCCTGCAAGCTATGGCATGTTCCTAAGTAGGAGTTTCTGAAAAGAGATGGGGAGAGAAATAAAACTAGATTGGTCTTGTGCCACCATCCAAGTTGGAGATAAAAAAGTGAAGTTAGAACCAAAAGAGAAGGAAGAATTTACTGTCTTAAAATCAAATGACCTTAGATCTCAAATATTATATCATGAAATGCAGTTAGGTAATTACATGTTATTCTCTGACACTTTTGATATTCAAGAATAATCAAAACAAACTAAAGGTGATCAGTTGTGGACTCTAGAATTTGATGGCAATTGTGCTAGTGTTGGTTAAGGTGTAGGGGTAGTATTGACATCAACTAGTGGAGAAATTACTTGCTTGGCCTATAAGTTAAATTTTTAAAAATACTAACAATACTATAGAATATGAAGTTCTTCGCCTTGGAATAATGACAACAAAACAAAAATGATTCAAGATGTTAAAAGCTCAAGGAGATGCAAAGTTGGTGGTAAGACAAGTCAAAAATCAATATGTAGTAAAGAACTCAAGATTGAGGAGTGATTGTAACAAGGAATGGGATGAAATTGAGAGTTTTGATGCCTTCTTGATTACATAAGTACTTAGAGAATTCAATTCAAGAGTTGATTCTTTGGCAATCTTTGCATTATTGTTCTTTCCACACCCTAATTTCAAAAATCAAACCTATAAAGTGGAAGTACTACTTAGGCCTAATGTCCTTGATAATGAATATTCATGGTAGGTGTTTGAAGATAATAAACACATCCCAAAATTCATTGAAGGGGAAGATCCTTTTGAATGCTTCTATTTTGAAGAAAGCACTAATGCAAATGGTAATGAGTCACTGATAGGTGATAAGAAGAAAACTAAACCTAATATGATTCAATTGAAAGGTAATAAGATTCCACCTCATTTGATCTCTTTAAAAAATATTTTTGATAAGCATGATGCATATATAAAGAGGGAAATAGATAAGAAAGGAAAAACCTATGGTGAATATGATGGAATCAATATAGGGATAGAAGTCAGCTCAAAGATGATAAACATAGGAAAGTGTTGCACACTAGAGGAAAGGGTAGAGATCAAGAAATTACTTATTGAACTTCAAGATGTATTTTCTTGGAGTTATGAAGACCTAAAGAATTTTATGGGTGGAAAGTTCAAACAAGAAATCCCTCTTAAAATAGAAGCAACACCATTCAGGAAAAAACAAAGAAACTATAATCCTATAGTTGAAGGAGCAATCTTTAAGGAAATTGACAAAATGCTACAGGCTAGGATTATTTACCCTGTTCATCATTCTACTTAGGTTTCTAAAATTGTACCAGTGAGGAAGAAGAATGGAGAGATAAGAATTTGTGTAGATTTCAAGAATATAAATCAAGCCTCACTTAAAGATAATTTTTCTCTCCCTAATATGGACCATCTCTTACAAACTATTGTAGGGTCAGAGATGATGCCAATGTTAGATGGATTTTTAGGGTATAATTAGATTCAGGGAGATGAAGTAGATCAATTCAAAATTGCATTTACCACATCATGGGGTACTTTTTCCTACAATAGAATGCCCTTTGGTCTAATTAATTCAGGTGCAACTTTTCAGCATGGCATGAATTTGGCCTTTGAAGATTTGAAAGATAAAATTATTGTCATAAACCTTGATTATTTGATAGTATTTTCCAAGAAGAGAAAATATCATATTAGAGATCTAGAAAAGGTGTTTCAAAGATGTAACTATTATGTTATCTCATTGAATCCAAAGAAGTCATTATTTTATGTGATAGAAGGCAAGTTGATTGGTCATATTGTATCTCAAGGAGTGAAGATTGATCCGGACAGATTTAAAGCTATTCAACAATTAAGTTTTCCATTGAGTAAAACTAGAGTGAAATCCTTCTTTGGTTAAGTAAATATCTTGAGGATACTTGTGCCCAATTTCTTCACGATAGTGAAATGTACAGTTGATATGATGAAAGGAAATAAAACTTTCAAATGGAGTGATGTTGGGAAAAAGGCTTTTGAAGATATCAAGGATGCCATTGCCAAAGCCCCTGTGCTTGTCCATCTTGACTATACCAAAGAATTCATCATTTGTTGTTATGCCTTAGAACTGTTTGAAATATAAGAGGAGTAACTAAAAGGGGAGGGGTGAATCAGTTACCACTAAACTAAATCCCAAATCCCTTAGATGTTAGTATAAAATAAACTCAGAGAACTGAATACTACAGATGCTCAGTAAACACACATAAAATGTTGTAACTCGGTAAGAACTAATTTATGCTTGGTAAGAATTAACATGAAAAACTTTAGATGTTATCTATGATTATCATTACCTTAACTTATTTGGAAACACATAAAAGTAAATAGCATGAACACATTTGACATGAGGATTTAACATAAAAACCCAATTTGGGAAAACCACCAATTGCAACAAGTTACTCTTTTCACTCTTCTAAAGTGAGCCCTGTTAGAAGCCAACCCTATTAAAGGTTACAAAATACACTATTAGATGTGACCTTGTTAGAGGATTTAATCACCCTATTAGGAGTGGCCTTGTTAGAGGTCTTGAGACATTTCAATATAACTGCCACCTTGCTAGAGGATTTACAAATAGTTGTTAAGCCAACTCTATTAAGAGATTTAGATCACTGCTACAACGGTTAGAGAGTAACAATGAAATGACCTAATTTGAATGCAACTGAATTACTCATTATAGATCTCTATTCTAGCTTGTACTTGATCCTTTCTAATCGAATATATCTTTTTTTCTCCTCAAGGATATTCTACTTATCCTTCAAATTTGCTTCCTCTCTTCATCATTTAATCATCAATTCATTCACACACTCTCACATTTTGAATCCACAATTTGACCCTATACTTATATCTTTCATATTGTTAAGTCGACTCAAATACAACTTAAAATAATTAATAATCATCATCTCAATCAACTAGAGCCAATAAATAAATTAATTAAGCTTAATATGCTAAAACAAGAAAATCTTTCATTAGCCGACCCAACTCGATAGACACTAACTCAGAAATCATTTCCTGTGTTAAACAACTGAAACTTAGTTAACACTACACATTCACAAAAATCCTTTGGTAACTGAGTGAGCTCGATTAGCACTGGTTCCATCCAACTTTTCCTTCATTAATCGAGTGAGCTTGGTTAACACTTAATTTTTGAACACTTTCCTTTGATGCCTGAGTGAACTCGATAGACACTGTCTTTTGAATAAGAATGCTCGATAAATATAGAAAATTGTCTTCATTGCCCGAGTCAGATCGACATGCATTGACTACTAATGATATGACATTTGTGTAACATCAAAGATAATACACAATTAATCAATTGTATCCAACAATCTCCCTCTTTGGCATTGATGGCAACACAACATGTCATAACATAATGAACTTCTAGAGCAAAGAATAAAGTAAGGAGCATATTCTTAGTTTCATTCTAATTCACATCTATGAGATCTCCCTCTGTCAATGTGAGCTCTTTCTACTTGAATAGTTTCTCCCTCTATTAGAAAATTTCTTGCCAAGTTCATTTGCCCTCTTCCTACAAAATTCTCCCTCTTAGAGAAATTTCTTATGAGATATGATAGTATAACTTCTCCATCTTTGACAACATATGCCAAAGACAAACAACTCTATTCATGTCAATGTACTATCAAGTACAAATTCATTTGCAGTGTGCCCTTGCCAATTCTACATCAATTGATTGATCTTCAACATACTCTGGTTGATGCATCACTAAACTTTATCTAGTGAGCTTTAGATATGGGAATGACCCCTACCTTACCTCTTAGATATAGAAATGCATCATTAGGTAATGCTTTGGTGAATATGTCTACAATTTGTTCCTTTCTATTCACATATTTGAGTTTGACTTCTTTGTCCTACACCAATTCTCTTAAGAAGTGATATTTTATAGCAATGTGCTTTGTTTTGGAATGCATCACTGTGTTCTTTGATATATCGATTGCACTAGTGTTATCACAATATATGACTATTGGATCTTTGATCTCTATCTTCATACCTGACAACAGTTGCTAGAACCAAACAAAATGATTAATTGCTACAGCCACATATTCTGCCTCTAATGTGGATTGAGATGTACAATCTCTCTTCTTACTTGTCCAAGACACTAGTCTTTTACCAAGAAAGAATGCTCACCACTAGTTCTTTTCTTTTCATCAATACTTCTTTTCCAATCAGCATCAGTAAACACATTTAAGTCCAAATTGCCTTCAAGTTTGTACCATAAGCCATAGTCTTCAGTACCTTTCAGATATCTCATGATTCTCTTGATTGCCATCATGTGATTTTTTTTGGGATTTTTTGAGAATCTTGCCACCATACCAACTGCCTGAGCAATATCAAGCCTTGTATGTACTACATAATGTAATTTTCCAATCATTGATCTGCATGTGGTCTGATCTTCTTCTTTTGAATCATAATTTTTGGAAATCTTATGTCCTATAGACATAGGGGTTCCAACTAGTTTTGGATATTCTATTCCAAACTTCTTTAGTATCTCCTTGATATACTTAGATTGAGTAATGTAGATACCATTATTGTTTTGGTATATTTGCAATCAAAAAAAGAATTTTGTCTCTCCAAACATGGACGTCTCAAATTCTTTACTCATTTCTTTTGAAAATGCTTTTCATAAGTCATCATTTCCTATAAATAGAGTATCATCAATAAATATTTTTGCCAATACAAGCTTCTTGTCTAGTCCTTCTTTGACATATAGATTGTTGTTATCATTTGTTCTTTGAAAACTAATCTGTACCATTTAGTTATGTAGTATTTCATACCAAGCTCTAGGAGCTTACTTGAGACCATATAATGCTTTGTGTAATATGAAAACCATGTCTCTTTTGCTAGGATCTATAAAACCTTCTAGTTGTTTAATGTAGACTTCCTCATTAAGAATTCCATTCAAGATTGCAGATTTAACATCCATTTGATATACTTTAAATCCTTTATGTATTGCATATGCTAGTAAAGTTCTAAGAACTTCTAATCTTGTAATAGGAGCAAGAGTTTCACCATAATCAATACCTTCTTCTTGAGAATAGCCTTTACATACTAGTCTTGCCTTGTTTCTAGAAACTTCTCCATCTTCATTTAGCTTATTTCTGAACACTCATTTTGTGCCAATTACATTTTTATCCTTGAGTCTAGGAAAAAGAGTCCAAGTTTTGTTCTTCTCAATCTTTTCTATTTCTTCATTCATTTTTTCAACCCAAATTTCATTATCCAATGCATCTTTAACATTTCAACATTCAAATTCAACAAGTAATCATGTACCTTTTAATTTGTTCCTTGTCATTGTTGCATCAGATTTGTCTCCAATGATCTGACCAGGTGCATGATGCCTTCTGACATATCTTGCCAACATGGGTTCTTTAGATTTGGAATGAATTCTATTTTTTTTTTCATGAACTTCAATGTTAGGCTTGGGTCCCACTGTTTGTGACTTGGGTCCATCAGACTTAGTTTGAACTAGCTCAATAGCCTTTGATTGTGACTCGGGTCCTTTAGACTATGACTTGGGTTGCACTATCTACAACTCGATAGCTATTGGAGATCTTGGGGACTCAATAGGTGAAGCCTCCTTTCTTTCAAATAGATTTGACAGGGTATCAAGTTCATAGTAAACAAATATTTTGTAATCCTCTAGTTCTTTGCTACTTTCTTCTTCACTCTTTCTTGCAAACTCATCAATTCTAACATGTGCACTTTCTATGATTTTATGCGTAGATAGATTCAAAAATTTGTATGCTTTGCTTCTATAGGAATATCCTAAAAATATGCCTTCACTGCCTTTTACATCAAATTTTCCTTTTCTAGATTCTTTTGAGATATGACATTTGCTGCCAAATACCTTTAAGTAACTTACTTTAGGTTTGTAGCCATACCATCGTTCATAAGGAGTTTATTTTGAGTCTTTCTTCAACTGTACTCTATTCAAGGTATGAACTATAGTGTTGATAGCTTCCTTCTAGTATTTGATAGCAACACTCTTTTCTATCATCAATGTTCTTGCATAGTCCATGATGGATCTGTTCCTTCTTTTAGCTATACCATTCTGTTGTGGTGTACTAGGGATGATACTTGTCTTTTAATTCCTATTTCAATGTAGAAATTATTGAATTCTTTGGAGATTAATTCATCACCTCTATCTGATCTTAAACATTTCAATTTTTTTCTAGTTTCTTTTTCTACTCTTGCCAGATACCACTTGAATTTTGAAAAGCTTTTGATTTTACTTTTATGTACATTACAATCATCAACAAAAAAAATGAAAAAATTTTCACCACTATAACTCTCTATTCCAATAGGTCCACATAAGTTAGTATGCACAATTTCTATGACCTCTTCAAACTAATAGTTTTTTCTTTTGAAACTAGTCTTTCCCATCTTAACAATTTGGAAATTCTTGCATAAACTCATATTAGGTTTCTTCAAACTAGGAATACCTCTTACTCTCCTATGTTTGCTTATCTTAACTAAATTATCAAAGTTTACATGACATAGTCTTTTGTACCATAACCAGCTTTCTTCTACTTCAGCAATAAAATATTAACACTCACTGAGATCAAGATAAAATAGATTAACTTTTTTTTTCTTACCAGATCCAACAAGATTTCCTTTTTCATTTAGTAGTTTAGCCTTGCCATTCATGAATTCTACCTTGAATCCAATGTTGTTCAACTATGCCACACTCAGCAGATTATGCTTTAATCCTTCAACCCAGTAAGCATTATCACATACAAGTTCATTGGTCAATGAGATACATCATTTTCCTTTAATGCAACAAGGTTCATTGTTTCCAAATCTCACCCTACCTTCATCATAAAGTTCCATATTCTCAAATTTTTTTCTATCTCCAATCATGTGATGTGAGTAGCTGCTATCAATAATCCATGTATCATTTTTGCTAACATGAGAGATAAGTGCCATCTTATCTCCTCCATCATTAGATTCATCCTTTATAGCAATATATACCATTTCATCTTCATTGTTATTAGAATCTTTAGCCATAAAAAAAGATTACTTACCTTTTTCCTTGAAGTTCTTGTAGTTCTTGAAATCCTTCTTGCCTTTTTGCTTATTGCTTTACTTTTCATCTTTATTTTCTTTGTTTGGACACCTTGTAGCAATGTGACAAACTTCTTCACAAGAAAATCATATTAGAGGAACTTTACCTTTGTACTTTCCTCTTCCTTTGGAGTACTTTCTTGGAAGTAGGGCTTCAAAAACTTTAAGATCACTATCTAAACTTTCTTTTGATTTTTCTTCTTCACTTCCTGATTGATGGGAATTTTATTTCTTACCCTTTTTCTTGAGTGAAAGTTTAGCTTCAAATGCAGACTCAATAACTTTTGAACTAGGAACATAGTTGTCAAAGTTATCTAACTCAAAAGTAGCCAATCTTCCAACTAGAGCATCCAAAGATATTTTATTGTTTGGATCACATCTCAGCTCTTGAATAGAAGATACTCTAATTGCATAAATAGGAAGAAGAGTTCTAAGTACCTTTCTTACAACTATTTTCTCTTCAATGTCTCCTCTAGATGCCTTGATTGCACTTACACTTGCTTTGATCCTTTCCACATATTTTGCAATGTTCTCATCTTCTCTCATTTTCATCTGATCAAAATGGCCTCTAATACTTTTAGCCTTAACTCTTCTTATATTTTCATCTACTCCATAGATATCTTTCAATTTTGTCCACATGTCATGAGTTCTTTTGTAGTCATTAACTTCAACAAATTTAGCATAACTAAGAGTAGATGCAATATCAATCATCACAATGTTATGATTCCTCTTTTTATCAATATCTTCATTTGTGAATGTTCTAGTGGGATTCTTTTATTCTACATCAAGGTATTTGCATCTTGAATCACTGATGGTAGCTAGATGAAGTCTCATGAGTCCTTGACATGCTGCAAAATTGTCTCTGTTCAGCTTGGGAATCTCTCTTTTATAAGACATCTTAATCTTTAGCTTAGGTCCTGTAAGCACCAAAAGATCTATTACCAATTTTTGCAAATATAAGAGGAGTAATTGAGAGGGGAGGGTTGAATCGGTTACCACTAAAATAAATCCTAGATCCCTTAGATGTTAGTATAAAATAGACTCAGAGCACTCAATACTCCTGATGCTTGTTAAATACACATAAGATGTTGTAACTCAGTAAGAATTGATTTATGCTTGGTAAGAATTAACATGCAAAAATTTAGATGTTATCTATGATTACCATTACTTTAACTTAGTTGCAAACACATAAAATTAAATAGCATGAACACATTTGACACCAGGATTTAACATGGAAACCCAATTTGAAAAAACCACCAATTGCAACTAGTTATTGTTATCACTCTTTGAAGTGAGCCCTATTAGCAGCCAACTCTGTTAAAGGTTACAAAACACATTGTTAAGTGTGACCTTGTTAGAGGATTTAATCACCCTAACACAAGTGGCCTTGTTAGAATTCTTGTGACAATTCAATAGAATTACCACCTTGCTAGAGGATTTATAAATAGCTATTAAGCCAACTCTATTAAGAGATTTAGATCATTGCTACAATGGTTAGAGAGTAACAATGAAATGACTTGATTTGAATGCAACTAAATTACTAATTACAGATCTCTATTTTGGCTTGTACTTGATCCTTTCTGATCAAATATATCTTTTCTACTCAAGGATATTCTACTTATCCTTCAAACTCGCTTCCTCTCTTCATCATTAAATCTTCAATTCATTCACACACTCTCACATTTTGAATCCACAATTTCACCTTATACTTTTATCTTTCATATTGTCAAGTCAGCTCAAATACAACTTAAAATAATTAATAATCATCTTCTTAGTCAGATAGAACCAACAGATAAATCAATTAAGCTTAATATGCCAAAACAAGAAAATCCTTCGTTAGCTAACTCAGCTCAGTAGACACTAACTCAGAAATGATTCCCTATGCTAACCAACTGAAACTTAGTTAATACTACACATTTGCACAAATCCTTTAGTAACTGAGTGAGCTCAGTTAGCACTGGTTCCATCCAAAATTTTCTTCGTTAACCGAGTGAGCTTGGTTAACACTTAATTTCTATAGAATTTCCTTCAACACCTTAGTGAACTCGATAGACATTGTCTTTTGATCAGGAATGCTCGGTAGACACAAGAAACTATCTTCACTACCTAAGTGAGCTTGGATAGCACTGGTTCCATCTAAATTTTCCTTCATTAACCAAGTGAGCTTAGTTAACACTCAATTTTTACAAACTTTCCTTCAACACCCGAGTGAACTTGGTAGACACTATCTTCTGAACATAAATGCTCTGTAGAAGCATTAAGCTATCTTTACTATCTAAGTGAGATCAGCATGCACTAACCACCAATGATATGATATTTGTGTAACATGAAAGACAATACACAATTAATCAATTGTATCTAGCAAGAACATACTATGTCATTGATGTTGATGCAAGAAAACAAAGAGAGAATACAAGCTCCAATTACTTTCATGAGTATACCACTAAAGAATCAAGAATTGAGATACTCACAAATGGAGAAACATGAATATGAAGTCATGAGAGCCCTTAAATTTTTTACGTTGTATGTATTGCATTCACATTCAATCATATATGTGCCAGATCATGCAATAAAAAGTATTTTGATAGAACAAGATGTTGGCTGCAATAATAGAGGAGTTTGGATAGAAAAATCCCAAGAATATGATATATAAATTAAGCCAACTAAACTTGTATGAGGTAATGCACTTTGTAAAGCCTTGGCAAAGGATCAACAATGCAAAAAAGAAGATATTCCAAAAGTTCTTATGGAAAGTCTTCAAAATCCTTGGTTCTCAAACATTTCTTATCTTTTGACATATGGTGAATGTCCTAATGGATTAACTACTAAGAAAAGAAGATATCTTAAAAAAAAGGCCTAAAAGTATGTGATTCATGATGATGTCTTGTATAAAAGAGAAATTGACAGAACATTTTTAAGGTGTCTGGATAAGGAGAAATAGGTAAATTTGTTAAGATCTTTTCATGATGAAGCGTGTGGAGGACATTTTTCTAGCACTATCACCACATTCAAAATTCTGAGACAATGTTATTATTGGCCTAATATGTTTAAAGATGCATATAAATGGGTTGCTATTTGTGAGAAATGCAAGATGTTTACTGGTAAACCTCAGTTAGATGCTTTACTTCTTAGGTAAGTGGTAATTGAAGCTCCTTTCCATCAATGAGGGGTTTAGATTTTATAGGTCCAATTAATCCTCCTTCCAGTCAAGAACATGCATATATACTAATTGCCACAGATTATTTTAGTAAAGGGGTTGAAGCCAGAACCATGAAGAAAAATTCATTAGAGGTGGTATGTGATTTTCTCAAAGAGTATATTTCAATCAGATTTGAAGTTCCTGGAAAATTGATAATGGATAATGCATCTTATTTTTCCTCTTCAAATTAATTGAAATTTTCTATGATAATGGTATTCAAGTTGGACATTCCTCTAATTATTTCTATCAAGGAAATGGGTAGGTTCAGTCTAGTAATAAGAATTTGATTAATATTTTGAAGAAATTGGTCTCACCTAATCAAAAAGGTTGGCACAAGAAGATTCATGATGCTTTATGGGATGATAGACCCACACCTAGAAGAGGCATATATATTTCACCTTTTGAATTAATCTATGGAGTGGAAGAAAATTTTCCATTGCCTATAGAACTTGTTGCATGTAAAGTAAAGACAGTCATTGAAGAAGATTTTTTCAAAGATGGATTAGAAAAGAGAATCATGTATCTCAAGAAGCTATAAGAAGAAAATGAAGATATGGTTGAAAAAAATACTGAACACCAAGGAAGGGTAAAGAAGTCATTTGATAAAAGGGCAAGGCCTCGAAAATTCATGGAAGGTGATCCAGTATTGTTATGGGATAAGAGACATGAACCGAGAGGTATGCATTCAAAATTTTAGTCTTTATGGAAAGGGCCATTTCAGATCATACAAGAAAATCAAAATAACTCTTTCAAGTTGGTGTGTCCCACAAGAGAAACCCTTTCATGTTCTTATAATGGGTAGGATTTGAAGTTGTATCAAATGTGAAACTGAAAGCAAGTAACCCCTACATAGTAGCTAGATACATAGGCTTTCCTTTCATGCATTTTGCTTCAGTTTAGTTGCTTTCTTTCCTAGGTAATTTTTTTATGTTTTTCTAATTTAGTTTGTTCTTTTTGTTTTCAAGTTATCACCTTTTGTGTGGAATGAGAGATTTCTAGAGTTCTTTCAAGTATTATCGTGCTTAGATCCCTAGACAAAGCCAACTGTTGGCCAAGTTTCATTTCATATCTTTCACTCTAAGGCTTTTAGTCAAGTCAAGTGTCAAAGGCTTGAGTTTGAGTCTAGATTTCCCATAAGATGGCCTTCCTTCTCATCATTCCTTTGAACTAACCTGATGTGGGAAACATATGAGCAATGCATTACTCCAAAGATAGGTGATTAGGGTTTGGAGGGTTTGTTATGCGATATCCTAATGAGAAGAAGGTTTTGATATTGTGCTAATTCATATTTTCTTGTTCCTAATCATATCAAAGACAAGTTTTCAAGATGTGAAGTAGTTCTTCATGAAAGAATTTTAAATATCTGAGAGTTTCTAACTTTATGGTTAAAGGTTCATATCTAAAAGACGTATACATTTAGAGAGATCATAGACATATATAGAGAAAATGTAATAGAGAACATCGAAGACTGAGGCTAAAGATTGATATGCAGATCATGAGAACAAGTCAGAAGCAAGATAAGTAGAATTCAATATAGAGTGAACACTCAAAAATGTAGAAATGGAAAAGGAATCAAGTCAAAGGTGGTATCACCCTTTTTGAAATAAAATGGATAGTTAATATTTAATCCATTCGTATACGTTGCAAAATTGAAAAGTCAATTAAATGTAAGAACACGTGCTATTGGTCAATTGAAAAGTCCAAATGCTTTTATGTCAAATCAGGTTCCATTCAAATATTAAATGAAAGTTGAATACTTTTAAGCCGCCAGATCTTATAAGATCCATGATCATCATTATGTCACTATTAGGAGTTGTTGGATCATTATTCATAGAAACATAATGACAGAAAGAGACATGTCTTGTAGGCCATCACTTTTCACAAAGTTCAATTAGAATCTAGTCACAAGGTGGAAAAAACAAGGAAGGTCAATGTTAGATTCTTTGGGCAATAAAAAAGTGCCAACTGTTTGCCACGATGTGTATAGTTGGAAAATGGACCCAGAGTGCAGAACAAAACAAAGGGTTAAGACCTTTTTCATCATCGTCACATCAAAGAAGATCTACAGAGGTCATTATGTTGTCATAAAAAGATGCCTATTTGATAATCTATGAGACAAAGCAACGTGAAGGTACATGTCTCGATGGGCCCATTACATTCTATCATTGTCAAACTCTCCAAGCAATGGATTACAACCATCTATCTACCATGATGTACCTAGTTAGAAAAGTCAACTCATGCCATGAAAAAAAGAGAATTAACATCATTTTATTACCACTATCAGATTAGAAGAAGATCTATGTTTGTCACTATCTCGCTATGTAAAGTTACAAGGAAATTAATCATGGCGACAAAATGATGGAAAGACACATGCATAAGAAGGGACCTACAGAGAAAGTTATAAAGGAAGGTTATAATGTTTTAATTATGATGGTTAATTTAAGATTGAATGCTAGAGTTCAAAGATGTAGTGACCATTAGAATATGAAATACTTAGATATGGTGCCGAACTATAGAATATGAAAGAATGAATATTTTTATAGGATTTTGCAAAATTTCATGAAGACAAACAGTCATCAGGTGTTGTCAAAAATACCATGGATTCAAAATCACCAGTAAAAGGAATACAATGTGCTCATATTATGATACAAATTGGATAATTTTATATTTTATTCTCATTTCCTTTTCTATTATGGGACTATTGTTATGCTAGAATTAAGAAAGGATAACAAAAAACTATAAATGTAACCTCATTTGACAATACAAAGGTCAAAAAACTTGATGGTGAATTGGTCTGTAATTCCATTTATCCTATTTTCTTGTCATGTTTTTAATTAGATAAATAGGTTTTACAGGGAACCTAAAACCCAATAGTTAATACAAAAAAGGTCTGATAATAAGTGTGAAAGCCCAGCCAAAAAAGTTTAAGTTCATAAGTTGATAATAAGCATTAAGCCCAGCCAAAGGAAAGAGTTTTGAAAAAAGACCAGGAAAAAAAAAAAAGGCAAAGCCACTGCCTAAAGCCAAAATAAAAAGCTTAAAGATAACGAAAAATGAAAGAACAGGTGAGAGTTATTCCTTTTTCTTTCGCTCCAAGTCTTGCATAACTTGAGTAGCCTCAAAGGCCAGTTGATTCTCCTCCGATTCCATCTATTGTGCCCTTTGGTTCCCCTAGTCCTAATTAGGAATGGAGTTGTTCTTTGCAGAGTCATCCTCTGTTCTGGCCTCATCCCTGTCTTTTCCATCCTCATCTTCATGCATTTCTCTATCTCTGATCCAGCCCATGAGAGAGATGATGTTGTTGTTAATGGAGCTTAACAAGGAGAACATCTGATTTGCAAGGTTGTGATTGTAGTTTTCCAAGTTGTGTATCCTTTTTTCTGCTAGACTGAGCCTATCAGCCAAATCCATCCTCCTATTGGCATCCATCCCTTTCCATGTTGCCTCATATGTTTCACCTGATCTTTGACCTCCTCAAGCTCGTGGAAAAGCCATTTGATTGATCTAATATTATCAATCATATCGTTACAAGCATTATTCAAGAGGTTCATCCCTGTCTCCTTAGCTCTATCTAAAATAGCCACAATCGCCAGATCAATGAGTTCTTCTAGCCGCTATTCTTCTTTATTATCCATGAGGATTTGGGGATTCATGTCCTCCTTGAAGATGCCCATCTTGGAAGTCTTGACATTGAAGTTGATTCATGCTTTCCTCCTATCATTAGTATGTACTTCTCCTTCTGCATACCCTACTTTCTCCTCCTTTTGCTCCTCAGGATGGAGATGGATAGGAGAAAGGGGCAGCATAGATGCCTCCTCGAATTGAGAGTGCACTTCCTCCAAACACTCCCTCTTGCATTTCTTCCTTCCACTTTCCTCCTTAATTTTCTCCTGCATCTCCTTAACCACCTCCTTAGACTCCAGTTCCTCCTCATCATCATTATCTCCCTCCTCTACCTTCTTCAGAGGCTTCTGCCCGAGATCCCTAGGTCTTTTTCTGCTAGGGGTTATGGGGGAGGGTGATTTTTTAGCAAGGTAAGTCACTGCTTTCCTCGAAGAAGAGATCCCTCCTTTCTCAGAGCTGAGGCTCTGAATATCATCCAAGTCAGAGGAGTAACCAGAACTACCAGTCTCCACATTCTCTATCTAAGGGGGGGCGATGCTTATAGTCTGAGCTTTGAAGTGCTCGTGGATAAGCAACAACAACCCCTCGTATAGAGCCAGGTTAGTGATGGGCTTCTTTTTGAAGCTATCCACCACCTTTCTCATTGAGGTTAATAGATAATAAGGAAAGGAAATTTTGGCCTTATTTCAAAAATGATTCAAAATGACAAAGTAGTGGGTTTGAGCTCTATCAAACCTAGGGTCCAAAGTAATGTACTCGATAACAGCTTTCAAAACATACCTCCACCGCTTCTTCATGGAGTCGGGGACATAGTAGGTGTCAATCTTTTTCAATGTCTTCAATTCCTTCTCACTCTCCACAAAGTCCCTAACCGCATTGGCTGAGAGCTTCTTATCCCTGAAGAATTTAAAACCCTTGATAGTGATTTCGGTGATAGCCACAATCACCTCTTCCATTATCTGGAAGAAGATACCATTCACCTTCACCCTGCCATCCTTCAAGGACCCCACCATGCTTTTGGTCACCTCCTGATTGAATCCATGCAGCTTCATGATATAATTGGTAACCCCAGCCTCTTCAAGCTTTTTCCACACTTTCGGCCTACTTCTGCATTTCTCAAAATCCCCCACCGGCTCCTTTCTACATCTCTCACCAACCATTTCCACACACTACATTCCCACTTTACTCATGTGCTCTTTACTCTATGACTGAAATGGACCTCTTAGAGTAAGAAAAGAACAGAGAAAAATAACCCTACTATTGCGCCAAAAGTAATTGCAATAAACAACCCACAAAGCATGTCGATTAATCAATAAAGGATTACTGCATTTACAATTTCCCATGCTTCTATTATGAAAAGTACCCTTATTTCTTGACCCCTTCATTTTCATAATTAAAGCTTGGTTTTCTCCATACTTCCTTGGATTTTATCCAAGTCAATCAGACTTTTAACGTCTGCCACAAACAAGTTTCAGGAAGCCAAGTCATTTTTTGGTCTGTGCTGACCCCTATATTCGCAAACCTGTCGGCAACCGAGTTTGCTTCTCGAAAAGTATGGGTGACATGGATTCTATTAAGTTTTGCAAGGGTCTCTCTAGTCTCATCAATGAGATTTTCAATCATCCACGATGGATACAAATTGCCATTGATGCACTTTATAATGTTATTTGAGTTCCTTTCAAGCCATAAATTGGTGACCCCAATTTCAAAAGCCAGTTTAACCACATTGCATGCTGTGTTGGCTTCCACAAAATGATTTGTTTGGAAACCCAACGGGACAGCAAAAGCTACAATACTATTTCCATTTTCATTCCTTATCACATCTCCACTACCCAAGGATCGTGGGTTGCCCTTGGAGGCTCCGTCGAAGTTGTCTTTGTGCCAGCCTTCAGGGGGGAGGAGCCACTTGGCTTCCTATCTTTTCCTTGCTCTGTCTTTTACCTTCTCCATTTTCCTGCCTCCTATCTCAAAAACTCCCCCCTTTTTCACTGAAAAATTATCCTTTATATTACCGAAGATCTTCCTTCCATCAATTAAAGTTGGCTCCTCCCTATCTTTGAAAATTTGATTGTTTCTCTCCTTACATATGCTACAACAAAAATGGGGCAAGATCTAGGAGCTAATTTCCTGCAAGATAGACCCATTGAATATGCCATGCCATTGATAGAAAACGTGTAGAAGGTTGGAAGGAAAGCACCAACTATGGCCTAGGTCCTGGGTGAGGAACCCCAAACTATCCTGGAGTAAGAGCAGTGAACGAACAAATGATTACCTATCTTCGACTCTTCTTTGCACAAAACACATCTGCTAGGCATGATATGACCTCTTTTGATGAGATTTTCTTGGGTGAGAGTTTTGTCCTGAAGAGCTAACCAAAAAAACATGTTGACTTTTGGCATGAGGCTTGGGAGCCAAGCCCTCAACCAAGGGAGAGACTCATTTAAGCTCCATAAAGCAGAGTACCCTAAGGCAACCGAATAGAGCCCATTGGTAATATCCCTCCAAACTAGTTCATCCTCATTACTACTTAGGGATAAGGAATTAACCATGATCATGATTGGTTTGAGGTCCTCTGAGATAATGGAAAGGTCCTTCCATCCCTGTTTGGTCCTGTAATTGCTGACTTTGTGCCCAAAAAGGTTGATGCAATCATTAGCCCATGATCCATCACTAGGGTTATTCATAAGGGGGCCCTGAGAAAGCCAACAGTCAGACCAGAACAGAATATTCTCCCCATTACCTAGCTTCCAGGAGACTTTAGAGTTTGCCAAGTCCCTGGCTTCTAAGAAACCATTCCAAACAACTAAGCCTCTTGGAATATCCTCACTGAATAGAGTGAACTGAATAGAGGGCCTTTTTATATACTTATTTACTACAGTATCTCTCCATTCCCTCGTGCTACTAAAGATGCACCAGATTTTCTTTGCCAGGAGGGCCTTATTGAAGTGAGTGAGCTTCCTGATTCCCAGACCTCCTTTCTTCTTAGGGAGGCAAATTTTATCCCAACAAACAAGGGGGTACCTTTTATTCCTTTTAGCTCCCATCCATAAAAAATCCCTTTGTATTTTCTCCATCCTCTTGGCATATTTCAATGGTATGGTAAAAAGGCTTAGAGCATATATCGGCAAGTTTTGGAGGATGGATTTAACTAGTTGACATTTTCTAGCTTGGCTAAGAATGGTTCCTTTCTAGCCAGCCAGCTTCTTACTGAACCTTTCCATGATTCCATTCTAGAAGGATTCAAATGGGTTCATTCCCAAGGGGAGACCAAGGTAGGTGGAAGGAAGCTTCCCCACCTGATAACCCAGGATTCTGGAGATTCTCTTCTATCTTTCCTCCGGAGTATTGATAAAGAAAATAGAGCTTTTGTCCCAATTAATGAGCTGCCCCAGCCCTCTAGAATAGGTGTCCAAAGTGTCTTTCATAGCATTGGCCTCCTTGACTGAGGCCTCTCCATGCATAATAGTATCATCAACAAATTGCTAATGCGTAAAGGGGGTCCATTTGGAAGAAGGTTTAAAACCTTTGATCCTCCCTTCTTTCTTTTTCTTCTCCATGAGTCTACCAATACATTCCACCAAGATAATAAAGAGTATTTGTGATAGAAGATCCCCCTAACAAAGGCCTCTGGTAGGTTTGAAGAAATCAGAGGGGGATCCATTCACTAGAATAGCTAGAGAGGGGATTGTGACTAGCTGGGAGATTAGCTTGCACAATTTGACATCAAAGCCAAAAGCCTTCAACACCAAATCCAAAAAAGACCAATCCACTCAATCATAAGCTTTGGACATGTCTAGTTTGAGTAACATTCCTTCTCTCTTTCTAGCTTCCATAGAGTGAATCACTTCATGCACCATGATAATCAAATCTAAAATCTATCTACCCAGGACAAAACCAGATTATTGCTGACAAATAATCAGGGGTAGAATCTTAAGTAGCCTCGAAGTGAGCATGTTCAAGATGATCTTATAAAATGAGTTGCATAAGCTAATGGGTCTGAACTTATCTGGAGTGTCAGCTCCTGGCACTTTGGGAATAAGAACTAAGAATGTGGAGTTGATTTCCTTTAGAATACTTGTAGCTCTAAAGAACTCCTAAATGGCCTCAATGACATCCTTCATAATGAAAAGCCAGTACATTTGGAAAAAGAAGGTGGGAAAACCATAAAGTCTGGGTGATATATCCACCAGAAGAGAAAAAAGAGCTTCTCTAACTTTAGAATCAGAAGGAATAGCCCAGAGTAGATTATTATGGTGCGGTTGGAGGATCTGAGGGATACAAGAGATAATGTCATCCTAGTCCACTGTAGAAAGTAAAGGATCCCAAGATAGAAGGGAGGAGAAAAAAGAAACAGCTTCAAAAGAAATTCCTTCTTCCTTAGTTAGCACACCTTGACCTTTCTTCAGGCCAAAAATTTTGTTATTAGCTCTATGCTTAAGAGTGGATAAATGGAAGAACTTGGTGTTCTGGTCTCCTTCCTTGAGCCAATTGATTCTAGATCTTTTCCTCCAGAACTTTTCCTCTTTGCTAATAATGTCATGTAAATCATACAGGATGGACAACTCTTCTTCCCTATTTGAGGCATCATACCCATTTTCCTAAATGGAGGTTTGGATAGAAGAGAGATTAGTAGAGAGATCCTCTTTAAGAGAGAATAAATGACCAAAATCTGACTTATTCCAAGCTTTTACCATCCTTTTAACATTACTGAGTTTTCTAGCCACCTTGAACATTGTAGTGCCTTCCACATCTATGCTCCAATAGACCTTAATTCTTTCTAAAAGGTCAGGGTGGGAGGTCCACATTTTCTCAAAACAGAAGGGAGGAGGTCTACAGGGATCAAAAGGATCAATTGAGAGGGAGATGGGGGAGTGGTTGGATCCTATTCTAGAAAAAAGAGCTAACTTGCAAGAGGAGGACTGTATCCAATTAGGAGAAATGAGGGCTCTATCCAGTCTAACCTGAATACACTCCTTGCCTAATCATTTATTGGATGAAGTGAAGTCACCTCCCATTAGATCTAGATCCAGAAAAGCCAATCTATTGATGAAGTTAGAAAGGTCATGCTTGCTATCCCATTCCTAAGGCAAACTACCCTTCTTCTCCTTGTCTAGAAGAGGGGTGTTGAAGTCTCCCATAATGATTCATTTTTTCATTTACTATTCTGTACCAACCCTTCTACTCTAGACTAGTAGAACTTTCTATCTCTCTTATTATTGGGAGCATAAATATTGAGCAAGAACCAAAATTCACTGGAATGGATATGGAACACTTTACAAAAAAGAATATTACCTTCATTGAATACTGATTCCACCCTAAAAATTTTAGTCTTTTATAAAGTCAGCAGTCCCCCAGAGGGTCCATCAGAGTCCGAAGCCTCCCCGCTCATTAGGTTACTGAACTTTATATTTCACAAAGAATCCTTTTTCGTTTTTGTTTCTTGAATCATCAAAATGTCTAGTCTCTGGTCTGTAATCAGATTCCTAATAATTTCCTATTTATGGGTGCCATTTAGGCCCCTAATATTCCATGAGATGATCTTCATTTTTTACTCTTACAAAAATCCTTCAATGTGCTTTGGCACCCACTTGTCATGTTTTGTGGCCCATATTTTTAGATTAATTTTGCATTAAGAGTTGAAGGACAATTATATGTGATCCTATGATAATCAGGTGGATTCCATTTCATTTTGATATTTTCAATAAGAGTGATTCCATTTACTTTCTTCATATATAATCCCACTTCTTCTCTTGTTCATTTCATTTAATGTTAGATAGTTTCATTGGGAATTGAAAGATAGATGTGTATGAATCTACTAGTAACTTATTGAATTCCACTTCATTCAATTTTGGTAGTTAAAAAAATTCTATTTTCCCTCATATACATCTCTTTTTCCATCCCTCTTTGCATTTAGGTGATTAACATTGCATTTAAAATAGAAGTAAGAGTTAGGAATCTCAAGATAGTCTATTACAGTAATTCCACTTGGTGTGATAGGTTGTCCAAATATATTTTTCCTAAATTGTTTGTGCATACAAATAATTTGGTTATCCTTTACTACTCTTAGGTTAAGAGCTTATAATGTCAAGACTTCTAATCTCATAAAAACATATTCATTGCATATCATTGCAAATCATAGGGAGCTGTACCTAGTCAATTCAGAGGGCAGTGATTGAATACATACACTAACCCATTTGTTGGTAAATATCCTCTTGTCTCTCCAAACATTGGGTATCAAAGAGTCAAGATTGTAAAATCTAAAAGGAGAACAAACTATTTTTGATAAGATAAATAGGTTTTATAGGGATCCTAAAACCAAAAAGTTAAAACAATCTATTAACCAAACTATTTATTTTAAGGAGAACAAATTGTTAATCAACAACTTAGAATGGATAAATTTATATAATACTTTATGTCTTTAGAAAGAAAATTATTTATTTTACAATAAGTTAAGTAATTATTTTTTTATAAATTGGGACAAATATCATATCTTTTAATAACTTAGTTAGTTATTTTGCATGATCTTCAACCTCATAAGAAATTGGATAAGGGGTAGGCTTCATTATCAAACCAAGGGGTGGACACTATTATCACACTGTTAGATGGACCCATGTGTATTTTGATAGTTACAAATCTTTTGTGCTAGTATTAATGAATTGTACTTCTATTATTATGATATTATTTTTTATTTAATTTATTGATTGTTCGTTTGACTACCCTAGACTCATGATTTGGTTAGTGGATTTGGGTAAGAATGATGAGTGGTTGCTAGTACATGGGGTGGAAGGTAAGGAAAACTCTATGGTCTAGTGATAAAATAAAATTAATAATAATGTCATATTAAATGTCACTTAACCTCTCTAATATGTGTTGCTAATATAAGGTTCATCGTACCCCAGTACCCTAGATGTCTATTTAATCAACATTATTTATCCATTTTCTATTATGTTTAGAAGACATTGATAATAACTTAAGTTAGTCCAAATTAATCCTAGGCAGTGAATACAAGAAATTCATCAAAAAATAATTTGATGAATTAAGCATTCATATACACATTCAATTAAATAAGTATTTGTTGGAAGACATTATCTTGGTTTGAATCATTTTTATAAAAAATTAGATACACCTGTCTCTACAAGCTAGGAAAGATTTTTTTTTAAAGAAAATAATAATAAAAATAGAAAGAAAATGAGAGAGATGTATTAGAGGAAAAGTCAACCTATAAGAAGAGACTTCATATATTGGTTGTCCACTCTTCCTAGGACTATGATAGATATTACACTAGATGATAATGATGTCTAGGGTAAGAGGAAAAAGGGTGACCATACCTTCAAGGGCATAGTGACCTCTTTATGTCAATATTTATAAAATTTGAATTACAATGCCATACCAATGCAAGAATCCCATTCTCTTATAAATCAAGTAAATTTAGAGGAGAGAACAAAGGAGACATGAGAGTAAAGAAAAGGGGCAAGAGGGAGATAAAAATAATAAGAATCTAGGTCAAAGGGCATGATAGAAAGAAGGCCAAATTGTGACTTCAAGCATTAGGAAACGCTAAGATATTAGTAATCTAGGTTATTTTTCTTCTTATTGTCAAATTTCTAGTTTGTATTGATGTTTCTAGGGTTAAACCTTAGGTAATATAAAATTGTAAACCTTTTTGTGAATGTTCTAACATCTAGTGAAAATTTATAATTTCTATCATAGCCTTAGATAAAATCCTTCCCATTTAAATCATCTTCAAAATGGTAGCGGTCATGATATAAAAAGAGTTAGCTTGGGAATGACATTTCTTTAAGGTCAAATTGGGATGCCTATAATAGAAGCCCATCCTTTGTCCATAATTTCAAATACGCACCCAAAGGCACTACTTAGTGCTACAAATTGATGGAACAATTGGTTACACTATGAGATAGTTATAAGATTTTAATTCTACATCACATGTTTTATTGACTAAGGAAGAAATGAACTCCAAATAGAGGAGGAATCTATTAAAAAATACTAGAGGGAAAAAAGATTGGTCACTATGGATAAATATCTTGAAATTTAAAAAAATTTAAGTAAAATTTTAGATTTTTTTGCAACATATAATGTCTTGCCCTCTTATCTTTGCCTCAAACTGAGGCTATATAGGCAATGTTTCAAAAATTAGTTGACTACCAATAAGCAACACACAAATAGAGAATAAAGCTTCAATATTGGAAATTTCATGGCATTTGAATAAAATTGTTCTACCCCCTTACTTGAGGATATAGTGAATTTTTTTTAATATATAAAACTAGATTTCATGTAAAGGCTCTCTAAACAAAAAATATAGAATTAAATGTTTGATATGTAACAACTCAAGATTAGTATTATTGTTGAAAACAAGCATTTTTTTTTCAAACATCCTTAAAAGTTTATTGCATTATGTGTGTGTGTGTGTGTGTGTGTGTGTGTGAGAGAGAGAGAGAGAGAGAGAGAGAGATGCCTACTTGCCCTCGTTTACTTTTCATGTTTTATTGCCGAATTCTTTTAGGCCAAATTTGTGGTTATGTTTTACCATTTAGTGGTACTTGATTACATGATTGGTTTGGATGATATTTCATACTTAGTTATATATTTGATGAGCTACTTGATACTCATCTATTTCATGTGTTCATGATTATTCTTTCGAGGATGATAGATGTATGTTTGTATAGTGATTTCAGTTATCTCATTATAATAGTTAGATGAGTGATTTATATGTGGTTTTATGGCTATTTATTGCATACTTGCATGTGTATGGTGTACGTGTATGCTTTTACTTTATGCTTTTCATTTTTGATGTGGTTGAGGGAGGCAGTCATAGTCACTTGCTAGTCAAGATCTACATAGTGTACCACTCTCCACCATTGCATGTTTAGTTTAGATTTATACGTATATGTACATGCTCAGCTTTTATGGAGATTGCAAGTACCAAACATTGACTTCTTTGAATTGCTAGGATGAGTGTGCCCTATCATAGTATCTCAATGGTAAAGAGGGAAGATAGTTCTTGAGGCCAAATCCTAACCCTAAGCCAATTATCCTAGAACATAGGATAAGTATCTAAGTTTTTACCCCACTGAATTTGTCAAGTGATGAGAATTTGAGATTTTGACCCTTGAGTTTGATTTAGTACTTTGTCTTTAAAATGAGTTTTCTTATTTGGAGTTGTGGGTATGTGGTGATTTTTAGTTATAATTAAATCAAATTAAAAGAGTATTAAATTATTTAATTCAACAAAGATTTTATAAAGAAAAATTAATTTTTAATTATATTTAATTAATTGAAAAATTAATTAAATAGAACAATTAAATTATAAAATATTTAATTAAAGTTCCAAATTTGGCATAATTATGTTTATTTAATTTAATAATAATTTATTTAGGAATTTCATTTTAATAATAAACTCTAAATATTATTATTAGTTAAATTAATAAATATATTATTAAAGACATCTTATTCTTTTATGAGTGTGACTGTGACTGTGAGTGTGTGTGTGTGTGTGTGTGTGTGTGTGTGAGAGAGAGAGAGAGAGAGAGAGAGAGAGAGAGAGAGAGTAAATTTAGTAAAGTTTATTATAATTAAAATGTAAAATTTTTGCACATGAAATAAAAATACAATAAAATAATTAAGAAAATGGTTTGCATGATTGTAAAATCGAAACCCTAAAGAGAGAAAGCTCTTTATTAAGAAATTAGAGCTCATTTCTCCACACACAAGTTTGGAGGAGAAAATTTTTTAAAAGAGGGTTTTTGAAAAGAAATGAATTCTTGTGAGCTTTGAGCATTTGTCTTTCTAGCATCAAATCAAGGTAGGATCTTGTTGAGATTTGCAAAGTAATTTCCCTTCAAAATTTCTCTGTCTTCTCCATGTTTGTTAAGGATCTGTTTTTAGATATAATTTTATTGGAAACCCTTGTTAAAATTTACTATTATCTATTATTGAAAATGTCTATGAATGAAAAAAAATTGGAAACCCTTGTTTGAGAAATCTTGTTACTCGTAATTAGATTGTTTAAGTAAAAATAAGAATTCGGGATGGGATTTGGAAAAGAATACTAGAGATTAAATTAACGAATTTGATAATTTGTAATTGTTTCC
Source organism: Cupressus sempervirens (assembly GCA_028749045.1). Lineage (NCBI taxonomy): Eukaryota > Viridiplantae > Streptophyta > Pinopsida > Cupressales > Cupressaceae > Cupressus > Cupressus sempervirens. The sequence goes on along the minus strand of CM053787.1, from coordinate 772,881,090 downwards.
CTCTTAGATTAATATTGGATTTTTTTTTAAAAATATATCTTATATAAAATTGCCACAGTAAATAAATTACCGTGGTAATATTTATATTGAAATAAAGAATTTGATATACTAGAAAATCATTGTTTTAATGTGTTGAAGGGGGTGGGTGTGCATTGAAGGGGGTGGGGGGGTTGTTTGTTTTTTAATTTAGTTTTAAATAATTTTTTTTTAAAAAAGGATTGTGGGCATTACCTCTACTCATCCCCTTGCTACATCGTAGCTTAGCTGCAAGGGAAGTCAAGGCTGCCAATAGCAACCGTACCTGCTCCGATAGTAGAGGCTATTGTTGCAATGACCTACAAGCCTTAAAATATTGCATGTGTTTTTTTTTATATTATAGATTTCATATATTAAAATTTTAAATATAGTTTATTATTATTTAGTTCAATTAATAATAATTATTAATGGTAATTAAAATATTATATTTGTTAGTTTTAGTAATTATTGATTATTAACAAATTAATTAATATTATTTTGTTAATGATTTAATAGTTATTATTATTATAAATTTGTAACTATTATTTAAATTTAATAATATTTATTAAGAGGATTGATTATATAGCTATCATAAATTTGTATTCTAAACTGAATTTCAATTTGGGGAAATTTTTAATTAAGTTTGGATTTTATTAAGTGGTAGTTCTTTTATATATAAAAAAAGGGTTTTTATATTTAGATGATTTTAATGATTTGTTGAGTCTTTTGAGATTCTTGAGAACTTGAAGACCTTAGAAAATATAACTGACATGAATATTGTGATTTTCTTGTTGTGACCCTTGAGTTTTTGATTGGTTATCTTTTGGTGCTTTTTAGTTCCTTGTATAGAATTGAGGTGAATATTTTTTTTTTATGAGTTGTACTTTTTATGAGCCGAGTAGGTTATCTATGTGTAAGTTGGGAAGTGGCTTGCAATGAAGGCTAGAGCCCTAAAGAGGTTTCTTGAGTAACCCATTGTAAGTTGTATCAATAAGTGATAAAATTTCATTAAATGGGTTAAAATGAATTAAGAAAAGTCAATGTTTCACCTCGTCCATGTCCCATACAAGCTAGGATGGGAGTAGAGAGGATGCTTGGTTGTGATCTTGCCCCATTGGTATGCCTTATCTATATGAAAGGATACTAATTCCGCATAGAGTCACTAGGGGAGCAAAGTACAAAGAGGCTTCTAGGGTAACCTTACAGTTGGCTCATGCAATGACATGCGTCCACTTACATAGTAGATTCCCTACATGTATTTGTTGCCTCTAGGTTTTAGTTGTTATTTGTTTCTTGGTACCTTTGAGATAGATTTATATCAAGTTTTCCATGACCTAGATGTTGGTTATGACGGTTGGATTTGTTATCCGTATGGGACTTGAGATTATCTCCTCAACATGGTGGGAGTGGTCCATTTAGGTTCCATGAGGTCGGGTGGTAGTGTTTCATATACCATTGAGTTTTGACAATTGGATTTCATTGCTGGATATACTTGTACAGTTGTTCCTTTCATTTTGATCTTGTGTTTTTGTTTGATGGTTATATTTTTTTGTACCAGGGTATGTGTAGGATCATGGTGTACCAAACTATGGTCTTAAGCAGCAGTGAAAAATTAGTAAATCAGGGTTATGTCAACTTGACACATAATTTTAAAGTGGTTATGGGCTTTATATGAAAAAGTTATAAGAAGAATAATTTGTAGGAAATTGAATGTAGTTTCTAAACTACTAGGCCTTACTAGGAGAAAAAAATAATTGATTGGTCAAAAGTTTTGATTTTAATGCAGTAATACAAAAATTTTAGGGCAAAAATAAAAAGTAGGTGTATGTTTGACCACCTTAATTAAAATCAAATGATAATATTTTTAAAATATAATTATAGATATAAAAAGTAGACTAATGCCTGGATGTGACGCATATTTTTTGGTATTTTTATTCCAAATAAATAATTAAATATGAATTTTCTACCAAAAAATTTTTTGAAATAAAAAACTCCCATGTCTAACCACCTTAACTAATAGAAAATTTTACCAAATATAATTTTTATTTTATTTTTCTTATACTAGACGAAGCATAGAATGTGATGCAACTTTTAGATTTAAAAAATGTTATACCGTTTGAAACTTATAACTATTTTTCAATCAGTATGTCAATCAACACTTTACAATAATCTTCATTGATAATTAACCAATAAATACTTATCAAACTCAGAATTTGATAGCAATTATATCGATCGAATCTCGAGAGTGATATTAAAAAACCCTTTTCATTTTATTCAATTTCGATCAAAATAACATTGTCAGATGGCTACCCGAAGTCTGAGTGTCACTAAAACCCTCCTCAAACACGTTTTTTGGGTTGATCTGGCAGGCTTGGTAAATACCAGGCCTAATTGGATATCCGATATGGCTCAGTGAGCCTCCATCTGCCTTTGGAGGGAAAATTCAAGTCCCAAGACATTTTAGAGGGAAAATCGAGTTTGTGATTTATAGTTTATAACTTATCAATTATTTGAGATATATTACTATGCAAAAATATATTATAATATTATATATATATATATATATATATATATATATATATAAACGTAATGTAAAGATATAACATATAATCTATTAATATATAATAATATATTATATTATTCTTATTATAATGTATAAATATAATATATATTATTATATTATATTATTATTATTTTTCTTATATTTTTATTAAATATAATAATGTAATATATTATATATATATGTATGTTATTAATATATAATAATATATTATCTTATTAGTATTATAATATATATGTGTGTGTGTGTGTGTGTGTGTACCGAGGACCCCTAGGGACATATTAGAATCATTTAGAATCATTCCTACGGGTCAAAGGGGCATTACATATCGACATATGTCCCTAGGGGTCCTAGAACCCCTAGTAACATATTAAAATCGTTCTTATGGGTCGAAGGGGGTCATAGGGTGACCAATGACCCCCTTCGACCTATTAAATGATGACATTTATCCCTAGTAGTCCTAGGACCCCTAGGGACATATTAGAATCGTTCTTATGGGTTGAAGGGGGTCATAGGTTTGCTTATGACCCCTTTCAACCCATTACATGATGACATTTGTCCCTAGGGGTCCTAAGACCCCTAGGGACATATTAGAATACTTCATATGGGTCAAAGTTGGTCATAGGTTGACCTATGATCCCTTTCGACCCATTAAATGATGAAATATGTCCTTAGGGGTGCTAGGACCCCTAGGGACATATTAGAATCATTCTTATGGATCAAAGTGGATCATAGGTTGACTTATGACCTCCTTCGACCCATTACATGATAACATATGTCTCTAGGGGTCCTAGGACCCCTAGGAACATATTATAATCGTTCATATGTGTCAAAGGGGGTCATAGGTTGACCTATGACCCCCTTCGACCCATTACATGATGACATATGTCCCTATGGGTCTTAGGACCCCTAGGAAAATATTAGAATCGTTCTTATGGCTCAAAGGTGGTCATAGGGTGACCTATAACCCCCTTCGACTCATTACATGATGACATATCCCCCTAGGGGTCCTAGGACCCCGTTGGACATATTAGAATTGTTCTTATGGGTCGAAGGGGGTCATAGGGTGACCTATGACCCCCTTCGACCCATTAAATGATGAGATTTTTCCCTACATGTCCTAGGACCCCTAGGGACATATTAGATTCATTCTTATGGGCCGAAGGGGGTCATAGGGTCATAGGTTGACCGATGACCCCCTTTGACCCATTACATGACAACATTTGTCCCTAGGGGTCCTAGGACACCTAGTCACATATTATAATGCTTCATATGGGTCAAAGAGGGTCATAAGTTGACCTATGAACCCCTTTGACCCATTAAATGATGACATTTGTCCCTAGGCATCCTAGGACTCCTAGGGACATAATAGAATCATTCTTATGGGTCAAAGGGGGTCATCCGTCTTCAACCCATTACACGACGACATATGTCCCTAGGGTTCCTAGGACCCCTAGGGACATATTATAATCGTTCAAATGGGTCAAATGGGGTCATAGGTCCCTTCGACACTTTACATGACGAAGTATGTCCCTTGGGGTCCTAGGGACATATTAAAATGCTTCATATGGGTCAAAGAGGGTCATAGGTTGACCTATAACCCCCTTTGACCCATTAAATGATGACATATGTCCCTAGGCATCCTAGGACTCCTAGGGACATAATAGAATCATTTTTATGATTCAAAGGGGGTCATCGATCTTCGCCCCATTAGATGACGACATATGCCCCTAGGGGTCCCCTAGGGACATAATATAATTGTTCAAATGGGTCAAAGGGGGTCATAGGTCCCTTCGACCCTTTACATGACGACGTATGTCCCTACGGGTCCTAGGACCCCAAGGGACATATTAGAATGCTTCGTATGGGTCAAAGGTGGTCATAGGGTGACCTATCATCCCCTTCAACCCATTAAATGATGACATATGTCTCTAGGGGTTCCAGGACCCCTAGGGACATATTAGAATGCTTCATATGGGTCAAAAGGGGGTCATGGATGGACCTATGTGCCCCTTCGACCCATTAAATGATGACATATGTCCCTAGGGGTCCTAGGACCCCTAGGGACATATTAGAATGCTTTATATGGGTCAATGGGGGGTCATAAGTGGACCTATGACCCCTTCGCCCCATTACATGACAACATATTCCCCTAGGGACATATTAGAATCATTCATATGTGTCAAAGGGGGTCATAGGTCCCTTCAACCTATTACATGACAACATATGTCCTTAGGGGTCCTAGGACCCCTAGGGACATATTAGAATCATTCTTATGGGTCAAAGGCGATCATAGGGTGACCTATGACCCCCTTCAACCCATTAAATTATGACATTTGTCCCTAGGGGACCGAGGACTCCTAGGGACATATTAGAATCGTTCATATGTGTCGAAAAGAGTCATAAGTTGACCTATGACCCCCTTTGACCCATTACATGATAATATATAGTCCTAGGGGTCCTAAGACCCCTATAAACATTGTAGAATCATTCTTATGGGTCAAAGGGGGTCATAGGTCACTTCGTCCCATTACATTATGACATATGTCCCTAGGGGTCCTAGGGACATATTAGAATGCTTCATATGGGTCCCTTCGACTCATTAAATGATGACATATGTCCCTAGGGATCCTAGGACCCGTAGGGACATATTAGAATGTTTCATATGGGTCAAAAGGGGTCATAGGTTGACCTATGACCCCCTTCAACCCATTACATGATGACATATGTCCCTAGGGATCCTTGGACCCCTAAGGACATATTAGAATCATTCATATGGGTCAAAAGTGGTCATAGGTTGACCTATGACCCCCTTCAATGCATTAAATGATGACATATGTCCCTAGGGGTCCTACGATCCCTAGGGACATAATAGAATTATTTTTATGAGTCAAAGGGGGTCATAGGTTGACCTATGATCTCCGTCGAATTATTATATGATGACATATGTCCCTAGGGGTCCAAGAAGCCATAGTGACATATTAGAATCATCCAAATGGGTCAAAGTCGATCATAGGTTTACATATGACCCCCTTCGATCCATTACATGATGACATATATCCCTAGGGGTTCTATGACCCCTGGGGACATATTAAAATTTTTCATATGGGTCAGAGGGGATCATAGGTTAACCTATGACACCATTTAACCCATTACATGATGACATATATCCCTAGGGGTCCTAGGATCCATAGGGACATATTATAATTGTTCTAATGGGTTGAAGGGATCATAGGTTGACTTATGACCCACTTTGACCCATTAAATGATAACATATGTCTCTAGGGGTCCTAGGATCCCTAGGGACATATTAGAATCATTCTTATTGGTCAAAAGGCCTTCGACCCATTACATGATGACATATGTCCCTAAGGGTCCTAGGACCCCTAAGGACATATTATATTGCTTCATATGGATCAATGGGTGTCATAGGTTGACCTATGACCCCCATGGACCCATTACATGATGACATATGTCTTTAGAGGTCCTAAGACCACTAAGAACATATTAAAATGCTTCAGATGAGTTAAAGGGGGTCATAGGTTGACCTATGACCCCCTTCGACCCATTAAATGATGAAATATGTCCCTAAGAGTCTTAGGACCCCTAGGGACATATTAGAATGCTTCATATGGGTCAAAACTATGACACCCTTCGACCCATTACATGATGACATATGTCCGTAGGGGTCCTAAAACTCCTAGGGACATTAGAATCATTCATATGTGTCAGAGGGGGTCATAGGTTGAACTATGACCTATTATATGATGACATATGTCCCTAGGGGTCCTAGGACCCTTAGGGACATATATATTAATATATATATATTATAATTATAGATTATAATGCTAATAAGATAATATATTATAATATATTAATAACATAGCTAATAATAATAATATATTATAGATTATAATAATAATATATATTAATAACATACATACATACATATATAATATATTAGGTTATTATGTATAATATAAATTATATTTATAGATTATAATAAGAATAACATAATATATTATTATATATTAATAGATTATATGTTATATCTTGACATTACGTTATTATATATATATCCATAGTAATATAACTGAAATAATTTATAAATCATAAACTATAACTCCCAAATTCGGTTTTTCAATATTACTGGCATCAATTTCCAACATATTCTCTGTCCCTACAGACCTGACAACATCACTTTTTGAGTTTTTTTTTTCACGAGTTTTACAAAGAGGCGCTTTTTGGGGCCTAACCAATCAAAAAAGTTCAAAAATATAACATTAGGTGTTTGATAGTGTCATTTGAATGGGGAGTAGTAGTCATTGAAAGGCTAAATGCAAAAGGAAGATATGCAATGAAGACATTGCGACATTTAGGGAAAGGGACAAAAGGGAACACCTAAGAAAAAGATAAGGTATGATAAATATCAACCAAGTTGATGATGAATTAGTTGAAGGTGAAATCATAGAGTCAGATAATGAATATGTTCAGTTGGGGAATGAAAATATACCTATTGAAAATGATAATGCCGAAATTGAAAATTTAGAGAATGAAAATTTTGAAGACGAAATGCTACCAAGTCATAATCCAAATTACATAATTGACCATATCGAACATGACAATGCATAGGAACCTAATGCAGAAGAACATTACATATCTTCTAATTATAATCGACACAAAGGTTCTAAAACACCAAAATAGATAATTGAAATTGATGAAATGATTATTACTAGTTTGGAAGAGAAAATATCAGAAAGAACCATTCAGTTATGGGCTTCAAGACTATATCAGATATTTTTTGGCAACAAGATAGTGGTAGAGAAATGTCAACTTTTCATGCACTTATTAAAGATGCAAAAGATGAGACCTATGATTTCCAAATTGAAGATTGGTGTCAATAAAAAGTTGGAAAGAAATGCCATTATTGTGAAGAATCTTTTCAGTGCTCTCAATAGCATTGAGAAAAATAGCAAGGAGAAGGATAATAGAGCTGCTCAAAGGGTTATTACAACCTCTTTGGTAAGTCATCATTTGAGAAAGGGTAGATATATGAGACAAACTTGTATTGATTTGAATCTAAATCATACTACTTTGAGAAGAGCACTTAGTCGACGAGAGAAAATTGATGATCCTCTTCAAAATGAAACATGGGCATTTAGTGGGAGACTTTCATGTTTTGATCAGAAGCTATTCGATGATGTGAAGGAAGAAATTACACAATTTTGGCACTCTAACTCACGAGTATCACCCAATGTTAAAGCTATGTTAAAGTTGAGAATTGGCATCAGAGACTGCACGCCACATCCTAAACACTATTTGGAGGTAAGCCAAACTATATTGTTCAAACAATTTAGAGAGAGTCATCCAAGTCTTGATATATCACAAAGGGCTTTTGAATCTTTGAAGCCATTTTATTGTTTGCACTCAAAATTTAAAATATATGTTGTTGCAAATATCATGTTGAGTTTTCTATGCACCATGAACTACTACGCTCCATCCATTCTACTTTTCATTGTAAAGAAATGTTGGAGGATTGTGGGGCTAGTGGGCTTCCAAAATCATCAAGAGACTTGCTAGATCAACTTTTATGTTGTAGAGTTGATGGTTGTTTCTTTTATAGAAATGCTTGCTTAAATGAGAAGTGTTCAGAATGTGATGGCTTATCCAAGTTTGACACATGTTTCAGTGAGGGGTGAGAATAAGATCTTGGAAAGACAATAGTGAAAAAAAAGGTATATGAAATGGTGAATACACATTGAATAGTGGAGGTGAGAGCTATAGATGTGAATTGGTTGGAAAATATATCACTATGGCTAGTTTTATTTTAGATTTCAAGGTAAATCTTTTTTACAAGTATGCAAGACATAGTCACAGGTCTCAGTGGTTGGATCAACAATTTAGAATGTGTAAGGAGACTTTTCCCATTGGCACTATTATATCAATTGTTGATTTTTCTGAGAACTACACATTGCAACCTCAAAATGAGACACAATCTCAGTACTACAACTCCATTCATATTGCTATTTTTTTTCACATAACATATAGACATGCGCCTGATAGTGCAGAAGATAATTGAAAGATTATTAGAGAGTATAATTTTTATATGAGTGATGATAGATCTCACTCTCACGAGTTTGTGCAACAATTTTTCAAGAATTATTTTGATTTCTTACATGAGCATGCAATTTCTATAGATAGACATATCATTTGGTGAGATAATTGTATAGGTCAATTCAAGAATGCTTGCATGTTTTATTGGTTGTGTAGGATGCATGTAGAGAGAGGGGTGCCTCATATTTCGAGTGTTTTTGAGTCCAACCATGGAAAAGGGGAACATGATAGAGTAGGGGCATGTGCGAAGAGAGCTCTAGTTAAGGAGCAATTGAAGATTTCAGCAGTAGAGCTTCTTGATGCTCGTAGCATTGTTGATTGGTGTAGTTTAGCATTATCATAGGGGCGAACTCTTGATTCAATGGTATGTAGGTTCTTTTGGTTGGTTGAGGAAAGGTCCATAGCTGATAGATAAGATTGTGCTATAGTGAGAGACTCATAAAAAATGCATTCATTCTGAAGCTCTGATTCTAGTACATGGACCATTTGGACACGATAACTAACTTTCTTTTGTCCTAGCTTTTTTCAGTGTGATTGGGATCACTGTGAGTCAAGTGAGTGGGTCGACACATGGGCTCCACATTATCTTACTCCATTTTCTATCATACCCTCTATCATAAATGATGACATGGAATGTTCACTTGAGCATAACCATCTATCAAATCTACTTCAGCTAGGACATGTCTTTGCATTGGTTGCACCATAGGGGAATGATGAGAAATCCAATTATTGGTTAGCACGTTGTGTAAGAGGTAAACAAAAAATTGCACAAGTGATCATAGATGATGATGGATTCACATATCCTACTAGTTTAGTGGTTGTTTGCTAGAACATGGTTGCAGACATACATGTTTAGAAGGAATGGAATTTCTGCATTCGAAGACTATTAGAAGCACAAAATAATTCTCATATATTCATATCTTTTTTTAGCAACAAATGTAAAGTTGTTGAAGCATCAAGGAAGACCAAAAGTAAAAAATTTTTTTACTATTGCTAATGCTAATCATAAAGCCCTGTTGGAGACCTTAAAATAGAGAGAGGACCCTATTGGAACACTCGACTAGGTATATTTACTTCTTATGTTATTTCCTTCATAATGATTCAATGAACTAATGATTATCTTGTTTAATACAATAAGTTACTAATTTTTTTATGATATTGGAATGTAGGTACATCATGAAGAGTTGGAGGGGGCTGATATTGGGGAGAATTCCTAAGATTTATGATGTAAAATGTGAACTTTTTTTTGTATATGGTTTTTGTAATAATGAAAAAGATAGGTTAAATTAGTTGCACATTCTAATTTGTATTTTGGTAGGCTCTTTATAAGGAATTATAAGAGGAAGATATTGAACAAGTTCTTGCAAATCATATTTGCATGTGATACAAGGCTATAAAGACAATTTTAAGAGCATTTATAACTATATAAAAGATAATTGCTTGCAGATATCTTATTACAAGTTTGGCTTTTTCCTTATTTGACATAAAGTTGACATTATGATTATTAAAACTATTTTTATCAAACTAATCAAATAAGAAAAATTTAGAAAGTATGGATGAACAATTAGAATACTTGATTTCTTCCATTTTGCAACCAATCATGGCATTTGAAAGCATAAAGAGTCATAATATTGTATAATGTTTTGAAAGACTATCATATTGCAAAGTTGTAAAGGATCATGAGATTGGAATTTTAGTAATGGCTAGGTTTGCATAGGGTAAGTGAGTCATTAGATAGGTCCTAATAAGGTCTCATAATAATCTCAAGTCAATTCATAAGTTGAAACATTCAATAAGTCACTTAAAATTTAGCTTATTGCTCTAGAAAATTCAAATATTAAATGTAACGGCTACATGAGCATTTTGGAGGGAAACTCCATAGTTTAAATTTTATGAAGGAATAGGAAGCGAAACCGATTGGAGGTGGTTATTAACCATCCCCTGAAACTTATAAATAGTGTTTGTAGGGACTGTAAAGGCAATATGTATGGACTAATTTAGAACTTTGAATAAAAAAGATTGGATTTTAATAGCAATTTGATGGTTCTTTAGAGTTTCTAAGTTCTTTATGGTATTCTAATGCATTGGTGCATCTTCTAAGATCTATAAGGAATTTTAGGACCAAGTTTTTATTTCATTTTTGAAGGGTTATTCATCTAACTTGCTGATTGTTAGCTGTAGCAGTCCTTTTCATAAGCATTTTGACAGTTTTTTCATCTAATCATGGTCATTCCATGAAATTTTTACCTGATTCTTCATGGAATTCCATTTTCCTAACATGAATGATGTCTTCTAACCTTGAAATGATCAACTACCCAGAATAATTGGTGGCCACCAAACATAAAAGGGTGACAACAAGGATTGAAAGTGAGGGTACAATCCTATAGGAAGAGATTTTCCTTAAAGAGGGTAGTGTTTGTGAGTTGATTCAGTTTATGGTGATAAACCATAGATTTCTAAATTTTAAATTAGTCCAAGAAGTCTTGGCACGTGTGAGATTGGTGATGCCCTGGGAATAAGGGTTTTGAGAAGGTGAATTAGGGCTTTTGGGGTTAGGGAACCCATAGACTGAAATTGAGAGTGGATTTTTCTAATTGAAGTCATTTTAGGAGCCTATGCAAATTTTGGATTCGAGATCTTAAGTCCTTCTAGTGGTTGCTTTTTAAATGCATCTTTTCTACATTGTTAAAAAATAGATGTGTGAAAGTTCATTGATATTTTCTAAAGGAAGGGTATCTAAGTATTATATATGTTTTGTGAAAGGATAAAGGGTATCCAAAAAATCCATTTATTCAAGGATTCTTCTAGAAAAAAATAAAATTATCCACCTATTTGTCTTGCTATTGTCACAGAATTGTAAAGTTGCATAGACAACATTTTGGCATATTGTGGATTTTGGCTTGAAAACTATTGAAACTCAAGGGTAAGTGTTGGAACATGGTGAATATGTAAAAAAAAAACTCATCGAAGCCTTAAAGCCTCTTGGAGTTGACCATTTGTGGGATTTGACCATTAGGACCTAGAAGGGTCACTTGGCACATTGTTACAAATTTGCTCATTTTAGGTTGTTACTTGGGTCCATCACCCTGTCCTCTGCATCACTTGTATATTGTCAAAATTTGGGACTAAAGCAACATGTTGCATTTGATCCTCTCCATAATCATCTTTATGTTCAAGTGCATCATGGTTCATAGTGTTTCTCCTTTTTGTTGGTTCATCATGGTTACCATGCATTATTACAACCATGCCAACTCTTCCTCCATTGGTTACCATGCTTAGAATCATTTAAAAAATTGCATATACTCTGAATTTTTAGTAGCAAGGTTCTCAAAAAAAACTTTTACAATACTATAAAAATAATCTTCTAAGCTTTGGTTAGCTACCATCTCCAAATGAGCTATTCATTAATATGGTGATTTAACATCATTCTAATATGTTGAGCTCTTAGGCCCACCCCTTGAAACAAGAGTAAAATTGATAAGAATTTCTTTGCATGCACTCTTAAGCCTCCCCAAATGAACTAGTCATTACCAAGGTGGTTCAACATCACCCATTACTGTTGAACCCTTAGGCCCACCCTTCCAACTGAGAGGAAAACTGGTTCTTAGTCCAATAAGATTAATGAAATACAAAGAACACTAGTGCAAAGCACCTAATCATTTTTATTTTCTTGATGTAATAAGGTCTAGGGATAGATCTAATGATCTCCCTATGACCATCCACATATGTAATGGACATAAGACCCCATGGTGCAACTATAAGCCTTGGCCATCAATTGGTCCAATAAAGTGGATTTTTGGTAAATTCCATATTTTTTAGGCAAGTCTAGATTTTTAGAACATTATTAGGGTCCCTAGGAGTTTTTAGAGTCCATTTGCAATCAAATTTGCAATAAAACTTGTCTTAGCACAAAAATTGCAAAAAGTTGCTTAGCAACTTTTGCAATTTTCTTGACAACTTTTCAAAATCTAACTCCTAGCAGCTAGAATTTTTTGAATCATCAATTCCATTAGCTCTAGGTGGGTAGGTGAACCCTAGTGACACCCTTGTTCTATCCACGGAGACCATCCATCATCTGCGGCCACCCCGTACTGAGGAGTCCCCAAGGTTCTCTAAGTGCGTTTTGAGGTTGATCTTTCAAGGGTAATAACTCAGAGCTCATGAGGGCTATTGATGAACTATCACATGCTATAGGATAGTGATGTTGAGGCCTAAAATAACCTATCTCATTTTTGAGATATCACATTCCATTTGGATTTGGCACAACGATCTCACTCGCTGCCAAAACTCGTAGTGTGCCTCAGTTCATAGGTGCACCATAGCGTAACTTTGAAATCACCGATCTTGGCATAGAATTGTTAGTGCCATTAGCTTTAGGTGGGTAGGTGAACCCTAGTCACACCCTTGTTCTAGCCACGGTGACCATCCATCATCCACAACCACCCCATACTGAGGAGTCTCCGAGGTGCTCTATGTGCATTTTGAGGTCAATCTTTCGAGTGTCATAACTTGGAGCTTGTGAGGACTATCGATGAACTATTGAATGCTATAGGATGGTGATAATGAGAGCTAAAATGAACTGTCTCATTTTTGAGAGATCACATTCTGTTTAGATTCGGCACAATGATCTTGCTCGATGCCAAAACTTGCAATGTGCCTTAGTTCATAGGTACACCATAGTACAACTTTGAAACCGTTGATCTTGGCATCAAATCGTCAGTGCCATTAGCTCTGAGTGGGTGGGTGAAGCCTAGTCACACACTTTTTCCAGCCTTAGAGACCATCCATCATCCATAACCACCCCAAACCAAGGAGTCTCCAAGGTGTTCTAAGTGCATTTCAAGGTCAATTTTTCAAGGGTCATAATTTGGAGCTTGTGAGGACTATCGATGAACTATCAAATGCTATAGGACAGTGATTCTCAGACCTAGAATAACCTATCTCATTTTTGAGAGATCACATTCTGTTTGGATTCGGCACAATGATCTCCCTCGATGCTAAAACTTGCAGTGTGCCTCAGTTCATAGGTGCACCATAGCGCAACTTTGGAACCGTTGATCTTGGCATCGAATCGTTAGTGCCATTAGCTCTGGGTGGGTGGGTGAACCCTAGTGACACCCTTTTTCTAGCCACAAAGACCATCCATCATCCTCAACCACCTCGTATCGAGGAGTCCCCAAGGTTCTCTAAGTGCATTTTGAGGTCAATCATCCGAGGGTCATAACTCAGAGCTCGTGAGGCTTATAGATGAACTATCAAATGCTATAGGATGGTGATGCTGAGGCCTAAAATAACCTATGTCATTTTCAAGAGATCACATTCTATTTGGATTCAGCACAATGATCTGGAACACTAAAGGAGGAGGCATACTCAATCAACAAATATGAGCTATCTGCTTTACTAGACGTAAAGAAATCTTCCTGATTCCATCTGAATATCAGTAGTTGATACCATCTATAAGAACGTAACTATCAAGAATAAGGGAAAATTCATGATCTCAAACATTTAATATTTACCTTCAAGACTTAGATGGTTGCCCCATTTTTGTGGCATGTATGGCTGAATCATTTTAACAGTGGAAATCTACCATCCATTTTTTGATGGACTCAGCAGTAACTTCATCATTTGAAGCAAACATTTAGACTAAATTTTCCCTCAATTGACTAGCCAAGAAGCCAAGGAATTCAAATCTTTTGTTGCCTATTGTAATGTCTTCCTTCAAAATTGACAATATTCTATCATATACTTGTGATCTTTGTGGTCTTGCATGAAAACCATATTCAGTTTTTGCAGTCAAAGCATTTGAATGAAGCTTATTAAAGTCCTCCAAAAAGGAGACTTTGAGGATATCATCGACATACTTTGAAAAATGCCTTGTCACTCGACTTGAAATATTCAGGTCGGGGCCCAAAAAGTAGACCCTAGTCCAAGTAACTAGGGCCCAATGGAATTTCAATGTGCCATTATGTCTAGAAATTGTCAAAGACTTCAACTGATTTTGACTAGTTTGCAACTTTTTTACTTGATTTTGAAGCCATGTTTCTGGGTCAAAACATGTAGACTTCAATTTATGCAATTCTATTAATCCCAGACATATGTGCAAAGCTGATTTCTTCTCATTATTTAGCAAATCAAAAAAGTGACAATTCAGTGTTGGGCCACTAAGTATCCCACAATGAATAAGAGAGTTCATTTGAAACAATATCTCATAAGGCGCATTAACACCCTTTGGAACATTAACAATTGGAACCATACGTGGAAAGGGAGAAAATGAATTGCCATTTTCTATAATAAGTTTCTCTATCATTTCTCTATGCAAAGGCAAGCTTTCAATGATTTTAGTAAGCTCGAAACCATCAGGAAGTTTTAGACAAAATGCATTTGACTGTCCAATACTATAGAATGCTGAGAAATCTATTGTCCTACACTAGATAATCTCAATTTCCTCTTTGCAAAATTTGTAAGGATCCTAGTCAACTATCAAACATGATCTCTGCACTGCAACCTTCTTAAAAATTCTTGGACCATATTGCCACTGCAACAAAAACAAATAACATCACATGTTAACTTTTTTAGCATTCTACTCCAAGTTTGCAAGCACCATAATATTTGTAATAAAAAGACAATTGTGTGTGAAATAGGAGGTTAATTTAAAACGTTGCCTAAGTAGAAAAATTTGATATCCCTAAGAAATTGTATACCTTTTTTATAGTTTGTGATAACAATTGCCTTTTTCTCATTTAACAAATGCTTAGTTATCAAAGGTGGGTGTGATAGAAAGTCAGCATGTAAGTATGCTTAGAAAAGGGTTAAGTAGCCAACAATAAGTAAGAAGGCTGAGGCGCTTCTTCGAGAATCTAGCATCATGTGTTAGTATTTAAAGTTACAAAAATTACTTATATATCTTCTATTCCTAATATTATCTATATAAGTCACACATCTTTTTTATGTTATTACAGTTTATGTTTAAAAGACCAAATATATGTTAAAAGCATTTGGTTAGCTCAACCACTTAGAATAAGATTTTTCTAGTGCCAAGGACATTGAGACTAAATATTGAATTCATATGATATTAATTTTTAAATGGGCTAGTGAACTGACTGATTTTGATCTTGAAAATTTTATGGTTAAATAGGTTTTGAGTTAGAGTAGTACAAGGATGGACATTTTAAAGAAGTTTTGTCATCTATATTAGCATTGCCAAAATGCAATAATTGCTAAATAGACCATACATTCTTATAAGTCATAAATTTGTACAAACCACTACTCATATAATATGAATCAATAATAAAAATTTGAACTATAATATACCATTTATTAATAATGAAAATATCAAAATAGACCAGCATATCCATAGACAAAGTACTCAAATATATATCAAAATACATAGATCCATATACAAAATGTGGTTGATCATGCCATCAGAATGTGTATAATATCAATGTTTCTATATAAAATGTGGAATATGCCATCTCAAAATGTCTCATGATGCATCCTATGACAACTATACTATCCTAGAATGCTAGTGGATGATCAAAATGCAGCCTCTTCATTGCACTAGGTGGATCGGATGCATCCTACATAAACAAAAATGGACAACCCAAAGTTAGACTACTAAATTTATATGATTCTTTGTATCTAACATTGAATTACTCAAATGCATCATGATATTTTTTGTAATGAAGATTTATACTATCAAAATTTCATAATAAACACCTCTCTTGTTGACCTCCTACACCAGTTAGGAGTCCTCTCATATGCCCTAGGCAATACTTCTACCTCTCTGATTGTGGGCTGTATAAGTTCAAATATGTTTGTCAGATGAATCTACAATTTAAAATATAACATTATAATACATAGCATGCTAAATTTATAACATATTTAATCATGAATTCAAACTACAACCTACTATTGTAGGCTCCTCCTCAGGAAAGAGTGGCCGCGTCATCAAATCTACATAACTCTCCCGTCAGACCTCATGTGCACTAGGAGTCTCCTATGAGATACAAAATAGTAGTTTTTAATATCATGGAAATAAGTTTTGAATTTATTTATGAAGATAAGGATAATAAAAAATAAATGATAATTATACATACAATGGGGCTCTTAGTGTGAATGGAAATCCCTGATGGTCTACGACGTGAAATCTGCACATGCTCATCGCCAGTAGCCATGCCGTATATACAATAAAGAATGTAATTAAATGGGATTACCACAAACATGTTACAAGAATGAATTGATATTTAATCAAATAGAAAGCACATAATTACCTTTCCTTTTTTAATTCGCGCTGGCTCACCCCTCGCAGTTTGTCCCCTTGGGATAGGTGGTACCTGCAAGATAAAAGAAAGTTTAGCAACCATATATGCTACAATAGAAAATAGAAAAAAAAATGCCAACACAACATAATGTATCATAGATGTCTCAAGTCCAAATGAAATGGCCGAGAGTGTAGCATCATCAATTTGTCTGAGCTCCTGCTTGGTCATCAACTAAACATGAATGAAGATCACATACATATAAAAGTCAATATGGCTTAAAAATTAAAATTACTCTATTATAAAAATTAAATTTAAATTGCATATTTCATAACAAGAAATGTATACACATACCGACAATGAAGGAGTCCATGCCTCTGCATTCCCCTCCTCTCTCGCATTAGGGTCTGTAGCCTCTGCACGTGTCTCTGGTGTATCCTCATCTAATACAAAATGATACTCAGGAAGGTCACCTATGGGACCCAGGAAAATATTCTTGCATGTAATGCAAGTTTGAGCCACACAAACATGTGATGAGCTAGCCGATGATGAACTTCCACCAGCATTATCAACACAAGGAGGTAGGACTAACCTAGCCTGAGATATCATTAGGCTACTTAGCCTATGAATGGCTCTGATGGTCTGAGAGTTAGGCTCTATCATAACATCTGGATACTACACTTAAGGAGGAGGGGAGATATCAATGGGGGGAAAAAGTGCTAGCTTTCTTCTACTGGGAAGAGGGTCTATCCTGAGGAGCTCCTAGTCCTAAGCCCATGTTGGGCTTCATGCTCCAATAGTTCACTTTAAGTTTCAACACAAATTCTGCATATAATTTTTTAAGGAAATAAAATGGTATGTCTAAATTTTCATGTGGAGGGATATCAAAGACCATCCACCAACAATCCCAAAAGTTTGCATGCATGGCATCATTTAAGCACCATTTAATCGATAGTTTGGAGTTTTTTGGGTCTACTAGTAAACCCATTTTCGGGTTTGCAAAAAGGCTAGTCAAATCATCTTTGGTTATGCTGAGGGCCACAACCTCATCATAATCCAAACCATCATCAAACATCTCGTGCATTTCATCACCCCAATGAAGAGTGCCATTTTGTTGGTTTGTAAGGGTTTCAATGTTATCCACTATGGTGTTTAACGTGGATAACATAGGAGCCAATGTGGGTACATTATTATATGTTCTATCCAAACCTCTCAACTTGATGAGATTTTCATTTATCAAATCCTCAATTTGAGGAGGGTTTTGAGGGGGTAGAGGATCATTTGGTAGACGGTTTTGTGGGGGTACTGGATCATTTGGTGAGGGGTTACGAGGAATATTATTCCTTGCCTCAGTGTCATCATTTTGATCAACCATTCCTATTGAATTGCAAAATGTAATATATATTTTTAAAAAACCTTAATTTTAACCATTAAAAAAAAAAAACCCTAGATTCAACTAAAACAAACAAAATCATGCTAAAATCTGTTGAATTTGGATTTAAAATGAGTTGAAAAAACAAAAAAAATATGCTTTGATATCCGATATCTAATTGTATATCTGATATCTGATTGTCGTGCAAATATTGGCCCCCAAATATGCGAAATAAGGGCCCATGGGTCTGATTTTTTTAATATGTAATGTCATAGATATAGGATATCCGATACGAATGACATATTATATTTTATATAAGATATAAGATATATCTTATATTTTGTATGATATTTTATATATAATATATTACATTATATTATATTTTATATTATAATATTATAATTTATAATATATTATACTTTTTTATTATATATTATATTATAATATATTACTTTATTATTATTATATATTATATTATATTATATTATATTATATATATATTTATATTATATTTTATATATATTATATTACATTAATATATATTATAATATAAAATAAAATAAAATATTATTATTATATTATATTATTATAATGTATTATATTATATTATAATATATTACTTTTTATTATTATATTATATTATATTATATATATATATATATTACATTACTATATATTATAATACTAAATATTATATAATATTATTATAATATAATATTATTATTATATTATAATATTATATGATTATAATATAATAATAATAATATTATATTATAGTATAATTATTATAATAATAATAAATTATATTATATAATATTAAATAATATACTATACTATTATAATATAATATTTTTATATTATTATAATATAATAATAATAATGTTATAAGTCATTGATTATCGAATATCCGATATGTGATCACATATCTGATGTCAAATCGAATATCTGATAAGGCTCAGTCTTTCCTTCCAGGTTTGGTACTTGGATAGGTGGGAAAAAGTTAGAGCAGATTTTGAAGCACTTTTAGACGTCTTGAAACTCTATTTTTTTCACATCGCCACTTTTTCGCACGTCATGATCTTGCACATACCCACTATACTCAATTATCCAGAGATCTTATTAGATGTGTTTATTCATGATGTATATTCTTTGAGCTTTTCATACCCTGTGACTTGTACAATGAATGATTATGCATTATGGGTGACATCTTATGTAATTGTATATTATTTCATTGGATTCATACTTGTTTTTATTCTATGATGTTGATTTTGTTATGTATTTGATTTAGTATTAATAAAATTTATGTATGTGATTCAACATCATGTAAACCCTTAAGAGATGTAACCCGTTTATGGATTATTTTTATGTATGTGAGTTATTGCTTCCACTATATTACCTCTTCTTGTTATAATCTTTAAAAAAATAATTTTTTACAAACTTAGTGAAACCTTAGGTTAATTTCTTTTTTTTCCTTGGCAAGGCATTACATCTGGTATCAAAGCCCAAGTTTCTACATTGGGAACTATGGGTATATTGGAATTCCACTAGATGACAACTAGTTAAATTGAAATAAAAATTAAACGACTATATGTATCTATTACAACTTGATCACTTTGAATTTCAAACTTAAATTCTTGAAACATAGAAAAAGGCAAAAATTAAATAACTCTTGAGTTGGATTTCAAACACAAATCTTGTGGTCGTGCTTTAAGGTGGTATGCCTTTGTTGATTTTATGAGTATTTTTGTTGTTCTTTCTTGGATGTTGTAGGAGGATGGTTAGACTAGATTATTTGTTAGAGGTCATAGTATAGGCTGAGGTGGAGGTTGTGGGAGAGGTGGACATGATAGTTCTATGTCAACTAATAGAGAGAGTCTTGTTCAAGAAGAGAATAGGGAGGAAAGCCATAGAGAAGAGCAAGCTAACTCAGAGGAGGCTAATATGAGATAGATAATGAAAAATATTCTAGAGTGCCTACCTCCTCCAAAGGTTACTAATTAGGATGAATCACATCATGCTAGGAATGAGAGAGGTAGAGATTTAGGAGTCCTTTAGGAGACCTCTATGGTGATAAATAAAGGTCATCCAAGGCCACTCAGATGAGGAACCTATAGAGGTCCATGATCAAACCTTTCAATGGGGTTGGCACATGATATGTGGTATAGTGGTTAATTACCTTATGTAGATTTTTTTTGATGTTGGACTCTAACTCCAATATCAAAGTGAGGTATGCCTTCATACACATAGAACCCTTTGGGGCTACATGGTAGAACATTGAAGAAAAGAAACTAGGTGTGGATATGAGAAATGTTACTTAAGAGTTATTCCTTGAAAAAATTTGTGATCACTTGCTACCAGAGGAGTGACACTAGCAGAGGGAAGATGAATTCCATCATCTAGGTTAGTATACCATGAACGTGGAAGAGTACGAGCTAACATTCTATGAGCTCATGTCTTATGTATAGACAAGTGACATTTCACCACTGATGGTCCTATTGGAAATATAAGAGGAGTAACTAAGAGGGGAGGGGTGAATTAGTTAATAAAAAAAACAAATCCAAGATCCCTTAAGATGTCAATACAAAAAAATACAATACAAGTCCAGAAACTCTACTAAAACTAAACTACTATTGTTACTCAATTAACATAGAACACTCGGTTAACATTAACAATTTACTGTTACTTGGCAAGTATTAAAATATCAACTATTACTCTATTAATACTGAACCTGAAGATCTTACTATGTTAAGTGTGATTAACCTTAATTAACTTAGTTGCATACACATAAATGAAATATCATGAACACAAGAGACACTGAGATTTGATGTGGAAACCCAATTTGGAAAAACCACCACTTACAACTAGTTACTAATTTTCACTCTTCTAAAGTGAGCCCTGTTAAGAGCTGATGGGGACACAACCCACGCACAAAATGGACACAACAGAAAAGGGGAAATTATATTAACTGGAAAAATAAGCTAGTACAAACAGTACAAAGAAAATAAACTTCAAAAAATGCCCTAAGGGCTTACAATAGCATAAATTTGGAGATAATTTTCTCCTTTCAGTACCTCCTCTCAAACTCCACTCCGAACTGCCTTTTACAATGCCAGAAATCTCCTTAAATAGACCCCGGAGGGTTGAGGACTAGGAATACATTCTAGAAAGTGCTAGCAGGCATCCACTGACCAAATAGAAGGTTCTAGAAGCTGTGTTAGAAGTCGACGCAAATCTAGAAAAATCCAGAAACGGTAACCAAACTTTCGGGAGGCATAACTTTTGAACCGTAGCTCCGATTGACGAATTGTTTACATTTTTGGAAAGCTCTCGAAGCCTTCTATAGCCCTATGGACCAGCTTCACTCATCCCCCATGTTTTGGGCCTTTTCAAGGTCATTTAATGCCCCTAACTTGACCTTGAAGCATTCTTAGGAGGTCTCCAAAACTCAAAAAACTGCAATAACTTTCAAACCGTGGGGCCTTTTGACCTGATTCTTTTTCTGGAATGCTCTAAATTACAATTACATTCATCTAGCCAATGTATACCTCCTAGTTCACCAAAATGATGGTTCAATTACATACTCCTATTTTTTTGGCATTTACATGTATCCCAAGGTGTTCAAATACTCTATCCTAGAACACTAATAGTGGAACTGTGAGAGTTGGAACCTTTATTTGACCCAAATGGGTATCCAAAAATGAAAACACATTGTCATGCCCAAACTATGAGGAAAAAAACACAAACTTTTTAAAAAAAAATTTTAAATTATAATAGTGCTCAAAGTTCGATAAGGTTAAATTACATTTCAACAAAGGATTCTCTTCATTACATCTTAAGTTACATATCTTGAGAAGGAATGAATCGTTAAACCAATATCGACATTTATTTCATTTGAACTAATCTTAACACAATAGATTTAAATTTCCTTTATAACAATATAATTAAGATAGATTTAACATTTATTACATAGCATCTTTTATCTTATATAAAGTTAACATTATAAGAAATTTTTTTTAATCAAGTTCAACTAGATCAAGTTCAATTACAAATCTCATAGACAATTATCGATTTACAATTTAATCGATATTGAAAAGTCGCTAAGAAAAAAAAACAATTAACTAGAATAAAACATATTATATATTAAAATTTATTAACTTTAAATATTTTGACTACTTTAACACAATAACCAACTAACAAAATCCTACTAAAAATCAATTAACAACTAACTAAATCTAAATTTGATCTAATCATAAGCAGAATAAGTGACTAAATTTTAAATGAAGCTTAAGTTTAAAACTTAAATAAAATTAAGACTAACTAACTAAAGCATAAAACTATCTAACTACCCTTTAGATTAAACTAAATAATATTAAAAAACAAGCTAAAATAACTTAATATAAAACTAACTACATTTTCATTACAAAACTATATTAAAACTAACAACTATCTAAATCATTTAATATAACACAAATCTAAATACATAAAATAAAACTAACTAACTAACTTAATCTAAACTAACATCTATCATTAACTTATTTAAAAACATACTAACTACAATTTAACAACATAATATTAAACTAACCTCAACTAATACTCATCTAAACAAAAACATCAAACTAACTCTTATTAAACTAAAACTAATATAAAACTCCTCACATTTGATATGAATTAACTAACTATCTTTTAATAACAAATCTACTAACAATTACTAATAATAAAAGAATAGCAACATTAACATAAAGTAATTTAAATTACATTGACACCAACTAACTATAACAAAAAGAATACTAACATATCATAACATATACTAAACTAAACACTAACCTACCCATACTAACCTATACTAACTTCTAACACTACTCTCCTAACTTAACTCCCACTCCATGTCCCTTCCACCCACAAGTCACATCAACCTGCCAAACCCCCTGCATGCTGTCCCACGTGACTGACTGTCTTGCGTCAGTCCTATCTTGTCCCCTCCCACCCTCCTAGTCATAAAGAGACCCAAGTTGACGTGGGAGCTTGGTTAAAAAAATTTCTTGTTTTAAAAAAAAAAACAAAACAAACTTCCCATCCAAGCAAAAAGGTGAGCGCTAAGTTTAGCAAAGTAGAAGAGCGATGGGACATGGGGATGGTACAAAATCCCAAGGCCATAAAAGTATACTCAAAACGCATGGAGGGCAAAAAGGTGAGTAAAAAGGCTAAGACAAAAAGAGACTTAGCAACTCACATGAAGATGCTAGTAGACCCAATTAAAACATCTGCTCATCCAATGTACTAGTTACATGGGTCTCAAACACAATGCAAGGAAACTCCATTGCATTTCCATGTAAAATTAACTACTGGACAGAGGATAGCGTGAGGGTACAGGGTGATGTCACCAAAATATAATTATATTGACTTGCATCTCCAACCTGCGCCCAACTTTTGGAGAAGGGAAGAGTGATGTCATCATAGGGAAAAGAAAGATAGAAAATTTATTTGCTGATTGGAACATGGATGAGTTAAAAGTGATAAAGGTTATTGGTAAGGGGGCGGGTAGATAGGATGCAAGAATAATAGGGTTATATAATAATGTGTTTAAATTTATTTAGGTGACTTGCTAACCCAAGCAAGGTAGGGTCACATAGTCACATTATCCTTTTTTAATGACTATTATAAACTTTAGAATTTAAGAGCCTATTTCCCATACAAAAAATAGCATCCTGTAGGTGGATGTTTTTGAGAGTCTTGTTTCCTCCTTATGCATTTTTATTTTTATTTTTCTTGGGATGACTTTTCTCCCCCAATTAAATTTCTTTTAAGATGAAATTTGAAATGCTAACAAGTTATCAATATTACCTAGGAACTATAACTCCTAATGCTTCATATGGTTTGCAACACGAAAAAAAATGCATCCATTAAATCCATTAAGTTTATAAGGTAGGAACTAAGAAATTATATTATATCTAAAGTAGCTTAATCTAAGAACTAAATTTCTATTTCAACTTTCATTTGTTCTTGAATTGGAGATCCATGCCAAATAAACTTAAGATCAATCATTCCATTCTTTTCTCATTTTATCTAATCAACACTAATCAAATGAATGTGATTTTGAAATTGTAAGAATGCCTCAACAAAAGGGTAAAACATCACTATATTCACTTTCTGATAACCACACACATATAACCAAATTTCAAGAAATATCATTTGCAAGGATATTACTTAAATTATCTTTTTCTATTGAACCACCTAATTCAAAGGCTCTGCCGGGAAAGAACTAGGAAGAAAACCCGGAATCGTTTCCATTTCAACAAATTTGAAATACAAAATACATAGGATATCAATCCCAAATTTTCAACAATATAAAAGAATTTTCTTCATGACCCTCATCAAGGGATTTATAATGTTTTTTGCAACACATCTCTAGAACCATGGAGGAAACAAATATCTGATCGGGTGACAACCAAGCATAACCAAGAGACAATCAAACATGCATAATCATACATGGTTTACACAATAGGATTCACAATCAATCAAAACTAGGGAAAGGTGGATTCTTCCAACCAGGAGAAGTCAAGCACAACACCAAACAGATGCTCAATCAGGGCTATAAACCAAGAACTTTCGTTCTTCCATTTCAACATACCATAATCATATAAGGTTTGTGCTGATAGGTTGGGGCCCATAACACCCTACCCTTTATCCCTCTTCTCATCCTGAGAAGAGACTCTACACTGGTTGGAGTCTGACTAAATAGACCTTTCCCAAAATTGGTCACTTTTGCCCTCTCCAATGGTGAGTAATACCAAAACACCCATGCAAGAAAAATCTCAAAATTGCTAACATAAAAATGAAAGGAAATCATCCAAAATAACATGATTTTCAAATCTTCCCAACATACCCAAAACCATACAAACATTCAAACAACAACAAGGTAGCATAAGCATGAAACAAGAATAAAATCTGAACAAGGGGGATGACAATTCCTACCTGCACAAAGAGGTAATGGCAAATGAATAAGTTTGAGTAGAGCTTCCCTTTCCTTGTTTCAATCTTCAAGAACTCCTCTCTAAATGTAGAGATTGGGTAACCACCTCCACTAGTCCAAGAAATGCCTCTAAATAAGCTTCAAACTCAACCACCCAAAAGGATCAATAACTACACCCACCCACCTACAAATCTAGAAGCTCCTAACTCAACCACACCATGGTTAAACACTAAGTGGAGGTGAGGTGAGGTAACTTAAGATAATCACTTGCAATTTTCACACAAAGGTAAAATGAGACTTTTTGAGTGATCTCCAAAGTCAACAAAAGGGGCTTAGGGGTTGGAAAAGACCCCCAACCCGTACCCATACCCCTTGGGTATTATTGTTTCATGTTTTAAAGCCTTAGGAAAAGGTTTAGAGCCAAACAAAAGCTAAGAATTAATTAGGACCAAATAAAAACTCTAAAATGCAAATTAAGAACTAATCCAGATTAGGGATGGCTAAACTCGATCAACAACCAAATTAGCAAACTGACACTAACTAGATCTGACTTAGGTCCAAAAGTACACAGCTAACCCTAAATAGCAAACTAAAGAGCACAAAAAATTCATGAGTGTCAAGCGACACTAAAGGAACATAGTTACGAACATTGACATTTACTGATCACAAAAAGATACATACATACATCTCACAATACAATACTTGAATTATGAACAACAAGGTTTCCAAATTTAGCACATGGAGATCAGTTATGTTCCTCCGTCGGTTTCCTTGGCTAAAATATCTACACACTCATTGCGCACATCAGTAGTCCCATAAAATCACATGTGCATATATATATATATATATATATATATATATATATATATATATATATATATATATATATATATATATATATATATATATATATATATATATATATATATATATATATATATATATATATATATATATATATATATATATATATATATATATATATATATATATATATATACGTATTAGAAAATCACATAAATTAAAACATCCATCTATAACAAAAATTAGGGTTCCTCTCATCCTATTCAATTCTTAACCATTTGAAATATCTTAAACCAAAATGTTAATCCTACCTTTTACTTAATTCATCGACATACATATACATAAAAAATCAAATGATGGACATCAGTTATCTGAAAATAACATCACACAACATGAAATAATATGATATGTTCTAAGCATCAGATAATGTCTCGACATCTCGAGCAGTGAGTATCAAAATGATAAAGTAACACTAAGGCTATGAAGGGTCAAGGTGAGGCCTCACACACATGAAACAGAAACTAAGTCTAAGTATATTTTTTTGGGTGACACAGGATTGCCCTTATACCTCTGGATGCTCCTGCATCAAGAACCAACCATGTTAAAGGTTAGAAAACACATTGTTAGGTGTGACCCTATTAAAGGATTCAATCACCTTGTAAGAGGATTTACAAAATATCCATTTGGCTAACTCTATTAAGAGATTTGATTCATTGCTAAAATGGTTAGAGAGTAAAAATGACTTTACCTAATTGTTGATGCAATTGTCTTTGCTTATTCAAATCTCAATTCTAGCTTGTATACTTGATCCTCTCCTATTAGATTAATCTTTGTAGCTCAACAAGGATATTATGCTCACCCTTCCAATCCACTTCCTTTATGCATTTTCTTCTCTTCCACACATTCTCACTACAATCCTCAACTTGACCTTATACTTATATCATTCAAAATTGTCAAGTCAACTTGAATATAACTTTAAAAAATTAATATTCATCCCTTCAGTCAACTAGAACTAACAAATTAATTCATCAAACTCAATATGCTAAAGAAAGAAAATCATTTGCTAACTTACCCTGCTTGGTAGACACTAACTCTAAAATGATTTTGATGTGTTAACCAAGTGAGATTGGTTAACACTACATCTGAATTAATTTACCTTTGGTAACCAAGTAAGCTTGGTTAACACTGGTTCCATGCCAACTTTCCTTTGTTAACCGAGTGAGCTAGGTTAACATTGAAACTTTGCTAACTTTTCTTTCACACTTGAGTGAGCTTGGTAGACACTCATTATGCTTGTCATACAATACAGATTATCCTCATCACCCAAGTGAGCTTGACAGACACTAATAGCTTGGTAGATGCATGACAGTTTGTGTAAAATCAAAGACAATACACAATTGACTAATTGTTTTCAACAATCTCTCTCTTTGGAATTGATGGCATCACAACATGTCATAATACAATGAAAATTTAAAGAAAAACAAAAGAAAGGATAATATTTGTAGGTTCATTCCAATTCTCATCCATGAGAACTCCCTCTATCAGCATAAGCTTCATCTTACATCAATCACTCTCTTTGGAATCATTCTCTTAATCTTCTAACTGCAATATCTTTGATATGACATCAAACTCTGATATCTCATTCATAAAGTCTCTTTCTTTGACATTACCAACTTTCTCCCTATTTGAGAACAAAATTGCTATGATATGAAAACAAACTCTCCCTCTTTGACATCTCATGCCAAAGACAATATTCAATGGATTTCAATGTACCTGATGTATAGATTCATATGCAATTTTCTCTTTCATTACTGCATCAACTTAACTAATCTTCAAAATACTTAGTTGATGCATCACTAAAACTCTATTTAGTGAGCTTCAGATAAGGGAATGACCCCTAGATTACCTCTTAGATACAAAAATGCATCCTTAGGTAATAGTTTGGTGAATACGTCTACAATTTATTCTTTTGTATTTACATATTCCAATCTCACCTCTTTGTCTTGCACCAATTCTCTCAAAAAATGATACTTTATTGCAATGTGCTTGGTCTTAGTATGCATCTCATGATTCTTTGATATGTTAATTGCACTAGTGTTATCACAAAAGATAACTACTAGATCCTTTATTTCTTCCTTCATATCTACCAATAGTTTGAACAAAAAAATATTGGAATTATTGACTACTACTACAACATATTCTACCTCTATTTTAGATTGAGAAATGCAATTCTACTTCTTATGTGTCCAAGACACTAGCCTCTTTCCAAGAAAAATTACTCTAGCAGTTTTCTTTCTATCATCAATACTTCCTGCCCAATCTGCATCAATGAAGGCTTTCAATTATAAGTTTCCTCTTTTCTTGTAACATAATCCATAATCTTTAGTACCTTTTGGATACCTCATGATTCTTTTTATTTCCATGATATGATTTTTTTTGGGATTAATTGAAAATCTTGCCATCATACCAACTGCTAGTGCAATATAAGGTCTTGTATGCACTACATACTATAGTTTTCTAATCATTTTTCTATATGTGGTGTAATCTACCTCCTTGGAATCATCATTTTTGGATATCTCATGTCCAATAGATATAGGTGTTCCAACTAGTCTAGAATCCTCCATTCCAAACTTCTTCAGTGTCTCCTTAATATACTTTGATTGAGTAATGTAGATGCCATCCTTCTTCTATTGAATCTATAGGCCAACCAAGCATTTGATCTCTCCAAACATTAACATTTCAAATTCCTTACTCATTTCCTTAGACTAAGATATACATAAGTCATCATATCCATTAAATAGTATATCATTGACAAAGATTTCTGACAACAATATCTCCTTTTTTTGTCCTTCTTTGAT
Organism: Cupressus sempervirens; assembly: GCA_028749045.1. Taxonomy (NCBI): domain Eukaryota; kingdom Viridiplantae; phylum Streptophyta; class Pinopsida; order Cupressales; family Cupressaceae; genus Cupressus; species Cupressus sempervirens. The sequence goes on along the minus strand of CM053787.1, from coordinate 772,852,139 downwards.
GTATAGACTGTTGTTGTCATTTGTCCTTTGAAAACCAATTTTTACAATATAACTATGAAATCTTTCATACCATGCTCTTGGGCTTTCTTGAGACCATATAATTCTTTGTGTAGTTTTCAAACCATGTCCTTTTTGCTAGGATCTACAAAACCTTTAGGTTTCTCAATGTAGACTTCTTCTTCTAGGATTGCATTCAAGAATGTTCATTTCACATCCATTTGATACACTTTGAATCCTTTATGTGCGACATAATAAAGTAGGGTCCTACTACCTTCTAATCTTGCAATAGGAGAAAAAGTTTCACCATAATCAATACCTTCTTCTTGAGAATAACCTTTGCATAATAACCTTGCCTTGTTTCTTGAAACTTCTCCATCTTCATTCAGCTTATTTCTAAATATCCATTTTGTGCCAATAACAATTTTGTCCGTGTGTCTAGGAACAAGAGTCCAAGTTTTGTTCCTCTAAATTTTTTTCAATCTCTTCATTCATTGCTTCAATGCAACTTTCATTATCTAAATAATCTTTAATAGTTCTAGGTTCAAATTTAGTAAGAAAACATGCACCTTTTAACTTTTTCCTTGTCATTGCATCTCTAACTTATCTACAATGATTTTCTTAAGTGTATGATGCCTTCTAACATATCTAGCAAGTACATGTACTTTGGATTTAGAACTTGTTTCACTTGGTCCACCATGCTCAACATGATCTTCTGAATCATGCTTGGGTCCCTTTGTCTGTAACTCAGGTCCCATAGATTGTGACTTGGGTTGCACTAGGTACAACTCAAGTCCTTCTAACTATGGCTCAAGTCCTTCAGACTATGACTCAAGTTGCACTGGCTATGACTCAAGTCCTTCTAGAGATTTTGGGGACTCAGGACGTGAAGACTATTGAATTTCAATTGGATTTGATTGAACACTAGGCAATGTATTAGGTTCAAACTAAACAAAACTTTTGTAGTTTTCAGGTTCTTTGGTGATTTCTTCTTCACTCTTTTTTACAAACTCATCAATCTTTACATGTACACTTTCTATAATCTTATGAGTAGTTAGGTTCAAACATTTTTATGCATTTTCTTTTGTTGGAGTATCCTAGAAATATGCATTCATCACTCTTGACATCAAATTTCACTTTTCTAGTCTCTTTCAAGATATAACATTTTGTAACAAACACTTGGAAATAACTTACATTAGGTTTATAGCCATACCATAGTTCATAAGGAGTCTAATTTGAGTCTTTCTTCAGTTGTACTCTATTCAAGGTATAAACTAATGTACTAATTTCTTCCTTCTAGTACTTAATTGCAACATTCTTCTCTATCATCAGGGTTATTGCACAATCCATGATAGATCTATTCCTTCTTTCTACTATGCCATTATGTTGAGGTGTACTAGGGGTTGATACTTGTCTCTTGATTCCATTTTCAATATAGAATTCATTGAATTCATATAAGATGAATTCTCCTCTTCTATCTAACCTTAAACACTTTAGTTTCTTTCCTATTTCTTTTTCAACTCTAGCTAGATACCACTTGAACTTTTGAAAAGCTTCAAAATTATCTTTCAAATATATTACTGTCATCATCCTAGTATAATCATCAATAAATAAAATGAAATACATATCTCCATTGCATCTTTCTATTCCAATAGTTCCACTAAGGTTTGTATTAACCAACTCCAAGACTTCTTTAGAATGATAGTTCTTTCTTTTGAAACTTTTCTTTCCCATCTTTCCAATTTTATAATTTCTACACATGCTCATATCAAGTTTCCTCAAACTAGGAATTCTTATTTTGATTAGGTTATCAATATTCACATGACACAACCTTTTATGCCATAACCAATTTTCTTCTACTTGAGTAATGAAACATGAACTTTCACTTAGATCTAGGTAGAATAGATTACCTTTTGGTTTGATTTCCAATTCCAACTAGATTTTATTTTCCATCTCGTAGCTTTGCCTTCCCATTCATGAATTCTACCTTGAATCCAATGTTTTTCAACTATGTCACACTTAGTAGATTATGCTTTAGTCCTTCAACCCAGTAGGCATTGTCACATCCGAGTTCATTGGTTAATGTAATACATTTTTTTCCTTTTATACAACAAGGTTCATTATTTCCAAATCTAACACTCCCACCATCATAGTGTTCCATGTGTTCAAATTTCTTTTTATCACCAGTCATATGGTGAGAAAAACCACTATCAATAATCCATGTGTTATTTCTACTAGCATGAGAAATAAGTTGCATCTTATCATCTTCATCATCTTTTATAGAAATATATACCATTTCATCATCATCATCACTACTATCTAAATGTCTAGCCATATAACTAGATTTCTTACCTTTGTCCTTGTAGTATTTGTAGTGTTCAAAATCCTTCTTACTTTTGAACTTGTTCTTCTTCTTTTCTTCTTTTTCTTCTTTGTCTTCTTTTTTTAGACACCTTGTAGCAATTTGACCAACTTCTTCACAAGAAAAATAGAATAGTGCAATTTTACCTTTGCGGTATCTTCTTGCAAGTAGGGCTTCAATGGGTTCAAGATCACTACCAGAACTTTCTTCCCTTATATATTTTTTCATTTATATTTTCCACCTTTTGTATTGAGTGAAAGCTTATCTTGAAATGAAGACTCAATGCCACTTGAGTTAGGAACATAGTTATTATAGTTATCTAACTCTATCAACCTTCTTACTAGTGCATCCAAAGTTATGTCATTCTTGGGATCACATCTCATTTGTTGAATAGTTGGAACCCTAATTGCATAGATAGGAAGAAGAGTTTCAAGTACTTTTTGACCACTATGATATCATCAATCTTTCCTCTAGATGCTCCGATTGCACTGACACATGCTTTGATTCTTTCACTATATTTTGCAACATTTTCATCATCTCTCATCTTCATCTAATCAAATAGACCTCTTAGACTTTCTACCTTAGCTCTCCTCACATTTTCATCTCCTCCATAGATATCTTCATCTTGATCCACATTTCATGAGAATTAGCACAATCTTTGACTTCATCAAAGTTAGCATAATCGAGAGAACAGACAATGTTTATCATCATTATGTTATGATTCATCTTTTCAACAATTTCTTCCACAATCAAGGTTCTAGTAGGTGCCACATACTTATTATCCAAATATTTTAGGCCCAATTCACTAATGGTTTCCAAAGACCACTTCATGAGTTCTTTCCAAGTCTTGAAGCTATCTTTGTTCAGCTTCAAAATCTCTTTTCTGTAAGACATCTTGATCTTTAGCTTAAGTCCTTGAAACCTTGTCTACAAGTACTAAAAGATCTAATACCAATTGTTGAAAATATAAGAGGATTATCTGAGAGGGTTGAGATGAATTAGTTACCACAAAAAAAAATCCAAGATCCCTTAAGATGTCAATACAAAAAAAATCCAAAACTCTATTGAAATTGAATTACTATTGTTACTCAGTTAGCACAGAACACTCGATTAACATTAACAATCTACTATCACTTGGGAAATATTGAAATATCAATTGTTACTTGGTTAATACTAAACATACAATTCTTAAGATGTTAAGTGTGATTAACCTTAATTAACTTATTTGCATACACATTAAAGAAATAACATGAACACAAGAGACACCAAGATTTAATGGGAAAACCACCAATTGCAACTAGTTATTATTTTTCACTCTTTTCAATTGAGCCATATTAGGAGGCAACCCTATTAAAGGTTACAAAAAAAACTATTAGGTGTGACCCTATTAAACGATTTAATCACCCTGTTAGGAGTGGCCTTGTTAGACGTCTTTAGACACTTCAATCTAAAAATGCCACCTTGTTAGAGGATTTACAAAATAGTTGTTAGGCTAACTCTATTAAGAGATTTGATTCACTACTACAATGGTTAGAGAGTAACAATGACTTGACCTAATTGCTGATGTAACTATCTTTATTGATTCAAATCTCAATTCAAGCTTGTATACCTGATCATCCTTGATCAGATTAATATTTGTAGCTAAACAAGGATATTTTGTTTATCCTTCCAATTTGCTTCCTTTATGTATCTTTTTCTCTTCCACACATTTTAACCACAATCCTCAACTTGGCCTTATACTTATATCATTTACATTGTGAAGTCAGCTTGAATAATACTTAAAACAATTAATATTCATCCCTTTAGTCAACTAGAACTAACAAAATAATGCATCAAACTCAATATGCTAAAACAAGAAAATCCTTTGTTAGCCAACCCAGCTTAGTAGACACTAACTCTGAAATGATTTTCCTATGTTAAACAAGTCAAATCAGTTAACACTACATTTGAACTGATTTTCCTTTGGTAACCAAGTGAGCTCAATTAACACTAGTTCCATGGAAACTTTCCTTTGTTAACTAAGTGAGCTCAATTAACACTTAAACATTGCTAAAATTTCTTCAATGCCTGAGTGAGCTAAATAGAAACTCACTCTTCTCATCATACACTATAGACTATCTTCATCACCCAAGTGAGCTTGACGAATACTGATAGCTTGGTAGATGCATGATAGTTTTTGTAACATCAATGATAATACACAATTGACTAGTTGTTTTCAACAGGTCCAACATTTCATTCATAGTCTAAGTAACCATTTCTTGTGGGTGAAAGTTATTCCAACCTAAAACCCTCAAGGATGCAGTACATTAGGTTATTCTTGTGGAACAAAATGTCATTTTAGGACATGGCGGTTTTGTGGGTGCACTTGCTAGTAGACATGCACCATCTAGGTCGAAGGGCACATAGAACTAGGGAACAAGTAGAATAAGAAGTCTACTTCTTCATGCAACAATTGATAGCAGAAAGGAGAATCTTATTCTCCAATATAGAGTGGTGTTGGTGGTTCACACTCTAGGGATTCTCAGTACTCTCAGTGCAATAGGTGCAATCAATATGACCAACTAGCATAGATTACTCATTCTTTTACTATTGGGGGTAGCTTTTAGTAGTCCAACACACCTAGAGTGAAGGAGAATTTTGATGGAGAATGTTTTTTCATGTAGAAAACATGGGCATAAGTCATCCCATTGTCTTCAATGAAAACCATTGTTCTTGGATTAGAGACCTACAATTTCAGAACCCACAGTTGGAGCTATGGGTAGATCGTAGGTGGTGTTTTCAATGGAGTCTTATCCTCCTATAAGGGGAAATGGTCCAATGGGACCCGCACATTGAGTGCTTGAGTTTTATCTTGTTTGTAGATTTTCAAGAGTAAGCCTAAGTCTAGGGGGGGTGGATGTAATGCCTGACCCTAGTTTAATTTTCATGTTTTATTGCCAAATTCTTTTAGGCCAAATTTATGGTTATGTTTTATGATTTAGTGGTACTTGGATACCTGATCTATTTGGATGTTATTTCATACTCAGTTATTCTTTCAAGGATGATACATGTATGTTCATATACTGATTTCAATTATCTCATGATAACAGTTAGATGAGTGATTTATATGTGGTTTTATGGTTACTTACCCTTTACTTGCACGTGTATGGTGTACATGTTATTTGTGTCTTGGTACCTTTGAGATATAATTCTATCTAGTTTTCCTTGACCTAGATGTTGATTATGACTATTGGATTTTTTATCTATATGAGACTTGAGATTATATCCTTAGCATGGTGGGAGTGGGTCATTTAGGTTCCATTAGGTTGGGTGGTAGTGTTTCTTATACCATTGAGATTCAGTAGCTAGATGTCATTGTTGGATGTACTTGTGCTTATGTTGGATGGTTATATTCTATTGTCGTGTACTTGATTATTTAGAGATCTAATGAGATGTTGTCTTTATTCATGGTGTATATTCTTTGAGCTTTTCATACCCCATGACTTGTACATCAAATGGTTATACATTATGGTAATGTCAAGTGACATCTTATGTAATTGTATATGATTTCATTGGATTCATACTTATGGCTATTCTATGATGTGGAATTTATTATGTATCAAATTTAGTATTAATAAAACTTATGTATGTGATTCAACATCATGGAACCCTTACTAGATGTAATTTGTTTATGGATTATCTGTATGTATGTGAGTTATTGCTTCTACTATATTACCTTCTAATGTTATAATCTTTCAAAAAAAAAATTTCGCAAACTTAGTCAAACTTTAGGTTAATTTCTTTTGGTTTCCTTGGTGGAGCATTATAGAGATAGAAAACTATCTCACTAATAAAATTTGACATCAATGACAACATAAAAATTATTCTAGTTGTACACTTTCCATCAACCTCCCTCTTTTATATTGATGACAACACCTCGAGTTATCATGCAATCGAAATCTTGTATTGTATCGAGAAAAATCCCTATATGTGCAGTATTAGATATTCATTAATATCCTTAGTTTCATTCTCATCCATTCAACACCTTTCATCTTCTCACTCTTTGTTTATCAATATCTTTCTCTTTCATTTTTTCTTTCTCTCTTAAAATAATTTCTCCTTTCTACATGGCTACTTACATTTTTGCCCTCTTCGATGACAATGCCAAAGATAGTATTTATCTCATGCATCTTAGTTATGTAGATATATGTAGGTTAGTTCTGAATTCATTTTCTATCATCTATATATGATTGATACAACATTCTATCCTTCTTCCTCATTACTAGTTTAGGCAACTCCTAAAGTAGGACTGTCTCCAACAACTTGTAAAATATATTGTTCAACATATTTGATACAGAACACCATTGCAACTTAGGTAGCCTTGTTTAAGGGAATCACTTCTAGTTTACATCTTAGATATTCATTAGAATCCTTAGTTAAAGCTTTAGTGAATATATCATCTATTTTCCCTTTAGTATTTGCATACTCCATTTCTTCTTCTTTATCTTGAACTAGCTCTCTCAAGTAATGATACTTGATATAAATATGCTTTGTCTTTGTGTGCATTACATTTCTTTGATATGTTAATTGCAATAGTGTTATCACAAAAGATAACAATTGGTTTAGTGATTTCTTCCTTCATACCTTTCAAACAATTTCTTGGTCCATGGGTAAAAGCACAAACCTATGTCACCCTTTTGTAAAGGAAAAGGTTAACAAAAGTATAACTGGCCACCTTCAATGATATAAAACTAGTGTTATTATTTAGAATTTGGAAATGATGTAAACTAATGAAATGTGTAGAAATTTATCAAGTTTAGGTTTATAATTTTTAAATATTATTTTGAATAAGAATTGATATATTTTCATAATTTTTATAGAGATTTTTTTAGCTACTGAAAAATGTTGAAAATTAGGGGTCTAGTTCCCACCACAAAACTATATGAAAATAAACTTATTCCCTTTTGATCTCTAACTATGTTATAGATAACATATATATCTAGAACATTCAACAATAAAAATTGGCTTTGGACCTATATTTTCTCTTTAATAAAGATTCAAATTTCAACTCCTCTGAAATCGATAGTTTTCATCTCCCACCACCATTTTCAAAATAAATATATTTTGACTAAAATAAAAATTTTACATTCTAGAAGAGGACTCTCTCTAGAATTTCATATAAGTTTCAATTTTTTTAATATTATTTAATATTTTTTACTTTCTCAAAATTGACATCTTTTCAAGTGTTAAAATATGTGCTTTTACATTTTTTTAAAATTATAATATACTATATCCAATTAAAACACTATAAAATGGGGTTTATAAGGTATTAAAAATATATCATAAAAAATTGTAAGAGTTATTGAAACACCAATTTTCTAATATAATTATATTTCTTTAGTAATTGGATACAAACTAGTATAAAACATACATTTAATAGAAATTTCCAATTGAAAAGTGTGAGACCATATATAACTTATGTGGAATGAATTTATCTAGATCATATGCTTGAACAAAATTTATTTTTAGATAGAAATACTCAAATTCAGTCATTTTGAGCAGTTAGCCTAAAAGGTGACAAAACTTTGTACTTTTACCCCTATATGATATTTGAACAATTTACTGTTGCTGCCACATATTCAACTTCAACTATTGGTTGAGAAATGTAGTTCTACTTCTTTCTTGTCTATGAAATTAGTCTCTTTCCTAGAAATAATACACCTCCACTTGTGATTTTTCTATCATCAACATTTTTTGCCCAATTTGAGTCAGTGAATACCTTTAGTTCAAACTCATCATTCTTCTTATATTATAATCCATAGTCTTTTGTTCTCTTAGGCATCTTAGTATCCTTTTCACTTCCATCTTGTGATTCTCCTTAGGACTTGCACAAAATCTTGCAACTATCCCAATTGCTAATGCAATATTAGTTCTATTGTGAATAACATGTTGTAATTTTTCAATCATTTATTTGTATAATGTCTAGTTCACATTAGTAGAAACATCATTCTCAGATAACTTATGTCCAGTGGACATAGGTTTACTAAGTGGTCTTGAATCTTTCATTCCAAAAGTTTTTAATATCTTCTTGATGTAATGAAGATACCTTGCTTCATTTGACACAATTGTATTCTAACAATTTTTTTTTTATCTCACCAAACATTTATATTTAAAATTCCTTCTTCATTTCATCAATAAATGATTTGCATAATGCTTCATTTCATATAAATATGATATCATCAACAATAAATTTAGATAGATATACGTCATTTTTCTGTATAGATAGATGTTATCATTGGTTCTTACGAAGCTAATTTTCACCAGATAACTATGGATCCTTTTATACCATGCTCTAGGGACTTGTTTCAAACCATATAAAGCTTTGTGCAACTTGCAAACCATATTCTTCTTGCTACGGTCAACAAATCCTTTAGGTGTTTCTATGTACACATCTTCAAATATCCCATTCAAAAATGCAAATTTGATTTCTATTTGATATACCTTAAATCCTTTATAAGAATAATATGAAAATAGTTGTCTAACTCCTAGTCTTGGAATAGGGGAAAATGTCTCCCCATAGTCAATAACTTCTTCTTTTGCATATCCTTTTAATGTTATTCTAGTGTTGTTCATTGTGACTTCATCTTTTTCATTTAGCTTTTTCTTGAATACTCATTTCATTCCAATAGTATTTTTGTCTTTAGGTCTAGGTATTAGTGTCCATGTTTTGTTCTTTTCAATCTGTTCAATCTCTTCATTCATTGATTGTATCCAATCTTCATTCTCCAATGAATCCTTCACTAATTTGGGCTCAAACTCACTAAGTAAGAATGTCTCACTTTAGAGTCTCTTTCTTGTCATAACACTAGATTCTTTATCTCTAATCATTTTTTCAAGTGCATGATGTCTTCTCACATGTTTTTCTAGTATATGTTCTTTTCTTATTTGATCTTCTATAGGTTCATCTAGAAAAATAGTTTCAAGATCTCTCTCTCTCTCTCTCTCTCTCTCTCTCTCTCTCTCTCTCTCTCTCTCTCTCTCTCTCTTCACATTCTAGTTCATGTTCTATTCCTTTTGTCTATGACTCAACATTATTTTTTGTTGCTTAGCACACATAGTCTGTTGCTTGACAACTAGCTATTGTAGCTTGACATTCCTAGTTTGTTGTTGACTTTTAGTTTTTTTTTCTCTTGTTTAGGTGGGATGCAAGGAGTGACTTCATTCACATTTATGAGTTTTTTGTAGTCTTCAAGTTATGTCTTGCATTCAACTTCATTCTTTTCTACATATTCATCAACTTTCACATTTGCAATTTCCACAACTTTTTTAGTGTTAGAATTCAAACACTTATAAGCTTTTCTCTTAGTGGAATATCCTAAGAATATGCCTTCATCACTTTTAGCATCAAGGTTTATATTTCTATTATCCTTAAGTATATAACATTTTATTCCAATAACTTTAAATTATTTCACATTAGGTGCATACTAATACCATAATTCAAAAGGTGTAATATTTGTACCTTTCTTGACTTTTACTATATTCAAAGTATAGATTGTTTTACTTACAAAATTTCTCCAATATTTTCATGACACATTCTACTCCACCATTGGTGTTCTAGCACAATATATGATTGATCTATTTCTTCTTTCATCTGTTCCATTTTGAGGAGGGCTCCTTGCTATGGACATCTATCTTTTGATTCCTCTATCATCTTAAAATATGTTAAATTCATTGGAAACAAATTCACCACCTCTATTAGATCTCAACCATTTTAGACCCTTTCTTGTCTCCTTTTCAACTCTTTCCAAACACCACTTAAATATCTAAAAACATCATTTTTTCACTAAGATACATCATAGGACTCATCATTCTAGAGTAGTCATCGACAAATAGAATGCAATATTTGTCTCCATGGTAGCTTTGAACACCAATAGGTCCACAAATTCCAAAATATCATTAGATGAATATATCTTGCTCTTGAAACTAGATTTTGTGATTTTTCCCAATTGACATTGTTTACATAGAACATTGTCAGGTTTCTTTAGTTTTGGAAAACCTCTCACTCTTTTCATCTTACTAATGTGAACCAAATTGTCAAAACTTACATGACATAACCTTTTGCTCCATAACCAAATATCTTCATATTGTGAAAACAAACATGTCTCATCAGATAAAATCTAGATAGAACACATTACCTCTTGTTTGATCACCACTTCCAATCACTTCACAATCAATGTCAAATATATTTGCCTCTCTATGATGGAATTCAACTCTGTAGCCTTATTTGTGAAACTGTGAAACACTCAACAAATTATTGTTACATCCTTCAAGCCAAGAAACATTGTCACATTTGATCTTGTTAGTCAATTGTATTGATCCTTTAGCTTTCACAAGACAAGGTTCTAAAATTTACTTCTATTACCAGTCATCTATTTTGAACAACCACAACCAATTATCCTTCTATCACTTTTGTTTACATAAGAGATCAATGTAGTTTTCTCATCTTCATCAGAATCTTCTTTCATAGCAACATAGACAACTTCTTTATAATTACTATCAGATTCATTATCAGTTTCTTCTTCAGAAATGTAACAAGACTTATTACCTTTGTCTTTTTAGTCCTTGTTTCTCCTATTGTCTCAATCATCTCTTCTTCATTTATTCTTTCTTTCCTTTCTTTCATATTTTTCTTCTCTTTCAGGGCATTGTGCAACTTAATGACCAAATTTGTTGCATAAAAAATATATTATAGGAAGCTCACCTTTGTATTTCACTTTTCCTTTTGGAAGGTTTCCAACCATTAGTACTTCAAGTTCATCATCATAAGTGTCATTTCATTTTTCACATGTTTACCTTTTCCCTTCTTGCTAAGGGCCAACTATGACTTAAAAGAAGGTTCACTAGTAGTAGGAATAAAGTTATCAAACTTTGACATTTCAAAAGTAGTAAGTCTCCCAATCACACCTTCTAGAGTTAGGTGATTACCTGGAGTACATGTCAGTTCTTGTATTGTAGAAAACCTAATAACATAAATAGGAAGTAGAGTTCTTAATACCTTGTAGATCACTATTTCTTCATGAATATTTCTATTTTTTCCTCTTATAACATTATAACCTCTTTGATTATTGCACAATACTAGACTATATTCTCACCTACCATTCCCATTTAATCAAACCTACCTCTCAAACTTAATGATTTAACTCTCAAGAAATTATTATCTCATTCATAGATGTTCTTCAGTGTGTCCCACATTTTTTTGGTAGTTTTGTAATCTTTAATGTCATCAAATTTAGAATAGCTTAGGGAAGATGCAATCTTTTGCATAGCTTGATTATGTTTGTATTTCTCGTTTATTTGTTGGGCAACTAGAGGGACTGATGTTATCTCCACATATGCATTGTCCACAAAATGTATTGCACCATCTCCAATTCCTTCAAGATGTAGCCTCATCAAATGTTTCCATACAAGAAAGTTTTCTTTGTTCAACCTTGGTACCTGGTGGGGGGGGATGAATTAGTTATCCAAGGTCTAGATGTACCAATTAAACAAAAAAATACATATACAACTTTAGATGTTATCAATTATTAGCTCAGTCTCTATAGTGTACTTTCAGTAACATCAACTAGTAGCCCACTATCCTAAATATAATAGACTTGCATAATGTAAACATTAATAGTAAATCACCACATATAACATCCACGCAAGTTTGGCACTAGGATTTAACATGGAAAACCAATCTGGGAAAACCACCAGTAACATGTCACCAAGTTTTCACTCTTTTGAAGTGAGCTCTACTAGGAGCCAAGTGTGTTAAAGGTTACAAAAAAGACTGTTGAATGTGACCTTGTTAAATAATTTAATCACCTTGTTAGGAGTGGCCTTATTAGAGGACTTTAGAACATTCCATTAGAATGCCACCTTGATTAAAAGGTTTACATATGATTGTTAGGTCAACCTTGATTAAAGGATTTCAAAAACTAATACAATGATTAGAATGTAAAAACAAGTTTTGGTCTGAAAAATACAACTCACCTTTCAATTTCATATCTCAATTCATCTCACAAGCTAATTCACTATGTGGCCTTCATTTTCATCTTGTAAGAATTTTCCTAAGGGAAAAATTCACCCAGGAACTAAGAACTCAAACACAAGCACATAGTAGACCAAAGAGAGAAAGTATGATCAGAGTGGTGATGTATTCAATATGCCATACAATGTAAAAGTACACTAGGAGTGCTTGTATATAAAGGCCTCTAAGATACATCTAGAATGCCTCGTAATCAACACCATGATATGTCATACAACCAAGCACAGGTCCACCAGATATGGGTTATCCTCCATTAAGCACAGAAGTATGTGCGATGATGTGAGGATAAGCCTACAAGGGTGTGACACGCAAAATAGTGTTGTAGAAACCATGTGCTAAAATAGAGTTGCATACTCCTGTGTTGTCTACATGACAACTCAAAAAGGTGTGCAAACTCTTAAGTGTCTCACAAATAAAAATAATAAAATAAAATAATGCATAAACCTAAGTAAATTTAAGTAAGTGTAATAAGTAAATACTTATTTACACCAACACCCCCCCTTAAGTGCAACTTAGGGGAATGCCCTTAAGCTTATGAACTAGAATGAAGATGCATAATGGGTCTCGGCTACTAGGCCATATTAGGTACCCAAGTACATAATGAAGATGCATTCTCTCATAAAGCAAGGAAAGAGGGAAAACCTCATGGGAAAAACCCTCCCCCAAAAAGAGAGATAAATAAGGATGCATCGATTGATGGAGTAATCAAGACCCCCCCATTACGAAATACATCTAGTATATACATAAGAGAATGAGAGAAGGAAGAGAGATAGAATAGGCTCCCCCCCCCCCCGCCAAAAGAAGAATGCCAACAAGTGAAAGCTACTTTGATGAAGAAGCTGGTTCAAGAATGTAGAATGGTGCTCCTCCCCTTAGGAAGAAACAAAACCAAAGGTACATTCTTGAAGATGTGTGCTGGCCCTAAAACCTACTCAAGTATCCCTGCATTGATGTTGAATTTCACCCCTTCCAACTATGCTAAAAAAAATGAATGGAGATCTAGCAAGGATGTCTGTTGAACCTATTCCACTAAACCATATGTCTCCTCAACTGACAAAGAGACTTCCACTAATTTTTGTTCATAAGGATCCACAATCATGCCAACTTGTTCAGATTGATCATGTAGAGAATGGACATGAGGTTCAGAGTGAGCCCTCATAATAACTGTAGAAGAATCATCATCAATGAGAAGATGTAAGTCCTCAAGTCTAGCTCCCAAGTCAACTGAAGTTGGAGTTGGAAGACGAGATGTACCACGCTGAGATGGACCTTTCACTATGGCAATATAAGCATGTGGACTTGACTAATGTGACCTTTCATTGCAACTGTTGATAGAACCCCACGTGTCTGAACCTGTTGAAGAACTATTGTTGGTGTCACTATCATTTTTCACTATGTATGATGTGCGGAGAGGAGTAGAGGATAAGCTTGGTGAACCTTCCTCAAAATGTACATCTTTCTCCACAAAAATATCATGAGTCTTTGGATCCATCATTCTGTAAGCCTTCATATTTTCTTCATAACCAATGAAAGTACAAGGCCTAGGTGTCGGTGCCTTGCAACTTCTGGAAGATAGGTTTTCCCATGCTAGACAACTAAAGACTCTAAGGTGACTCACAACTAGTTTTCTATGGCACCATGCCTCAAAAGGAGTCTTGCCATCTAAGGCTAGATGAGGAGACCTGTTAAGTATGTGAGTAGCACTACTAATGGCTTCAACTTCAAGTGTAGGATCAAGAGACTTGGCCTTTATCATGCAACTTCCCATGGTCTTGAGAGTCATAATCCTCATAGCTACAACATCTGTCTTGTACAGACTAAATGCTGGTGAGTTCTAAAGATCAATCCCCTCAATTCTGCAAAAGTTCTTAAGTCTTTTGTCCACATATCTATTCTCATTGTCCACCCTTAGTACTTTGATGGCTTTCCTTGACTTGTGTTCAACATGAGCCTTAAAGTCTTGAAGCTTATGAACTACTTGATTCTTGTGATGAAGGAAGAAGACCCAAGTAAATCTTGAAAAGTCATCAACAAATGTGAGTATGTAGCAGCCTTAGCTGACGAAAGTCACTGCAAAGGGACCTGCTAACACCATGCGAGCTAGCTGAAGAACAACTGGATCTCGAGAAGACTTCCCTTTATCATACTTCTCGTTGAGATTCATATCCAATGAACAAGATGAAAATTATCCCTTAGAAAAGCTAATATTAGGTAGACCTTTGACCATATGTTTAGAGAAAAGTTGCTGAAGAGAGCGAAAGTCAAGGTGACCAAACCGCTCATGCCATAAGTTGATGTTTGAAGTAGAGTGAGTTAACAAGGCTTGGGAAGGACTCTTAGGCACAAAGTGGGAGAAGGAATAAAGCCTCTTTTCATCATTGACTTTCCCCACTACTACCACTAAATCATCTCTAAGACTTCGCACCATCACTGAATTTGGAAGGAACTCAACCTTATGACCATCTCCTAGGTGAGTGATTTGGTAAACTGATAGGAGATTGGAGCTTAGATTTGGAATGTAGAGAACATCTTTGAATTCCCCATTTTCTATTTCCACATGTCCTTTCCCTTCAACTTCCATTTTAGCATCATCTCCCATGAAAATGCGTGGCACCTTTGACTGCTTCAATGAAGAAAAGTCTTCCTTTGAAGAACCCATGTGGTAAGAGGCACCTAAGTCAAGTATCCATTCCGAAGAACTTGTGTTTGCCATAAGTGCTTGACCTTTACCTTTTGAAGAGGTTGGAGTAGAATCCTTGGAAGTACCTGGCACTTGAATCTTGTTCTTCTTGAGTAGATTTTCTAACTCATCGATTCTTTTTGTCTTCCAATGATGCTTGTCATGATTTGGCTTTTTGCAATATGCACAAAAGAGTTTGTCCTTCTTTTCATTACTTCCCTTCTTGTTTGAAGAAGAACCACCTTGTCGAGAGGAGGATTGTTGTGTCTCAGATTGTGATTTCTGCTTCCACTACTTTTTTTAGTTGTTTCTTTTTCCCCCTTTACTTGATTTGTGATTATCACTAGCCACCAAGGCTTTGGTCTTAGATGACTTGAGAAGTCCAAAATTCACCAAGTGAGATTGTTCAACAATCAACATGTCTAAAAATCCATCAAAGGAAGGCTTCTGGTAAGCAGATCCCATGGTAAACTTGTGAGTACTAAAACTCAAAAAAAAGTTGGCATACTTAGAAGGTAGCTGCTTCAGGATGTGATTAATCAACCTATCATCCTTCATGGGATTTCCACAATTTTTTAGAAGTTCCCTATACTCATTGACTTTGATGATATAATCTTGAATTGTGTCATAATTCTTAGGATCCAAGAGAAGTAGACCATCTTCAATCTTAAATACCTTTTCTCCATCCACTTTACCATACAATTGTTCAAGTTTGTCCAAAGCTTCTTTAGAGTCTAAACAATTTTTAATGTGGAAGAGAAGATCGCTATGTACACAACTCCTGATAACACCTAAAGCTTTTTGATCTTGATTTTGCCAATCAATGAGTTTTTTAGCATCAGTAGGTTTGGTAATTGTACCATCAACATATAAACTATATCATTTTTCCATTAATCTACTCCATCCAATATCTTTCCATGTAGAATAGTTGCGTGAAGTTAGAGGAGGGCATTTAAAACCCATGATGCAGAAATGAAAGAGCACAAAATAGAGAGACATAAAAACACAGTACACACCCCCCGCTTTTAACTCAATCAAAAGAAACCCCCCCCCCCCCCCCCCCCCCCCCCAAAAAAAAAAAAGATGCTTTGGGACTTTATAAGTAGTGCATTTACAATGGGCTACTTGTCAAAATGAACAAAGTGGACTTTCTGATTTTTCTTTTACAACTACCTCATGAGGCTTAAATTTATCACTTAAGCACTGTAGTATAAATTTACAACAATTCTGAAAAGAACCAAAGCTTTACAATGCCAAGGAAGCCCTGATTCTGAAAGTGAGAAATTGGTCCACACAACCCTAGAATCTAACTTCAAATCTAGGAAGTAGACAAAAAAAATACACTTCAAAAAAAATAGAACCTAAAAAAGTGACCAGATATGCCCGTACGGAGCTTCTAAAGTTGTAAAACGTAGGATTATGTAGGTACAATTGCCAAAAGGTGCAAATTCTACAAAATTTTTGCACCAAAACTAGAAAAAAACATTACCACTAAAAAATTTAGTAAATTCTACCTGATTTCAAAAAAATTTGCACCTGAATCAGAGTCCAAATGTTCGAGATATGGGCTCACAAAGTCAAGCTGCCAAACTGAAAAGTAATCTAAAGAGGGGTATGAAAGGAAAACTGCAAGTATAAATTTGATGGTCAATTAGTCATCACTATAGTTATAAAATGCTTGGAAATGATGGTATAATGATTGTTAATTTTAACACAGTGTACTATTGACGTCAGCAAAAAGTTTGCTCACTAGGCTGACATGGCACAATGAGTGGGTTATCCGTACTATACGAATGGGTACATGTCAAAATCTATATGTACACATGGTGAAACACCAGCTGTCCATGTGGCTAACATGGCAATGCCAAGTAGTGAGGTGTCAGTGTGCAGTTGGCACTGACTGGCGCAATTGACAGTGAAGGGGCTATCCTTTAGTGGACACATGGCAGAGGATTAACTGGAGATTTCACTGTTGACATGGGAAATCTGTCATCATTTGCTATCCTACATGGAGGTGGTTGGTGCAGGTCGCAGGTTCCTAGGAAATAGATAACAACTGCCAGAATATGCCACTGATTCTCAAAAATGTGGACGTGGGCTAAAATCTGATGTCAGTCACCGCCTTTTGTTTGAACTCTGCTTGCCGCTAGGCCTTTGCTAGATGACAGTTAGCGATGTCGAGAAATCCATAGTCTGTGTCAAAAATTTTTGTAGCATCACTGGGATTTAGATCATTGCCAAGAAATGCTTATGTGTAGAGGTATTAAAATGCATGCTAGAGATTTTTTAGCAGTGCCCAAATTTTGATGCGCCTTTGCTTGAGACAAGAGTCTGATTGCAAAAAATTCCAACTGCGACACCAGAGTCTGAACAAAGGTAGAGAATTAGACCACGCGCTGTCGATAAACGCAGTCATGCTACCAGAAAATGTTGAGGAGGGCGACAGGGTTGCTAGGATGCCAGAATTAAAACATGGACTTATCCCACATGTAATGTGGGAGCGCTTTAAGTGTTTTTAAAATTGAAGCTTCTGTGGATGTGTTAACAAAGAGGCCACTGGTAAATGGGTAAGGCATGCAATTTGCCGCTGCTTGATATCCAGATTTGACAGGTACGACCTTTGCCAATTTATAGAGGTACAACCAATGTGATTTCAAATAGAATTAAATCCTATGAACAAATGAAAATACCCTCCAAAAATAGAAAATCTGGGGTGTCACGGCTCGGGTTTACCAAAAAAAATTTCTCTATCGAGTGCTCAAAGGGAAAAAAAAAAATTCCATGAAAAATACTGACAAAAATTACAGAGAAATAAAAGATCCAAAACTTAAATTACAGAGAAATAAAAGATCAAAAAATTAAATTACAAATCTAAAAAAGACCATACCCGAATTGCAAATTGGGGCCTCTAGGTACCGATTTGCAAACAAAATTTGCCTCATGGTCGACTTTGGGCCAAGGTAGTTGAGTTTATAGTTGATTTTCACTAATTCAGCATTCTGGACGTAATGGTGAGGTCAGATATTGCTCTAGACGCTCCCAATTTTTGCAGCACTCTAGATTTAGGCTAAGGTGATGAAGCAAGCATGGTCTTGAATGGCTATGTGATGAGAAAGTCTCCAAGTTGCTATGATACCATGTAAGAATTTATCTAAGGGAAAAATTCACCCAGGAACTAAGAACTCAAACACAAACACATAGTAGACCAAAGAGATAAAGTATGATCAGAATGACAATGTATTCAATATGCCATACAATGTAAAAGTACATTAGGAGTGCCCGTTTATAAAGGCCTCTGAGATACATCTAGAATGGCTCGTAATCAACACCATGATATGTCATACAACCAAGCACATGTCCACCAGATATGGGTTATCCTCCATTAAGAATGGAAGTATTTGCGATGATGTGAGGATAAGCCTACAAGGGTGTGACATGCAAAACATTGTTGTAGACACCATGTGCTAAAATAGAGTTGTGTACTCCTGTGTTGTCTACATGAAAACTCAAAAAGGTGTGCAAACTCCTAAGTGTGTCACAAATAAAAATAATAAAATAAAATAATGCATAAACCTAAGTAAACTTAAGTAAGTGTAATAAGTAAATACTTATTTACACTAACACATCTCAGTCTTTGATTTACTTAGCAACCCTTCAAGAAATCACTCTTCATCTCTTATCAACTCTTCTTAGCCTCTGTCTTATGTTTGTTACTCAATAGCATTAGAAACTATTCCAAACTTCAACCCTATTGAAAGTTATCCCTTGTGCCTCCTTAAATAGGTAATTCTGATATTTTCCCACTTACTCATTATAGTAGATCTTAGGTTTAGTTCGAATTCATTGAATCCTTTTACCATTTTGTCTCTTCTTTCTATTTTAGAAACTTCACCAAACTTCTTCTTAAATCCTTGCATAAAAATGCACAAATACAACCTTCCTTAATTTAAATGTTATAGGTCATCCATCCTTATCTTCAACACATTTTCCATATCCCAAGAAATTAACTATAGTGGTGGGAAATTGTGATTTCTTATAAACTATTAAAATGTTGTCCCTCAACAATCACTATGTTATGATTCTTGGTCATCATTGGGTTACTCTATTGTTACTAGATTTCTTTCTTGACACATATACTATCACTCAGTCAATATTGATGCTTGATCCATGCTATTTCTACTCTACACTTATTTTGACTAGGTCAACACTAGCATCACCTGACATGTATAACAAGTTCCTTAATCTTCTTCTGTGTTGCTTGGTCAAGATTGTGCATTTGATCTATCTTTAATTTCTTCTTTAGGTCTTCAATATAAATGTCTTCATCTCTTATATCATGATTGAAAAATCACTTTATATCTTCAAAGTCTAACTAATCAAGTATCTATTTATAGTTTTCTCTTCATAACTCAACCTTTCCTCTAGGTTCTTTTGTTATGACTAACTTCTCAAATCCTCTTCAAAAATAAAATATATATGACACTTAGATAATATAGATAATTATATCACCAATAAGGTTTGACATCAATGACAACATAACAATTTCCAACATCAATCTTAGAAGTTTTTAATTTTTCCCAACTCTGGACCTAGTAATCAAAAAGGGGTCTAATAACCATGATAGTTTTTTCATAGATACTTTGAATTAAGAGCCCCCAAAAATGAAAACACAAGTACTAATAGATGATAATTTTTTAAGGTATTTTTAGCTTTTTGGTTAGTGATTGACCAATTTGTGCACCACTCTTGGTATATTTCATATAAGGACTACTAGAACATTTATCCACAAGCACCACTATCTTTTAAGTAACCAAATATTGGTGCATGAACATAGTGGGTATAAGTTGAGAATTTTGAAATGATATTTACCACTTTGCACTCCATAATCACTAGAGAGATATTCACAAATACCCAAAAGATGAAACCTTTGCTTTAATATCTCAGCTCACTTAGGGAGTTATATAGAACAACATGGAAAAATATTACTTAGGGTTTAGTAGTTTTGGGTGATTATAGGAGGGAAAATTTAGTGTGTACGACTATTGGATATTTTCCCCTACATACATGCTTGAATTCCATATGATTATCCCATTAACTCCCATAATAGACAATTCAAAAATTCTAACTTTAATATACCATGCTCCAAGGGATTCTTTTGTTTTACAAGGTCAAAATTTTGAATAAATAATTCCAAATAAATACCTAATAAAACATTTTCACTAGTCACAAATATACCTTATATACTTTTCAAAAAATCAACATTAGAGCCATTATTGAAATCACTAATATAAGCCTTGTTTACTACCAATAAATATTTTGATAAGTGGAATATAACTTAGGCATTGGTTATTTTGTTGTTTCAAGTCCCTGTAAAACCTGATTTTGGGTCTTTTAAAACTACAGGTTTTATGTCCTTGTAAAACTTGGTGGAACTTATTGGCTTATCTTTTGATTTCTTGTTAAGGGTTTTGGGTCCCCTTTAAAACCTAATTTTACCTTAATCTAAAACTTCGGCATTGGATTAAAAGTTCCAACCTATATTGGATAGAAATTTCTAAAATCATCAAATAAAGTAACTGAATAGGATTTCCCATAATCATCAAATTGATGCACCTATAGAATTTTCCAAAATTGTCAAATATCTTTGCTTATGAAAACATATATGAACATTGAATTTTCTACAATTATCAAAATATCTTTTTTTATGAAAACATATATGAACATCATTTTCTACAATTATCAAAATATCTTTGTTTATGGGAATATATATGGAAATGTTGCTTCAATTTTTTAGAGTATGAAGAGTTAGTAAGTGTAGGAGAAAGTAGTTGATTTTTTTAGATTAAAAAACTATCATGTCTAATTCAACGTTGGTATTTAATCGTTCTGATGGATCTTCAAAAAAATTCTCAATTCATGTTGTTTAGGAATTAGTATCTCAGATCATTCAAAGCCTCCCACAAAGGTATATTAGATCACAAAAATAGTGCCCAAATACCTTTCCTCCTCCTCATTTGGACGTCCCCTTAATTGATATGAACATGTTTTTGAGAGATTCTAACCTCTATAGGCAAAAGGAATTGGAGAAACTAGGTATTGCATCCCAACAATGGGGATTATTTTAGGTGGGTGCATCAAAATTGATTATCTACTAGACTAACAATTGCTAAAAAGAATTTGTTAACATATTAGGAGCTTTTGACATTTTTTAAGTAGGATCTTTACCTTAAATAACACATCCTATAGGGATATCTTCCCTAAAGCTAGGAATCGTGATAAAGACTATCTCTTATATACAAATCAAGGTTTAGAAAGAATTTCACTTTGTGAGAGTATTGTTGTTGCAATATATGGTTTTTTTTATCTATGTAGTGGCTTATTTTACTAAAATGGTATCCATGCCTCCATCGTAGGTTGTGAATAATGGAATCCCTTTATCTTTGATAAAAAGAATGAAGGGAATTCAATCAAATACATCTAGAAGAAAAGCTCAAGTAAAAAATGGAAGAGATTGAAGGCTATGGATATGCCTTTGTAATTTCTAATGACCAAGTACTAGATTGGGCAGATATGATGTCCTTGACTACTCTACCTTCATAGAATAGAAGAATAGAATTTTGTCCAACAAAGCCAACAGATTTTAGGTACCTTTAGTATTTATGATATATCATTTTAATGCTTATGTAAAATCTATTTTCTCTTTGTTCTTCACTATGTGTGTGTGTGTGTGTGTGTGTGTGTGTGTGTGTGTGTGTAGCATTTCTACTTGAAACCCTTTTGGACAAGGTTGGCTAGCTCTAAAACAAAAACATAAAATTGCTAGTCATTATAAAATTTTAACATTTCCTTCTTCAAAGGACTTATAGAAGACAATGTCCCTTCTTCAATTGCACACATCTCCCTATTAGGATTTCTTGTTTTCACTTGGCTTTCTAATTATCTCCCCCCCTTATTAATTTCATCTCTCAAAATTTTTAGGAAGAGCCGCATGAAAATTGTAAATCAACGCAACCTTAAATTTCTTTAAGTTATACATCTCTTCAAGTTGTACCTAATTGGGTCTTACATTGTCTGCAAAAAATGAAAACACCTTTTTATGTGATGGAGATATCTGCTAATTTGGGTATTGGTTATAATAGTTCTCTTCTTGTTTAGTAACTTACAATTAGTATCAGTGCTAAGGTTTAGGTTGAGTAGAGATGGAAGAAGATGAGACTGATTTTATCATTGATGAACATTGTGTACACTGGTGGGATGGGTAGAAAGGTGAGTAGAATTCTCCTGAAGGAGAGGAAGATTCATCTAAAGAAGAAGAAGAAGAGGATGGTAGGCCTATTCCTTTCCCTAGTATCAATACAACTATGACATATACTCTCAACAAGAAGAGATTGCCTTGTGGGATGGGTTACAAACTTATTGTCTTCATGCAAAAGGTAGAGAAGACTTCTTTAAAGAAAAAATAATCTTCATAGAATGTGTTTTTTGTGAAGAAATCCTCCCCAATTAAGGAGGATGAAATTTGCAAATAGGGAGAAAGGAATGGAAAATTGGTAGCAGATGAAAATGAACTTGATAGAGATGAGGCATATGATGCCAAGAATTGGGCATATGAAAATGAGGCTCCCTCAAAAAGGCCAGTTACCAAAAGCCTACAAGCTAGAAGTTTGAATGCTACCATTGTGTTCTCACCAACAACAGAATATATTGATCCTTGAGTGGATAGCCATTTCTTGGAAAGGACGCATCAGAGTAAGCCTCAAGAAAAAGAGTTCAATCAACCATCATTCAAGAAATCAAAAGGAAGGGTGATATTTAATAATCATTAGAAGAGGTGTTCAATGGTTGCTTAAAGATGTTAGGCATGTTCCCAAGTTGAAAAGGAATATGTTTTTTCCACACTAAGAGTAGAGGAATTGTATTAACAAAATAAGATGAGCTTATAATAGATGAAATCAACATGTATAACATAAGATGACCAATTGAAGAGACATAATAAATGTAGGAAAAACCCAAGGGAACCATTGGGTCTCACTATCTCAACAATTCCCTACCTGAAGACAATAGATGCTTCAACTGACCACCTATCCCCCTAATCTACATGATAATTTTTTTTCCTTTTTATCAAGTCTGAGAAAAGTCCTTATAGTTTTGAGCTTCTTCTTGATAACAACCTTCATCATCATGTCCACCACATTGATCCTTCAGTCAATTTTGGAAACTGGTAGCTTGCCTTTTTCTACCACATGGCGAACATAATGAGCATTTTTGTCAACATGTTTAGACCATTGCTGATAGGAATGATTGTAAGTTATTAAAATAGAACTTTGAATATCACAAAATAGAACATAGTCATTTTGTTAGCAATGCAAATCGTTGAAAAAGCATTGTAACTAGATCATATCCTTAGTACCTTCAAAAAAATTCAAGTACTTGACTTTAGTAGAAAAGAGAGAAACACAATGTTGCAACCTTGATGCCCAACTAATGGAAGCCCCAAGAAATATGAAATCATAACCAATAGTAGATATGCATTTATCTAGATCACCATGAAGATGAAAATTAGTGAAACCTTGCACCTGATTATCATTACCACCAAAAAATCATGCATAATTAGAAGTACCCTTGAGGTACCACAATATCAAAGTAGAAGATGCAAAAGGGCATCAGTCTAGTGTATTAGAGAACCATTGTTGTCTAGATTGAATACTGATGTTTCCTATATCGGGCAGTATCTCTAATGGACAGAGTCATCTAGGAATCGTGTTGGATGTTGTTTTAAATAGTGTCTTTGAACACTTGAGCTAAGTAAGAATCAATTGTTGCAAAGTTTGATGTAGTAAAGTTGGTTACTAAAACCTTTGACATTGATTTCAATGGGGGAGAAGTTTGGCATGCAAAATAACATGTTTGAAATATGTACAACATGAAAGTTGGGAGAATTTTGGCATAAAGTACATCATGGAATGATAGTTTGATAGAAAGCACATTGACATATATCAATGGGGAGAATGATTGATAAAGAATATTTGAAAAGAAAGATTAACAGTCTTGTTGGCATTCTTGGAACTAGATGTTTTTCATCTATGTTTCCATCAATGCCAAAGGAGGATATTGTTGTGAGATTGTTGGAAGCATGAATTCTGATGGTATTCCTATGGGGGAGTATTGTAGATATGTTACTATGATGATATGTTACATTCATGACTGAGTTTGTCATTGATGTCAACATAACAGTCTTCTATGGTATATGATAGAAGAATAGCAAGAAGATCAAGTTGGTATAGATAGCTAGTTGAATATTATAACTATCCAAAGTTATGGAAGATACATCTAAGTGTTTGGTATATGTAGCTAACAGTGAAAGAAGAAATGATAACTTTGGTAGAAGTTATGTAAGTTTTGATGATGTTTGTTCTGAGATAGAGTGTATAGAGGCATGTTTTGATAAAATTGTTATATCTCTTAGCAAAATTTTTATTTAGGGAATCAAGGTTGAGGATGTGAAGAAGAAACATTGATGATGATGTGGCTAAGTTCACTAATCAGAATATTATGTGTATGGAAAACTATTCAAGTTGCGAGCCAGAAGATTAATGTTATCACTAAGTGTAATGTGTTCTTAATGTGGTCCTATAATGATTAATTGACAAGGTCTAACAAGTAACTTAGGGAATTGTATTATGGACTCAATATAAAGGAAGGACATTTTCCTTTATCAAGAATGACATGGAAAATTAATTTTGTAAGAAGTACAAGAGTAGAATGCGAAGTTGAGCAGAGTAGAGTGGAAGTGAAGGATACTTCATTATCAATGTTTTGTTGAGTGATCTAATGTTTGATATTTGGATTCGAGGTTTGTGAGCTAGTCTACAAGGTTTGACAGTGATTGGTTTGGTTGATAGAACAAAGGAAAGAAAAAAATAATAGTAAATTGTATGTTTGAGTAGTGAGCTCTTCTTGTAGTTGAAATTGAATGTTTGGGTAGTGGGCTCATCTTGCATATATTGTATCACAACTCCTAATAGGGTTGGAATCTCCTAACAGGGACTCGGGACTCATACTAAATATTTTAATAGACTCCTAATAGGGTCCATCCTCTACAAGGAATATTTATATTAATACATCATCTTATGGGCATCATTCCCATTGGAGGTTTCCCTTTGATCAAGGGTTTCCCTAGTCAACATATCTAGTGTAATTTTCTATGTGCATTTTATTATGGTTGCTATTTACTAATTCACCCCCACCCCCCACCCCCGCCCCCCCACTCTCAGTTATCTTGGTGGACTATTGTTTCTAACGGTTGTCACCCAAATATACATTCCCAAACTTACCTTCTTGGAAATTTGTGAAGGCTTCTATGCAAGAACCAAAGTGCCATAATCCTTATCATGAATGATGTTTTCTTCATTGGCTAAAACTTTTTTTTTTGCTTCTTATAATTTTGATAGTCCTTCTTGATGTGACCAACCTTTCAAAAAAACCAACAATCACCTTTTGTACCTCAAGACAGTGATCTTCTAACTGCTTATGACCTTCAATTTTTATTATTTCTACCTCTATGATGACTTATTCCTCTTTTTTTCGTGCTAACCATTGTAGAACATCATCGAATGAAGAATTTTAGTTTCTTGTTCTTGTATCCTCACAAGTAAAGTGGCCACAACTTCATCATATACTATCTTTCTCTTGGTAGAATTTGAAGTGTTAACTACTGTAACTATGACATCCCAACTATCAGGTAAGGAAGACAATAAGACAATAGCTTTAGATTCATCATCTTGAGTCATACCAATTCAGGTTGCTTGACGTAATAAGTTGTTAAACTCATTTACGTGATTTGAAATCATTTTCCCTTCATTTATTTTCAGCTTCTAGAGATTCTTCATAATAAAGAATTTATTTGCAGCTAATGCAATCTCATACATGGTTTTAAGGTTATCCCAAACTTCCTTTATTGTCTTTTCATTCTATACATTAAACAAGAAACTTTTAGAGATAAAAATAAAAATTGATGTGAATGGCTTCTCATAATTTTTTTCCTAATCTTCATTTGATATTCTAGTTGGTTTCTTAGTGTTTTCTCCATTTGCAATTGACAAGTCCTACTTAACCAGCAAAGAACACATTGGTACTTTCCACAAACAAAGTTCTACCCAAAAAATTTATGCACTCTCAAATCTTCCAAAATTATAGAAATTAAACCACTAAAATTTATTTCAACAATAATTATAGGCTTTTATACCAATTGTGAAGTGCAATAAAAATGTAAAAAAAATAGAGAACAACAAGATTAAGAAGAACAAATTAACACACTAATTTATCATTGTTCACCACAACTTGTGGCTACGTCCACACTAAGAGAAGAGGAATCATATTAATGAAATAAAATGAGCTTACAATAGAAGCAATCAACATATATAACATAATATGATCAACTAAAGAGACATAATAAATAGAGGGAGAACCTGAGGCAACCATTGGGCTTTACTATATCAACATAATAGAGTGTATAAGAGAATTGAGCACTGAGTGGTCACAAACATGGACAAGGATCAAATCTCCATTTCCATTTTTTTATGGTCCAAGTATGGGAACATAGGTTGGCCCTATTCTTGAGCTCATAGATGAGTTATATCCCTATCAATAAAAAAGATTCATCCATGTAATGTATATGCAAAATTTCTATTATAGAAAACTTGAAGGGAAGAAGAAGAAGATTGAATTTTTCAAAATCAAGTCATAGATTTCTTTATTTTAATATGTTCAATATGGTTAAGAAAAAGGCTGGGAAGGAAAAATAGATACACTTACAATTTGATGAACTTGTTCTCTCATGGCTATTTTTGGGCTTTTAGTTTAAGCAAGTGGCTAGTGATCACTAATGTAATGTATTTCATGATTAAGTAATGTTGTTTTCCTTTGAGTCCTAGTTTTTAACATTGGTAAGAGTGTTACTCATTTTCATATTTTTTGAAATTATTGATGAGAGAATTTTAACTTAAACATCTATATTTTGTTGAAAATTTTTTAAAATGAAATAATTTTTAAAAACTTGTATTTTGTTATTTTTATATTGTCACCATAAAGGAGTGAGGCCTCCCATGATAACCGAGAGATATAAATAGGTAGATTTCAATGGGATAGTAAAATATCCAAATTCTATATCAAATGATTTGAGCACAACTATACCTAAATTTTCAAGAGAAGAAAATTAGTCCACTAAAACACGCATGATTAAAATTGAAATATATTGTTGAAGAATTTGACAAAAATAATGAAGATGTTTTTATGAAATTATTTGCCCAATCATTAACTAGTGATGCTTCTAAATGGTAAAGATGTCTACCTGATAAATCTATATCAATTTGGCAAGAATTTGTTGATTTATTTTTTGAGCGATTTGGAAATCATATTGACACTTATTTTGCTTCACATGAATTAGCTCCCATTAAGAACAACACCAATTAATTAGTATTTGAGATTAATAAATAGTTTAATAAGATTTTTTATAGTATTCCACAAGATATTAAACCTACTAACTCATTTCTAGTTAACTTCTACCTTAGTGCTTTTGAAAGTAAGACTCACTTTGAGATAAGTGTTGAAAATAAATTGATACAAGTATGAAAATGTATTTCAATCTTTATTTTGTCACTGATGTCAAACCTGGTACTTGTTGGTAAGACAATTTCTTAGATGATTTGAGTACTATCATTTGTTTGATTGATGAAGAGCATTTGGTCAAATGTGGTAACAATAGCACCTATAGGAAAGGTTGAGTTATGATATGGAAAACAAGTATAAGGATTAGTTAAGATAGTGATATTATAGTGTATTGGTAATGTACTTAAGGTTACAAGGATGGATACACTAATTAAATTCAGAAGAACAAGTTAAATGAATTATGTCTGCCAAGCTTAGCAATTTGCATGGTAGGTACTAAGAAAATTTAGTCCAAGTCGAGTAGAAACATAGTTAGAGCCAATAAAAGTCAAATTTAAGTGTATGCCAAGTGATACAGTGTAAGCCAACTAAAGTTTAGGTGATTCCAAGCACTAGTAAACTTTAGTTCATGCTGAGTGTTTTGATAGTGGATGTCAAGAAATGAAGTATGTTCCAAGCATTGAAAGAAAGTTGATGTCAAGTGTCAACATTATGAGAAAGATCATGAATTTGAAGAATTTGAGTTGAAAAGTTTGATTTCTTGGATTGTGTAAATTGTGTGGAGGATAAGCTTGATGAACTAGTGCCACATAATTCAAGATGAACTATTTTGAGGTGAATTCAAAGAGGATTGAAGAAGAATCTTCTAGAAGGGAATAAAATGCAAAGATGGGTAGATACATTGAATCCTACCTAATCCATCCTAACCCTAAAATGGACAATGGAGGTTGAATGACAAATAGTCTTAATTTTCAATTTATAGAGATGGCTGATCAAAAGCAAAGGTTGTCATATGTGAGAACATAAGGAAGACAAGGAGTCTAGGATATTGATTCATTGAGTGACCCAAGAGAAGAGACTTCTATTGGCAAGAAAAACAAGAAGGCTTAAGACTATGGATGCTTGAAGGGCGAACAAGCTATTAGAGTTGAAGTATGTGAAAGCCAACCAGAATGGAGGACTAAAAACTAAGATTTTTAATCTGCAAGTGTGTTGTAAATTTTTATTCTATAAATCCTTACTGTTACCTTGTAATCATTATACTATACTAGGGTAAGTTCATTACCTTGAATTATTATGATGGAAATAGTGTAAGGTTTGGTAATGATACACCCTGTCTGATAAAAGGAAAACGTTATATCAAATTCATAGAAAAGATTTTATATGACAATGCTTATTATGTTGAAGGACTTAACTTTAATTTGTTAATTTCTTATTATGGTGATCAAACTAGAGGTAATCTATTCTACCTTGATAGAGAGGATGCTACTTGTCTAGTTGTTGAATTTGTTGATGTGTGGCTATGGCACAAGAGGTTATGTCATGTTAATTTGGATAACTTGGTTAGTATTAGTAACATGAGAGGACTTAGAGGTTTTCCTAAGCAAAGAAACTAATAATAAAATTTGTAAACAATGTCAGTTAGGCAAAATGAAAAAATCATGTTTTAAGAGTAAGACTCATACGTCTAAAGGAATATTAGGGATTGTTCATACTAACTTGTGTGGACCAATTGATGTGAAAATATAAAAAGGAGATAAGTGCATTATTCTATTTTTTGATGATTATTCTAGAACGATGACAGTTATGTTTTTGAAATAGAAATTTGATGGTTTCCAAATATTTAAGTGGTACTTAGCAAGAGTTGAGAAGAAAACCTATAAAAGTCTAAAATGTTTGACATCTAATAGAGGAGGATAATTTACATCAAATGAGTTTGAGATATTTTGTAATGATGGAGGAATCAAAAGACATACATTTGCTCCTAGGACCCCTCCATAATATGGAATTTCTAAAAGGAGGAATAGATCTATAACAAATTGTGCTAGGACACTCATGATGGAGAAGAATGTTGCTTTGAAATACTAGAAAGAAGTTGTAAGTACAACTGTCTATACCTTGAACCATATACAAGTCAAGAAAGGTACTCATTCAACACCTTTTAAAATATGGTATGGATACTCACCCAATATTAAATATTTTATGGTATTTGGAAGCAATTATTATATTCTTAAGGATTTTAGAAATGGTAAATTAGATGCAAAAAGGGAAGTAGGTATATTCCTTGGTTATTTCACAAGAAGTAAAGCTTGTAAATATTTAAATACTAACACTAACAAAGTTGTGGAAAGTGCAAATGTGAAATTTGATGAATATACAAAAGTACATAAGGCTAAAGCTATGATGGAATCAGAATAGAAATTATTTGTATATTTTTATGAAGCTATGCCTACTAATGAAGATGTTGTAAATCAAGTTGCAAATCAACAACACGTTTCAGTGACTGTTGATTCACATACTATGAATTTTGAGTTTCATTCAGGAACTAAGCTACATTCAGGTGCCAAGTTATAGAATGAATTTGAGGCACATTTTGATTCTAAGATTAGTGTACATGAAAGAGATGTTGAAATACTTGATAAAGATGTGCATAGTGATTCAAAAGTTGAGAGGCTAAATGAGGAAAAGATAGCAGAAGCAAGATTGTCAAAGTATGTCAAAAGACATCACACTGCTACACGAATAATTAGAGATAAAGATGCTAGACCAATGACAAGGAACAAGTTGAGAAATGATACATGTTTTCTTAGCATGCAAGAACCTAAAAAAATGAAAGATGCCTTAGAAGATGTGGAGTGGAGTAAATCCATGAAAGAAGAGATTGAACAAATTGAGAAAAATAAGACATGGAATCTAGTTCCTAGACCAGAATATAAAAATGTGATTGACACCAAGTCAGTGTAAAGAAACAAGTTAGATGAAAATGGTGAAGTTACAAGGAACAAGGCAAGATTAGTATGTAAAGGATATGCACAAGAAGAAGGGATAGACTATGGAGAAAAATTCATTCCTATTGCAAGATCGCAAGGAGTAAGAACTCTGCTTGCTTACTCTACATACAAAGGTTTCAAAATTTATCAAATGGATGTTAAGAATGCATTTCTAAATGGTATATTGGAGGAAGAGGTTTATATAGAAAAACTAGAAGGATTTGTTAATGCTAAAAAAAAAAAACGGTATGTAGACTACACAAAGCTTTATATGGTTTGAAGCAAGCACTAAAAGAATGGTATGAACGGCTTTATAGTTATCTTGTGAAGATTGGATTTGAGAGGACTAGTGATAACACCAATCTATTCTTGAATATAGAGAAAGGAAAAGGTATTTTACTATCTAAAATTTTTGTTGATGATATCATATTTGGAGGTCAAGATACTTTATGTAAGGCTTTTAAAAATGAAATGAAGAAAGAATTTGAAATATTTATGTTTGGAGAGATCAAGTTCTTTATGGATTTGCAAGTACATCAAATGAAATATGGTATAAACACCACTCGGTCAAAATATGTAAAGGAGATACTAAATTTTTTGGATTGGAAGATTCCAAGTTAGTAAATAGACCTATGGTGATAGGACATAATTGTTAAAGAATGGTGATTTAGTTGAAGTGAATCAAACATTGTATAGGTCTATGATTGGAAAATTACAATATGTAGTACACAAAATACCTGATATTGCATTATCTATTGGTGTAGTTACTAGATTCTTTGCTAATGCCAAGGAGAATCATTTGATGGTTATTAAGAGAATAATGAGATAATAGAAAGGAATAGAAGACTATGGTCTATACTACAAGAAAAATGAGAAATTTGAATTGAGAACCTCAACTACTGCTAATTGGGATGGAAATATTGATGATAGAAAGAGCACTAATGGAGAATTTTTCTTCTTAGGAAAAAGTCTAGTTACATGGACTAGCAAGAAATAAAATTGTATATCTGTATCTACTGCTTAAGTTGAATATGTTGTTGCTATAGCAAATTGTACAAACATTGTATGGATCAAATAGCTACTCAAAGGTATGAAGGAGGAAATCACTAAACTTGTAATACTTTATTGTGATAATACAAGTGATATAAATATATCAGAGAATCCTATGATGTATACAAAGACTAAGCACATTACAATTAAGTATCATTTCTTGAGAGAGTTAGTTCAAGATAAAGAGGTGAAGATGGAATATGTTAACACAAAAGGAAAAATAGCTAATATCTTCACAAAAGCATTACCTAAGGATGCTCATGAGTATCTAAGGGGTAAACTAGGGGTGGTATCCCTATCAAAGGCTATTTAAGAAGCATGAGAAGTACCCTACATCAAACGAGATGATTGACATTTATTATGCATTGATGTAGTGGATCTTACTTTAGGAGATACCTAAAGTAATCAAAGAGCCAAAGCTACAAATCAATCACAAGATAGGTGACTGAGGGAGAAACTAAAAAATGTTCATATCTACATATTAAGATGACAACTCTTTCACATTGTTTTCAAAGAGGGAGAAATCTTGAGCGAGAAAAGCAAAAATAAAGGGAGAAAGAAGATACGAAAGAAGCATGGAATATCTAGTGAGAGGGAGATAATAACAAGAGAGATATAAGAAGTGATCCAAAGGGAGTCATAAGGATGAATTGATTGATTTTATGTTGATCATAACATAATTTTGTAACCTATTTAGAAGATGAAAGTTTCTAATAGAGGGAGAGATTTCAATACAAGGAATTATTTTCTTTTTGGTAGTTTGTTAATTGTACTGATTATGTTTGGTTTGCCATCAGTCACAAAGAGGGAGATTATTGAAAATAGATTGATACACGTATAAAAATGTGTTTTAATCATTATTGTGTCACTAATGTCAAACCTGCTATTTTCTGGTAAGATAATTACTTAGATGATTTGAGTACTATCATTTGTTTATTGATGAAGAGGATTTGATCAAATGAGGTAATAATAGTACGTAGAGGAAAGTTTGAGTTATGATATGGAAAAGAAATGTAAGGATAAGTTAAGAGAATGATATTATAGTACATTGATAATCTACTTAAGGTTGCAAAGGATGGATACATTGATTAAGTTTAGAAGAACAACTTAAATGAATTATGTCTGCCAAGCTTAACAATCTCCATAGTAGGTGCTGAAAAATTTTAGTGCAACCCAAGCATAAACTTAGTTGGAGCTTAGAAAAGGTAAATATCAGTGTATGTTGAGTGATATAGTGTAGGTTGAGTAAAATTTAGTGGATGTCAAGCACTAGTAAACATTAGTTCATGTTGAGTGTTTTGATAGTGGATACCAAGCAACACAGTATATGTCAAGCATCAAAAGAAAGTTAATGCTAAGTGTCCCCATTATGAGAAAGATTGTGAATTCAAAGAATCTAAGCTAACAAGTTTTATTTCCTAGATTGTGTGAACCATGTGGAAGAAAAACTTGATGACCTAGTCGCACATAATTCAAGATGAACCGTTTTGAGGCAAATTCAAAGAGGATTGAAGAAAAAGTTTCTAGAAGGTAATAAAATGAAAAGATGGTTAGATTCATTGAATCCTACCTAATCCAACTTAACCCTAAAATGAAAAATGGAGGTTGAATGAAAAAGGATTTTAGTTTTATATTTATAGAGATGGTTGGTTAGAAGAAAAGGTTGTCATATGCGAGAAACTAGAGAAAACAAGGAGTCTAGAGAATTGCTTCATTCAGTGACCTAAGAGAAGAGTCTACTATTAGAAAGAAAAGTAAGAAGGCTTAACGGTATTGTTGCTTGAAGGGTGAACAAGCTATTAGAGCTTAACTGTGTGAAAGACAAGGAGAATGGAGGACAAAAAACAAAGATCTATAATATGCAAGTGTATAGTAAGTCGTTATCAGATCAAGCCTTACTATTACTTTCTAATCATTGTACTAGTCTATGGTAAATCCTTTGGATTAAGGTTGACATAAAAATCATTTGTAAATCCATTAATTGAGTGACATTCCAAGTAAATGATCTAAAGTCCTCTAATAAGGCTCACTCTTAACAGGGTGATTGAAATCTTCTAACCAGGTCACATTTAATAGTGTGCATTATAATCTTTAATAGGGATGGCCTTTCATAGGGCATCACTTCAGAAGAGTGAGAACGAGTAGCATGTTACTATTGGTTTTTCCCAAATTGGGTTTTCATATTAAATCATTATGTCAAATGTGTTATAGAATATGTTATGCTTCATGCTTGCATTTCTGCAAAGTTGATTTGATAGTAACCTTCAAGTTTAAGTGATTGCATGATCTAATGAACGCATGTATGTTGGAAATTTTTTATGGATATGGGCTCACTAAGTTGTGAAAAGTTTTATTTGTATATCTGGACCTTGGATAATTGATTCACACCCCATCTCAATTATTCTAAAGACTTCCAACAATAAGGTCACATAGACTAAGAACCTTACAAAAAGATTTTAAGGTTGCAATGACAATTGAGAATGATAGAAAATATACTGGTAGAATTGGTAAGAGAGATGACCCAAGGTTATTTTATCCCTAGAATCCTAAGCCAAGAAAAGATGAAGATAAGATTGATAAAATTTTGGGTACGATCAAAGACCTTCATTTTAGATATAATAAGAATGAAGGAGCAAGGTGAAACAAGAATGAGAAACCTTATTATAAATAAAATAGATATAGATTGCAATATATTCCTTATAATACATCTTGGAAAAATGGTAGACCAATGAGGAAAAATGAAACCTGCAATCCTTTGAAGAAGAAGAATAATTACATAGAAACATGTCCTTGGTGTGAGGCTTTCAAATTACCACATATGCTAGAAAAATGTTTGATAGCAAGAAGCATATTATAAGAAGGAACTCACCTAGGGGATGATCACCAAACTATGAACATATTATCGGGAGAAGATGATTTGTCTAAAGAAGAGCATGTTCTTGACATTTATATCAAAAGAATGAAGCAACAATATGTTCAATTTTATTTTATTTTGATGATGACAGGCCTATAAAAAGGAAATCCACTAAAGAGGAAAGGAAATCTTGTATAATTGTAGTAGTAGAACAAGCAAGGAGTACTTAAAAATTACATAATATAACTATAAATCCAAATATGAGAAAGAAGAATAAAGTTCCTACTTTGTATAAGAGAAATAAGGATAAGATGATGAGCAGAGATCAACAACAAACTGATCTTTAGGTAAATCATTCTTCACTAAATAGACAAATGGTAAGTTATAATTCATTTGTTTCTAATGATTTATCTCAATTGAAGATTTCAGTACTTTAGAAATAGTTAAAATTCAAGAATATGGAAAAGAAGTTTTAGAGATTTTGTCTAAAACTAGCAAGAAAGAGTGTGTCAATTTTGGTGAGAGTCATGTTGTCTATCTAGGGAAAAATATTAATGAGAATTCTCCATAGGTGGACCCCTTTTACTTAACTTTATTAATAAACAACAAAATTGTGAGAAATTGCATGGTGTATTTAGGGACAACTATGAACATAATGCCTGTTGAAGTCATGAAATAATTAGGATTGAAAGTAGACATCCCTTATATAGAAAGTTCTATGATATGGATAGTAGATAAATACCTTTAGTAAGTGTGGTTAAGAATTTTGACTTTATATTTCATGTGTGTCCTAATATTTCCTATAAAATAGATATAACTGTGTTGACATTAAGGTCAATTTGTCTATCAGTGACTCAACACTTAGTCAAATGGTTACATTTCTACCAAGATCTATAGTTGCTACCAAGATTATCTTTCATCTAGTAGTGTTAACCAAGTGTCTCAGTTGCTACCAAGCTAAACAGATAGTTTGCAATTCATGCCCAGCTACACAACATGTACCAAGCATCAAAGACAATTTATAGTATAGCCTAAGCGTAGTAGTGTCTATCGAGATATCTGGTGGATGTGATGAAGACTCTAGTGTTAACTCAAATTCATAGTGTTAGCCAAGCTCTATAGTGTGTACAAAGCTCATAGTGTTAACTCAATGAATCTAGTGTTGACCGATTCATGCAGTATCAACCAAGTTATTTAGTAACTAATGAGTTTCTTAGTGTTCACCGAGACACACAATGTTGATCGAGTTAAAGCTACTTAAAGAGTGATCAGTATGGACTGAGCTTCAACTTCAACTGAGTAGCAAGTTTTTCTAAGCATTGATAGTATTTTTCAAGTATTAGAATATGACTGAGTTTGTCTTTAGAACTCGAGTTATAGTAGTTGGGAAGACTTTGTGAATTATGGTAAATTTGGTATTGTAGCCAACTCTAGAAGATAATGAATTGGATTGGTATATATGTAATGTCTTATATCATATACAACTAATTATGAAAAGAAGAACAAGGGGTGTATGAGTGTGATTTAAAGAAGGCTACAAGTAGTATAAAGGACAACGAATATTTATCTATCCAGCGAGGTGATCGTTACAATACAAGGAATCTCATTCAAAAAATTAGAGTTATAGATCAAAGATCAACCACTAATTCATCCTAACAGGTGCATCAGTCAAATCCTTTAGCAAGGTAGACTTAACAGTCTTTTAATAAATCTCTTAATAGAGTGCATATTTGATTGTATGTTTATAAATCCTTTAACAAGGTGGACCTCATAGTCCTTATTGCTCCTAATAGGGAAGATCACTAGAAGTGTTCAATTGTAAGCCTTAATAGGTTAACTTTATACCATAGTACTAAATTTTGTGGGTATCATCCTAACCCCAATTTTAGTTTCTCATTGGAAGGTTTTTGGGTTACCATATATTGTGTCAAAGTGTTATGAATGTTTTATTACTTTCATTTGTTCATGCATACAATTAATCAAAATAATATATGAAGAATTAATTGCTGAAGTATGATAAAGTTTTATTGGTTCATGATTCACCCCTCTCCTCTTAGTAACCTAGCCTACCTTATATTTCCAAAAAACTATAGTTGAAGTTTCTTCCTATTATGTTATGTTGCTTCCAAGAAAATAGTCAAATTTACTTGGTGGACACATACAAATGGACTTATCCTATGCAACTATTCTAATTAATGGCCAAAACATTAGGATCAATAAAGAGCCAAGGTATGAATATCTTGTTGAAAACTTCCAACCTCATAATAGGGTCAATTTTGGCCATACAAATATTGACAATTTCTCGGTAAGTATAAGTACACCTATTAAAATTATAAAATACAAGAATGAATTTATTAGAGAGGAAGAAGATAATGAATTGTGGAAAATGCATTTTGATGATGCATGTAGCAAAGAAGGCAATGGAGCCAGAGTAATTCTTACATCACCATGAGGTAAAATATTTAGGTATGCCTTTGTATTGAATTTGGAATGTACAAATAATATTGTTGAATATGAAGCTCTCATTCTAGGTCTAAATATTGCCAAATTTCATAAAATAAAGTTACTCTCAATATTTGGAGATTCAAAGTTGATAATTTATCAAATTAGAGATAAATTTATGACAAAAAACTCAAGTTTGGAAAGGTATAGAAAATATGTATGACATTTATTAGATATTTTTGATGCATTTTCAATCAGCTGGATTGATAAGTATAATAATTTTTCATTTGATATAATGGCCAATTTAGCTATTAAACAAATTGATATTACATTGCAAGAATTTGTTCAACTTGAAATAAAAATTAGACCATCTATTCCTAATAATGTACACAATTCGCAAGTTTTCAATGATGACAAAGATTTATTAAAAAATTTGACATGTGAAAAGGATAATTAGGATATTAGTATTGATTGCAATGGGAATGTTGAAAGCAAATATGGAAAGGATATTGTCTTTGGAGTAGAGATTATATAGGTAAAGCCCAATAAGATACCCAAAGAATTGGTGGCTTTGGAGCATTTTATTGATGAACATGAAAAGCTCAAAACACATTCCCCTACCATCTTGCAAGAACAAGTTGAGAAAGTTAATTTTGGGACTAAACACTCTCCAAGGGAAGTTTTTACTAGAGTCAAATTATCAATTAAAATAAGATCAAAATTTATTTCCTTGTTGATAAAATACTGACATGTGTTTGCAGGGTCTTGTGATGATTTAAAAGCATATAGAAAAGAATTATTTCAAAATGAAATACTTCTAAAATCAAGTACTAGGCCTTTTAGAAAAAATAAAAAACCAATAAATCCTATGTTAGCTCCAAAAAGGAAAGAAGAATTGATTAAAATGAGAGATGCTTACATAATTAAACCCATTTTATATTCTACATGGGTCTCTAATTTGGTTTCTATCAGAAAGAAGGATATAGATATAAGACCGTGTGTTGATTTTAGAAACTCAAATATATCATCATTCAAAGACAATTATGCTTTCCCAAACATGAAGGTTTTGCTACAAAAGGTAACAAGAAATGAACTCTTATCCATGATGGATGGTTTTTTTTGGTTATAATCAAGTAAAATTCAAAGAAATAGAGCAATAGAAGATAAAATTTACTACTCTGTGGGGAACATATGTTTATGCTAGAATGTCATTCAAATTTACAAATACTAGAGAAAATTTTCAAAGAGAAATGGACATTGCATTTGAAGGACTTAATGGACGTTTACCAAGATGATCTTATCAGCTATTCCTAGAAAGTTGAAGGACATTGTAACCACTTAGAGATTTTTTATAAGAGGGCTCTTAAATATGGGATATCTCTTCTATAGAAAATTACAATTTGGAGTCACAGAGGGAAAATTATTGGGACAATGTTCCCAAGAAAGGAGTTAGTATAGACCCTGAAAGAGTTACAACAATTGATAATATAAAAGTCCCAGAGACTATTAGATCCATTCAATGATTCTTTGGATAGATTAATTTTGTAAGAATATTTGTGTCCAATTTTTAAAAAATTGTTAAGCCCATATCTAAAATGATGAAGAAAGGAGATAAAGTGGTTTGGGATGATGATGCTTTACAAGAATTTGCACATATAAAAAGGGAAATAAAAGAAGCACCTGTTCTTAAAGTACCTAATTTTGAAAAATCATTTCAAATATTTTCCTTTACATCATATCATATAGTGATTGCAATCATGCTTCAAAAGAATAAGAAAGCATATGAACAACCTATTACCTTTTTTAGTAGAAGCCTGCAAAGTTTAGAGCTTAATTATGATATCAATGAAAAAGAAGCATATGCTTTGGTTAAAGTTGTCAAGGCCTTTAGGCCATACCTCGTAGGTACTAATTTGGTAGCATATGTTCATAATGCTATAGTTAAAGATAATTTTAGATAGGTCGAGACTATAGGGAGAATATATAGAGGGATTGATCAAATACAATCATTTAATATAAGTATCTAAAGAACCAAATTGGTTAGAGGTCAAGGGTTAGTAAAACTTGTGGCTAATTCAAATTTAGAAGGAACACAAATAAATCAAGTGGATGAAGAATATCTTCAAGAAAGTATTTAGACATGTTCTTGGAATTTTGACATTGTCTATTATTTGAGATGTATGAAATATCATGAAGGCCTGAGTGACACTTAGAAGAGAACTATAAGATTGCAAGCAACAAAATACATCCTTATGCAAGGTGATCTTTATTAGAAAAATAGGGATGGTATTTTACATCTTTTCCAAGATATGGGACAAGAACCTTTAATTCTTAAAGAAATACATGAAGAAGTTTGTGGGGAACATTTTACGCTTAAACCACCACTCAGAAAATCTTAAGGGCAGAATATTATTGGCCCCATATTTTTAGAGATTATATTGCTTATGTTAGAAATTGAGAAGCCTGCCAAAAATATTCATGAAATCTTAAGTATGATGGATCCTTTCCTCTTATAACCCTAAAAGTTGAAGAATGATTTTCAAATATGGAGAATCAACATCATAAGTGAAATAAAAAATAAATCAAGTAATGGATATAGTTGGATTCTTGTTTGCATAGATTACTTTACTGAATGGTTGGAAGCAATACAAACCATACATTCCACTAGTATGGTTGTTACTAATTTTTTGATGAACAATAACCATACCAGATTTGTGGTTCCTACAAAGATTGTTGTTGAAAATGGCACATGTTTTAGATCAAAAGAAGTTTCAATATTCTACAGTCAATATGGCATTCAATTTTCTTACTCTTCTCCTTACCATCCTCAAGGGAATGGCCAAGCTAAATCTAGTAATAAAATTATACTTAAGATTACCAAAAGGATGTTGGGTAACAATAAGAGATCTTGAGATTCCAAGCAATATCTTGCAGTATAGGCATACATAATCACAAAGAATAAGGCACAGTCTTTTCACTATTTGAGCTTGTGGATGGGAAAGAGGCTAAGCTTCTTCGAAAATAATTTTTTCCTAGTTTATAGGTTCATAAAAAATCAATAGATAGAAGACATAGATTTTATGGATGAAAGGTTGTATGCATTAGCATAATAGATGAAAATAGAAGAGCAACATTAGAGCGTAACATTGAAAGACAAAAAAGGGTTAAAAATATTCATGATAAGAAATCAAAGGATAAAACTTTAAATATTGGTGATTAGGTTCTAAAATGGAATGTTAAGGATTGAGATAAAGGAAAACATGAAAATTTTGATTCTTTATGGTTAGGAACTTTTGTGATATCTAAAAAGGCAAGAGAGTATTGATTTCTTCTGCAAGACACAAATGGGAATATATTTAAATTTCCTATTCATGCCCAATTTCTTAAACACTTTTTCTTTTAAAAAGAGTGTCATTTTTTTATGTTATTAGAACAAGGCTGATTTTATTTGCTTTCTTGTTGCAGAGATAGGTGGATTCTCTTCATATTCATATGAATATGCATCTCTAGAAAGAGCCACTAATGGAGCTTCAAAGAATTTCTTCTTGATGAGAAAATCATTCCTCATTTTCATGCTTTGGATGTTAAAAAAACTACAATTTAATAATATTTTAGAATTTGGCTATGTGGTAAAATAGAGATCCCAATTTTTTGATTTTGGAAACAAAGTGACGTGGCTTCTCTAGTTTCCTAATTTCATTAAACAATGAATATTCGTTCTCTAATTTGTAATTTCATAGGACATAAAATGTTAGACATCCAATTTTGCAATTTCACATCAAGAGGGATTTGTTGATTCTGATATCATGATTTTACTTCAAACATAGATTCATGTGCCTGATTTAACCATTCCATAGCTCGTGACTTCTTGACATACCAATTTTGCAATTTTGTGTAGGGATGAATTCTTCAAGATTGTAATTGAAAAAACTAACATTTTGAAGGAATATTATTTTGGTACTATGACAAGACATGCACATTAAAAGTCTAATTATATTTTTCATTTGTCTTAAATTAATGCTAAAATAGATGTGACAATTGGTTTATATCTACACATGCAAACAGCTAGTTGATATCAATTGACCATTTCTTAAAAGGACATTATAAGGATGATCCAATTGTAACATTCTTGCTGTGCAATATTTTTCTATTATGTTTTTGTGTGGGCCTAGGGATTCTCCACCATAGGATTACCAATTTAGGCTTATCATGAAGATAATGATACAAAGCCAGTCATGCAACCTAACTTGTCACCATCCTAGGAAGATTAGTTGGATATCCTGAATAGCATATATGAAGCTACCTTGGAACTCCAAATAAGCTATGCCAATTATGTTAGTGATACTTATGATTTAGAGCTTGAAGAAGATAGAGCTAAGGTCCATGTCATCCTTATTGAGTTTGATGACCTTCATGGGAATAGACATTTTGAAGAAATTATGGATAAGTTGCAAGAATTATAGTTTTTCCTTAAGCTTCTTTTAATCTTCGTGATTGTAATTTTTAGTGAATGGTTACAATTAGTTATTAGTTAATTTCTTTTGTAAAGGTTTGAAGCTTTTTGCACCTTTTCATTTTCTATAAGAAAGGGTACCGAGACCTTATAGATATATTAGATAGAGATACAAAAAAGACAAAGATACAAAAGACATTTTATCAAAATGTATATATGCACTATAGGGTAGGTATTATAGTTAGTCACAACCCAATTACACTCAATTTTAGAATCAATAAAAATACTATGTTTCCTTTCCAAACCTTAGGAATTAATCATAAATAGTATTATCTACAAGTTGTCCTCTTGGATTTATATTGTTGTTGATAGATTGAATCACATGAAATCTTTGATAAGAACTCATATAAGGGTTTTGTGTAATTGGTCTTCATCTTATTGAAGTTAAACTCAATTAATTAGGGTTTTTGGACTTTAATTTTTGTGTCCAATAATTTATGGTAGCATGCCTATCTCCAAGTAGTTTGAGTTTTGCAATATTACAACTGACTCTATTCTCCCATTAGAAAAGGACCAATCTTTTATTTTTTCTAAAGAAAAGTATAGTTTTAGAGAAGGTGATATTCTTGATCTTACTCATCTACTTACATACCTTTGTTTACCCATCACTTATTCATATTTAAAGCCCTTTCAAAGCTTGATTTCTCTTTGAAAGAATACTTTCCCACTCAAGAGAATCAACATAAAGTCTGCAATAGGAAGCCTAAATGTCATTTCAAGGGGTTGAGATAAAGTGGTCAAAACCAAAATGAGATCAACAATCTCCCCCTTTGACATGAGTGGAAATAACTCTTTTTCATGGCATATACATTCTTATTTTATGCATAAGTTAGACAATATGTCATCTTTACTTGAATTTCATACAAATTTTTAAAATCTCAAAACTTGATCGAAAAATGTGCTATTGTCTCCTATACCTTATTACTTTACTCCCCCTAAGTAACTGCTTCATTTCAGTTATACTTTAAGTATACCTTTTCTGAGTAGATATTTGTAATGACAAACTTTCTCTAAAATTTCAAAATCCCCCTTTTTTAACACTTATGTCATTTGGGTGGTACAGTTACAATGTATTTGTCCAAAAATGATTTCTGCACTTGCATTATGACTTCCAAAGATGAATCCCAACTATCTCTTGCTCCATCTAATGATTAAATCTATATTTGTAGATTGGCAACCATATCAACTAAGCCTTTGTGAGTAGAAAGATTAGAATCTTTCTTAATCAATGTTCCTACATGGGCTAGTTCCTTCTATGAAACTTCCAAGTGTGGGGTCAACATGAAATGTATGCTGATAAGACTGGATATGATATTTACATCTTTTTCTTGTAGCTCAACAAGCCTACTATTGGAAATACAATAGGGAGAGAAAACTCGGGGGGGGGGAGTCAGTCCTTCAAAACTTTAACCATAAAATCATTCCCCATACATCCATCTCACAAATTGCATGTAAACTAAAATACCAAACTAAACATGTTCATCCATAGCATGAAATCAAATAAACATTCAACACATATATGACACAAAATATTTGGTTACCCAAAAACCCTCCAATGAGAAGGTAAAACTAGGGTGGGGATGATAGCCACAAATCTTCAGTACTACAATTGTAAAGTGTATCCAATGAAGGTTACAATGTTTGACCATAAACTATGATCTACCCTATGAAAGGTCTTCCCTATTAAAGGCTTACAAGATTGTTAGATCTTACCCTATTAAAGGATTTCAACACCCTATTAGAAGTGTGTCTGATTAGCGAACATAGAACTTACAATGAAGTAAGCACCCTATTAAAGGATTTACAATAGCCTATTAGGACTACTTTGTTAAGAGATTTAACTGATTCACCTATTAGAATGTCTTAGCAATAATCCTATGGTTAGCACTCTGCTACTAGATAGGATATCATCTCTTTGGATGTGTCCTTGATCCTTTCTAAATAGATATGTCACTTATGTCCTCTAACTTCTTTCCACTATTCTCCTCTAACTATTTTTGCAAAGTATAACTTGATTCACAACTCCTTAGCCACCGTGAATGCTCTATTTGTGCATGTAAACTTCTCTCTTCCCACATACAATATTTATGGTTTTCCTTCCTTAAGAAGACCTAGGTGAC
This sequence comes from Cupressus sempervirens, assembly GCA_028749045.1. Lineage (NCBI taxonomy): Eukaryota > Viridiplantae > Streptophyta > Pinopsida > Cupressales > Cupressaceae > Cupressus > Cupressus sempervirens. Next base: position 772,808,618 of record CM053787.1, on the reverse strand, counting down.
TTAGTCTTAGGTATGAATAAACGATTATGATTCATCCATTTTTTTGGTTAATTCATCCTTTAACTAATTTTTTGCATGTACTACATAGGGATCCTCAATATAGATTCATTCTTATCATATAGAATTGAAAAAAAATCCTTAATTTGGCTTAAAATTGATTTACATAGAAGTTTGTGCCATTAGAAACAACTATGTCCAAAACTGTTCTACTCAGCACTTGAAGTCCCTAATGCTTGGCATCCATTTTATCTTCAATGTTGTAACTCGGCCTCTCAATGACTCGACATCCATTGGTCACTTGAACTATCTACTTGGCACTTGACTTACTAGAGACTTACTACTTACTTGGCACATACTATATATTTTTCTTGGCATATACTATTTGACAACTTATGCTTGGCATACATTACTTGTTCGACATGAATTAAGTTCTATCTTGTAAATGAATAAAGTTTATTATCACTCATATGTCAAAAAAATCTGAGATTAACAATCTCCCCCTTTGAAATGAGTGGCAAAAATACTTGGTCATGCATGAATAACCTTATCTTATGAGCATAACTTAGATAATCTCTATTCAGTATTTGACTTACATACAAAATTTCAAAACTTCAAATTTTTGCGAAAACTTGTGACTTATCAGTCATAGCTCAAAATTTTATAACTCTCATTAAGTTGATTGTTCTTTTCTGAAATTTGAATACTCCCACTAAGTAAATCAATTGTACTACTGTGCTCTCTTTTTCTGTACTGTTGGACCCCCCCAAAACTCATTCATTCTGCCCTTTTGTCTTATTCATATTCATTTCCCCCCTTTTTGATACTTATGTCATGGGTGGTACATGAATAGTGTGTTTGTCCAAGGGTTATTTATGGACCTCCATTATGAGCTTTAGTGCTACATCCTAGTTTTTGCATGCTACCTCTAGAGATTTGATTTGAATAGCTATCTCAATAGCAAGGTTAACTAGGCCTTCTTGAGTAGAAAGATGGGGATCTTTCTTCATCAATGTTTCTACAAAGGCTAGTTCCTTGTGTAACACCTCCATCTTGATAAGTGTAGCCCGAATGTTGGTATCTTGAGCTTATAATGCTGCTAACTGACCTTTTGCTAGAAAAAAAATTCTAAAATGAGTCTAACTTTGACTAGGAGATTGTTCTAGGATTTTACCTGTTGACTTTAAATCTCCTTCCAAGTGGTCAATGTGCCTCTCCACTTCTTGTGTGAACAAAGCTACATTCCACAACTTGGTGTAAAGAGAGAAAAATATTCTCCAACACTTTCTTCACACCATCAATTTTGGTTGCTAACTCAACCTGACTAATTGCAATGGCACTTGATAACTTTTTAGTTACCTTGGCATGGAATTTCTTCTTAGATCATTCTAGTAATTTGATATTTGTGTCTAGGTCTTCATCATTTACCTTCTCCATAATATTTTCCAACTGCTCAATGATTGGATTTGTTTTATCAAGTGTAGGTAGGATGAATGCATCAAGAAATATGTCCTTGATGTTATGTAGTGCTTGTTTCTCCCTATGCTCCCTTCTAAGTAGTTCTTGGTGTTTTTTTTTTGCTAGAGCATCCTGCAATATTCTCATTTTCTCTATGGTGATTGATGTAAGATCAAACTTTAGCAATTCGATCACATCATCTAAGTTGATATCACCATAAGATGTAACATCATCAACACCTTATATCATGTATCATTAAAACTTGTAGTGTTATCATAGATAACACACCAGATGAGTCACCTTTGTATGCAATATTAGGAATTTCCCAAAAATGTGGTTCTTTAATCTCGTTACGAATCAATTGAACATTTAAAACTTCCTTTCCTTCCTTAACCAAAGAAATAGAAGAGCTAGATGGTATAAAAACTATCTAAGGTTTGCATAAATTCAAACAATGTAGCTCACGACACAATAAATACCTCAAAAAATATAATGTTTGGTGGCGAGTAGCAATTGAATTCAGTCTAAAAACACTTGAATCAATTTCTCATATTTTCCTTATTCTCTTTGTACTCTTCTTCAATCTTCAATGATCACAAATGAGTCAAAAAATGACCATATAACCCTTGAAACTTCAAAATAAATGCTCAGTGCTTGCACAACTATAATCTTGGCTGCAATAGTAATTTTGACTCACTTGGCTTCCATGTAATTCCTCCCATGGTCATAAACCACAAGGAGATTGGCCAACACTATCACCCTCAATATCTCATAAACAACTAAACTTTCACTTGGTAACAATAGTGAAACTTATAGATTTCTTCTAAGTTCTAACCAATACTTCGCATCTTACTTCATGCATATATGATCTTTTCAAAACTAAATTCTTGGAACTGATGTATAATTAAACATTGAAATATCAACCCCACATATACCTCTTGATTTCCTACTTGGGGGTGGTTTGATCACCTGATCCATTAGATGAAGTGATCTTATCTAAACTTGATGTGTTGTAATATTCCTTTTTCTTCCATGTCTTGTTCATCTACACTTTGATTTCTTCAAAATCAACCTTTTCTTTTCCTTTATTGAATTCACTCCTAGGTTCTTTTGACCTTTTTGGACAATTTTTGCTTATGTGACTAGTCTTCAAATAGCTAAAACATGTAGTTTGACTCAACCATGTACTGTAGTCACTTTTCAAATGTGTTCTAATAAAATTATCAACAATATGTCCATACTTTTGACAATTGTGACAACTATACCTTGTATTATAATCCCAATTGTAGGATCTATCAGTATGGCTTACCTTAGCTTGCTTGTTTGATGACTAGTTAGGCTTGGAGTTGCATTCATAAGCTCTATGTCCATACTTCTTATAGTAGTAGCAATAACCTTCAAATCTTTGTGTGCTTGATGTCTTGGTTTTGCATTTATGTGCTTCATGTCCTTGATTGTTGCACTTACGATAATTACCTATGAATTTCTTATTAGCATTCTAATTTACATTATTGCTCCTGAAAACATTTTTTGTATGACCTATCTTACCATAATTATGACAAGTAGGTTTTTAATTGTTACCTTTTTTGTTTCATTGAACATTCAACACTTTTAGATGATTCTCCTTCTTTAGTGTTTGTGTAACCCATCTAGTAGTATCACTATTGGATCTAGGAGATCTCATCAATTGCTCAAAATACTCGATGGATTCACTAAGCCTATTGAAACTTTTTCAAATTCTTTTTCTCTTTTCATATAATTTCTTAGTTGTTCATTCTAAAACTTCAAGGTTGTGATCTCAATATCATTTCCATTTAATTCATGATTGGTAATCATCATTTGATTCATTATTTCTAGTTTCATATGAGCAATCCTATTTATCTCAGATGTCTTCTCTTCTAGTCTGTTGGTCAGTATCCTTTTGTCATCTTCAATCATGACTTTGTCTTCTTAGTTTTCATTTACTACTTGATCACCTCACATAGCAATACTGATTGGATTTATTATTTATCTTAAGATTTCTGACCTCTTCAGATAAGGCACTATTATTTTCCATCAGATCTACAACTCCTGCATCAAATTCACTTGTGTTTCCATCTACAAACAATTTAGTAGTGTCTTCCTCTTGGTAATGTGTGTCATTCTCCTCAATAGCTATCTCTTTCCTTCTCTTTAGTGAGTGCTTTAATTCATCTCTTGCTTCATTTAGCTTATTAGGGAAAGATGGATTTCAATCTTCTGATTCTTAATAGTCTTTCCCAACTTGTATGCTTCCATCTTCAAGATCTTTCCTCAAAGCTGCAAAGTTTTCCTTTCCAGATAATTGAGCTCTAGTACCAATTTTTGGAAATACAATAGGGAAAGTAAACTATTGGGGGGGGGGCGGGGGGGGGGGGGTTACAACTAATGAGAAGGTAAAACTGGGGTGGTGGTTACACCCAAAAATCTTCACTACTACAGTTGTAGAGTGTATTCAATGAAGGTTACAATGTCTAATCATAAACTATGATCTACCCTATGAAAGGTCTTCCCTGTTAAAGGCTTACAAGATTGTTAGATCTTACCCAGTTAATGGATTTCAATACCCTATTAGAGTGTGCCTAATTAAAGGACTTAAAACTTACAACAAAGTAAGAACCCTATGAAAATATTTACAACAACCTATTTGGACTACTCTATTAAGAGATTTAACTGATTCACCCATTAGAATGTCTCAGCAATGATCTTGTGGTTAACACTTTTCTACTAGATAACAGATCACCTCTTTCAACATATCCTTGATCCTCTCTGATGAGATGTGTCACATTTTCCATCTAAATTCTTTCCTCTATTCTCCTCTAACTAATTTTGCAATGTATAACTTGATTCACATCTCCTTAGACACCATGAATGCTCTATTTGTGTATGCAAACTTCACTCTTCTCACATACAATGTTTACGATTTTCCTTTGTTAAGAAGACCTAGGTGACTTAGGGTTAGGTATGAATCAACTATCATGATTCATCCATTTTTCCTCTTAATTTGTCCCTTTAACTAATTAGTTGGATATCTTGCATAGATATCCTCAATATAGATTCATTCTTATCATCTAGAATCACAAAAAAATCCTTAAATCTGCTCAAAAATGGTTTACATAGAAGTTTTTTCCATTACTAACAACTATTCCCAAAAAAATTTTACTCGGCACTTGAAGTCTCTGATGCTTGACATCCACTATATCTTCAATGTTGTAACTGAGCCTTTGAATGACTCAACATTGATTGATCAATTGGCATATGAATCACCTAGCATCAACTATCTACTTGGCACTTGAGTGACTTGCAACTTACTACTTACTTGGTACATACTATATATATTGCTTAGCATATACTATCTAACAACTTATGCTTGGCATAAATTATTTATTCGACATGAACTAAGCTCTATCTTGTAAATGACTTAAGTGTATTTTCACTCATATATCAAAACTAATCTAAGATTAAAACCTACTCTATGTCAAAATTAATATCTAAAAATGTAATTGGCTAGTTGCAAGAGATACATGTAATGAATTTCCAGCTGATTTCAACTCTCCTTGCAACTTGTCAATTGTTTGTTGAGTCTCTTGGATAAAGATATTAACATCACATAGTTTAGTATACACATAGTGAATGTTCCCAAAAATTGTCTTCACACCCTCTATCTTAGTTGCTAAATCAACTTGACTAAGTGCAATGGCACTAGATATCTTATTAATAACTTTGGTGTGAAACCTCTACTTAGACCACTCAAGTAAGTTTACATTGGTATCTATATCATCATCCTTTATTTTGTCAACTATATGTACAAGTTTCTCTATAATATGTTTATTTGTAAAAGAATCTGAAATATCAAATGCATCTACACAAATATCTTAAATATCATGTAGCACCTAATTTTTCTTGTTCTCTCTTCTCAAAATTTCTTGCCTGGATTTTCTTTTGAGTGCCTCTTGAAGAACTGCCATCTCTTCAAGTGTGATTATTATAGGATCCAATTGTGGAAAAACAATCACCTAATCTAAACTCACATCATCATAAGATGTAGTCTCAACACTCTTAGCTCTACTTGAACTTGGCCTTGATATCTACAATGGTGTAGCTTATGTACTCGACCTTTGAAGATTCCAATTGCTAGGAGGAGGTGTAGTGATTGGTAAAGTAGCCAATGTTTGAATTGCTACCTATTCCCCACTCTTAATTGTCATCTTATCCTTGTCCTTTTGTCCATCCACCTTTTGATCTTCAATTGGTTTTAGTGGGGTGAATGAAGTGTTTTCTTCCTTATCATTTTTCCTTTCATTACCCCCTTTATCAACTTCCACAATGGCTAGTAAGCCTAAAATTTGTAGTCTTGGTAGTGATGTGGCTAGTATTTTTGCCTCTTTCTCTTTCATCTCAATGAAAACTGTTTTCATTGGAGATGATGCTTGACTAAGCTCTTCTTTCTATTCAAGAATTATACTATTCTATGATCTTTTCTTGTGGCTCTTTGTCTTTCTCTTCTACAACACTTGATGGCACTAATGATGTATCTTTCTATTGCTCATTCTCAATGGATGCAATCTCAACCTTTTTGAGATTCATCAATCCTCACCAATAAAATATCTATGCATGTAATTCTAGTACTGGAGGATTCCTATTGTAGTTTCTTGATATCCTCATCAATCAATGGAGTTACATTCTAAGTGGTTTTTTGTGGTATGTCATAAATTTTAACTGAGGCCTATTGACTCTTCTTCTCTACATGTGAATGATTGGTGCTTAGCACACTAACATCTTGTGCACCTTGTTGCTCTTTCTTAGTTGTGTTATCTTTTTCAATAGTTTTTTTCTTCTCTTCATCATCTTTCTCTTCCATTGTATCAACCTTATCTACTCCATCTTTTTCTATTTCTATAGTCTCTATGGTTAACCCATAAGTATATTTCAAGAGTAGAGTACTCTGGGTTGCCACTTCTTCAACTTATTTCCTCAAAATGTAAACAGCTCTGTATTTGGGAGAAAATATTCCTTTGTACTTCCTAACTACTTTAGTAATCATCTTCTTATCCAAAGAATTCATAGTGTGCGCTAATGTAGCCTCTCTAATTTGCCATTCAGTTGTCAAATTGAACTTCCATTTTTGCTCAACTCTTTCATATAGGCTTTTTGAAATGGAGTTAACAATCTCTAACAAGGTGGTCTTGAAAGTAGCCATCATATCATAAATAGCCTCTTCTATACTATTCTTATCATCACTCCCTAACTTATCAAAATCAACATGTGAAAAGCCAAATAAATTTGCATTGGTCTTTACACTTTCACATGAGTTGTCAATGTTAGATGAAGGGTTGTGGCTCATCACTTTGAATTGACTTAAGTCACCTGACTCTTTCTTCTCCTCATCTGAATCTTCTTGAGATTTTTTTTTCTTCTCAATTTATTAGTAGGATTTCTCAGCTCTACTATGTCACTACCTCTTTTTTCTTTAACTACTTTAGCCTCTTTGGCTTGTACAGTGGCATCCCTAGTGTTTGACCTTATCAAAGGTGCATCTGGCTTCTATTGATACTTCTTTATGTTCTTCTTTGGTTTCTCCACTACCTTCTATTGTGATTTCCTCTTACTACTAGTATCCTTGGATGCTTCATTGGCTTCTTCTCCCTCAACATCATGATCCTCACCCAATCCTTGTGTCAATTCTAAAGATCCTATATGTTCTTAAGCTTCTTCTTCTTCTACTTCTTCATCATCACCTTTACCAAAATTTTCTTTTAATTTCTTCATCATCTTAATTTATCCTAACATAATCTCTTCAAACTTTAGATATTTGGAAAAGATGCATAATATATCATTTCAAATGTCAATTCCAAGCATACCTTCAATTTACTAGTTGGGGGTGATGTGAGCACTTGATTCATTGGATAAAGTGCCCTCATCTTGACTTGATGTGCTGAAATCTTCCTTCATTTTCCATGTCTTTTTTCATCTTCATCTCTATCTTTCCTTTACCTTTTATGGATTCATTGCTCAGTTTTGGTGACCAATTTGGATAGTTTTTTCTTACATGATCGACCTTGAGACAACTAAAACATACAATCTCACCCAACCATCCTTTGTAATTGCCTTTAAAGTGAGTCGTTATGCAATTTTTAGGGACATGTCCATATTCCTCACAATAGTGACATCTATACCTTGTATTGTAATCTCAATTGTAAGCATTCCCATTATGATTTAATTTTGTTTTCTTGTTTGAATTCCACCTAGGATTGGATCTACATTCATATTTTTTGTGTCCATACTTTTGAAAATTATAATAGAATCCTTCAAATCTCAGAGTGTTGGTGGTCTTGGTCCTACATTCATGTGCTTGATGTCCTTGTTTATTGTAGTTGTAGTAGTATACTCTATAATTCTACTTAGGGTTTTGGTTACCAATTTTTCTTTTGTAGACATTTATTCTATGACCTAATTTTCCACATTTATGACAAGTGGGTTCTCTTTTCTTTCCTTTGTTACTCCTTTGTTCACCACTTCTAGATGATTCTCCTTCTTCAATAGTCATCTATCCCAATTCAACAATATCACTATTTAGTCTTGGTGATTCCATTAATTTCTCAAAGTATTTTATGGCTTCACTAGGCTTGTTAAGCTTTTATTTCTCTGTCCTTAATTCATTTGGTAGAAGGTCTTTCGTATTCAGCTCTTGATTTGTAATCATCAATTGATTCATTGTATCCAGTTGCATGTTTGCAAGCTTTTGCACATCTAATGTGTTCTCCTCAAGTCTATTTTCTAGTAGTCTTTTATCTTCTTCAATCATGAGTTTGTCTTCTTCAACTATCTTTTTCAGATCAATCATCTCACATAGCATTATTGATTCATCTTTTTGATCCCTTTTCAGATTCCTAACTTCTTCATTTAGGGCACCATTCTTTTCCATCAGATCTGCAATTTCTACATCATATTCTTCTAAGTTTTTTTCCACAAACAATCTAGTAGTGTCTATTTCTTCATATTGAGTGTCATTTTATTGCATAGCTATTTCCTTTCTCTTTCTTAATGATTGTTGCAATGCATGGACAAGTTGTATTTCAATCTTCTAGTTGTCAATAGTCTTTCCTAATTTGTAGACTTTCATCTTCAAGATATTACTTATTAGCTATCAAACTTTTCTTTCTAGAAAACTTAGCTCTGATACCAATTGTTGGAAATAACAATAGGAAGGTTGGGTGGGGTGGGGGGGGGGGGGGGGGGGGGCGTGCAGGGGTGAATCAACCCTTAAAACATTTTCCAATTAAAAAATTCACCAAATATCCATCTCATAACTTAGCATGTAAATTGAAATAAGAAACCATACATCACATCAACAACATAAGATAAATTCAACATATAACACATGAGATTTTGGTTACCCAAAAACCTTCAAAGGAGAAGGTAAAACTAGGATGGGGATGACACCCACAAATCTTCACTACTGTAGCTATAAAGTCTAACTAATTATGGATACAATTTTTTTGATCATAAACTATGATCTACCATGTAAAAGGTATGCCCTGTGAAAGGCATACAAGACTATTAGGTCTCACCTTGACTAAAGTATATCAAACTCATAATTAATTAAGAATTGTATTAAGGGATTTACAATAGTCTATTAGGATTACTTTGCTATGATATTTATGCTATATCACCAGTTAGAATAATCCAACACCTAACCCTTTGGTTAGCACCTTTCTACTTGATGTCAAATATCCTCTTTACTATTTAACTCTTGATCCTCCTAATTAGATATGTCTTCTCTATCCTTTCACTACTTCAATTTATTCTCCTTAATTGATTCTACAATGTATAACTTTTTCATAGCCATCTAAACCACTATGAATTCACTTTCAAGTCTTAGCATTCATCTCCTCATGCATCTATAAACCTCCTTAAGGTTTACTTCCTTAAATAAGCATTAGTGGAGATGGGCTAGGTCATGATCAATGATTGTGGTTGATCTTTATCGCCACCTAATTGCTTGCCTTTTCTAATTGGTTGCATGCATTATAGAAGGATTCATAATATGACTCAATCCTTATCTCTTATGATAAAAAATTAATGATCATGTCAACCAAAAAATAAATATATAGAAGTTTGTGCCATTAGAAATAGCTATGCTAAATACTGGTCTCTCGGTATCAATAGACTCTGATGCTCATCCTTCATTGTGCTCATTTATGTTGATACTCAGCTTATGATTAGCTCAACACTTACTCTTTTTTAACACCTAAATTATTCAACACACATTTTTTACTTGACACCTTCTATTGCCTTGGCACCTAAGTGACTTGGCACACATTCAGTTTTTAACAACTACTAGTGCTCATCACTAACTATCATATTACTCAACATGTACTATCTAGATCCTTATGATCAGCATACACTATGCACTTAGCTTGCACTATTCTCTAATAGATAATGATTAGGTGTTTTTTCACTTCCTTTTCAAAACCAAATGAGATAAACAAAAGAAACATCTAGACTATCATCAATGTTTATCCAAGGTTCAATAAAATTCTGCATTTTGACACAAAAAATTTTGAAATATTCTGTTGGAGTGAGCTCCTATTATACAAAAAATTTTGAGATATAGAAATGGACATTAGACTAACCAAAGAATTGGTGATTATAAATTGGAACAACATGAGCTCAAATGGATATCAAGTATGGCATGTCAATCACAAGGAAGAACAACAAGATATTTTGGAAGAGGAAGAGGATGGTAACAATGATAATGCAAACATACATGAAATAATTAATTTTAATGAATGACAAATGTCATAAAAAATAGGTCCCTCACAAAGCATTACAATTAATGAACTTGACATGAATGGCATGTGAAACTTTGATAACAACAACAACAACTAGACAGAAAATAATATTCACCAGAATCTACATGCAAATGCAACACAATTTATAAATTCTTGTGAAATAAATGTTGAAGGTGGGAACATTCTACCAGAGGACCATGTACCAAACTATCCACTTTTAGCACAACAACATGCAACACTTATAGTAATTTAAAAAAAATACAATTGTGCATCAAACAAACCAATGCACATGATTATTCAAGGCACAACTTGTACATAAAAATCATACAAGTTAATTAAATGAATTAGAAATGAACTAAAAAATAATGACAACAAAGAGAAGAACAAGCTACTCATTGTGGCTCCTACAAGTATTGCAACATTTAACATGTATGCATCAACAATACATATACTTCTAAAGATTCCTATCAAACAAATGAAACCACTACAAGGACAAGCATTGCCACATTTCAAGTGGAATTAAAGGAAATAAAATACATACTTATCAATGAAATAATTTTCATTGGCCCAAAATTGCTTCTGGAAGTAGATAGTAGATTGTGACAAGCATTTCCTCAAAATTAACAACTTTTCTTTGGTGGCATTTCTATAATCTTAGTTGGTGACCTCGCTCAACTACCTCCTATGATGGACAAAGCTCTATACACATCACACTCTATTGGTAGAACATTGTGGTATCAATTCAAAATAGTTATCACATTGGAGAAATTTTTTAGACAACAAGGTGCTGATAAATAACGAGCACAATTTTGGCAGCTATTAAAGAATGTACAAAATGCAAAATTGACAAAAGTAAATAAGGAGCTCCTTATTAAATGTACAAACCAACACATTCTACCTAATAAAAATGAAGAATTTGACAAGTCAATACATCTATTTTCTACAAATGATCTTGTCAAACTACACAGAAAACAAATGTTGAAACTCTTCAATATTCCTATTACAATGAGTATAGCAACATGATCATCAAATACCATAGAATATGTGATTGTAGATGAACGATTGGAAAAGGATATTCATATATGTAAAGGGAATTCATCATGCTAACAAAAGACATGTCAACATAAGAAGGCCTTATAAATGGATAACTTAGTGAAATAATTGATATTATTTATAGCCCAAATTAAAACCCCTCGAAACTTCCACTGTATGTTGTAGCAAGGAATGATAATTACAACAGTCCACCTCGGAACACATATGATCCAAAAGTCATACCAATAGTTCCTTTGACATTTAGCACATGAAGAAAAATCTTGATAAAAATGGCATGGGCTTTTACTATCCACAAATCCTAAGGGCTTGCACAATCGAAAGCAACAATTGACATTGGTAAAATAGAAAGACAAGATTTGACATTCACAAAAATATCTAGAGTCAAATAATAAAATGGATAGCATATTCAACCACATTTCTTATTTAAAAGATACTCCAAAATGAAAAACAATACATATACAACCTTAAGGACAAAAGGAGCACACTTACAAGAACTCACCCTATCAATAGTTAAGGTATGAAAAACTTGTTGAAGTTGATGAAAGATCAACCCCATAGCTTTTAAGAATCACCTGCATGTGAACACCTATCATAGAAAGAGAGAAGCAAAAAATATGGAGGTTGGAATTCCTAGATCCACAAATGAGACATTCTTGATGAGAAAAATGATAAATTGCTACTATCAAAAGTGAATCAATGAATTACAAAGAATCAATTATTATATGCCCAAAGTTTAGCTTAAGTAAATTAGGGATAATAAGTGACTTAATAATTAAATCAATATGACTTAATTAATAAGAAAAATACTTTATTACTCTAACACCTCCCCAACCCCCTGCCCCCCCTTTAGATAAATTTAGGGAGTAGCTAAATACCTAGAAACTACTACTAAAAGTAAATTAGGGTCCTAGCAACAAATCCTAATGAGGTACCCAAGCACAACCAAATCTCAAAAAGAGGAGAAATAGAGAAAACCACATGAGAAAAACCTTACTCTAAAAAAAGACAAAAACAATGCTAAAAGAACTAGTGAAGGAATGAAGAAGCCTCCAAACTAGGGAATATCCCAGAAGATAGGAACAAATGATGATCATGAGGAACACCACTAAAGCATGAAGCTACAAACAGTGCCAAACTATTGATCTGAAGAACTACCACTATATAGAACATGACAAGGTAGAGAATACTAAGTTTGAAGAGCTGATCAATCGACGATGGAAGGTATCTTCATGGCCTCCAAAAATAGGAATGAAAGAATTTCCTTATGGTAAATGATCCATCTCACCAAAATGCATAGGTATCTAGCCACTACAATCGCCTAGTACATAAGATCAAATACTAAATACATAGCTCACTCCATCAAACTAGAAAGAAATAGAACCAATATAATGCCCCTATAATGTTTAGAGATAAGACATGAACATTAAAAATAAATGCAATATCTCCTGCAAAAAGAAGAACCAAGAAGATCAAGAGTGCAAAAGAAGTATAAGCACCTATAATGGAACATGTCATTGACAAATCATGAGGCTAAAATTGTGGAAGGAACACTCACTTGACAAAGGAAGATGATTATTATGGCCAACATGAAACCCCCCAAGGAACTTTATAATGTAATGTGAGTACAACAAAACACAAAGATGTGCAAGATCCCAAAATGTAATAGAGTGATACTTTGTCTTAGTGCATTTGTAAATAATTCATACAAATGATGTCTAAATAGGCTTGAAGAGACATAAGGCTGGTACAAAAAATAATACAACCCATGGTGAATCATTTGAAGCAATGAAATTGATCCCTAGACTTGAAACAACCAAGATATCTACTAGAATGCAAATAAAAAGCAAAAAATTGGATAGGATGTGCCTAGAGAAGAATCTAGAAAATAGAATGTCTCAAAATATGTCTCTCAAAGTGAAATATAGAAGCTGACTTTGATTGCATAAATTAGAAACCAAACAACATCAAAATTTAAAATAAACTACACCATCACTACGGGCTTAAAATTATCTTTCTGGTGATATCTCATTTGTGAAAAACAAAGTCTAGATGAGCAAGTTATGATGAAAAAACTACACATAGGTCAGAAAAGCATTGAAAGGGTCAAATAATTTTTTATCACCTTAGGATTCATGCCAAACTACCTCAGAAAGCATGCCCATTGGTACCAAAAATTAGCTTGGGAAGTGTGCCAAAAAAATTATAGCATGCATTAAAATTCTTGATTTGTGTGCCAAAAACTTTTGATTTGCATACCAAAAAAATTCAATTTGTGTGCCAAAAAATCTCAATTTGTGTATCAAAAATTTCAATTTTTGTACTGAAAATATCTATTTACATACCAAAAAATCACAATTTCTATCCCATAAATCACAAAATCACCACATCTGGAAATGTGTCCAATCTAGGAGCAATATTTGTTTTGCCTCAAATTCCAACTGTGTCCAAATGGGAGATTTTAAATATGAAAGTAAACATTTTTTGGTGCTATGATCTCAATGGTGATGTCTGTTTGGGCTCTAAGTGACCCAAAAATTAGTGACCCACCAGATTCAATACAAAAAATGAAAAATAACTCTGAAAAATGAAACCCTCTGAAAGACAAAGCATAGATCTGAAAGCCAAGCTAGACTTCTCATAAACGGAATACGGGCATGAAGATATGGAGCTCTGATACCATGTTGAAGTTGATGAAAGATCAACCCCACAACTTCCAAGAATCACCTACATGCAAACACCTATCACAGAAAGAGAGAAGAAAAAGCTATGGAGACTGGAATTCCCAGATGCATAGATGAGACATTCTTGATGAGTAAAAAGATAAACTGATATTATCAAAAGTGAATCAATGAATTACAAAGAGATTAATCCTTGCAAAAGGAGATCAAAACCCTAACAGGTAAAACCTAGGTTGCATGATAATAATTAATAAAAGAATTAATTATTATATGCCCAAAGTTTAGCTTAAGTAAACTAGAGATAATAAATGACTTAAGAATTAAATCAATATGATTTAATTAATAAGAAAAATACTTTATTACTCTAACAAAACTAATATTAATTTATTATGTTATAAAATATGCATGTCCTATTCTTCACATGCAAAAAAAGATTCATTTGTGAAAACTCAAAATAAAGAATACACTTTAAAAGCCAACCTAATATAAATTTAATAGAAAATACTTCTCTACATGTGTTTAATGATGCTTCAAGTACAACAAATTTATTGGAAAATTTTAAGCAAGGACATATTGATATGGAAATTCATGGTACCAAAGAATCCAAAAGTAAGCTTTCCCACACTTGCAAATGAAATTTATGTATTTTTTAATTTTTTAAAAATTAGCATGCTTATTCAATAAATTTTACTATATGCTTTTCAAAACAAAATGCCTCATATTGTTATAGATTGATGATGTGCATTTTTAACAAATTATTGATTTTTTTGTAGACAAAATGAGACAACCACTACACAATTATCAAAGAAATTAGTAACAACAAAAAAGGATTTTCCTTCTTCTATTACATTGAAGAAACTGTACAACATATGTTACTATCAACATACACATTGCATCTTTTGGTGCAAGTGCTACTATATTTCTATGATATTTAGGAATCAAAATAGGTCATTGATTGACTTTTTGTTAGTGAAATTACCAATAGATATCTTGTGCCATTATATTCAATCTAGTAAATCACTTGCAAACTCTATTCTTTACTATACCCTTCTATGTATCTTTGGTAGGCTTGATTAGAATGTGCAATTTTTTTTAAGGTGTCGTAATATTTCATTATAGGACCAATTGACTCTTGATTAGGACAAGGTTTTCTTATCTTGAGGATGAAGGGGTTTAATAAAAAACTATTTGTGGTCCCTAAGTAATCATCAAATCAATTTGTTATATTTCTTAGAAGTGATTATATTAAGACCCATAATCTTATGAAGAATTCAATTTTTTAAAAAACCATACTTTTGATCATCATGGTTTGAGTTGGATTGATTTTTAAATTATTGCTTTTGTTATTATAGGATTTATGAATGCTAAGATCATGTTTTTCCTTATTATAACATTATATTTTGATAAATTAATAGTAGTACATTATTTATATTGATTTGATATTATTTTGAGCACATTCTAATTAATGCCAGAGGTGTTCTATAGTGGTATCATCCATCAATATAAATTTTATAGATTTTTTAATAAAGTATATAGTCTTTTGCACATCTTTTGATTGGAAACGAACATTAATTTGATTATACATTAAAAATAAACTATTTGAATTTATTGATTGTCACAATTCAAATGAAGAGTCATAAAATTATAATGCTTAAAGAATAATAAACGCACGAATGGATTTACCTCTTCATTTAAATTTCTTAAACAAATGAAGGAAAGCGTATTTAATGACACAAAAGAGAGCACCGAGCAATCCTAGGAGAATACAAGAGAGACATTTGAGGGCACGGAAGAGAAGAATGCAGAGGGCACAACGGACGTGCTGTGTAATATCTTGAGGTGGTAATATCAAATGATGTGTTGTAAGAGAAAACAAAGAGAGCCGAAATGAGTACCAAGAAAGATCGGGAACATCTTGAGGAAAGAAGAGGAATTTTGAGATCTATTGGAGATATAGTGAAGGCGTTGTTGGAGGTGGAAATAGGAAATCATCCGACCTATAGCCTTGAGAGAAAGAAAAGCTCCGAACACTATCTCCCACATCATTTCATCGTTCTCTTGCAACTGACATTTTTCTTTGTGTTGTTGAGTTCTTTGCTTCTTTGTAGTAATGGAAGAAAAAATGCATGACAACAACAATATAGTTTGATGGAGAGGAGTGGAGAGAAAAAAAATGAGTAGCAGCAAAATGCATTTCCTCTAAACCACAAACACTCAAGTTAAACTGATAGAAATGCACAACAAGGAGATTTGATGGAAAATGAAGTGAACAAGGTGATGGTCTCTTTACTCTGGCTAGGAAGAAGAGTGAAGAGGGAAAAAAGTATGTCCTATGACTTTGGTAGAGAAAACACCTTGGAGATTAATGTTTTTGGATTTCTTGGATAATAAATTACAGTTCTTTTGTTCTTTTAATTTATTTTTTAAATATAGATTTTTATTATTATTGTTGTTAATAATATCAAATTAATTTCATAGATTTTCTATATTTCTTTAAGTTTTAAAAGTAAATTTTATAAAATAATTATTTCAATGTTACTAAAAACTTAATTATTATCTAGTTATTCAATTTTTCTTCCAATTTCTATTGCAATATCCATTTCGTTATAAATATTTTCCATTTGTAATTAGGTTTTGATTAAGTAAAATAGGTTTTAATAGGTGCCTGAAACCCAACAATAAACAAAAGAGACCAACATTATGTGGGAACCCAACCTATGCATCACGACATATAGGTCAAGATGACTACACAATTGGATTCCCTAGTTTTAATGTAGCGAGTTTGTGCTTACATCGAGACATAAGAAAGTTGAGATGACCATGGCCTCACTCAATCTTTGTTCAATCTTTGATTTTATTTGTTTAGTCTTTCATCGTCTCTGAACATCTTTGATCTTTACTCAGTCTTTACTTAGTCTTCTTAGTTCTTGCACAGTTCGCTCAATCCTCGATTTGTCTTTGCTTAGACCCCTTTTCTCATCCACTTCTTCCATTCTGGGGCAAGATCTTTGTTTGTTTCTTTGGAAAACATCATCATTCTTTGACATAATGTGTTCCTAGATTGATACACATTAGTCAAAGAGGGGCAAATTTAATCACCCAAAAATAGTCCAGTAAATTATAAGACCCATTTTGTCTCTTTTAAATTATTCCAATGCTAAACCATAAATTACTTGATCAAGTCCATTTATACGATTATACTCTATGGTTTGACCACTTTATCCTAAGTCTCTTATTTAATTAAAAGAACTTGCTCTCTTTTAAGTAAATAAAAATCCCCACTTCCAACCTATCCTAAGTGTGCACACATAAACCATTACTCTTATTTTAAAAATTAAAGGAAATACTTTTTTTTCTACACATGAGTGCACAATTTTCTACATGAGCAAGAATCTTGTATTTTCAAAATAACTTGAATTCTCCTCCACACAACTTTTTCCTCGTAAAGTCAATTGTTGATCTTGATTAGGTAAGATTCTTGTACGCATGGATCATTCATGATGCATTCTTCACCCTTGATTATGCCTCTCTTTTTCTTTTAATCTTATCCATCCATTTCTCTTTAAAAGGAGGTTATCTCCCCATTCTTGCATAGGTGAAGAAGTTGGAGCTATTGTCACATTGTCGATTTGAAGCCTTGGTACTCTGGAGTCTCATTGCATTCTTGGTGTCTTGGAATACTTGGAGCTTGCCCTCATCTTGTATCTTGGACCTTGTTCATCATGTCTAGGTTAGTGTCTATTCATCTTGCATTTCAATTTCTAGATTAGCTTGTTGTCTTCATTGCATTGCATTTTTAATTTACTTTCACCATAGCTAGGTATTGCATCTCATTTATCTTAGATCATGTATTTCATTTGAATCTTCCATTCTATGGTGCACCTTGCAAGGGTTTCTTAATTGGGTTCATTTGAGAGCAATTATTCTATTGTTATATTCTTAATTCAGCCTTGTACAATATCATAGATAGGAAGCTATAGGCCAATTCTTGAGGAGCTTATCATGGGTTTCCTTAAGTGTAATGTCCTATAGACGGGTGTCCACATTTTTCACACACATTTTTATGGTGAAAGTAAAGTGCAATACAATGCAATGAAGACAACAATGTAATATAGAAATTCAAATGCATGATGGATAGATGCTAACCTAGCCATATTGAATAGGGTCCAAGATGCAAGATGAGGGCAAGCTCCAAGTATTCAAATACACCTAGAATACAATGAGACTCCAAAGTACCAAGGCTTTAAAGTAGTAGCTTGATGATAGCTCTAACTTCCTCACCTATGCAAGAGTGGAGATAGAACCTCCTTTTAAAGAACAACAGAGGGATGAGATTAAAAGGAAAAAGATGCATAATCAAGGGCAGATGATGCATTGATTGATCTATTTTTACAAGAATCTCACCTAATCAAGATCAATGATTGACTTTAAGAGGAAAAGGATGTGTGGAGGAGAATTAAAGTTATTTTGAAAATAGAAAATTTCTCCTTACAAAAAATTGTACATTCATGTGTAGACAAAAAATTCTTTTTCTTTTATTTTTAAAATGGGAATAATGCTTTATGTGTGCACATTTAGGATAGTTGGGAAGTGGGGCTTTTTATTTAATTAAAAAGGAGCAAGTTCTTTTAATTAAATAAGAGACTTAGGATAAATTGGTCAAACCATGGATTAGAATCAAAGAAATAGACTTGATCAAGAAATTTGATTTATGGTCTAGCATTGGAATAACTCAAAAGAGCCAAAAGGGGTCTTATAATTTAATGGACCATTTTTCAGCAATTACAATTGTCATTGCTAAAAGGCTGAAGAGCTCAACAACAAAAAAGTGATTTGATGGTGCATTTTTGATAGCTTATAGAATAATATCCAACAATAGGTTGGTTCCATACGTTGACTAAAATTTGCCAGATTTTTTTAGCCTTCCTCCAACTTAGTTTTTAAAGGCTTCTTATGCAGGATGATCCCACTATACTTTGTGCATTGCTTGAATTTTAGTAAAATATTTAATATTTTCATCAAACAATGGAGATGTTAGGAACATCTTTGGAAAACCTTATAATTTCTATAAATAGATTGGTAAAGTTATTTTTTAGTTTGTACCGAGTTTGATTTTTATGACTAATAACATAAGATTGATATCAAATTCTATTCTATTTATAATCTAATTGATCTATAACTACATAATCAAATTAAAGCTTGGATTTTTTCTAGCCCGTTGATCTTTAAGGGCTATTTTGTTTATATTCAGTTTGATTTATTTTATAAAATATCTTTAAAAAATATATAGTGGAAAGCCTTTGCTATTAGGATAGGTAATTTTTTAATTAATAAAATCATATTATTTAAATTTCTAATGTATAATTTTTAAAATATACAATTTTATTTCTAAATCTTTTCATACAAGATCTTCTAGAATTTATATTTGAGTGGGGAAATTTTATTTTTCGAAAGTTGGTTACAGACATGACATCAATTGAACATTTCATTTATTTGTGTATTTATATGGATATTTAATTATTTTATATAATTGAATTGAAATTAAATTATTAAATCAAAGTTAAAATTGATTAATATAATTAAAATTTGATAATGTAAGTACCAATATAGTTAAGACTATTACAACAAGTAGTCACATGCTTTTGTGCATCTCGTGAGTCGATAGGAGATATAAAAATTTTCGAAAGGAAGATAGTTAAAATGTGTAGTGAAAATAAATATGTATGATACTCTACATTTGCAAAGAGTATAGCATGTCAACTAAATAAAATTAATTAATAAATTAATTAAATTGAAGATACCTAGATTGATTTGTGTTTCTTATTTTGTCATATAATATTAGAAAAATTAATTTTATAACAACAAAATAAAAAATCATCAATAGTTCATAATAAATATACTTTTAAAATTTTATTATATAGAAGAAACCTTTTCGAACAAATAGCTGATAATTCAAAAAAAATACAATACATATTTAATGTTACTTAAACAAGTTTATTTTTCTTAAGAAAATAAAATTACATGTTTATTTTCAAAGCTAGTTTGTAGAAGCAATTTTATTCTTTAGTTTCCCTTTTCTCAAATTTTACAGAAATTTCTATAGTAAGAAAAATAATGTCATTCAATAGTTAAAGCAAAAAAAAAAAAAACCAAAAGAGCAATGCCATATTATATGTAGGGGAAAAGCCAATGAATCTAGATTGAGAAGAAATAATGAGGACAATTACATATTTTAAACCCCATTGCACAAAACTATCCATCTCCTTTTAATTTGAAATCCTGACTTATTATTAGCAACATCTTTATCCCTCTACATTTGATTGCAAACACCTACAAAAGCAAAAGTTTCAAACCCAAATAAAGTCATGTCATATGATAAAATATAGATGTTTTTGACTAATCAAAATGGATCGAGAATTTTAAATAATAAAAATGTTATAAAAATCTAATATATTTTCCACTACTTGAAAAAGAAAAATTACTTAAATAAAGGGCTATTCAAAAAGTCATTTTCTAAGTAAACCTTGTACAAGAACTCTATTTTCTTAAAAAAATTAAATCTATTATTTATAACTAAGCTATATTAAAATAAGAAACAAATTAAAAGTACTATAAATGGTTAAACTAAATTGTGCTAAAAAAAATGTTTGTTTATTTATATTTTTATTTATTTATATTTATATTTTTTTTTTAACTTTTCTAATTGGATTGATAACATAGTGTTAAATGTAATGCTTGAGAACTCAAATAGGTATATTTAACTTCCTCATACTCATTAATAATTACGAAAATTGAAGTACAAATCAAATATGATTTTTTTTTAACATAGTTTGGTTTTAAAATTTCATAACTTTTATATACTTCACCAATTTGTCCAATGAATATTAATCAAATGAATGCAATGTCAAGGTATATAAATGTGATAGTAAAATAAAATATCATTAGATCAAAGTTCAAGTAAACATATGCAAAATTGAAATACGAGAAATCTCATATGCAAGAATACTACTCAATTTTTTATCAATATACATAGACCAGTCACTTCTCATTTATTTTATTGAACCACCCAATTCAAAGGCTTCACCATGAAAGAACCAAGAAAAAAACTTGACATCGTAGCCATTTCCACAATAAGTTTTAAAATTAAATTTTTACACAGAATTACTATCCCGAGGAGAAATCTCCCAACATAATTGAATTTTAATAACAACTTTGAATTTCTTGCTTGGCTCCACAATAGGGTAGCCATTATGAAATCTACAACACATCAAAGTATCATGGAAAGAATGAAACTGATCGAGAGATAAACAATTCAACATGAAGACAAAAAAAACATATGCTCCCATCCAGGGTTGCACAATAGGTTCGCCATTGAACTAGACTAGGGAGAAGGTGGATTTTTCCAACATGAGATGTTGGTCACAATATCATAACAGGTGCCCTTTCGGAGCTATAATCACAAGAACTTCCATTCTTTCCTTTTCTTATAAACCAAACTAGAAACATGGTTTGTGTTGATGAGTAGGGGCCCATAACAACCTACTCTCTCTCCCTCTCCTCATCCTAAGAAAAGACTCTACACTGTCAGAGTCCAACTAAAGACCTCCTCCCGTACATAGCCACTTTTTCCCTATATGAGGATGAGTAATGCCAATACAACCCATACAATCCCTTTCAAAATCAAAGCAAAATAATAAGGAGAAACATTTAAGAAAAATCCATTTCAATCCCTCCCAAACATATTCATCAAACACACGAACATACATATGCAAGAAAACTACTTAAGCATAAAACGCAACATG
Organism: Cupressus sempervirens; assembly: GCA_028749045.1. Lineage (NCBI taxonomy): Eukaryota > Viridiplantae > Streptophyta > Pinopsida > Cupressales > Cupressaceae > Cupressus > Cupressus sempervirens. Next base: position 772,786,817 of record CM053787.1, on the reverse strand, counting down.
AACAGAATGATCTTGAGGGATTCCTACCTTCACAATAAGGTTAAGGCAACTAAAAATTTAAAATGAGCTTCCCTTCATTTTTTTTCTTCTTCAATCCTGAATTGCTCTCTAAAACTAGAGGTTGGGTGAACACTCTTCCTCTCTCAAATTTGCCTCTAAATAGGATACTAACTCAACCACTTTCAAAATGCAATAACTCAACTAACTCAACTAGTCATAAGGCTAACCTCAAGGTGGAGTTTAACTCATCCAACTCATGGTGAAACATTCAATTTTCGCAATAAAGAAAAAATTGGATATTTTGGTAACCATAAAAGTCACCAAAAGGGGCTAGAGGGATGGAAAATGCCCCCAACCCATAACCATACCCTTTAGGTACTTAGCTTTCATGATTTTTGGCCTCTAGGACTATTTAGGGACCTACCAAAAAGTTTGAAAATTTTGGACTTTCTAACAACCTTCCAAAAATGCAAATTAATCACTAATCTTGATTAGGGTAATTAATCTCGATTACTAACTAATTAGTAAAAGGGTCGCTAACCTAGTCCAACTTTGATCTTCAGGTTACTTGGCTAACCCTAACTGTCAAGCTAAAATGCATATATGAGTCACAAGTGCTAAGTGACACTATAAAATCACTATTACAAAACATTAACACGTAATGATTACAGAATGATACATTCATTCAATTCATGATACAAATAAAATATGAACAATGGGGTCTACTTCTTTTATTAGACTCAACCCTGGTTTCCATAAATGGTACATAGGGTTCAGTTCTGATTCTCCATTAGATTTCTTGACTAAAATATCCTACACACTCATTGCACACATTAGTAGCTCAAGAAAAATCACATGCATATATAGATAACTCATTAGGGTAATCACATAACTCATAACATAATCTATCAATTAATTAACTATTTATCTATTTTCTACTCATATACTTAACCACTAAAATTGCATAATTAAAGTGTTAATCATAGTCCTAATTCTGCATTCACTTTCTATACATCATCATTAGTATACATGTTTATAAAGCATCAAATAGAATAATTAAACATTTGAAAGTAAAACATCACACAATATCAAATAACATAATAATTTTTAGTGTATCTAGTAGTGTCTCGACATATCAAGTCATGAGTGTCAAAATAATAATGTATCAACTATACTATGTCGAGGAGGCCTCATATATTTCTCTCAAAAAATTATAATCTAAGTAAAAAAATTTTAAAATGATTGATTGATCAATCATATTGTTCCTAGTATGTTGTTTATATTTTAGTCTATTAAATTGATGTTTTAGAATCTATTTGATCTTTGATCATGGTTACCCTTATAATAGAGAGGCAATCTATGTCACCTATTAATCAATAAGATTTGTATTTTATATGTGTTTTGTTGTGGTATTCTATATTCTATTTATTTAATTTCATTATTACCACAAGTACTATTATCATTTTGACCATGCTTTTACTCTAGAATGGACTTTATCTTGTTGAATTATGGAAGAAAAAAAAGAAATAAACAATAATTTTTTATAAAAAATTAATTAATTACAATTGCAGTCATACAATGTAGACCATTACATTTTGCTATTTACAATTCTCAGAAGCTAGAATAAAATATATTCAAGGAAAACTTATTTAATATATAAAAATCATAACGCCAATAAAAATAATAGAGTCTTATCTACAAAAATATATTATTTAATTTCTTCTAACCACAATATGAACGAGATTGCATTGCTAACATTGAACATGACAATTTCATTGAAATCCAAGTCAAATCTAAAAATGATCTCGACCTTTAATGCTTGGTATGCCTGTGAAATGGTAGACTTCAAGCTTCTACTCCATAGTCACATGGCTTATGCACTAAAACTCTGAATATTTTTAATATTGCTTTATGTGGTATATCATTTTGGGAAAGTGGATTTAAGCTATGAAGAAGTAATTTCATAAAGCAAATAACAAACAGAAGAAAATAATAGTACTACATATGAATTTGGATGAGAAAATTTAATTCTTAAAAGTAGAAGGTTCCAATAAAATTCTAAGCTATAAATCATGAAAGTTTCGATATAATTTTAAAAGATTGAGAAAACTTCGATTTGGATAGATATCATTATGCCACCTTTTTGTGTGATTTACTCTTCTTTTTGAAGTATTAGATAGCAGCCAAAAGAAAGGAGGGTTGACCTCGAAGTACAAAAAGGCTGAAGATAAGTCAAAAGTCACCTCCCACTTATCTAACCGATACTAGTTTTATACTTCAAAAACCAAATAAAGACTAGCTCAAAAAAAAGAAACCCTTATCGACAATCCTATCCTTAACAAGCATATAATACAAAAATTTATACTAGCAACAAGGAAATTTATTACTGCTACTAGTCCAGTTCATGATCATATACATAATAAAAACCCCATAGAGCACCAAGTTCAATGGGATCCAAAACATAAAGAATCAAAAAAATGATTTACGCCTCCCATTTTATAAATAATGATTAATTACTTAGAAAATTACCAAAAGAAGAGTCTTACAACTTTTCTAACAAGAAATGTCATTTCCAAGAGCAAAGCTCCCACATAAAGCCCATTGGCTTAATAAATTAATAAACTATTAAAACTAGTAGTCGCACACTTTTGTGCATGCAATGGTGAGCCCGTAGGAAGATTAATTTTCTAAGAATGTATAATAATTTGCATAGAAGAAAATATGAATACATGATTGAGTTGAAAAGTAAGCAAGGTCAAAAAAATGAAAGTTTAAAATCTACTAAAGAGAACTTTAGATTATATTTTTACAGAGCTAAAATATCTATTGAAGAATAAGTTAGTTTTTAGTTTTGGAAGTTTCTACAAGAATGTTTTAGACAATTAGCTCCAAAATTTGTAATATATAAATAATACATTCTTGTAAACTTATAAATATGCTACAAAATCAATCATCACCTTTTGAAAACAATTGAGTGTTCATTTAGGCGATGGAATGATTTTGCAATGAAAGTAGTATTATTTATCTTCAAATAAAAATTGCATTAGAAAAAACAACAATAATTAGTTTAAATTATAATATTAAAGAAACATCAATTAATCTTTCATTTCTAAATTAATTTTACTCATGTGCATGTAAAATAACATTTTTTACCCATTAAATTAGTAGAATAAAATGTTAAAACAATCATTTAGTGAACTCTTGTTAATGGTAATTGATAACATGATAGCAATATTAATTTCATTAAGAAAGGACATGAAAATCAATATCCAATATCTTTGTCTTTTTCCTCTTTTTACTTTTAAATTTATTTTTATCTTCTATTATTTTTATTTTCGAACTCCTATTTTACTTTCTAATTTCAATTTTACTTTCTAACTTTAAATTTTTAAGTGAATATCAGATATTATATATAAACAATACAAAAAAAATAGAAATTTTAAAAATGTAATATTCAATTACAAATGACTTAAATATGTTTTATAATTAATTTAATAAAATTTAGATTACATTAAAATTAGAAACATTTATAAGAAGATATATTATTTTAAATTATTCATTATTAATAACTTATTAAACTTTATAACTTTTAAACTTAAAATCAAACTTCTTAATATAATTAAATAAATTCAAATAAGTGAGGAAATATTGATGTAGTTTAATAATAGGATAAATAAAAGTAATTTGTATTTATTGGATACTTTTTTTAACAAGGGCCATGTAGTGCATGTACTTGTCGTAAAATGAAAGTATAATAGTTATTGAATAGTATAATAATTAATAGATATAGTAAATGAAAGACTAAAACATAGACTTATAATATTTATTAATTATGTATTATATAATAATTTAGTATCATAAGATATCTTATATTTTAGTAAAAAAAATTGATATTTTATTATAAGTGAAATCTATATATGACTTCATTTTTTAAAATGAAAGGTGTATTTTATAAAATAGATTTTTTTGAACATGTATTGAAAGTTTAAAAAAATAGATTTGAAATAGTAATGTACATTGAAAAAAGTGGAAGTATAAATTAACTATTTAGTAATAACTTATAAATAATTTTATTTAAGGATAGAAATATTAAATAGTAATAAGACATAATAACTATCAAAAAATATAGCCAAAAAAAAACAATACGAAGAAGCATCCGAAAAAAATGGGGTCTTATAAGACCAAATTAAATGAAACAATCATTGTTGAGACAAATAGTTATAATAATAAATTATATTAATGAATTCATATATAAACTTAAGAAATATTTCATCAATAAAAAAAAGTTCATTATGATTGGTTGATAGATTATAAACTAATTTAGTAAAAGTGCAGAACTGAATGAAATAGTACTAGCCTATGACAAGTACAATAACTCTAAATTATTATCTTAAAACACATGGTAAATTGTATAAGTTGAGGGTAATTCTATTTAATGGATATATTATTAATAAAAATATGAAAAATGGGCCATCATGTCTAAATTTGAAATTACATACTTTCAATCAAAATTTTTGTATAAATTAAACTAATGGATTTCGAGAAAATAATACTCAAAACAAAACACAATTTACTAATGGATTTCAAGAAAACAAAACACAATTTTTTATAGAGCAGAAAATTAAATGACCAAAATCCAATTACATTGTTAACTTAGTAATCAAATGCAGTTGAGAAACAACAAATAACACAATAACATAAAAAAAATCAAAATAGAACAATCAATAAAGAGGAAGAAGAATTAAGAAACTAAAATGAAATCTCTAAATTTACAAAATTTGTAATAAATATCTTAACACAAGATGATAATTACAACTTCATGACATCGAGAATTACCACAATCTAACCAAGCACCAGCCATTAACATTTTCAAAGTATGCAGATTTACAAACACCTTCCAAAAGTGATTAACAAATATGATCACCTTTATTCATTTAGTTTTTGGCTTTCATATACAAAAACACTCATCAACTGATGGATTTCAAGAAAACACAACTCAAAACAAAACACAATTTACTAATGGATTTCAAGGAAATAAAACTAAAAAAAAAACAAGTTTTTTTACAGAGCAGAAAATTAAATGACCAAAATCCAATTACATTGTTAACTTAGCAATCAAATGCAATTGAGAAACAACAACTAACACAATAACAAAAAAAAATCAAAATAGAACAATCAATAAAGACGAAGAAGAATTAAGAAACTAAAATGAAATCTCTAAATTTACAAAATTTGTAATAAATACCTTAACACAAGATGATAATTACAACTTCGCAATATCGAGAATTGCCACAATCTAACCAAGGACCATTGATTAACATTTTCAAAGTATGCATATTTACAAACACCTTCCAAAAGTGATTGACAAATATGATCTCCTTTACTCATTCAGTTTTTGACTTTGATATACAAAAACACAAATCAGATAGAAGAAAAAAACAATGAAAAATAAAGAACAAAATCTCTTACAAGAATTCCTATTTATCTATATTGCTTGATGCTTAATCTAACTCCCCAAAAACTCTCAAATATTTTTCAAAAATGATAAGATGATGAATGTGATATATATATATATATATATATATATATATATCAAAACCAAAAGTAACTTACTATTTCAACATTGATTTTTTCTATTTTTTCATTTGAAAAAAAATGGGCAGAAACACATAAGCATTTTACAATGCCAAAAAAAACTACTCGAAAAATGGTCTTACAACTTTTCCATCAAAAAATATAATTTCTAGGAGCAAAGCTCCCACACAAAGCCTATCGACTTAATAAAAATAAATTTTTTTTTAGAAAATTGGACAAAAATTTAGAAAGTAAATCAAGTTCTAGAAACAATATTGAATTTTAGAAATAAGTCGAACTTTACAAACTAAGTCAAACTTTTAAAATTAGAATCAAAAGATGGTTTAGAAATAAATTCAAACTTTGAAAGTTAAGACATGCGAGAGAGAGTGAGACAATGTAATGAGGGTGAGAGATCAAGTAGAGGGGGGGGGGAGGGGGTAAGAGGCATAAGGTAGACATAGAGAGAGTATGGGAGATAAAGAGATGTGAGGGAGTGGAATTGAGAAAGAGTGAGACAAGGGGATATATGGCTACAAACATTAGGTTGACATAGAGAGATATGATGTAGATAAATAATGGGGATGGGGAGACATATGAGGTAGATAAAGAGAATAATTAGGGCATAGAATGCATGGACATGGTTATTAGGGATGGAAGAGGGGGATGGGGGACAGAGTGAGAGTGAGAGAGTGAGAGTGGTGACACATTTTGTTAAACAAAATTAATTTCTAACAATAATAAATGAAACTAAACTCAAAGATGAAACTAAATTAAATCATGGCACTAAAATAAATTAAATACCATTGGTAAACCTGATTGGCATATGAAAACAAATTGGTGGTTAGATTTTCAAAGTTTTACAAATTCAATATTATATTTATTAGCTAAATTATTAAAATTTGTTAAATTGAATTATTTTAAATTATATTTCATAATATATATATATATATATATATATATATATATGTGGTGAATATGTTATATACTATTTTGAATAATATTGTGTTAATAAGATATTACATTTCAATTATTTTGATTTTAAATAAAAATAATAAAAATATAAAATATATTGAATTAAAAGTTAACAACTACCTAATTGGGATTTGAACAACCACTACTTCACTGTAAACATTTATGAAAGGTGAGAATTCTCAAAGCTTTAGCCTTAGTAACTCTCAGCTTCCACACACACACACATAAATGTATGGGTAAGTGCAAGAAGTTGGGTCTCACTTTTGAGAAAAGAGCGGAAATGTTAAATTTTCTATTTTTGAAATTTGTTATCAATTGATGTCAAAATTTGATACATTTAGAGATTGAATATAAACAAACTTTAGAAATAAAGATTGTAGTGATTGAAATCTACTTTTTGAATATGTAATTTATTTGTGTACCCATATGATTTTTTATTTTTTTAAATTTTTTTGTATGGATCTTTAAAAATCATTTTTTTAAAATGTTTGTTTTAGGACCATACTACACTTGTGTACAAACACCATAATTTGATAGAAATAAATGTAGTTTTGTAAATCCCTTTAAATGAAGTTACTTAACACACCAAAGAATGATGGAAATATTTTTCTATAATTTTTAATCGAATTAAATTTTTATTATTAATTTTGAATTGGGTAAAAAGATAAATTTTAAAACCTCTCATGTATGGACAGCATAATTTGATCAAATTTTCATTTTTTTCAAAAAGTATTATTTTTAACTTCAAAAGAATTGTATGTAGATTAATGACATATAAATTAATTTAAGAAAAACCATAAAATGAAAAAAATTATTCAAGTTTTAGTGAACCTTGCTATTTTACTTTTAGGCACCATCTTTGATAAAAAAAAAATACAAAATTAGTAAATAAAATCATAACACTATAAAATTTATATTTATGAAATCAGGATAGTGAGAACTCTAATGGATTTTTATTTCATAAATTTTTTTGATAGGGAAGATCCCTAAAAATTATGGCATAGCCTTAATTTGTCAATTCAATGCCTTGGCCAAATCTTGAGAGGTGAAGGCATAGGCTTGGTCTCACCAAGCCTATTCGGAACTGAAGTCTAAGGTAGGATGAAAAAACCCTGCCCCATGTTGTAAGGAACGACACCCATTTTGAAAAAGTATTTTTCAAATTTAAAATGCATTTTAAATCTCAAATAAATAAATAAATTTTTAAAATAATAGGCACCCATTATCAAAAAATTATTTATTTATTTATTTATTTCAAAAATAAATACCCATTTTTTGAAAATAAAAAATGGGCACCCAATTTTTTTTAAAATGGTTGCTTATTTTTTGAAATTTGGATCAGGTATCCAAGCCTAATACAAATGTCTGTTTCTAGAAGAACATTATATATATATATATATATATATATATATATATATATATATATATATATATATATATATATATATATATATATATATATGTATATATATATATATATATATGTATATATATATATATATATGTATATATATATATATATATGTATATATATATATATATATATGTATATATATATACATGTATATATATATATGTATATATATATATATACATATATATATATATATACATATATATATATATGTATATGTATATATATATGTATATATATATACATATATATGTATATATATATATAGATATATATGTATATATATGTATATATATATATATATATGTATATATATATATATATATATATATAAAATCATACATTAAAACTTTCTTTTTTTTTAAAATAAAAAATAATGATTTCCATTTGATATTTCTTGACATGTTCTACATAAATTATATCTGTAAAAACAAGGTTGAGATTGTTTTATCATAACATATTTCAAACTCCAAAATAACAATTCTTCCAATTAATTAAATCAATCTAATTTTTTAGATACCTTTCTTAGAATAAGAAATATTGAACCCTACTCCTTTCTTTATTCAAACAATCCAATTTGTAGCAATGTTGAAACCTGCACCTTTCTTTATTCAAACAATCTAATTGGTCAATAAACTTTTCTTACATCAGTAGCAATGTTTAAAATAACAAATGTTGAAAACTTGAACTTTTATTAGATCAGACTTGTACCTTTTTTATTTAATTATTAAAAACCTTTATCTATGATACTCTCTCTATATGACATAAAATTTTCCACAATTATCAAATATCTTTGTTTATAAGAACAATATAATTTTCTACAATTATATCTTTGTTTATGATAATAATAGAATTTGTAGAATTTTCTACAGTTATATCATTGTTTATGAAAATATATTGATAGAATTTTTCACAATTATCAATTATCATTGTTTATAAGAATATATGTGAACGTAGAATTTTCCTCAATTATCAAATACTTTTTTTATGAGAATGTCCAAAATTACGAAATATCTTTGTTTATGAGGGGATATATATGGACATCTCGCTTCTATTTCTGAGAGTGAGGAGCATAAGTAAGTGTAGGAAGAATTAGGTGATTTGTTTAGATTAAAAAACTATCATGTTTAATTCTACCTTGGCATAATATCCCTCTGATGGAACTTCAAAAAGATTTTCAATTCCTATTGTTCAGGAATTAGCATCCCAGAATCTTGAAAGCCTCCCGGAAAGGTATATCAAACTAGAGGAAGAGCACCCAAATGGATTCCCTCCTCCTCAAATAGACATCCCCATAATTGATATTGGAATGTTTGTGAGTGATTCTAATGATCTCTCCAGGCAAAAGGAATTGGAGAAACTTGGTATTGCATGCCAGCAATGGGGATTTTTTCAGGTGGGTACTTCAAAATTTACTATCTACTAGACTAATAATTGCTAAAAAGTATGATCTTGTAGCTTAAATGACCCGTCCTATATACAAGGCTCTCTTCCTAATCATCTGTATTCTCCTATATTGCTTGTTTAACTAAGATGGTATCTATTCCTCTATATTGTCAGGCTATGAATCATGGAGTCCCTCTGTCTCTGATGGAAAGAATGAAGGAAATTGTTAGGGAATTCATTCAACTACCTCTGGAGGAGAAATTAAGATACAAAATACAAGAGTCAGAAGGCTATGGGCAGGCCTTTGTAGGCTCTGATAACCAAGTACTAGACTGGGAAGATATGATGTCCTTGAATACTCTGCCACCAAGAAACAGAAAAATGGATTTGTGGCCAACAAATCCAGCAGATTTTAGATACCTAATTCATTGTGAGGATTATGTAAATTTTGTTTTCTCTTTTTGCTTTGTTATAGATATGTGAAGCATATCCACTTCAAATTTCTGTCCATCTGACTTCCATCAAATTTTAATTTTTAATTTGATTGTGATGCGGAGACAGGTATGATTGAAGAAATTATTTTCCCGAATAATGGAGATGTTGACACAAATGATCAGGAAGGAAAAGATGTAGCAAAAAGACCAGATGCTGAAGAGAAGACTATTGATGACAGGGAAGAAGTATTTGTTGATGAATGTGATGCTCTAGAGATTTACAAACAGGGAGAAGATCATATTGTGGATCCAGCTGATTGGTATGCAGGTGATATGAAGCTGACTAAGGTATTTTTTCTAGGATCCAAAGAAGGTAGCACTACACTTGCCAAGAAAAATATTTACCATGAAGAATGGAATCAGCATGTTATGGCGAGTGGCATCAATTTAGTCATTCTTATGGTAACATTATAACCTTCATACAATTGGAAGACTCAGAAGAAGATCACAGCAATTCAAAGGGACTTAAAATTTTTTGTGCCCAGGAGTATGATGCAGGGACATCACAAGATTCAAACTATTTCACACATTATATGCATTATAAATGTTTATTTTTCAATGTCAATGTCATTAGTGGGGTAAAGTCGGGTAGATGTTAGTATTTTAATCTAATAAGTGTTTTGTACGAACGAGTCGATTTTGAGATTAATTGATAGTTATCAGTATTCGATTTTGGGAAGTTCTCTATTTATGAAAATGAGAAACCGATAGCAGAGGGGGGAGGTAGTGTAGAATAGAAGGGGAATGGATCGATCAATGGGGAAGAAAAAAATAAAATGTGGATTGAATAATGACGAGGAGGATCAAATTTCCTGTTTAGATGTTTGGTTCTTCGATGTTTGTAACTTCTCTATTCTTAAATCTTTGAATTGTCTGATCAAATGAAGGATGGATTAGTTGAAGAAATGTTGTATTCGAAACCTATATTATAGTTATCAGATTTCATGGAGAAAGTTTAATAGTGTGGTATCGTATTTTATTGAACAAGAAAATGTTCTAACGAAAAGAGGGATAAAAATTTATTAAGACAAAAAGGAATACAACAAGGAGAGCTCAACAAGGAGCTTGATCCTGAGCAATTCTTGCACCATCTCAAAGGACAGTTGCCTCCTATCCCTAATATTCCAACCCAGATCATGACTAGAAGCCCATTTGGCTAAACAATCAGCAGTTCTATTCCATTCACGAGGAATATACGTGAACCTAATGAACTAAAAAGAGGAAAAGAAGAAAAGAATATGCTTAACAACAGTGGCTAGCTGCCAACTAACATCCTCAAGCTCTTGTGAAGAAAGCATGTTCACCACCACCTGGGAATCAGACTCACAAATAATCTTACTCCATCCCCGCAAGCAACACTGTTCCATAGCATATAAAATAGCTTGAGCTTCCATGAGATTGCTAGTATAATCACCCTTATGAACTGAGAAGAAAAATTTAACATCCCCAGAACTACAATGAGCCACTCCGCCAATACCAGTCGGACTAGGATTCCCATGGGAAGAACCATCAGTGTTAATTTTCAGAACTCCACAGGGAGGAGGAGTCCAGTGCCCATCCCGGTTAACTCGACCCTTCCTCTGATGGTGAAGCTGCCTGGACATAGAAGGAAACCTATGAGCTACAACCCCATCCTATAGATGAAAATTGAGGTGATTACAGATAGCAAGATCAACCGGATCCATACCCCCATCAAGCTCACACTTCACAAGAATAGTTTCCTGAAGAGAATGTGATATTTTCCACCAAATATGCAAAACACCAAGCCGAACATCTTGGAATATGCAATGATTCCTCTCCAACCAGATATGCCAAAGCATGAAAGATGGGCCATCAATCCAAGCAGCATGGAGAGAAGAAGACTTGGAGGGAGCACTACCCAAGCGGGCCCAGAACTCAGGCAAAGAGGAAGCATGCCGACAAGAGAAACCCCAAGAACTCCACCAAAGGTGCCATATCTGAGTAGAATACGAGCAATGGAAGAACAGATGGGAGACAGACTCCTCTCCATTACCACACAAAACACAATAAAAGGGGCCTTGAAATCCATGTTTACAAAGATTATCCCAGGTAAGACAACGGTTGTGAGCCACTAGCCACATGAAAAAATTGCACTTGGACCAAGAAACTTTATTCCAAACTTGCTTCCACCAAGGGACCTCAGCATCCCCAAATAATTGTCTAGTTATCTCCTGATACCGAGTAGAGACATGATATTTACCAGACAAGGTACTGCCCCAAGCCAAAACATCTGGACCAAGCAAAGAAGAACACTCTCTAGAGGCTAGAATTTGAGAAAGTTCCTAACGATCCATGTCTATACCTCCAGGAGGCCAATCAGAAGAATGCTTCCATTTGTAACCAACAACAGGTCCCAATTGATAAGGAGTCTTGTAATGAGCCACTTTATCCCATCCAACGGCAAGAAAAGAGTCACAAAGAGGTTGCAGATGAGGGTATATGGATAAAATGGAAGGGAATCCATCCTAAGAATTAGACCAAAACAAAGCCTGAGAACCTCCTTTACATATCCCGAATAGACCCCTCTTCACCAACATCACACCTGTCTTCAAAGTATGCCAAACCATTGAGCCATGACCTTCAAGAGGAAGTGCAGAAACAGAACAAGGATCAGCACCATGAAAATATTTATGAGTGATAATACGAGCCCAAAGTTGATGTTGTCCAGGGCACCATTGCCAATAAAGTTTAGCAGCCAAAGCTTGACTACTCAATAGAGCAGATCGAAGACCAAGACCACCCTCCTTTTTAGGCCTACAAACAGTTGCCCAATTAACCAAGCTCCATTTAGTACTATGCAAATTACCACTCCAAAGGAATTGTCGAGAAAGAGCATAAAACTCCTTGAGAAAGTAAATAGGTGCAGCATGAACCATGCTTCTATAAGTAGGAAGAGCTTGGATAACAGCTTGAAGAAGAGTAACCTGGGCAGCAGTAGAAAGCCATCTATGAGTCCAATGATTTACCTTATCCTGAAGCTTGGTAATCAAATTTTGCCAGAAGAGACGTGGCTACCTGCAAACAGCAATAGGAATGCCAAGATAAATCAAAGGAAGTGAACCTATTTGAAACCGTAAGATACCAACAATCCTATGCTGAATAGAATCAGGAGTGTTAAAAAAGTAAATGAAAGATTTGTTCTCATTAACTTTCTGGCCTGAAGTTGCCAAATAAATGTCCAAAGCATGTCAAAAGGCTTCAGCTTCCTTGATCCTAGCAATACCAGCAAGAGCATAATCATCAAAAAATTGAAGATGGGAAAGAGAAGGTAAGCCATTACCCCACCACCAGCCTTGAATAGAATTCGGGGACACCTGATGCTTAATGAATCTGCCCAAGCCTTCAGCCATGATGATGAATAGATATGGGGAGAGAGGGTCACCCCGGCAGAGGCCTCTAGAAGCACCAAATAGTTGAGAAGGTTGACCATTAATAAGAACAGAAAGAGAGGCAGAAGTGACACAACTCATAATCGAACTCACCCAGTCAGAGCTAAATCCAAAAGAAAGAAGAATACTCCTTAGAAAGCTCCATTTAACTCTATCATAGGCATTAGCCATATTCAACTTAACAAAAATGGCTCTCTCCCTTGAAGTAGCCATAGAGTGAATAGCCTCAGTAGCAATAACCACCCCATCCAAAATTTGTCTGCTAGCAACAAAACCACCTTGTTCTTCTGAGATAATAGTGGAAAGCCACCTTTTCAGTCTCTCGGCAATCAACTTAGTAATAACTTTGTAAACCACATTACATACGGCAATTGGTCTAATAAACTCTAATTGATTAGCACCCTCTCTCTCTTAGGAATAAGAGTCAAGAATGTAGAGTTCAAAGCTCGAAGCATCTGCTTGCTAGCATAGGATTCTTTAACCACCTCCAACAAATCATGATTAGTGATGTCCCAAAATTTCTGAAATAATTCAACTAGAAAGCCATCAGGACCAGGAGCCTTCCCCTTAGGCATGCCAAAGACCACCTCCTCCATCTCTTCCAAAGAGATAGGACGCATGAGATAATCATTCATTTCCTGAGTGATAAGAGAAGGAATATAGGACAAAATAATATTTTCTTCATTATTAGTAGGAGGAGAGTCCTCAGAGAAGAGGGTAGAGAAGTACGAAATAGCCTCTTGGAACAAAGCTGGCAAGGAATTCAATTGGGTACCTTGAGAATTAACCAAAGAAGAGATAGTGCTCTGATTTCGACGAGATTGCATTGTTTTATGGAAAAAGGCAGTGTTTCGATCACCTTCCTGGAGCCAATCAACTCAAAGTTCCCATTCTTCTAGAGCTCTAGAAGCAAGGGATTCAGCCTTGCCAAGATCCTCTAAGAAACCTCGATCTCTAATCTCCCTTGTGATGACATCAAGATCTTCTTGAGAAAGCCTCTTCATAAAGTGAAGGTTCCCAAAGCATTCCCTATTCCATATCTTGAGTTGCCTTTTAACATATTGAAGCCTTTTAGAAAATGAGAACATTGCAGTACCATATGTAGGAGCACCATCTTTCCACCAACAAAAAACAAAATCATGAAGAGAGGAGTCACGAAGCCACATCAACTAGAACTTAAAAGGAGGATGCTTCGGAACATAAGCCCCTATAGCAAAAAATTTGATTGGCCAATGATCTGAACCCCTCCAATCAAGGATTTCTGAAGAGATAGCAAGGGTTCCACTAACCCAGAAGCAAGAAACAAGAAATCTATCCAGACGTTCTTAGATAGCAGCACCACCAGTCCTACGATTATTCTAGGTATAGAGACCATTAGAAGGCTTAACATCAGAGACATGCAAAAGAGATATGTGTTGTCGAAGAAGAGCAGAAGAAGGCCCCAATCTAGCCAAACCAGCACGCTTCTCCTCCAGACTTAAAACTGAATTGAAGTCCCCCGCTAACACCCAAGGAAGATAAGGATGACAATTTCTAACATATTGAATATGTTCCCAAAGTTCCTCCTTTCCCACAAGATCAACAGGTGCATACACATTAGTAACCATGATTACCTCTCCTGAGTCTAGAGCAGAAGCTACCATAGAGAGAGCTGAGCGAGAAGACATCCAACCAAGAGGAGAAATTTTTTGAGGATCCCAAAATATAGCTAAACCACCAGCATTGCCTGTTGTCCCAACACACTGGCATTGGCCACGAGACCAAATACTAGAGGCATGTTGGACCATAGACTCCACAGAGAGCTTAGTCTCTTGGATACAAAAAACATCAGGACTATGATCAACCACCAAGTTATGAATAGCATTTTGTCTAGGGATGCTATTCAACCCCCTTACATTCCATGAGAGAATAATCATCATTGGGTAGAATTAGGAAAATGAGAATCCAAAGGTTTCACTAAACCAGACTCAATCAATATATCCCCTATGAGTTTAATCTTCTTTTGGTCTATTTTGTGCCGACTCCTTAGAGGGGGAGTAGAAGAAGCCCGCTTAAAGGGTCGAGGCAGCAACCCCAAGGGGAGAGGAGATCCCTCGCCTTTACCTAATGGTAGCACATCCTTAACCAAGTCAGCCAAAACAACATCATTATCTTCCAACACTACAGGAGTCACCAAAGCCTCTGTCACAGGAGCTATAGGAACCTCACAATTCTGATATACTACAACTTGAGATGCCCCACAAGCATCATTAGGAACAGATCTCTCATCTGGGCAAACTGGATCAGAAGAGATAGGAGGAGGAATACCCTCCTCTAGAACCATACTATCCAGCACCTCAAAGCGGTTAAAACTTGAATCAGATACTCTTTCTTTGAAAGGCCTCTTTTGACCACGTCCCTTAGCTCGAGGGCGAACAGGGGTAAATCCATCCTTATCCTGCATTTGAGCCTTACCCCTACCTGTATCATCTTGCGGATTCATCCCCTTGGTAGTATTAACCATTTGAGATTGTCCTTTCCTTGTAGTATCTGCCAAACCACCAGCATTGCCAGCTGTAGAACCATCCACTCCTTTGAAACTCGAGTTATGAGGGCACTAATGCTATAAATGACCATACTCATGACAAATTCGGCAACGAAAAGGGAGGGATTCATAATCTAACTGCTACACCCAAGAAGAATCCCCCAGACAAATTTCCAAAGAATCTCGTAATGGGTTATTTAAATTAATTTCAACACAAATTCTAGCATAAGAAATAACTTTTTTATCGAGGGATTGATGTGCGATCGCAACCGGCTTCCCAACAAAGCAGCAATTTGTCGAAGGATGTCTTCACGCCAAAATTCCAAGGGAAGACAAGGCAAGAGAACCCAAACTGGCACTCTTGAAGAGAGATCCTTAGCAGAATTAAAATCTGAATGCCAAGGTTTGACAAATAGCCCCACATGGTTGTAGAAATAAGGGCCTCCTTCAAAAACATGATCACGATCAGACATGCAAGAGAATACAACAAAAAAAAAACTATTCCCTGCCAACATAATCTCCATATCGCCTTCTACCTGCCAAGAGCGGCGGATCCATGCCTCAAGAGCGGATAGGGAAATCCGGATTCCAAGAAACTTGCATATCAAAGCATGCTTGGTCCAATAATCAATGTCCTCCATTACAACCGTTGGAGGAATAACCAAAATAGGGCGATCATGGCTACGTGGAAAACAACCATTAACTTTTTTGAGCTTGGAGCTCTCCCCTGAATAAAACGATTCAGATCACATTGCATGCATAGTTGGAGAAGAGCCATCTGTTCTCACCAACGGAGAAGAAATCCCAGTCCCTGCCATGCAAACAATAAAACCCCAATCCAAAATTGACTGCAGAAGATTTCCAAAAACACTGACGCAAATTATGTCCAGTAGCTAGCAATCCAAACAGAACAGAAAAATAGTAAAGATCAAACACCAAGAATAGGGTAGGGGAAAAACCCTAGCCCAGCCGGCAGCCAACGCTTATCCACATCCTCGATCCTGATCATTGATTATATAGAAGAAAATGTTTCTTTTGTATCGGGTTTCCTTTAATTTGCCTCATCCATATTCGGTTTTGAAGACATGAAACACTGTTTAGTATCCAAATTTTTTCATTAACGTGTGTGGGAAAATAGCAGAGAGGATGCGAATGAATTACTACCCACCCTGCCCAAGACTAGATCTGGTTCTAGGGTTAAGCTCTCATTCAGATGGAAATGGTTTGACAGTTTTGTTGCAGGACGATGAAACAGTTGGACTACAGATCTACAAGGATGATCAATGGATTCCTGTTCAACCCATCCCTGGTGCCCTGGTTATCAATATTGGGAACATGCTTATCAATATTGGGAACATGCTTGAGGTAATTAAGATGAATTTCAAGAGTCTTTAGGCCTAAACAACCTGTAGGAACCATCAATTTATGTTAACTTGTTTTCATGAATTTTTCTATGGGTGTATAATTCAGAGGTTTCATGTATTCAAGATTACAAAAGGCTTTCCTCTACAATATTGATTTATTATTTGGGTTTAATTAATGGGGAGTAATGTTTGATTCTAGCAAATTCTTATCAAATCTAAATTTTTCTTTTTGTGTTTAATTTAGGTACTGAGCAATGGAATTTACCAGAGCGCTGAGCACAGAGCAATCACAAACATGGACAAGGATCGAATCTCCATTGCCATGTTTTATGGTCCAAGTATGGGAACAGAGGTCGGCCCTGTTCCTCAGTTCATAGATCAGATGCATCCCTGTCAATATAGAAGATTTCATTCGTGCAGAGTATATGCAGAATTTCTAATCTTAAAAACTTTAAGGGAAGAAGAAGAAGATTGAATTTGTCAAAATGAAGTCGTAACTTTCTTGATTCGAATCTGTCCAATGAAGGCATAAGATATACACTTACAATTTGTTCAGCTTAGTTCTCTCATAAGTATTTTTAAATTTTTAGTTTAAGAGTGGTCAGTGATCACTAACGTCGTGAATTGCATGATTAAGTAATGTCGATTTCCTCCAGTCCTAGTTTTTAACATTGGGAAGATTCTCTGCATTGTAAATATATTTTAAATATAATGATTATAAGATTTTAGTTTCTGCATTGTAAATCTGATTTCTCTCTCTGTATGTTTTTGGATTTAGGAGAGATCGGTAATCTTAACAATGGAAGTGCATTCTTTACTCTATAATGTCCCTTTTGTCCCAAAGTTAACAAAATTATTTGCAATGGAATTCATACAATGGTTAATACCACTTTGTCCCAAAGTTAACAAATAGAAATAGTATATAATGCTCTCTAAAACATATAGAAATAGTATTGCATATATAATTTATACTCAATCTACTGTCCCTTTTTTTAATCTTTAGTATTTTGAAGAATGTTTTTTCCATGATATTTTCTTCTAATAGAAACACAAAGAGTTTGTGCCTAAATTTGTTCATTTGATAGACGATAAGTTGCAGCTTCTTTATGCAAAAATCTATTTTCTCCTGGAGAAACTCTTTGTTACTCTTCCCTTAAGCCAAAGCCCATCCTACTTGCTCTTTGGCAGGAACTAAACTAAACTACCCAGTAGCTCTTGTTTGATTATAAGAAAGTTCCAAATAATTAGAAGTTCCCTAGTAGATTAAGGCATATCATTTAAAATTGTGCATTGCTTTCGACACTAGAATAGTTACATTATCAAATTAAGAAATTAAAATACATACAGTTGAAGCATGTGGACGATTCCATCAAATATAAAATTCAGCAGCCACCTTCCCATTTCATTTTATTTTTATAGATATAAGTTATGTAGAACATGTCAAGGAATATTAAATTTCACAAAAGAAATTGGTATTCATAAAGAATACAAAATGCATGAAAATAATATAAAAAAGAAATCATTATTTTTTATTAGAAGTAAAAGAGAAAGTGGAAGTTCAGAGTTATCAACGCTTTCATTTTTATAATATATAATCTTTTAATCAATTATCAATTTAAAACTTTCAGAATTCTTACCTTTCATAAATGTTTAGGTGAAGTGGTGGTTGTTAACTTTTAATTCAATATATTTTATATCATATTAATTATTTTATATTTAAAGATTATTTTTATTTAAAATAAAAATAATTGAAATGTAATATCTTATGAACACAATATTATTCAAAAATAGTATATAACATATTTATTTTTAAAAATTTATATTTATATTGTCTTGGAAGATATAGTTTAAAACAATTCATGAAACTTTGAAAATTTAACTAACCAATTTGTTTTCGTATGTCCATTGAGTTTAGCAATGGTATTTAATTTGCTTTAGTGCCATGACTTAATTTAGTTTCATCTTTGGGTTTAGTTTCATTTATTATTAGTAGAAATTAATTTTGTAGCTATCTATTTAATGGAGGTTGAACTATGTACATTTAGAGTTTTATTCTATTTAAGATTATGATCCAATATGAATTTTTACTAAGGAATTTTGTTTTTCATGTTTACGCCTAATAGTAAATTTGGTCTAATTCATTCTTATGGTTAGAGTGTAGTTTGGTTCAATTCTCAAATATGATTATTATCAATTTTTTTTGCATATATGATTTAAATTGGTTTATAATAATGGTTAGGGTTTAATGTTTACTATAGTTTAATTTTAAAAATAGTTTAATATCTTAATTTAATTTTGTTTGACTAGAATTTCACTCTAAAAAAAATTGATTTACCATTTCTTCTACTATTTACCCTCTCTCTATCACAAACATGCACATATATATGCCTCCATCTTTTACTTTTCTCCCTTTATAATTCCTATCCTACTCTCTCTCTCTCTCTCTCTCTCTCTCTCTCTCTCTCTCTCTCTCTCTCACTCACACACACACACACACACACACACATCTCCACTCGTTCCCCTTCTTTTTTTCTCCCTTTCTTCCTCCACTATTGACCATCTCTTCCAAGTAAGTGCGAAAGTTGTTGTACCAAAAGGGGGTTATAAGATGCCATTTTTTTATTGAAATCAGCAATTTCTAAACTTTGATGAGATTTTGAAGACAACTACACAAAATTTCAAGCTATGACAAAAACAAAGTCGCAACCCTCTGAATCTACTTTCTAAAATACTATTTTTTTTAAAATGGTGCAGTTTAAGGCCCTCAAAAAATGGGGCCAGACAAAGTGGTATTGTTTCTTTAGTAAAAATTAACATAGTGTCAGGTTTGGTCACCCTAAAATTTTAACTTTAAAAAAAAAATTCTTCAATGACTCTAGTCATAACTTAAAAAACATCATATAGATTGCCCCATATTTTTCAGGTTTTTTTTAATATATTTTTATTTTTTTATGAATTTTGTAATTGGGCACTTCTCAAATACATGAAATTTTTGTGTGTTCCCATGAGAAATCATTGAAAACTAATAAAAAATCAAAACTTCTTTCTATAAAGTGTGTAGAATGGAGTCCAATTTCTTTAAAAAAATAACTCATTTCAAAATTTGATGAATAAGCCAAAATCTAAACCCCAAATACTAATGTTGGTTTTTGAGAAAAAAATGGACATACATTCAAAAGAAATTATATTTGAAAGGCTTAAAATAGTCTAAATTAAAAATAAGGTATATGATTATATAGCTAACACAAAGATATACAATATCATGTAACCTGATTTTCTCAATATTCAACCATGACAAAACCTAATGGAGAGCACACAAGAAAAATTATGCATTTATTATATCCTTGGTGGAAAACACATCTGAGGCTTGTTTGAGACTACCAAGCCTTTGAATTGGATCTGCATGGAAAATTAAAGCCTTGGGCTTTGTGAATTCCAAAGCATTAAAAAGTGTGCTAGCCCTAAAGTGTGAACACGCTATAGAGGGAGTACACAACCAAAATATAGTGGATTAAATAGTTCATACTTACTAAAGGGCACATGCACTATAGTGCATATGCCTTATAGGGCAGTAAGGAAAAACTAGAAAACCCTTCTACTAGGGCACATTAATGTCAACTTTAGCACTAGGATCACAAACATCAAATGTAACATTCAAGTATAACTGTCTTATACTTGAGTTACATTTTATGTATATACTTTTGAGATGTTTGGGAGTGATTTCAGCATCATAAAAGTTAAGATGAAGATTCTGATTTTAGGATTTAAACTAAAATAGACTTAGCCAAATTTTGTGAATAAACACATTATCTTTAGCATGATTTCTAGTAAACTATTATTATAAACTTGATCCCTTGACTTATGCGTGATCATTTTAAGATTATTTCTCATTGTATTATTTATCACTTTTGAGTGTGTGTGCACATGCATGTCTGTGTGTGTGTGTGTGTGTGTGTGTGTGTGTGTGTGTGTGCACATGCATTTCTTTGTTTCACTCCCCCTTCCTCCCTCCCTCCCTACCTTCACACACATTACTATATATCTTATGGTTTGTAAAGGGTTGAAAGTGGTCATAAGGTATCCTAGGACACCTTACCATACACTAATGTATGGTACTCAAGTGTTCCTAGAATACATCAATGTGTCTTATGACCCATTCAGACCTCTTAGGACCCCTCAAGACCAATGTATGACTAAGTGTCTTAAGGTGTACTAGGATACATTAATGTTTCATAGGACCTTATATGAACCCTACTATGCATTAGTGTATATATTAAGAGATTGTAAGGGGTCTTACAACACAATAATGTGTCTTAAAACCCCTTAATATCCCTTATAGAACCTTACGACCCATTTCCATACATTTTCTATGGTAAGGGGTCTGAAGAGTCACAAAAGGTCCTAAGACTCCTTAAGAACTCATAAGAATGCTACCATTTGGAGAAACTTGTGCTAACAAGTCATATGATGTCTTAGGATAGACTAATTTGTCCTAGATGCCCCTATAGCACTATAGGACCCCTTACCATATATTAGTACATGGTAAAGGGTCGTAAGGGGTCCTAGGATACATTATATTTTCCTAAGTGCCCTTGGGACTCTTTAACATGTATGATAAGTGGTTTTAAGGGGTCTTAAGGCATCCTAAAACACACTAATAATTCCTACAATCCATCAAGAGCCCTTTAGAACACATTAAGATTGCTTTCATGTATTAACTTATATGATATATAGTCCTAAAGGGTTAAAAGTGGTCTTTGGACTTGTTTGAGTTTGTAGAGTTCCTTCTTGAGCTTATAAACATTATTTTCATGACCCATAATTTCATACATAAATTGATGGTCCACTATGCAATTGTCTCATACCTACTTATATTGATCTACTAAGGTTAATATCATCCTCATGATTTCTAAATGAGTTATTGGTGCAAATATCTCATTGTATTCTACAATGGGCTATTATGAATAGCCCTTTTCTATAATCCTTGCTTTGTATTTTTCAACATTACCATTTGCATTCAACTTAGTCTCATAGACCCACTTTACTCTGATGACATATTTTCCTTATAGAAGACTCACTAGTTTCTATGTTTGGTTCTCTTCTATGGCAACTATTTCTTCATCCATTGCATGTATCCTTTTTTCTTCTTTAATTGCTTCTTCAAAGTGAATTGAGTCATTAACATGTGAATATAATGTGAAAAGAGAAGTCTGAGATACACTAGATGTTAGCATTAATTTTGATGATATTTCTATGGGGGAGTATCCTAGCATTGTTGGAGACATGACTAAGTGATTTTTTATTGCATTCATGATAGTGTTTGTCATTGATGTCAAGATATTGGTTATTCTATGAGGATTTGTAGAGAAAAAGATAGAGATTGGGGTCATGCAGCTTGAGGATTGAAGCTAAGGTGATGCCCACTTAACTAGATATTTTATAGAGTGTCTTGATGATATGGAAGCACACATGTGGAAGTACAGAGACAATTGAAAGGTATCCAAAATTTATTGAAGAAAACATTCAGAGATAGTCCCTGTGAAGTAGTTGTTGATGTTTTTATTATATCTCCTAACAAAGATAGGATCTAGTTAAGATGACTTGTACAGAGGTAGAAGACATGATGATGATGCGGAAATAAAATGTGCACATCTAGATGAACATTGAGTAAAGATTTATGAAGACTATGACCCTATAGTTTGGTTGTAATAGTCAAAAGTTGCAATATTGTAATGTAACATCTATTGTAATATCTTAAGATGGTCCTATATTCTAATTGTAAATTGGGAAATCCTCAAGGGTGACTCAATCATTAATTTTAGGACTTTGTATAAATGAAGGTTATTTTCCTTGTGATAGAGTGTGGCATTGTGGAATTGTAATTTAGTGTAAATATTTTTGTAATATCAGTATGTCAACTTGTGAGTGAGATCTAGTGAACCTTATATTGAATATCTTTTGATCAGAGAAGTGTTTGGTGTGGTTAAGGCATGATGAGCAGACATAGAGACTATATTTGGTAAAGATGTTACTGTAAAATATGTTTATTAGTATTATTCTAAGAAGGATAGTACTAATTCCAATTGGGAAGTGAGTTTGGTGTTCTTTCCCTTGATGTTAATTGGATAGTGTGTCCTTCTTCCTTCCAAAACTTCTAACAGGGTTGGAATCTCCTAACATGGACTAATATGTATAGAATGTAATTCATTGAATCCTAACAAGGTCCATCCTCTTAAAAGGAACTTATATATTTGTACATCATTTTTTATGTACCATTCCCACCAGGGTTTTCCATCTAATCAAGAGTTTCCCTAGTTAACAAACTTAGTGTTATTATGTGTGGTTATCTTCTTATGATTGTTGCATTTGTTGATTACATGTCTCGCACTTAATAAAGTTAATCAGAGTATTTTTATTTATATTACATATATTTTGTTTGAAGAAAGTTTAGGGATTAAAACTTTAAATGCCCAAATCTTAGATGTCAAAACAAATTTTCATCTTTTGTTTCTACTAGAAATATTGTTTGTGTGGTTTCTACAAAAAAATATCTCTCATCTTGTGTGATCATCATAGGTTGTGCTTGAGAATTTTTCAATTCAAACCAAGCTTTAACCTTAAGGGAAATATTCTATCATCTTCCATTTGGACTTTGGCAATGAGTTGATTACTTGGAAATTTTTCTGAGATTGTGCACATTCCATTTTAAAATCATAATCTATATCCCTTTTGAACAAGCTTCCCAATACTCATTAAATTATGTTCTAAATTGGAAATACAATAGATGTTAGATATATTTTTCTTCTCCCCCTTCTTGGTTAGAATTTCGTTATTCCCTTTTTGTTTGACTTCTATTATGTTGTCATTGGCTAATTTTACATTAGATATTAGACTTTCATCCAAACTACAAAAGATTACTAAGTTCCTTGTCATATGATTGTTCGAGCCTAAATCTAAGAACCATATATCCATTTAAATTTCTTGGGAAATATTATAAGATAAGAACATGATATCCTAATTTTTATTTTCTTTGGTAAATTTTGCATTTTGTTGTCTTGAATAATATCGCCTCCTTTGCATTCTTTTAAATAATTCCCAAATTTCTTGCAATAATGACATTGGATTGGAGATTTGTCATGTCATTTTCATTGAGGATGACTTTGAGACACATTTTGTATTTTATTATGACTACTACCGCTTCCACTTAAACTTTTTGAGTTGCATTTTCCACTTCTATATGAGTGTCTTCCTCTACCTCTAAAATCTATTCTCCCTCTACCTCTATCATGACTCATTGAAACATGTGTCTTGATGGAATTCTTGAAATTTATTTGTTTTGGCCTATTTAATCTATGCTCATGTGAAGTAAGAGATGCATGTAGCTCATCAATTTATATTTATGAGAGATCTTTTGACTTTCGATGGCCACCACACAAATAGTGTTAAATCTTGGAGGAAAACATCTTAAAATATTTTTCACCACTCTCTCTTCCTCATGTGTATCATCATGAGATCTAATTTGATTTACTAATCCAAGGAGTTGAGTTAAGAATTAATATATTGTATATGATTCCTTCATCTAAATGGTCTCAAAATCTATTCCTAGTACTTTTATTTTGCCTATCTTCACTTTTCCATTCCTTGGTAGGTTGTTTGAAGAATATCCCATGATTTCTTAGACTTTTCTATTGCTTCAATCCTTGGAAATATACTTTCATGCACCCCTTGAAAGATAAAAAGTAAATCTTTTGAATCTTTCTTTCTATTATCCTTAAAAAATTCTTCTTCTTGAGAGAGTGCATTGTATGCTCTTATATTTATTGGTTCTAGGTATCCATTTTCAACAATATTCCAAAAATACTGTGAAGAAAATAAGGTCTTCATTGTCACTACCCAATAATCATAAGGTTTTCCATTGAATTTTTGTATTTAAGGATTTTTCAAGCTTATACTTTCTGCCATATGACACCATATGTTACTAGGGTTACTACGACCCCTAGGGACATACATCCGATATTTGAATGGATTGAAATGCATCGTAGGGTATGCTATGACCCCTCTTGACTCCCTCTCTCCCTCTCCCTCTCACTCTCACTCTCCCTCTTCCCCCCCCTCTCTCTCTCTCCCAATGTTGCTCATATTTATAGGTAATATCTCATCTTCTAGCATTATCATTTAAGTGGTATTTAATTACCAATTTTCTCGTATCTTCTTGAATTTTTATCATCTCCCAATTCTTTCTACACCTTCTTTGGGGCTTCTACGACCCCCCTTTGGGAACCCCCTTTGGAATAGTATAACACGCAGTCTAATGTCAAATGAATAACATAATATATGATTCTCTCTCTCTCTCTCTCTCTCTCTCTCTCTCTCTCTCTCTCTCTCTCTCTCTCTCTCTCTCTCTCTCACACACACACACACACACACACACACACATCATCCTTGATCCATAATGTTGTCCCCTCCTTCATATATCTCTTATTGTCTCCCTCTTATCTCACTTTCTCTCTCACATGTCCTCCTGTGATTAGTTCATCTTTATCTCCTCCTCCTCTCCTACCCTATTACTTTACCTATTAGCAACTCTATCTATTTAGATTCCTAATTATACTCTTTACCTCATGTCTCTCCCCCTTCCCCTTCTATTTCTCCTATCTTCTCCCCTTGTGTTCTCCCCTATTTCTCTTTATCTCATGTCTCTCCCCCTTTCCTTTCCCTTTCTCCCATCTCTCTCTCTCTCTCTCTCTCTCTCTCTCTCACACACACACACACACACACACACACATTATCCTACTCATTCTCTATCTCATATCTCTACCTCCCCCTGCTCTCTTTGTCTCTCCTTTCTCTCTCCACTGTATCTCTTCACCACCCATTTCTCCCTCACTCTTACCATGCATACCTCCTTATAATATTAAATCATGTCACACACTCTCTTTCCCTCTCTCACTGGACCCTTAATTATCCTCCTCATTCTTGATCTCATCTTTCTCTACCTCATCTCTTTAGTGTTGACATTAAGGTCAATTTTTCTTTTAGTGACTTAATACTTAGTCAGTTGATTACATTGCTACTAAGATTATCATTTATTCAATAGTGTTAACCAACTATTTGAGTTGCTACTGAGCTAAGTAGTTAGAATGTAGTTCATGTCAAGCTTCACAATGCCTATTGAGCATCTAAGATAGTTTACAGTATAGCCCAAGCATAGCAAAGTTTAATGAGCTATCTAGTAGAAGTAATGAAGATCTTAGTGTTAACCAAGCTCTATAGTGTTAACCAAGTTCTATAGTGTCAACCAAGCTTGCAATGTTAACAAAGTAAAGTCAATGTTGACCGACTTATGTATTGTCAATTGAGTGATTTTGTATCTATCATGTTTCTCAATGTTTATTGAATCATATAGAGTTGACCGAGTTCATGATACTTGAAGTGATCAGTATGAACTAAGCTTCAACATCAAAAAAGTGCCAAAGTTTTTTGAGCATTCATAGTCTTTGTCGAGTGTTAGAACATCACTGAATTTGTCTTCTGAACACAAGTTATAGCAATGGGTTGACTTTGTGAATTATGATGAATTTGGTATTGTAGCTAACTCTAGTAAGTAATTAATTTGATTGATATATATGTAATGTATTGTAACATATCCAAATGTAATCAATTAATCAAGTAATGAAAAAATAGAAGATGTGTGTGAATTAAAGAAGGCTACAAGAAGTATATGGTAAAGTAGAGACTTATCTATCAAAGCTAGGTGATCATTGAAATTCAAGAAATCTCATTTAGAAAATCATAGTTACAAATCAGAGATCAACCATTGATTCATTCCAACAGGTGTATCAGTCAAATTCTTTAACTAATTGGACTTAACAATCTTTTATTAAATCTCCTAATAGAGTGCATACTTCATTGTATGTTTGTAAATCCTTTTACAAGGTGAACCTATCAGTCCTTATTGCTCCTAATAGGGTAGATCACAAGAAGTGGTCAATTTTAAGCCTTAATAGGCTAACTTTATACTGCAATACTAAAGCTTGTGTGTATCCTCCCCACCCTAGTTTTACTTTCTATTTGGAAGGTTTTTGGGTCACCATATCTTGTGTCAAAGTGTTATGAATGTTTTATTGCTTTCATTCTTTCATGGATGCAATTAGATGATAATAATGTACAAATGATTAATTGTTGAAGTGAGTTAAAGTTTTATTGGTTTTTAATTCATTCCTCCCCTCTCAATAACTTGGCCTATCTTATATTTCCAACAATTGGTATCATAACACTTGGTTCTCACATCAAAAGTTTAGCAGCTTGAGATAAGATTAGAGACAATAGAGGTATACAAGCTAGAAAAGGTTGTTGATAATGAAAATATGGATTGTGAATTATCTATTAAACAACTAAAGAAAGAAAAGGAGCAACTCTCTCAATCATTACAAAAAATGAAAGTTGTTGCAGCACAAATGGATGACAACCTCTACATTGGAGAAAGAATTGAAGACTTGCGTCAAGAAAGAAATTAAAATGAAGTTGATGTAGCAATGAAAGACCTACTTGAGAAAAATTCCAATCTTCAAGAAGAAGATAGAAAGTTGAAAAGAGAGCATGAAATTTAATCAGTAAGGAAGATATCTAAAAAGTTAGGTTGTTTTAATTAATTGGGAGAATTCTTATTTTGGAGTTTGAAATATGTTATGATAAAAAAAATTAAACTTATAATTATATATATAATTTATGTAGAACATGTCAACAATATCAAATTTCACAAAAGAAATTGGTATTCATAAAGAATACAAAATGCATAAAAGTAATATAAACAAGAAATCATTATTTTTTATGAGAAGTAAAACAGAAAGTGGAAGCTGAGAGTTATCAACACTTTCATTTTTATAATATATAATCTTTTAATCAATTATTAATTTAAAACTTTCAGAACTCTTACCTTTCATAAATGTTTAGGTGAAGTGGTGGTTGTTCAAATCCTAGTTAGGTTGTTCTTAACTTTTAATTCAATATATTTTATATCATATTAATTATTTTATATTTAAAGATTATTTTTATTTAAAATTAAAATAATTGAAATGTAATATCTTATGAACACAATATTATTCAAAAATAGTATGTAACATATTTACATTTAAAAATTTATATTTATATTGTATTACAAGATATAGTTTAAAACAATTCATGAAACTTTGAAAATTTAACTACCAATTTGTTTTCGTATGTCCATTGAGTTTAGCAATGGTATTTAATTTTTTTTAGTGCCATGATTTAATTTAGTTTCATCTTTGAGTTTAGTTTCATTTATTATTATTAGAAATTAATTTTGTAGCTATCTATTATATGGAGGTTGAACTATGTACATTTAGAGTTTTATTCTATTTAAGATTATGACCCAATATGACTTTTTACTAAGGAATTTTTTGTTTTCATGTTTACACCTAATAGTAAATTTGGTCTAATTCATTCTTATGGTTAGAGTGTAGTTTGGTTCAATTCTCAAATATGATTATTATCAAAAAAAATATTTGCATATAGGATTTAAATTGGTTTATAATAATGGTTAGGGTTTAATGTTTAATGTAGTTTAATTTTAAAAATAGTTTAATCTATTAATTTAATTTGGTTTGACTAGAATATTGGTTTAAAATAATTTGATTTCCCATTTCTTCTACTATTTACGCATCCTCTCTCTCTCACACACACACACACACACACACACACACACACACACACACACACACACACACACACACGTCACATGTCTCTCATCCTCCCCCCTTATCTAACTCTCTACATCACATCTCCCTTGTCATAATTACCATGTGATAAATTCTCTCCCTTACCTACTATCACACTATCTTCATTTTAACCTCATTCTCTACCTCATGTATCTCACTCTATCCTAACTAGTTACTATCTTTCATTATGTCCCCTCTCTCACCTCAATATCTCTTACCCCTCATTTACCCCTCTCTTTTCCCGCATTACCATGTTCATCTATATCATGGCATAATTATTGTCTTTTTCTCTATACCTCATATATCTTCCCATCCCAATTCTCTCTCTTATTTGTCTCCTCCTCATTACCCTCTTTCACTCTCTCCCCTCCCTCCTCCTACAATCACCTCTCCATGTATACCACCTATCTCTAGATCTCATATCTATCACCCTCTCCTCCTCTAATTTTCTAGATATCATAGCTATTTTTCTCTAATTACCCTCTAGCACTCTATTCGCTACCTACTATCACCATCTTATCCACCTAAACTATTTCGTTACCTCATTTGTCTCACTCTCTCATAACTAATTAGTACATCTCATTCTCTCTCCATCATCTTACTATCTCTCACCCCTTATTTACCATCTCTCTCTCTCTCTCTCTCTCTCTCTCTCTCTCTCTCTCTCTCTTTCTCTCTCTCTCTCTCTCTCTCTCTCTCTCTCTCTCTCTCTCTCTCTCTCTCTCTCTCTCTCTCTCACACACACACACACACACACACACACACACACACACACACACACACACATCCACTCTTTCCTGTTAATTTTTTCTCCCTTTCTTCCTCCACTATTGACCATCTCTTCTGATTAAGTGCAAAAATTTGTTGTACCAAAAGGGGGGTATGAGATGCCATTTTTTTTTATGAAATCACTAATATCTGAACTTCAATGAGATTTTGAAGATAGCTACACAAAATTTCAAGATATGACAAAAAAAAAAGTCACAACCCTCTTAATCTACTTTCTAAAATACTACTTTTTCTAAAATGGTGTAGTTTAAGGCCCTCAAAAAAAGGGACCAGACAAAGTGGTATTGTTTCTTTAGTAAAAATTAACATAATTTTAGGTTTGGTCACCCTAAAATGTTAACTCTTTTTTTAAATTCTTCAATCACTCTAGTCATAGATTTTCCACTATGTGGTGAACCATTATTGAGCCTAAAATTGTGCATTTTACCTAGTGTATTCTTTTTCAAGGCTTGCCTTTAGGCCCCTCGCTATGGCACTTGGGAGTTTCTGACCCCCACTGCCCTTTATGTGGTTAACTAGAGACTTTTTTGCATATTTTATGGTTCTACAGATGGGATTAGTGTTACTGGCAATGGATCCATGATCTTTTTTTCCCCTTCCACCCATAACCTTTCTCTTGGCATATGGTTATTCTAGGAGACAACCACAGATTCCCTTCAAATACTCTCAAATTTGGCATATTTTCATATTGGAGATCTTATTTACCATTTGGAAAGATTGCAATGTTGTTATCTTTGCTAATAACACTCTTGACATTAACGTTGCTATGTACACTAAAATATGCATTGATAACAATTTCATGATGCAAATTCAAGTACAAATATATAAAGTGGCTCTGGAGGTGGCTCACCTATAAGAGCTGCTAGCACATTTGGGAAATTCCCGCTATACAGTTGCTCATGTTTTTTTGGATTCTACCTCTAACAACCATGCCCCTCCTTGTAGTTTTCATCGAGGATGTAGTAGCTCTACTTGCTGCTCGCACATACCTTGCTCTTAGTAATGTCACTCTCCTAGCAGTAGTAATTTTGGTTAGTGCCACTCTCCTAGAGGCTCTAGTGGTTGGCACCGCTCTGTCTTGCCCCTACGAAGGTCTAGATCGGGGTAGTCCCCTATGGCTCCTCCTACTATCGGTTGGCCCACTGCTCATTCAAAGCCCAAGTGGGTATTTTCTTGGTTGAATTTATCCATTTTTCCTACCAAACCTGAGGGAGAGAAAGAAGATGATAATGATGATGCTGCTGATGGATGGGCTCCCCCTAAGCCACCTTCTCATCCCATCCCTGGGTGGGGATCTGATGATAAGGAAGGAGGATCCTATTTCCCCCTGCCCCTTTTTTTATGAATATGTAACTTTATTGTATTTTTTTTTAATATAAGAAAGGGACTATTGATTTAAAAAAAGGTTACCAAGCATACATTAATTTACATATATAATATCTCAATATTTCTATATGATGAAAATTGTTGGAAATAATCAAGACTAGCTAGGTTACTGAGAGGGGAGGGGTGAATTAGTAACATCAAAAACTTTAAATTCATTCAACACCTAACTCATTCATCATTTATTCATCTAATCTACTTTATGCATGAGAAAAGATAAACATTCATAACACATGAACATAGTATTTTGGTGACCCAAAAACCTTCCAAATAGAAAGTAAAACTAGGGGTATGTGCAAGATCATGGTGTGCCAAAAAGTGGCAATCTAAAATATCTGTAGTTCTGAAATATCTCAAACTGTTTCAAAATATATTCCAACTTTTTTCCCACCCACCATGATACTAAATGAAAACAATTAATATCTTTATAAGGTCTACTATATCTTTTGATACCAAACCTATATGGTCAACTTTAAAAACATCCTAAAAAATGTGCTTTTGGCCTATTTTAATGTGATTTTTACTTCAAACATGTAGCTAACGAAATTTTTTTCACCAAAATTTGATGAAATGAAAAGGGTTTCTTAAAAATGTTCTTATCTTTCCATAAATGTAAGGTTTGTCAAATTATGAGTTTAGTAAGTAATTATTACTTATTTTGTAATGGAGTTACGTATAAAGTGATGTCTGACACACTACTTGAAAAACAACTATAACTTCCAAATGGTACAACATTTTTTAAATCCAAAAGATGCATCACATTCTATGTTTCTTCTACTATAAGAGAAAAAAAAGAAAAATTGAATTTTGTAGAGTTTTGAATTAGTTAAGGTTGTCAGACACAAGAGTTTTTTTATTCCAAAAATACTAAATTCAAAAATTAATTATTTATTATTTATTTAGAATAAAAAAATCCAAAAATATGTGTCACATCTAGGCATGAGTCTACTACTTATACCTAAAATATTGTTAAAAAATATTATCATTTGATTTTGATTAAGGTGGTCAGACATACATCTACTTCTTTTTTCTGTTCTGAAATTTTTGTAATATTGCATTAAAATTCAAAATTTTGACCAATCAATTTTTTTTTTTTGATATAAGTCCTAGTAGTTTAGAAACTAGATTCAATTTTCTAGAGATTCTTTTCTCTCAAATTTTTGATATAAAGTTAATAAAAAGTAGAAAATTGCATGTCAAGTTGACATGACCCTGATTTTCTAATTTTTTATTGCCACTTAAGAGCGTAGTTTGGTTGACCATGATCCTGAACATACCCCTAGGGTGGGGATGATACCCACAAAAATTCACTACTGCGGTATAAAGTTGGCCTACTAGGGCTTACATTGACCACTTCTGATAATTTTCCCTATTAAGAGCAATTTGGATTGCTAGATCCATGTTGTTAGAGGTTTTAAAAACTTACAATGAAGTATGCACTCTGTTAAGAGATTTAAAGAAAGACTGTCAAGTCTACCCTATTAAAGGATTTAGAAAACTGATTCACCTATTAGGATGAAATAGTGGATCTGACTTACAACTTGATTTCTAATTAGATCCTTAAAGTACAGATCACCTCTTATGATTCATATAACTTTACTACTCCTTGTAGACCTTGCTAAATACTCTGCTCTACTACTGATTTTCATTCACTCTTCTCAAAACATTGCATATCCATTCCTTGATATTCTCATACATATCCGTTTATTCATACATTGCAAATGGTAAATACATTATGTATATACCAATTCCAATATTTACAAATACAAAGTTAGCTAAAACACAAGTAAACAAAATATTACCAAGTCAACCAAATAGTAGAAACTAGGGTTTTGTAAGCTAACTTGGTGAACTTCTAATACTCGACATCCACTACATTACTCGACATCATCATGCACTTGGTAGAAGTAGAAACTTGGTCCATACTAATCACACAACATAGCTTTGAACTCAATAACAATTAGAGACTTGGTAGATATAGTGTCACTTGGTAGATACTAAATCCTTCATTTACCTTGCATGCACTTAGTAAACACTGGCTTCTCAAACATCCATCACTTGGTAGACACTGACTTCTCATCACATAAATCGATGACACAATAAATACTATGAAACTTAGTGACCACTATGTGCTTAGTGAACATTGTCTGCTCAATAAACACTATTGGATTGCACACTTACTCGGTAGCTTCAAGAATACTATATGTGAACTGCTTAACTGATGAACTTACTTGGCAACCACTAAATGCTTGGTATAAACTATAGAATGAGTGATGAGCTTGGTAACCATATAGAATTGAATAAGTAATTTCACTAGTGACAAATACAACATAATGCCAAAAATCTCCCCCTTTGGCATTAGTAACAAAAACACTTATAAGCCAAGACTTATGTACACTAACATACTGAATTTTGATTTTTCAAAATTGATATTTGTAAAACTATTATATATATATTCTCATATCTCCCACATATATATGACACAATATATACATAGTCTTTCTTTGCACATATATCAATCTATTTCTCCCTTATTGTCTCCACATTTCTCTTATCATCTCTTGCTGCCCCTTTTTGACAATAATTCCAAAGAGTTATGCAATGTATTCAAATACAGACACCAATATGTGAGAGAAATTCATAGTGTACCTTGAGAATAAGAGCCAATTTCTTATCCCAGTTGTCTTGCAAAATTTTGCAGGTGGAGAGTACCACTTGAACTTCTGCTAAAATTTCAATCATATGATCTGCTATGGAAAAATTGTTATCCTGGACCAATGCTTTTGAATATGCAATATGTTTCTACATTTAGTCCATAGCTAGAAGGATCATATTTTGTATATCTATCAATGTGGACCTAATCTTGGCTTCCTCTCTTAGTAATTCTACCTACATATCTGACAAAAATCTCACCTTGATGTGATGTGATGAGCTTGAACTAGGGTCAAGCTGTAGCCTTTGTGGACTTTCTTTCATATCTACATCAATCTTATTCAATTTCTCCTTTATCTCCTTGGTGTACTTGGTAACATCACAAAGCTTAGCAAAAAGTGATGTCACATTGGAAAACAAATGTTCAAGATTGCTCAAAATTGAAGATAGTTCTACTTGGTTTATAGCAATATACTCAAGTAGCTTATTATCAAACTTTTTCTCTACCTTTTCAATTAAATTTTCTTGGCTAGATGTATCCTTGTTGAACTTATTGACTACTTCTTTGAACTATAGGAAAATGTATTGTGATGAATCCACATCAACACCTATAACTTCTGTTATTATATTCTTAGCATTCTCAATTATTGTAAACTCTTTATCTCTTTCAGCTGTTAACTGCTTTTGCCTTGCCTTTTGTTCCAAAAGTTGGCTGACCAATCTCATTTCATCAACTATAGCAATATCTAGATCCAAATTGGGAATGACAATTTCCTTGTCCAAATCAATATCATCATCAATTTATTTCCCAGTAAGTAGAAGTTTTACGGGTGTCTTTGGTTCTACTTCTGACCTCACTATCTTGGACTTAGAAATAGAGACAATTGTAGAAATAGTCAGACTTCAGTAAAAAATTGAATGGGTCTAACTAAAGGAAAACTCAAAGAAGTGCTAGCTAAATCCAAAATTGATGTGCTATCCAAAATTAAAGTAACAATAGGTGGAGCACAAATTGGAGTACTTACAATAGAAGAACTAACTGGAACAAAAGTTGGTGCTATCAAAGCTGTAGTAGTCAAAATTGTAGAACATGATGGTGAACTTACTATACATGTTGCTGAAGAAGTTGACAAAATTGTGGAACTGGATTCTTCACATATTGTTGTTGTAGATGACTCGAGAGCTGATGAAGAGGGTTATAGCTTGGTAGATGAAGTGGTAGAAAATTCCATTGCAAATACCTAGAGCTGTGAGGTAGCAAATAATGATTGAGAATATGATATATCTAAGGTTGTTGCAATCATACTTGCTGAAGCTAATTCCAACCCTAATGATGTAGTAGTCCTAGGTGGAGAATGAGGAAGGGAGGCTATGACTTGTGCTACTATTCTCATTGGATCACTTTCTTCATCTCCTTCCTTGTCTTCCTCATCAGCCTCTTCCTCTTTCTCTTCATCATCATCCTTCAATGCCTAATAATCTTCAACATCAAAAGTGAAACATGGAGTGCTTTCCTCTTCTTCATTGTCACTATCATCATCATCATCCTTGATGTCTATTGGATCTTCACTAGGCTTGTGCAGATGATAGATGTTTTCCCAAATAGATGTGGCATCCTTGACCACATGCTCAATTTCCTTTATCAAAATTAGACAAGTATGAAATCTCATCATCATTTTCTCTTTATTCTTTTTCAATGCTACCTTAACCTCTACATTTGAAAGATTTGGTAGAAGTTTTCTCAAGGTTTGCTCAAATATGTCTTTAGCTATCTATTTAGCTAATTGCCACCTAACCTTGACTTTGCCCAATAATACTGTAGGGATTTGTGAAGAAAACTGATCAGGAGAGAATTTCCATCTTCCTAGTTTATCCATGATTAGATCTTCAACTTCCTTTTTTTCTGTTGGAGTTCTGGATTCATATTTGAGTGCTTTGAATTTATTGATTCTAGCACCTACTTTCAATTTATTGAGTCTTTCTTTAAATGTGGGAGGAGGCTTAACAAGCACAACTTCACTATCTCCTTTCCTTTTAGATTTCCTTGTGAATATAGTTATGGAGGCCTTGGGTGGCTTGGTAATGATTACCCTACCCTACATTTTCACTGGCTCTATCTTCATCTTAGATTCCTATTCTTCTTCTTCTTCTAATTCTTCTTCATCTTCTCCTTTTCCCTTGGTAAGCATAAGAGGGCCACTAGCAGTTTTCAACTTGGCTAGCTTCCTCTTACCTTTCCTTATTTCTTGGGGTAGCTTGATTTCAAGCTCAATTCTAGCTTTGGCCTCTTCATAGGTTCTAAAAATATCTAGCTTAGGATCTACTAGCTCATTTACCAATGCTTTAATGATATCTTTGGTTTCATCAATGTTAACCTCATATGGAAGAGGTTTCATCCATGCAATTCTAGGCTCGACTGCCTAGATATACACTCTATCACAATCAACCATAAAACATACATCATCTTTGTAGTCTTCAACAAGCATGGGAGGAATCCTGAACCTATTGTTCATCTTCTCCTTGAAAACTTCAAAGTAATTATCCATAATGCCATCAAAGTTTTCACCCATTTCTACAATAAATTCATTTAATCTGATACAAAATTTGAGTGTCTTTCCTCCCTACTACTAAACCTTTTAATGGGAAAAACTTTTGAACATAAAAGAAAAGACATATTAACAAAGAACCAAATTTATAGGGGTTTTTCTTTGATGTCCTAATACTGTCCATATTTTTGTTCAACTACTTCAACAATAATTCTGATAGATCAAATTCCAAATTTTCTTTACAACCTTATATGCCAAATGAATTGCCTCACATGGCACACTATTCAAATGACTAGAGCTATAAATCTTGTGAGAAATTATGTGAATGTCAATCCTTAATTCCACATTAGGAACAATGCTAATCTTCAAGCCTCTACCATCCCTCTCAGCTAGGGTTTTCTTTTGAAGGTCTTCCTAACCAAGGGCTTTTGTAGTTTTGGCTTTGCTCAGCATGGGGAAACCCATAATCTTATGAATCATTTTCTTGGTGATCAAAGAAGGCTTCTCTAACCATAATTGACCATTATGCACATGACTAAGAATATAACTAATCCACTTAATCTGGAAGTTCCTTGGCATATGCGGGATATGGGTTAATCCTTTGGTCTCTAGATGCTTATGCTCAAGTTTCAACAAACCATCAACACACATTTCTCCTAGGGAACTATCCATCTCTAGGGTTCCAATCTCTTGAAAAGAACACTTAAAATGAGTTTGAATATTGTTAATGAGGAGTACTTTGAGAGGAATTTTTGATTGAGCTCCATTAAGATCCAATGACTCTGCAACTGCTAGTACTAACTTGAAGTTTGACACTTTTCATTCCACATCTTTTACCAACATCACAGATCCTCTTTTTGCCTTGCTACTACTACTACTTCTAGATGCCATGGTTACTCGATAAATGAGAGAAAATGTTTGAACAAATTCTTTGCTGCAAATTTGCTCAAAATTTCTAGAATCACTCTGCTCTATGGATTCTAAAGTTGTGGTGAAAAATGAAGTCAAATTCAATGTTTTTTGATGAAAATTATCCATTAATGCTAGGTACCATAATGATGTAGTGTGTGAAAAACTATTATCCACTCACTAGCTCGGTAGAAGCTTGTGACTTGGCATCAAAACAAAACTTTTATTACTCCCAACCTAGCTTGGTGGAGTCTATGACCAAGATTTCTTAGTATGACTTGATTTCATGTAATCCCTTTATATCTAAAATACTGATTTGAATTTTCTATTTTCTTTCATTTGGAACTGCTCGAGATATAACTTGAAGATATAGTTCTAGTTCCTCCTTTAAGAATCTAGTTGGAAATGGTGGAGTCACCCACTTCTTGAGTGAGATGGACATCATTTGAACTAGCTTGCTCAGTAGATTTGGAAATCCACTATTGTCTCATTTTCTTCCTAATGTTATCAGCTTTAGCTTTCTTCTCATCTTCAACCTTTCCTATGTTCATGCAGTTCTTTGCTATATGACCAAGTTTAGTGCATGTATAACATCTCACTATTGTATCATTCTTTCTCAAGTGATGCCATGCATAGTTTATGCCAATGTGTCCATATTCTCCACAATAGTGACATCTACACCAAATATTGTAATCCCAACCAAATATTGACTTTACAAGTTGTTAAACTGGATTGAATGGTTTAGATCTACATTCAGATGCCTTGTGACCTTGTTTCTTGCATTTGTGACATTTACCTTGAAATTTTGGTTTCTCCTTGCATTCATTAGCTTTATGACCATGCTAATTGCAATTGTAGCATTTTTCATTGAATTTTTCCTTTCCATTGCTCCAACATTTTTTTTATGTATGACCTAACTTACCACAATGATTGAAAGTAGGTCTTTGATTCCTTTGGGCACCTTGCTTGGAAGATTCACCTTCTTCTTTATATCCAAGTCCTACTTTGACTTTTTTCCAATAGAGATTCTGATCACTTTGCTGATTCAATTGATCCATGTTTGCTTGAGATTTCATTATCCTTTCATTGAGTTGCTTTTCAAAAATTAGATCAGCTTTTAGTCTTTCACTGATTAAATCATTCCTTAAACTTTCATTTTTAGATCTCAAATTTATGATTTCCTCATTTGCATTGGAGAGCTAATTGAAAAGAATTTCTTGTTGAAGGGATTGATTTTAATTTTCATTGTTCCTTGCCTCCAAGTCTTCACTTTCCTTATTCCTTTGTTCCAAGATTTTACACATTCTTATTGACTAAATTTCTTGTTCTCTTTTCAATTTTCTTACCTCTTCTTGAAAAGAGCCATTCTTTTCTAGGAGCCCTTTAATTGCCTCATTTGCTTCATCTAAATTGCTTGAAGGGAAAAAGTCTTCAATTTTTTCTTCAACATACTGATGGTTATTTGTTTCTTTTGCAAGTTCCTTCCTTCTTTTCAGGGATTGAGAAAGATGCTCTTTTGCTTCCTTGAGTTGAGCTATGGCCATCGCCAGATCTATCCTCTCATTATCAATAGCTTTGTCAAGTCTGAGTATCTCCATTTCCCTTGATCTTTTGTCATGTCCCCTTTTCAAATAATTAAAACTAATAATCTTTGCTAAGGCAGGCAAGCCCAAAAAAGGTGAAGTTTCAGCAAAGGGGGATAATCTTTGGAAGCTAATGGACTAATAAATGAAAATTATTATTAAAATATGTTTTATTAATCCCTCTTGGACGTGAGTTAGGTTTATGCCCTCTTTTAAGGGGTTTGGAGGCATTCTGGACTCATTCCAGAACTTGATTTTTGCGCATTGCTTTGTTGTTCTTCAGAGGCTGCCAAACCTGTGGAGAAGGAGACATAAGAATGGGAGTTTGTAGGTTTCTAGGAAAGCTAAGGACAGGAGTTTGAAGCCTTTTCATGTGCATGCTCACACAGAGTTTTCCTTTGTGCTTAACAGTGCAGATTTGTGGTTTTTCGAGTGTGTTTTTTGTAAGAGTTTGTTGTTTCTGGTTGAGTATTTCATATTAGTTTGGGTTGCTGCTGTATTTCAGACTTTTAGATGTTAAAATAGAGCTGAATATATGTATTTGGTCATGATTATAATTCTGTGATAGATTATTAGTGTTTTTGTGGTGTTTTCGGGCCATTCTATGTTGTTTTCGAGAGCTCGATGAGCATTATTTTTATCCTTTGTTTGGGAGCTGTTGTGTAAATGTTATACAAATCTGAAAATGTCATTTTTTAGGCTGTTATGCTGCTGAAATTTTTATAAAAATGTCCACTTTCAGATTTACTAATAATATGTGAAGCTGTGAAGTTTTTGGCACTATTTTCGGCATACTCGATTTGGGGTTTATTGAGAAATTGGTGGATCTTTGAAAGATTGGTTGTTTGATCTTAAAGATCTGATTAGAGGCTTGAAATATCATATAAAATTAGAGGAAGGGAAATTTTAGTGGTATCATAGCTATGATCTTTCTAGCCTGAGGGTTTGTAGAAGTTTGCATGTTAGTTTTGACAACTACTCAAATCTTGCATGTCAAAATTTATGGTTGCATGTTGCTTCTTATCAGTTGCATGTCAAAATTTATGGTTGCATGCTAATTAGAATCATTTGCATGTTGCTTCTAATCAGTTGCATGTCAAAATCTATGGTTGCATGTTAGTTCTTGGTGAATTTGGTAATTGCATGTTGCTTCTAATCAGCTGCATGTTAAAATCTATGGTTGCATGCTACTTCTAATCATTTGCATGTTAGTTCTTGGTGAATTTGGTGGTTGCATGTTGCTTCTAATCAGCTGCATGTCAAAATTTATGGTTGCATTCTACTTCTAATCATTTGCATGTTAGTTCTTAGTGTTTGAAGAATGCATGTTGCTTCTAATCAGCTGCATGTCAAAATCTATGGTTCCATGCTACTTCTAATCATTTGCATGTTAATTCTTGGTGTTTGAAGAAGTTATAACCTATTGGGGTTATACTCTACTTTATCCAGAATGGACAGGTATAGTATAGAGTCATAGAGGACACAATCTTGGACAATTGATATCCAGAGTCAGAACAGTAGAAAGGATGGTTATTTAGACATTCGAGATAAACTTATAAAAATAAGCCATGACATGTCTGAACAGTTGGTTGAGAACCACCATATGATGAATGACACGTTGTCCGACCCAGCTAAGGTGGATAAGTTGACTAGATTTCTATTTGGTAGATTTTCTCATAGGGTAGATGACACAATTACCAAAAACATGCATGAGGAGTCTGAGAAACTAGCTTATAGCCAGGTAGAGGTCTCAGATTCTACTCCGCCATAGGAGGTAGTGAGAAAGGATACTACGCAGATTGATAGTAATGGTCAACTTCATACTCAAATTGATACAATTGTATATAGGCCATCAAAGGGTCATGTCACAGGTATTCAGGATGGTATAGTTACACCAGGCAGTGACTACAGCGTAGTGGGTTCAGATGATGATTATGAGGATGCTGTTATGCATGATGGTGAGATACCTAGTAGAGCTGATCAGACATTGAGCATTAATGAATTTGTTGAAAAAGAGTACTAGGCATAGTTAGATGCTTCATCACATGAGGTTGAGGCTGGTAGTACTTCACATGATTTGTCTAGCCAGCTAAAAGTGAACAAAGACAGTATTGTGACTTCATTATCTCATCATGACAGGTATGTGGAGTTAGTTGGTATTGGTCATATTATTCAAGTGAGGATTTTTCTTGAGTTACCAGCTGATTCTAGTTTATAGATATGGACTCAATATTGTTATATTGGCATTTGGGATTCAGTTGACTAGAGATCTTTAACACTTTTTGGTAGCAGTGTTTGTTTGGGTGCTATCATGGATTTGATTAGCAGATTGCATGGTGTTGTCTTTTCTTGTGCTAGCAGCTTGTCTAATGTTGGTATTAGTTTTTATACACTAGTGTTGGGCTTTGTTCATATATCCAGTCGACCATACTTTCTAGAATGTGTTGATAATCTTTCATATTTGGCAATGTGTACAGATGAATCCCAAGATCATATTGGCATTGATGACATCTAGGAGGATGTAGTGGGAAGTTTTGAAGACTTAGTTTCCTTGGGTACAAAGGAGTTGGACAGCAGTGCTATAGTTTTTGAACTCCGTATGTTGATATGAGCTTTAGAGTTGATTCACAAGATATGGATGGTAATACTCTAGAGACTAGTAACTTTGAGGATACTCCTTTAGATAGTGCATCAGAGGAGGTTTGTAGGAGGCAGTCAAGCCAGTGCCATCATGTGTCTAATCAGTTGAGAGTTAGTGAGTGAGACATTGCTATCACTTGCCAACATTTTGATGTTGCTCGTCAATTGTTAGCAGTTTATGGATGGGGTTCTCCTACTAGTGATGAGCAGGGAGGTAGTTATCTTTCCTTGATAGAGTTCCACTCTTTATCGGAGGGTATCCAGATTCTGAAATAGGATTATATGTAGTTGGTAGCCGACAGAGATTATCTTATGGAATGGGTCAGTACAGCATATGATGCATTGTTGGCCAAGGAAGATGAGGTGAGTGAGCTTATTGAGCAGCTTGAGGTGACTTCTGAGATTCTTGAGAGTACATAGTTTGCTTTCAAGGAGTCACAGTTTCATTTGGCTAAGGTGACCATGGAGTTAGAGCAACTACAGTCTTTACTAGATTCTATACAGTCACACGCTGTGGTGTCTGATGATCTAAGGATGTCCATGGTCGAGACTGTTAAAGATAGTGGAGATGGGGATGCATCCATCCTTGATACTAACATTGGCATATCGGGTTCATCCCCACTAGAGTCAGGTTTAGTTGAGTTGGGTGCTGTAGTAGATTGTTGTGGTATGCCTGTCATGGTGGTGACCTCTAGCACTAATGGCAGGAAGACTAGAGATGTTGTATCAAAGATCATGTGTGATATTGGTGAGTCGACAGTTGGCATGGCTCCTACTAGTAATACTACTCCCTTGGCGATGTCTTCAGAGGTAGTAGTCAGTTCCAACTTGGTTAGTGATTGATTGCAATTAGTTACATCTGGATTGCAGTCTGAGCCACTGACTGAGATTGGTACATTCTATCAGCATTACACTGTGAGGTATGCTCATCAATCTACCTTTGATTACCATGTTGATGAGATGATTATACAGAGATGTAGTTTGGTTCCTAGTGCTTATCATCAGTTATGGGACAGTTTGATGCCTCAAGATGAGATTTGTGATGGGCATGACATGGCAATAGGTTCTGCAGTTAATAGTTTGATAATATGTGACTTAGAGCAAGAGTTTGGGAGTGATGCTTCACTGGGTGTTGTTATTGATTCTACTCCTTCGGCTATGACATCTCTTGAATTAGCTAGTGATCAGTCACAGTGGGTTGTATCACTTGTTCATGGTGAGCTGTTGACTGAGGTCAGTTTTTTTAATCAACATTATATTGCACGGTATGTACATCAGTTAGCATTTGATCCTTATGTTGAGGAGTTGATGGCAGGAAAATTTGGTTTGGGTTCCATTTCTTGCTGTTTATCCTGTGATGGCTTTTCACCATTAGTGGTGTATGGGAGTTATGGTTATGAGATAGTGGCCGATGATCTACAGATTTGTGTTGACTGCAAAAGTTGTACAGTGTATGGATTCTCCATACTTGGTATAGTTTTATTCAAGAGCGTTCACCATTGTTGCAGAGTTGGATTGTACATTTTGTATAGGCCAGTGGGATGCGTTGATGGTATTTACTATGTTGGTAGTTTGATTTGTCCACTTCACTTGGGTTTTGATGTTCTAAGAGTTTGTGTCTCATGGGTTTTTGACTATGGAAGTTGTGATTTTGGAGTTTGGTTGAGCTGTAATTGTCAGTTTGATTATAGATTCCTCTTGGTTATATTACAGAGGATATTACAGGAGCCTCTGTTAATTGACAATACTATAGCTCATGAATAAATTTGGGATCCAGGTGGATTGATTGGTTTATTATTCAGCCATTGCTTGAGGACAAGCAATATTTGGAAGGGGAGGACTTGTCATGTCCCCTTTTCAAATAATTAAAAATAATAATCTTTGCTAAGGCAGGCAGGCCCAAAAAAGGTGAAGTTTCGGCAAAGAGGGATAATCTTTGGAAGCTAATGGACTAATAAATGAAAATTATTATTAAAATATGTTTTATTAATCCCTCTTGGATGTGAGTTAGGGTTATGCCCTCTTTTAAGGGGTTTGGAGGCATTCTGGGCTCATTCTAGAACTTGATTTTTGCGCATTGCTTTGTTGTTCTTCAGAGGCTGCCAAACCTGTGGAGAAGGAGACCCAAGAATGGGAGTTTTCAGGTTTCTAGGAAGGCTAAAGATGGGATTTTGAAGCCTTTCCATGTGCATTCTCATGCAGAGTTTGCCTTTGTGCTAAACAGTGCAGATTTGTGGTTTTTCGAGTGTGTTTTTTGTAAGAGTTTGGTGTTTCCGGTTGAGTATTTCATATCAGTTTGGGTTTCTGTTGTATTTAAGACTTTTAGATGTTAAAATAGATCTGAATATATTTATTTGGTTG
Source organism: Cupressus sempervirens (assembly GCA_028749045.1). NCBI lineage: Eukaryota > Viridiplantae > Streptophyta > Pinopsida > Cupressales > Cupressaceae > Cupressus > Cupressus sempervirens. The sequence goes on along the minus strand of CM053787.1, from coordinate 772,743,075 downwards.
TGATTATACTTTTGTGATAGATTATTAGTGTTTTTGTGGTGTTTCCGGGCTATTCTATGTTGTTTTCGGGAGCCTGATGAGCATTGTTTTTATCCTCCGTTTGGGAGTTGTTATGTAAATTTTATACAAATCTGAAAATGTCATTTTTTAGGCTGTTATTCTGCTGAAATTTCTATAAAAATATCCACTTTCAGATTTACTAATAATATGTGAAGCTGTGAAGTTTTTGGCACTATTTTCGGCATACCCGATTTGGGGTTTATTGAGAAATTGGTGGATCTTTGAAAGATTGGTTGTTTGATCTTAAAGATCTGATTAGAGACTTGAAATATCATATAAAATCAGAGGAAGGGACATTTCATCTTTTCTGAAGTTGTCAAACTTTATCCTAAGAAGCACAATGATCTAATACCAATTGTTGGAAATAATCAAGACTAGCTAGGTTACTGAGAGTGGGGGAGTGAATCAGTAACATCAAAATCTTTAAATTAATTCAGTACTTAATTCATTCATCATTAATTCATCTAATCTACTACATGCATGAGAAAAGATAAACATTCATAACTCATGGACCTAGTAGTTTGGTGACCCAAAAACCTTCCAAATAGAAAGTAAAACTGGGGTGGGGATGATACCCACAAAACTTCACTACTATAGTATAAAGTTGGCCTATTAGGGCTTACATTGACCACTTCTAATGATCTAACCTATTAAGAGAAATTTGGACTACTAGATCCACCTTGTTAGAGGTTTTATAGACATACAATGAAATATGCACTCTATTAAGAGATTTAAAGAAAGACTGTCAAGTCTACCCTATTAAAGGATTTAGAAAACTATTTCACCTGTCGGGATGAAATAGTGGATCTGACTTACAACTTTAATGCTGATTAGATCCTTTAAGTATAGATCACCTCTTTTGATTGATATAACTTTACTACTCCTTGTAGATCTTGTTGAATACTCTACTCTGTTGTTGATTCACATTCACTCTTCTCAAAACATTACATATCCATTCCTTGATATTCTCATACATATCCATTCATTCATACATTGCAAATGGTACAATACATTACATATATACCAATTCCGATATTTACAAATACAAGGTTAGCTAAAGCAAAAGTAAACAAAATATTACTAAGTCAACCAAATAGTAGAAACTCAAGTTCTGTAAGCGAACTTGGTGAACTTCTAATACTCAGCATCCACTGCATTACTCGGCAATGTCATGCACTTGGTAGAAGTAGAAGCTTAGTCCATACTAATCACACAATGTAGCTTTGAACTCAGTAACCATTGTAGACTTAGTAGATATAGTGTCACTTGGTAGATATTGAATCCTTCGTTGACCTTGCATGCACTTGGTAAACACTACACATCCATCACTTAGTAGACACTAGCTTCTCATCGCATAAACTAATGAATCAGTAAACACTATGAAGCTCAGTGACCACTATCATGTCGGTGAACATTGTCTGCTCGGTAAACACTACTAGACTACACACTTACTTGATAACTTCAGGAATGCTTGGTGCAAACTACTTAACTGATGAACTTACTTGGCAACCACTGAATGCTTGGTATAAACTGTAGACTAAGTGATGAGCTCTGTAACCATACATAATTGAATAAGTTTTGTTTCTAATGACAAATAAAACATAATGCCAACAAAAAATATTCCTATAGAAGCCAATTTGGTAAAGTCGTCTAACTCAAATAAATGAGCAAAAGATGAACATTAAATATATATTATTCTACAAATTATTTTTTCAGTTTAAATATGTATTGAACAAAGGACTATGGTGAATTGATATTTACTGAGATGCTTTCCATTAATGGGCTTGAAACTCTTTAGACAAAAAAATTTGGTGGTTGGTAAGTGCAAGAAGTTGGGTCTCAATTTTGGGCAAAAAGTGGAAGTGTTTTTCCCACTTTTGTTATTATAGGATTTAGGAATGCCAACGCCATGCATTGCCTTGATTAAAATATTATATTTTTTAATAGTTAATTTAGTAACACATTATTTATATTAATTTAGTATTATTTTGGGCACATTTTAAATTTAGCACAACTATAGTTATATATTAATTTTTTAAATTATTTAATTCCCATTTTTTAATGTATTTTTATAAATGCCATTGATCTTCTTGTTTAGAATGGAATTCAATCTATAGATAGAATGGGAGATTGCCTATAGCCTATAGAAACAATGGGATGGGGAGGTAATAATCTATTTGTGCTGCCCACCCATCACTCCAACAATGACACTAAAGATTGAATGGAGAGTCCCTATATCCTTGTGGACTGGGATCGAGACAAAACTAAAAGATAGAATGTGTTGCCCTATAGGGCCAACCCTTTGCATCTCAAATCTCTTATTAATTGATGACAAAATGACCTATAGTGGGTGTGGATTGGTTGGCTCTGGCTACGGCCACTTCTCACCCATTGGTGTCACATTGCATTGATGACCAAGGCACGTGGAGACAACTACTAATTTGAGAACTATAGCATGCATTTGTAAGATGGTACGATACTATATTAGTTAGCCATTCTACGTATATTGGAGCTAGGAACCATTCCATATATGTCATAGCTAGTGTTGGGATAGCTTAGAAGGTATCATCAAGTTCCTCTCCCTATCAGTCATGAATGTCTGGCATAAATGCCCTACGATGTAAGGTCAAGGGTTACATCATTCATTTCTAGCTCAGCCTAGCTTAAAGCTATTATCCATCTATAATCACTCATTTTTAGTCTAGTAAACTATAAGCCCTCCTAAGCCCTTTTTCTAGGTATCTTTAAATCTATATACTAAACCTTATTAAGCACTAAAACAATAGACATAACAAAACTTGTCATATATTGGCCAAAAGAGGAAAGACTACATACCAAACCTGGCATTCCAATCAATATCCCATATAGTATCTTTCAATTATTGAGATAAGGTCCGAGTGGGAAGTAAATAAGAAGTTATAAAATTGGAATAATTTGTATATAATTCAAACCTAGTTTTTTTTTTACTACCACTTAATCCATACAAGATTTACCCCTGAAAAAATGGTCTTATCTTTTTTATAACTAATAAATGTTGTAACTTCTAGAAATCTAGGTTACATGTTGTGGATTGTTAGCAATTTCAGAATTCTTTATAACCACATTCCTACCAAATGTATGACAAAATGCCAAACATTACAAAAAAAATTCTTTAGAAATTGGGGATATTATTATGCATCTCCAATTTAGTCTCTAAGGTAGAGAAATTGGATATATTACAATATGAGATATGATCTTTAAATAAGCTTAGTAAACATAGGCAATTATTTTATGTTAGCAAAGTAATAATCACATACTAGTTATGTCTACAAGTATCAAACATATGTTTCTAAAACACAAATGAAATAAGCATTGAAGGTTTTCCTCTTTAGGGTATATGGGTTGTTGGTCCTTCATTTATTCCTTTGTATTTTTGGTTGGAGAGGAACAAACAAATCTTTCAAGATGTATGGACTAGACCTATGCAAGACTGGTGGAAGATTTACCACTCTCTGCATTCAAAATAATTTAGGCTAAGCATGTGTTAGATGGGGGTATGGCTCCTAGTGACCTTACCATCTATAATTGCCTCAATCTTTAGCTTCACAAAGGGCTCTAAGGAATTGGAGGTCAAAGGTTCCATGGTCTTCCCAGACATCATAGGAAAAATATGAAGAGTCAAGTGAATTTTGAAGGGCATTGAACTCCTCCTCCACCTAGTGTTCTTAACACCAATGGTTGTTCCTTGGGGAATCTAGGTCCTTCTAGCATTGTGGGAGTGTCTCATTGTAGTTATGGTGGTCTAACTTCTTTTCTTGGTGCATAACTTGGGTTTTCATTCTAACAATCTTATGGAGGTGATGGTCATCTTACATGCTATGGAAAAAAGTTGTTTGGGGGGATAGCGTAGAATTATCTATGAGTCTGAGTCCCAAGTGGTTACAAACTTTCTTACTTCACAATCTCTTTAGGATGTTAGTTGGCCCCTATCTTTAGTTTTTAATCAAACTCTTCTATTTTGTAGAACTCTTGAGTTAGTTAGTTTTACTTACATCCCTCAGGAGTGAAATGGAATTGTCGATTACTTGCATAAATGAACTTTTGATAGTGTGTAGGATTGGATTGCTATAAATAGGGGGTAATTACCACATGAATTATCTCATGAACTTTATGAACTTGTTGATTTGAATATGACTCCTTGTTGAGCTCTCCCTTTTTTATTTCTTCTTCTCTTGATTAATATTACCCCTCATTTACTAAGAATTGTTAAGCTACATCAAAATTGAAGTACTTTAATTTTATCCTAAAAACCACAATTTGAAGTGAATTAGTTGGAAGAGACAACACTTCAGCTTCTAAAATCAAGATAAAATTAAACTACTATGTATTGTTATAACTACAAAATATGTTTAACAATGCATAAATACAAATGTCATATGAGGCCTATTGTTAATCAGAAAGGTGAAATTGGAATCTATCTTGTTTTAAAATAGTCACTTGGAATTTGAAAGTAAGCTTTGAAAAATAGGGAGTAAAAAATGTGCAACAATTGTTTATGGAAAAAAAAAACGACAATCTTCATTATGTTTACCCTCCCTTAAATCATTTAATTTCCCTTTCTATTAAATTAAAAACATTTTATGGCCTTCAATGATTGAAGTAGCTATATCAGCATAGGTATTTTTATTGGGTTTAGATAAGGGGCTTCAATCTAGGAAGTAGTTGATTTTTTCTAACTTTAGGAGGAGATCTAGTACAATAATTATGATAGTTTTCTTATAGCTATCATCAAATAAGAGCACCTAAAACTGAAAACACATGTAGTAATTATCTACTTTTAGCTTTTTGGTTATTTATTGACCAATTTTTGCACCAATATTGTGGCATTTCTTGAAGATTACAATAATAGTTAACCACAAGTATCATTGTCTTTTTATTAAGAAAATATTGTTGCGCAAACATAGGGGTATAGGCCAAGCATTTTGAAATGATACTGTTGACCACTTTGCACTCCAAAATCCCTACAATATATCCATGAATACCCAAAAGTTTAAACCTTAGCTTTAAGCTTTCTATTCACTAAAATATACCCAAAAAATCAAAATCTGACTTATAGATTAGGAGCTCTAGGTGATTAGGTGCGCTAAGTTAGCTTAGATGATTACTAGATCTTTCCCCCTACATATAAACTTATATTCCATATAACAATCCCATTAACTCCTTTCAAAAATTCTAACTTTAACATACCATGTGCAAAGGGATTGTTTTATTTTATAGGGTCAAAGATTTGAATAAATTATCTAAAATAATTAGGTAATAAAACACTTTCATTGCTCATAATACCTTAGATACATTACTTTATAAAGAATCTACATTATGGTAGAAATCACTCTAACCCTTATTTAATACCTCCAAATATTTTGAAAAGTGGAAATAACATCAACATTAGCTTGAATTTCCACAATCATCAAAAATTTAACATTGGATGGAATTTCTATTTTTCCATTCTTAACCACTTCAGAAACCTAGATCATATTTCCTTTTCATTTCTTTTATTGCTTTCCATGGAAGATTGTTTTTATAATGCTAGGAGGAAATAAGAGGAGGGTAAAACCTTTTATCTCATCCATTAGGGGTTCATGAACAAACTATATATCTACCATCTTGCCCAAAACCTGCTGCTCCTGATCAACCCACTGGCTTCTATCACCTCCAAGTCCCATTGGACCCTGGCTCTAGTCCCAACCACAAAAAAACCAAGAAAACCCATGGCCTTGAGGTTAAAATTAGCCCCATTGATTCTCATAAAAATTCTAGGAAGAGTAAGTAAGGTGTCAAGAGAACTAGCAAATGCCTCTAGCTGCAAGAGAACTAGCAAATGCCTCCAGCTGGAAAAGCTCAAGTTCCCCGCCCCTCCCTCTCCCCCCCACCCCCGTGCCTCTCCCTCACCCTCCAAAGCATGATTCCAACTTTGAATCTACCAAAAATGATGATAAACCTACAAAAAGGAAGAGACTACCCCAAGACATGAAGCATGTCCCCAATCCCTTTAGCCCCTCTCACAGTTCTAACACCCTTGAAGCTACCTTGACTAGAAGCATGGGGGGAAGACATCATCTCCCCTAGAAAAGATAGTCCTAAAGGTGGGGAGAAAGGACAAGCATATCCATGGATAGAGCCACAACAAGGCTAGACTAGATAGGCTAGAGTAGTCAATGAGGGATCAAACAAATAATCACATTGGTATCTACCAAAAATTTGACACTCAAGTGGAATTCTCCTCCAAAGTCATGTATTATGTGGCCATCACACTTTACTTTTTGCAAGTGAACAAGGATGAGAATGATTTTGGTAAGGAGAGCAAGACAACTTGATCCATTTATGGGTTCCTATTAGAGGACTAGTTGAAGATTCTCCTCGACAAACCTGTCAAGGTAGAGGGGGAGGACATGAACAAGGACGCACCTAAAGAGAATAAGGATGAGGATCCTAGAAATGAGGGTACCTAGCCCTAGGTCTTTTTTTTTTTTTTTTGATTATTGTTATGTTGTTGGTTACTATGAACAAAATACCTTATGGGGTTTTACATTATATGTTTATGTCGATATGTGGGACTGATAGCAACAATTTGTTTGAGTGTTGTTGGACTGTTTTTTAGTTTTTTTCTTTTTACAAGTTTAAGGACTGATGGTATTATTGATTTGGTTCTAGAAATTATATATTTTTTGAAGTTTAAAGTTGGTATCAGATAGATGACAAAGAGGTAACCTTTGACTGACTTTTCTTCCCTTTTGTACTTTGAGGTCAGCCCCCCATCCTTTTGGCTACTATCTAATACTTCAAAAATATTGGATATAATTTTCCAAAATCATCAAATAGTTTAACTAAATAGAATTCCCCCAAAACAAATAGTTGTGCATATAGAATTTTCCACAACTATCAAATAACTTTGTTTATAAGAGTATATATGGACATACAAATTTCTATAATTATCAAATATAATTGTTTATGAGAATATATATAGACATAGAATTTTCTACAATTTTTTACCTTTGTTTGTGAGAATATATATGAATACAAAATTTTAGAGAATTATCAAATATCTTTGTTTATAATCTAGTATATATGGACATTTGGCTTCTGTTTCTGAGAGTGAGAAGAGTTAATAAATGTAGGAGCATGTCAGTGACTTTTTTAGATTAAGAACACCATCATGTTTAATTCTGCCTTGGCATATAATCCCTTTGATGGAACTTCAAAGAGGTTTTCAATTCCTATTGTTCAGGAATTAGCATCACAAAATCTTCAAAGCCTCCCAAAAAGGTATATTAGACCAAAGGAAGAGTGCCCAAATGGATTTCCTCCTCAAATAGACATCCCCATATTTGATATTGCCATGTTTTTGAGTGATTCTAATGATCTCTATAGGTAAAAGGAATTGAAGAAACTTGGTATTGCATGCCAGCAATAGGGATTTTTTCAAGTGTGTACATTCAAATTGATTATCTACATGAGTAATAATTTCTTTAAAAGATTTTTTTTTGTGTATTAGGAATTTTTGACAATTTGAAAAGAGGATCTTGTAGTTTAAATGGCCGATCTTCTCAAGGCTAGGATTCAGGATTAAGCAAAAACTTTGCTTTCTTAGATTATTGTTGTTGCAGGATATGGTCATTTATCTATGTGATGAGGAATTACTCTCTAGTGGATTCCAGTCACCAAATCATCTTTGTTCTCCTATTTTTTTTTATTTTACTAAGATAGTATCTATTCCTCTATATTGTCAGGTTGTGAATCATGGAGTTCCTTTGTCTTTGATGGAAATAATGAAGGAAATCGTTAGGGAACTCATTCAACTACCTCTAGAAGAAAAACTCAAATACAAAATGCAAGAGTTAGAAGGCTTTTCCATGCCTTTGTAGGCTCAGATGACCAAATACTAGATTGGGCAGATATCATATCCTTGACTACTCTACCTCCGCAAAATAGAAAAATGGATTTCTGGCCAAAAGGGCCAGTAGATTTTAGGTACCCAAGTATTTGTGACATATTATTTTCTCTTTTCACTTTTCCATAGATATTTGAAGCATATCTACTTCAAATTTCTATCCTTCTAACTTCCATCAAATTTTAATTTTCAATCTAATTGCACCAACCATTTGTTACAGAGAAACCGTGGATCAATACGCTTTTGAAACTCAAAAGTTGGACAATGTAGTTTTTTGCCTCTTATCAGAGAATGCTGGGCTGAAACCAGATTGTTTCATTAATGTGTGTGGGAAAATAATACAAAGGATGTAAATGAATTAATACCCACCCTGCCCAAGACCACATCTGATTTAGGGTTAAGCTCTCATTCAGATGAATATGCTTTGACAGTTTCTCTGTAGGACGATGAAATAGTTGGACTACAAATCTGCAAGATGGTCAATGGATTCCTATTCAACCCACCCCTGATGCTCTAGTTATCAATACTGGGAACATGCTTGAGGTAATCAAGATGTGTTTTAACAAACTTTGGACCAAAACAACCTGTAGGAACCATCAATTTATGTTAACTTATTTTCAAGAATGTTTCCATGGGTGGATAATTTTGAGGTTTCATGTATTCAAGATTACAAAAGGCTTCCCTCTACAATATTGATTTATCATTTGGGTTTAATTAATGGGGACTAATGTTTGATAATAGTAGATTCATATCAAATGTAAATTTTTCCTTTTGTGTGTTTTTTAGGTACTAAGCAATGGAATATACAAGAGCTCTAAGCATAGAGCAGTCACAAACATTGACAAGAATTGAATTTGCATTGCTATGTTTTATGGTCCAAGTATTGAAGCAAACATCGGCCCTGTTCTTGAGCTCATAGATGAGATGCATCCCTATCAATATAGAAGATTCATTCGTGTAGAGTATATGGAGAATTTTATTTTTGGGAAACTTGAAGGGAAGAAGAAGATGATTAAATTTGTCAAAATTAAGTCATTACTTTCATGATTTGAATCTGTTCAATATGGTTAAGACAGAGGTCAGGAAGGAAAATGATATACACTTACAATTTGATGAGATTTTTTTCTCATGGGTATTTTTGGATTTTTAGTTTAAGTAAGTGTTCAGAGATCACTAATGTAATGAATTGCATGATTTTGGAAAAAGAGGGGTAAAAATTTATTAAGAAAAAAAGGAATACAACAAAGAGAGCTCAACAAGGAGCTGGATCCTGAGCAACAAGATCATCAAATTCTTGCACCATCTCAAAGGAAAGTTTCCACCTATCCATATTATTCCAACCCGGATCATGACTAGAAGCCCATTTGGCTAAACAATTAATAGCTCTGTTCCATTCATGAGGAATATAAGTGAACCTAATGAACTAAAAAGAGGTAGAGAAGAGTATAATATGATTCATAATAGTGGTCAGCTGCCAACTTACATCATCAAGCTCCTGCGAGGAAAGAAAGTTCACCACCACTTGGGAATTAGACTCACAGATAATCTAACTCCATCCCCGCAAACAAAACTATTCCATACCATATAAAATAGCTTGAGTTTCCATGAGATTGTTAGTGTAATCATCCTTATGAACTAAGAAAAAAGAATTTAACATCACCAAAACTACAATGAACCACTCTCCTAATACCAACAGGGCCTAGATTCCCTCAGGAAGAACCATTAGTGTTAATTTTCAGAACTCCACAGGGAGGAGGAGTCCACTACCCATCCTGATTTACCTAACCTTTCCTCTGATGTTGAAGCTACCTAGACACGAAAGGAAACCTTTGAGCTACAACCCCATCCTGAAGATGAAAATTGAGGTAATTGCATATAGCAAGATCAACCAGATCCATACCCCCATCTAGCTCACACTTCACTTGAATAGTTTCCTAAAGAGAATGTGAGATCTTCCACCAAAGATGCAAAACACCAAGCTGAACATCTTGGAATATTCGATGATTCTTCTCCAACCAGATATGCCAAAGCAGGAATGATGGGGCAGCAATACAAGCAACATGGAGAGGAGAAGACTTGGAGGGAGCACTACCCAAGCAGGCCCAGAACTCAGGCAAAGAGGAAGCATGCCTACAAGAGCAACCCCAAGAACTCCACCAAAGATGCCATAGATAAGTTGAATAGGAGCAATGGAAGAACAAATGGGAGATAGACTCCTTCCCATTACCACACAAAACACAATAAGAGGGGCCCTAAAATCCATGTTTACAAAGATTATCCCATGTAAGAAAGTGGTTGTGAGCCACTACCCACATGAAATAATTGCACTTGGAACAAGAAACTTTATTCCAAACTTGCTTCCACCAAGGGACCTCAACATCCCCAAATAATTTTTTGGTTATCTCCTGATACCTAGCAAAGACATGATATTTACCAGACAAGGTACCTCCCCAAGCCAAAACATATGTACCTAGCAAAGAGGAACACTCTCTAGAGGCTAGAATCTGAGAAAGCACCTGATAATCCATGTCTGTGCCTCCAGGAGGCCAATCAGAAGAATGCTTTCAATTGTAACCAACAACAGGTCCCAATTGATAAGGAGTCTTGTAATGAGCCACTTTATCCCATCCAGTAGCATGAAAAGAGTCAAAAAGAGACTGAAGATGAGGGTACATGGATAAAATGGAAGGGAATCCATCCCAAGCATCAGACCAAAACAAAGCCTTAGAACCTCCTTTACATATCCAAAATAGACCCCTCTTGACTAACACCACACCTGTCTTCAAATTATGCTAGACCATTTAGCCATGACCTTCAAGAGGAAGTGCAGAAACAGAGCAAGGATCAATACCATGAAAATATTTATGAGTGATAATATGAGCCCAAAGTTGATGTTGTCAGAGCACCATCACTAATATAGTTTAGCAGCCAATGCTTGACTACTCAAGAGAGTTGATCGAAGACCAAGACCACCTTCCTTTTTAGGCCTACAAATAGTTGCTTAACTAATCAAGCTCCATTTAGTACTATGCAAATTACCACACCAAAGGAATTGCTTAGAAAGAGCATCAAACTCCTTGAGAAAGTAAACATGAGCAGCCTGAACCATGCTTCTATAAGTAGGAAGAGCTTGGATAACAAATTGAAGAAGAGTAACCTAGGAAGCAATAGAAAGCCATCTATGAGTCCAATGAAACAACAATAGGAATGCAAAGATAAGTCAGAGGAAGTGACCCAATCCGAAACTGCAGGATACAAACAATCCTCTGTTAAATAGGATTAGGAGTGTTAAAAAATTAAATGAAAGATTTGTACTCATTAACTTTCTGGCCTGAAGTTGCTAAATAAATGTTCGAGGTATGTCGAAAGGCTTTAGCTTCCTTGATCATAGCAAGACCCACAAGAGCAAAATCATCAAAAAATTGAAGATGGGAAAGAGAGGGTAAGCCATTACCCCACCGCCACCCTTGAATAGAATTCTGGGACACTTGATACTTAATGAATCTACCCAAGCCTTTGGCCATGATGATGAATACATATTGGGAGAAAGGATCACCCTAGAAGAGGCCTTTAGAGGCAACAAATAGCTGAGAAGGTTGACCATTAATAAGAATAGAGAAGGAGGCAGAAGTAACACAACTCATAGTCCAACTCACCCAGTCGGAGCTAAATCCAAAAGAAAGAAGAAAACACCTTAGAAAGATCCATTTAATTCTATCATATGCTTTAGCCATATCCAGCTTAATAAACATAGCTCTCTCCCTTGAAGTAGCCATAGAGTGAATAGCCTCAGTAGCAATAACCACCCCATCCAAAATTTGTCTTCTAGCAACAAAACCACCTTGTTCTTCTGATATAATAATGGGAAGCCACTTTTTAGTTCTCTTAGCAATCAACTTAGTAATAACTTTGTAAACCACATTACGTAAGGCAATTGGTCTAAAAAACTCCAATTGATTAGCACCTTCTCTCTTAGGAATAAGAGTCAAGAATGTAGAATTCAAAGCCCAAAGCATCTACTTGCTAGAATAGGATTCCTTAACCACCTCCAACAAATCATGATTAATGATGTCCCAAAATTCCTAAAAGAACTCAACTGGAAAGCCATCAAGACTAGGAGCCTTCCCCTTAGGCATGCCAAAGACCACCTCCTCCATCTCTTCCAAAGATATTGGATGCATGAGATAATCATTCATTTCCTGAGTGATAAGGGAAGGAATACAAGACAAAATAATATTTTCTTCATTATCAACAGGAGAAGAGTCCTTAGAGAAGAGGGTAGAAAAGTACTGAGTAGCCTCCTGGAACAAAGACGGCAAGGAATTCAGTTGGATACCTTGAGAATTAACCAAAGAAGAGATATTGCTCTAATTCTGATGAGATTGCACTATTTTATGGAAAAAGGCAATGTTTCGATTGCCTTCCTGGAGCCAATCAACTCTAGCCTTTTGCTTCCAACAAATTTCCTCTTGAAGTTCTCATTCTTCTAAAGCTCTAGAAGCAAAGAATTCAACCCTTCCAAGATCCTCTGAGAAACCTCGATCTCTAATCTCCCTTGTGATGACATCAAGATCTTCTTGAGCAAGTCTCTTCATAAAGTGAAGGTTCCCAAAACATTGTCTATTCCATATCCTGAGCTACCTTTTAACATATTGAAGCCTTTTAAGAAATGAGAACATTGCAGTACCATATGCAGGAGCACCATCTTTCCACCAACATAAAACAAAATCACGAAGAGAGGAGTCACGAAGCCACATCAACTAGAACTTAAAAGGAGGATTCTTTGGAACACAAGCTCCAACAACCAAAAAATTGATTGGCCAATGATCAAAACCCCTCCAATCAAGGATTTCCAAAGAGAGAGTAAGGGTGCCACTAATCCAGAAGCAAGAAACAAGAAATTTGTCTAGATGTTCTAAGATAGCATCAACTCTAGTCCTTCAATTATTCCAAGTATAGAGACCATTAGAAAGCTTAACATTAGAGAGATGCAAAAGAGATATGTGTTGCCAAAGAAGAGCAGAGGAAGGCCCTAGTCTAGCTAAACCACCTTGCTTCTCCTCCAGACTTAAAACTAAATTGAAGTCCCCTACTAACACCCAAGGATGATAAGGGTGACAATTTCTAACATATTGAATATGGCTCCAAAGTTCCTCCTTTCCCACAAGATCAACAAGCGCATACACATTAGTAACCATGATTACCTCTCCTAAGTCTAAAGCAGAAGCTACCATAGAGAGAGCTGAGCGAGAAGACAGCCAACCAAGGGGAGAAATTTTCTGTGGATCCCAAAATATAGCTAAACCACCAGCACTACCTATTGCCCCAACACACTAGCATTGGCCACAAGACCAAATACTAGAGGCATGTTGGACCATAGACTCCATAGAGAGCTTATTCTCTTGGATACAAAACACATGGGGACTGTGGTCAACCACCAAGTTCTGAATAGCCTTTTTTCAAGTATGCTATTCAACCCCCTAACATTCCATGAGAGAATAATCCTCATTGGGTAGAATTGGGAAAATGAGCATCCAAAGGTTTCACTAACCTAGACTCAATCAATATATCTCCTATGAGTTTAATCTTCTCTTGGTCTGTTTTGTGCCCACTCCTTAGAGGGGGAGTAAAAGAACCTAACTTAAAGGGTTTAGGCATCAACCCCAAAGGGAGAGGAGATCCCTTGCCCTTACTTGATGGTAGCACATCCTTAATCAAGTTAGCCAGAACAACATCATTATCGTCCAACACCACAAGTGTCACTAGAGCCTCTGACATAGGAGCTACAAGGACCTCACAGTTCTGATATACCACAACTTGGGGTGCACCACAAGTGTCATTAGGAACAAATCCCTCATCTAGGCAAACTAGATCAGAAGAGATAGGAGGAGGAATACCCTCCTCTAGAAGCATACTATCTAGCACCTCAAAGTGATTAAAACCTGAATAAGATAATCTTTCTTTCAAAGGGCTCTTTTGACCATGCTCCTTAGCTCATGAGCGAGCAGGGGTAAATCAATCCTTATCTTGCATTTGAGCCTTACCCTTACCTGTAGCATCTTGTGGATTCGACCCCTTGGTAGTATTAGCTATCTGAGATTGTCCTTTCCCTATAGTATCTGCCAAACCACCAGCATTGCCAGCTATAGAACCATCCACTCCTTTGGAAGTCAAGTTACAGGGGCACTGACGCTGTAAATGACCATACTCATGACAAATTCGATAGCAGAAAGGGAGGGATTCATAATCTAATTGCTACACCCAGGAAGAAGCCCCAAGACAAATTTCCAAAGAATCTGGTAATGGGTTATTCAAATTAATTTCAACACAAATTCTAGCATAAGAAATAACCTTTTTATCAAGGGATTGATGTGCAATCGCAGTCAGCTTTTCCACCAAAGTAGCAATTTTTCAGAGGATGTCTTCATGCCAAAATTTCAGGGGAAGGTGAGGCAAGCAAACCCAAACTGGCACTGTTGAAGGGAGATCCTCAGCAGAATTAAATCATGAATGCTAGGCTTTGACAAATAACCCCACATGATTGTAGAAATAAGGGCCTCCTTCAAAAACACGATCATGATCAGACATGCAAGAGAATACAACAAAAAAATAACTATTCCCTTCCAACATAATCTCCATATCACCTTCCACCTGCCATGAGCGGTAGATCCATGCCTGAAGAGCGGATAGGGAAATCCGGATTCCAAGAAATTTGCATATCAAAGCATGCTTAGTCTAATATTCAATGTCCTCCATTACAGCCGCTAGAGGAATAACCAGAACAAGGTGATCATGGCTACGTGGAAAACAACCATTAACTTTTTTCAACTTGGAGCTCTCCTTGAATAAAATGATTTAGATCTCATTGCATGCACAGTTGGAGAAGAACCATCTGTTTTCACCAACACAGAAGAAATCCCAGGCCCTGCCATGCAAACAATAAAATCCTCAATCCAAAATTGACTACAAAAGATTTCCAAAATCACCCACGCAAACTATGTCTAGCAGTCAGCAATCCAAATAGAACAAGGAAAAAAATCAGTAAAGATCAAACAACAATTATAGGCTAGGGAAAGAGCCCTAGCCTAGCGGGCAGCCAACACTTCTATATTTTAAGAAAGATAAATGTTTCAATTGCATGATTAAGTAATGTGGAGAGTCGTAGTTTTTAACATTGACAAGACTATTACTCATTTAAAATGTTTCAAAATTATTAATGGAAGAAATTTAACTTTAAGATCTATATTTTGTTTATAGATTTTTCAACTTAAATAATTCTTAATACTGTGTATTTTGTTATCTTTAGATATATTATTTGATTTGACACTATTTTTACTCCTTGTTACTATTAAGTAAAGTAACAAGAATCGAAATCAGATCGACAATCATGAATTGGCCATGAATCCCAACCGAATTGGCCATGAATCAGCGAATTTAAAAAACCTTTGAAATTTAGTAACTTATTTCATAAACCCTTTATCACTGATATCATTCACCAATTCAAAAAAAATCGTTTGACTTGAATCGAATCACCGAATAGCATGAATTGTGTGAATTGCAGTGATTGTTGAAACTAAGTCTATGCTGACAACTATGCTATATTTAGAATCTTTGATTTAGAGAGAAAATGTTGAGACTTGTTAAATTATTCTACCGTGTATATAATAAGACCAATGAGATTGAGATTCGTTGAATTAGCTACACAGAGATGTATATAATAAGGCCAATGCTGATGAACATTAGAAAATGTAGTAGCGGGTTTCAAATTTCTGATTCATTTAATCTCAGAACATTTAGTTGCCCTTTATTATTCATTGACTTAATAAAGAAATCAAATTATCTTATCTGTCCAGGCTACGTAATCTGATTTTCAGATTGGTTACACTGTTACATTATCTGTCACAACCTGATTCCTTATGTATGTACCGATTTAATCGGCAATAAAATTGAAATGAAATTATTGGAGATGGTGGTGAACTTTTAATAATGTCAAATAATGCTAAACCATCTGCAATAACTAATTTTCATAACTTTCATATCATGCCTATCTTCTTGAATCATATTTGTGGAGTAAATCAGTTGCAGGTAGTTATATCACCTTCTTTCTTGTTCTATTTTGGGGGAAAATTTGGGGAAAAATAGGGGATTTGTAGCTGGAGAAGCCCATAGAAACACTTTTTTTCCCTCCTACAATAGGAGGCCTTGAAAACCAACTATCTTTATCTGAGTGCGGGATCCACCTTGTATCAAAAGAAATATCCATGATATGATAGATGGCTATAGCAAGATATCATGATTAGACCAAACCACGACATTGTAGATGGTAGTACTTGGCAAATGAAGCTTTCCAAGGCTCCAGCCATGCCTCACAACAAAGATTGGAGTACAAAGCCATCTTCCTATAAAAAATAAAAATAGAGATATTTTCCATTAGATTAGGTTTTACCATCTACAGAACACGGAGATATCACTCGGAGCTAGAGAGTTGGAGAAGAAATGAGGAAAGACAAGAAATGATATAGGAGGAAAATGAACTTGAAGTCGGTATATATCGTCTGACATTACAGGTTCCCATTCTTGCATAAATCCATTTTTTTTCCAGCGCACTCAAATTATTGTCTATATATATATATATTGCAAGAAGATATTCTCTGTGCATTCAAGCTTGTTCATATTGAATGATCATGCTCTCAGTATATTAATTTAAAAGAAATAGGATAATGTTTATAGAAGGAATCGTTTTTCGCTATATATATACTCTTATATACAATAAGAATCTATGTCATTCTGAGTGTCAAATGTCATACGGCATTAATAACCCATTTTCAACATGCTTACTGATTTCATATCCAGTTCTTGGCTGATGAAATCTTGATTGGGATCAACTATATTCTACGTATGCTCTAACCCTTGTATCAGCTCATGAGCTAGTCTGAAGGATTGCACAAGTTGCACTATTTTCTTTCTTGTGTGGATGGATATATCTACATGTGGTTGCACAAAGATTGGGTCATTTCCATGTTGTGTTGCTCTAATTGCTTGTAAAAAGTACAAAGTTGTGTCACCTTTTAGGCTGAGTTATCAGAATGACTAAATGTGAGTGTTTCTATCTAAATATCAATTTGGTTCAAACATATGATCTAAATAAATTCATTCTAGCTAAGTTATATATGGTCTTATACTTTTTCAATTGGAAACGTCTATTAAATGCATGTTTTATACTAGTTTGTATCCAATTATTAAATAAATAAAATTATTTGAGAAAAGTGGTGCTTCAATAACTCTTACTATTTGTGATGATATATATTTAATAATAAACACCATTTTATATAACTCAGAGTCAAGACTATTCTCATATAGACTTTATAGTGTTTTCATTAGTTATAGTATATTATAGTTAAAAAAATTTATAACGATGCAATTTAACACTCAAAAAAATGTCAGATTTGAGAAAGAAAAAAATATTAAATCATATTAAAAAAATTTAAAAAATTATATGACATTCTAGAGGAGAGTGTTCTCTTCTAGAATGTATAACTTTTCTCCCTGTTAGAATAGATTTATTTTGAAAAATGTGGTAGGAGATGAAAACTACCAATTTTAAATGAGTTGAAATTTGAATTATTATAAAAGAGAAAATATAGGTGTAAAGCTGATTTTAACTTTTTGATTGTTCTAGCTATATATGTTATCCATAACATAGTTTGAGATCAAAGGGAAATCAGTTTATTTCCATATGGTTTTGTGGTAGGAACTAGACCCCTAATTTTTAGTATTTTTTAGCAGCTAAAAAATTATATATAAAAATTAAGAAAATATATCAATTCTTATTCCAAATAATTATTAAAAATTATAATACTAAACTTCCTCCATTTCTACACATTTCATTAGTTTACTTCATTTTCAAATTCAAAATAATAATACCAATTTTAAGTCATTCAATGTGAACAATTATACTTTTATTAGTCATTTCCTTTACAAAAGGGTGACATAGGTTTGTGCTTTGACTTCACTATCTCTGACTATACCCTACTTAATTAATGTTTCCACGCAAGCAACCAGCTAGAATAGGGTGCTCAAGAGCTCTTTGTTGCTATTCTTATTTAGTTCATTCCTCCAAGCAGTCCACAAAGATGTATATTTGGGACCAAAAGCCAAATTGTAGACAATTCCCTTGTGATCTGTGAAACTTAGATGGAATTGAGCCATTATTATTCAATTGAGAACTCCATTGTCTCACTTATTGTGCCACAAGTTTCTTACTTATTGTTTCTTGCATTAAGTAGGATTGAATTAAATTCTAGAAGTTTACTGGATCGCTTGGAGCACCACTTTCACTAGTCGACCAAATGAAACATATATGTTATGTTATGGCATGTGGTGGCATGCATGTTTGAATGGTCCTCTAGAAATTTATGTCTTTGACATTATTAAAATTACTTTTTGAATCACACATTGAGACTATAAATGTGTGTTCTTAAATTCATTCAAGCACATTGAGTACCTTAGTACCTAGGATTATTATTGTGATATAGTAAAACTATGTTATTTCAAATGAGTACTTACAAAATTATATTTGAAATGTGTTCTTGCACTGTGATATATTCTTTTTATTGAGAAAGGCATAATAGACACCTTTATCTATTGATATAGAACCTTAGATCTTTATGAGAGTAAATTTGTAAGTGTAAGTCTTTCTTTCATGACTATGTAGATTAATGGAGTGTCCTAGGTAAGAATTATATCCAAAATATGAAGTCATGATTTTTTTTAAATTGTAGGTTGGATCATAGGGATAGTAAGGACTCTCTTTTTTATGTTTCTTCCAACCTCTTACTGGTCTCTAGAATTGGTGTTGCTAATGGTGCTACTACAATTTACTTATAAATTTAGAATATCTCAGTATCCATGTTTATTGTGTAATATGTTACTGGTACACATCACAATTATTTTACAGTGAGATTGTCTTAAAATGCATATTTTTATTGAATTCATGCATATGAGATAGCTTAGACAATACATGTTCAGTGGAACTATGCTCTATTATGGTAGACTTTCTTATGTGATTAAGAAAAGTAAATGAGATTACTTCATGGTGCATTTGAAATTCAAATATGACAAATGAAATTACTTTATTAAAGCTTCTTATTCTCTTAGTGATGTTAGAAGTAGTCAAATGTAGTCTTTTGAGTCATTAATATTTTCATACATTCGATTATGTAGTCATTTTATCCTTCATTCTAGTTATCATATAGATTGCATATATGATTTGATGATGATATGTTTCGAAGAAGTAATTTGAGAGTCTTATACTAATTGAGTGATGGTTCTATATGATATGTTCAATGATGTCACATTTGAAATTACTCATGATGCTTATCTTCCATGTTTCACATGCATTTATGATGGTTATGATGTGAATTGGAAATAAGGATGATAAATTTATATTTGATTTTGTTAAGTTGGATACTGACTTAATTATGTGTTTTGTGAGTGTCTCAATGGTTTTAGAATATGACTTCCTTGACCACACAATTCAATTATCACTCTTGATTTTACCTTCTTAGACTTTATCATTTCCAGGCTGAGCATCTTTCATGTTAGGAAAGATTCTAAGGAAGCTTAATAGCTTTGTGGTAGGGTGGTAAAGCACTCATACAATATTCTTTTCCCTCGTGTTCTTAGATAGGGTCTAGAGCCCATTTCAACTTGGTCATAATGTTTAGACTATTTGGTATCTAGTATATGTATTCTTTTAAATTTGATGTTAATTAAATATTAATGTTGATTGGTAAATATTCAAATTACCTTGACTCTCTTTGACCTTTTGCATTTTATGGAGATCATTGATGTGGCACTCTAGGAAGGTCAGAGACCCTCCTGTTTCTCTATAGATATGAAAATGCTATAATTTAATTTCTTTCCCTTTGGGGACAACATGTCTATGACCAGGCTTTAGTGTTGTGTAGAAAAATCATTTTTAGAATCAAATCTAGAATCATGCTTGACATACCCGCTCTATAAGGTTTTTGTTTGTGTCCATCAGTTTTCTCCATTATCAGGTCTTTCATTTGACTGTTGATTGAGGTAAGTGAAATTTCTTAGCAAAGAAATAAAAGGTAGCTTTTATTTTTTCTTGGCTTCAAAATTATATATTAAGGTTTTATTATTAGACAAAAAATGTTAAATTGTAAAAAATGTCTTACCTTTTTTATACTCACATTTTGGAAAATTATAATAGGTTGCTATCTTGAAAATAACAACTTCCTACTTCTTTGTCCATTTATACTTTATAGAATTTTGACACTATTATATTATATAATGAATGGCTGGCATAGAAATAGGTTGCTATCTTGAAAATAACAACTTCCTACTTCTTTTTATATTTATACTTATACAAAAAAATTTCACTATTACACTTTATAATTAATAGCTTTTTTAAAAATCACATTAAAACTTGATTTCTGAATAAAATTATCAAATAGTCAAATATGTAATTTATAAAGGTAGCACCCACATAAAGGTATATTAATTCCAATCAAAAATTGGATGGAAAAAAATGTTGTCATTGGGTTAACTGGACGATTGTGTAAATTTTGTTCTCAAATTAAAGAGAGGCTTAGTAGTTTTAAAATGTTCCCAACCTCACATCGTGATTGAATGGATGATGACTCCACCCTCCTGCATTGAATTCAAGCCTTGCTATTTCATACATGAAAATATTGTACTTTGAATTTTGTTCTAGGTTTTTGTAGGTTGGATCAAACTATATTTGAGCATAAGAAGAGAAAATAAGATGAATAAGGAGCTCTTCCTTGCTCTAGAAATTGGAGATGTCACCAAAACTAAAGTGATAGATAGGCAAGTTCTTCTTGAAGTTACTTTTGAGGGAGATACTCCTCTACATATTACTGCGAGAGAAGGCCATCTGCATATTGTTGAATGGATTATTTTAGTGAAACTCTTTCTAGATTGAAAAGTAAATTAGTTATCAATTGTATTTGGTTGGCACAGTTGAAGCGCTGGCCAATAAGCTCAATCGTCTTCATCACCAATGTCAACCACTTATCATTAATATTTTTAGTGAACTTCATGACATAGTGAAATAGCATTTATTATGTATTTTCCTATAAATATAATTAATGGGGCATGTGTTTAGTAGAGCCCATTGTTTGGGTTTCTCCTTTGGCTTCATCTATGTGATATTATAATTGGGTTTCTCTCCTATATTGTGTTATGGTTTTTAACTTCTGGCATAATCTTGAAATAAGATTTGGAATTCGTCATTGCACGAAGCTACTAAATACGGTAATCTAGATCTAATAAGATATCTCCTTCAGCAGAGGAAATATTTTGTGTACAATTACAATATGTTCAAAGAGACATCAATGATAATAGCTTGCAAGTATGGTCTAAGATGATGGATAGGCAGAGGACAAAAAAATAAATGCATAGAATAATATGATGTGATGCCGCACAATAAACTATGTTATATTTCATTCCACCATAATATCAAATGAGTACATACAACCTTTTATAAGAAAGCATACAATATTCTAGAGAAATCTATTATTAGCCAAGAAGATGAAACATCTACAAAATTCTAGAAAAAATATTACAACCGACTCTTTGGAAAAACCCTAAACCTAAACCTAACAATCTAGAAGCATAGTTTAAAATGAGAGATCTAGAACTCTCAATGAGAAGAAGCAATACATGAAGTAGTTGGAGTAGGTAAGGGCAGGGAAGATTAAACTGACAGCTAGAAGCCTACATCACCAACACTCCCCCTTAATCTTCACTGCCATGTATGTCTATAATGCCAATACTTTCTCGAAGATGTTCAAAGACATTCTTTGCAAGAGGCTTTGTGAAAATGTCTGCCAATTATTCTTTGGACTTGCAAAACTTAAGACATATGTCACCATTATTCACTAATTCACAAATATAATGATATCTTATATCTATATGTTTACTATGTTGATGAAAGACATGATTTTTTGATAAAGTAATTGCAGAATTATTATCACAATATATTCTTGTAGGTTCTTCTTGTGGATGCTTCAAGTCTGAAAGTACTCTTCTCATCCATATTGCTTGACAGGCTGTTGATGTTGCTACAACATATTCTACTTTAGCTGATGATAAGTTCACAATTGGTTGCTTCTTTGAAGCCCAAGAAATAGCTCCTGGTCTTAGGTGAAAGATATGTCCTGAAGTGCTTCTTTTGTCATCAAAGCTACCTACCCAGTCACTGTCTGTATAGCCAATCAGCTTGTAATGATTTGAATGTGCATATAAGATCCCAAAGTTCTTTGTTCTAGCTATATACCTCAGAATCCTCTTTCCAGCTTTCCAATGAGTTTCTTTTGGTTTATCCATGAATCTTGAAATGAGACTAACTCCATGCATTATATCTGATCTTGTAGCTGTCAAATATAAAAGGCTGCCAACTAATCTTTTGAATAAAGTTGAGTCTACATTAGGACTTTCATCATTCTTGCTAAGTTTTATACCCAACGCAATTAGTGTAGGGGCTGAATTCACATTTGACATTTTAAATCTTTTCAACAAATCAATAGCATACTTACTTTGACAAATGAAAATGCCTTAATCATTTTGATTTACTTGTATCCCAAGAAAATATCTCATGAGTCCCAAATCTTTCATATCAAATTTATTTTTCATGGTTGGCTTGAAATTGTTAATTGACATATTACCTGTGAATATCAAATCATCTACATATAAGCAAACTATTAATATTTCTCCTTCATTTTTCACTTTGACATACAAAGTTGGTTCATAGCTACACTTACTAAAACCATTGTTCACAAAATAAGAGTCTATTTTGTTGTACCAAGCTCTAGGAGCTTGCTTCAAGCCATATAGTGCCTTCTTCAGCTTGTATACCTTATGTTCTTCTCCCAAAATTTCATATCCTGGTGGTTGTTTTATATACACTTCTTCTTCTAAAATGTCATTCAAGAATGCTGATTTCACATCCATTTGATAAACCTTCCAATTATTTTGAGCTGCAATGGATAAAATCATTCTAATAGTGTCTAATCTTGCCACAGGTGCAAATGTCTCATTGTAGTCTATACCTGGTTGTTGTGTGAAGCCTTTGGCTACTAGCCTTGCCTTGTGTTTCTCTACTTTTTCATCAGCATCATATATTTTTTAATATACCCACTTAACTCCAATCACATCCTTGCCTTTAGGAAGATCTACTAAGTCCCAAGTATCATTCTTTTCTATTGACTGAATTTCTTCATCCATGGCTGAAATTCATTTGTCATCTTTAATAGCTTCTTCAAAATAAATTGGATCAACATGTGCTAAGAGTGCAAAATTAATGCTTAAGTCATCATTTTCAGCCTCTTGTAATTCATCATATATATCTCTAAGACTTCATGTCTTCCTTGAAGTATTTATAGTTCTTGATCTTAATGAAGCAAGTGTTGGATTAGATGATTCACTGCTATTAGTGCTTGCTGGAGTAGTAGTGTTTTGAGTGGTAGGTGCCCTTGTAGGTGTTTTAGTAACATTTGTTTGTGTTGTAGAGTGCACATCTTGAGTTTCATTTTCCTCATTTTCTTGTGGAACACTAGTTGCAACTGTAGTTGACTTATCCAAGCTACCATCCCATGCTTCTTCTTCTACAAACTCAACATCACGACTTATTATTAACTTCTTTGTGATAGGATTGTATAGCATATATGCCTTGGATTGTTCACTATATCCCACAAATATGAACTTCTCTCCTCTATCATCTAATTTTTGTCTCACTTCTTGAGGTACCAATGAGTATGCCACACAACCAAACACTCTCAAATGTGCTATATTGTGCTTCCTTCTGCTCCAAGCTTCTTCAGGTGTTCTATTTATTACTGCTTTTGTTGGACATCTATTTAGTATGTATGTTGAACATGCAACTGCTTCAGCCCAATACTCATTTGGCAAGTGTTTTTCCTTTAACATACTCCTTGTCATCTCCATAATTGTTCTATTTTTTCTTTCTGCTACTCCATTTTGTTGTGGAGTGTACCTTGCTGTAAATTGTTTCCATATGCCATTTTCTTTGCAAAAATTCAAAAAATCATTTGATATGTATTCTCCACCTTGATCAGTTCTTAATGTTTTAATAGAGTATTCACTTTCTTTCTCAAATTTTGCCTTGAATTCTTTAAAGACAACAAATACATCTGATTTATACTTCACAAAATAAATCCAAACTTTTCTGCTGAAATCATCAATAAATGTCAAGAAATAAAGTTTTCCACTTAAGGATGGTGTTTACATTGGTCCACAAAGATTTGAATGGACTATCTCAAGTGGATGTTTTCCTCTATAAGACTTTCCAACTAAAATTTTTTCTCTATGTTGCTTTGCCAATTTACAACTCTCACATGTTGTCTTAAGTGGCTCTATTGATGGCAACCCATAGACCATTTGTTTCTTATATAAGAGTTGTAACCCTTTAAAGTTTAAATGACAAAACCTTAAATTCCATAGCCAAGATTTGTTTTTGTGGAAAGCTTTGAATGTAGATTCAGTTACTTTTTGCAATTCATTTGGCTCTAAGAATAATTCACTTTGGATTTTAAGTGGGAACATTCTATTTTGAGTCATTTCAACTTTTGCGATCAACCTATTGCTTGGTCTTTTATCTAGAATCACACATTCACCATTTTCAAAATGTATTCTATATGCCTTTTATACTAGTTGTCCAATGCT
Organism: Cupressus sempervirens; assembly: GCA_028749045.1. Classification (NCBI taxonomy): domain Eukaryota; kingdom Viridiplantae; phylum Streptophyta; class Pinopsida; order Cupressales; family Cupressaceae; genus Cupressus; species Cupressus sempervirens. The sequence goes on along the minus strand of CM053787.1, from coordinate 772,718,351 downwards.
TATGAGATTTTGTTGCAATTCGGGAACATAATATACATCAGGAATTTCCTTTTCTTCACCTTTCTTAGTTCTTATGCTAATTGACCCTTTTCCCATGACTGAGATTTGATGATCATTCCCCAACTTAACCTCTAATTTTACTGATTCATCTATTGTTGAGAATATCTCCTTAGACCCACTCATATGGTTACTACAACCACTATCTAAGAGCCATACTTCTTTAGAACTCTCTTGTGCAACATTGCATGTTATCAAGATGGTGTTTTGCTCACTAGTGTTGGGCTGACTTTCATTTGTAAAATGTGCCTTTTGCATATTCATGTCATATTGTCTTCTTCTACACTCAGATGCAAAATGTCCAAATTTATTACAATAATGACATTGGATGTTAGATTTTTCATACCTTTCTCCTTGATGGTGGTTGCTCCCCCTTCCTCTTGTTGATGTGAAATTGGTTTGTGAGCTTGACGTTTGCCTTCTACTCTCAAACTGTGGATTTTCTCTTCCTCCTCTTGGTGTAAAACATCCTCTACCTCTATTGTGATATGATCTTCCTCTAGTTCTTCCAAATGAAAGTTGAGTCTTGAAAGCATTCTCCAATGATGAAGTTCCCAAATGATTCAACCTTTGTTCATGTGATAAGAGAGAAACCATTAACTCATCTATTGATAGCAAGGAGAGATCCTTAGATTCTTCAATGGCTGCAACTCTTGAATCAAACTTATTTGGTAGACTTCTAAGTATTTTCTCTACAACTTGTTGATCTCCAAGGGTTTCTCCATATGATCTAATCTGATTTACTATCCCCATTGTTTGAGTGAAAAATGAGTCTATTGAATCTGAATCTTTCATTTGCAAATTTTCAAAATCTCTTCTAAGATTTTATAACTTTGAAGTTTTTACCTTTCCTGTGCCCTGGTATGTTGATTGCAAGTTGTCCCATGCTTTCTTTGAGCTTGTGGTAGTAGCTACCTTTGAAAATATTACTTCCTCCACTGCTTGCTGAATAAAGAATAGTGCCTTAGCATCCTTTTTCCTATTTTCTTTTAATAAATCCTTTTCAGCTTGTGAAAGAGCTTGATATGCTTGCTGGTTTGCTGGTTTAAGGAACCCACTTTCAACTAGATCCCAAACATCCTGAGAACGAAAAAGTATTTTCATTTTGATGCTCTAATAATCATAATTTTTGCCATTAAAAGTAGGAATTTGTGGCTGTGAAATACTTCCACTGGTTCTTGCCATGATTTGACAGTAAAACTTTCTAACTTGTAACCACTACAAACCCTTTCTCTTCGTTCCTCACATAGAAACTATGATCTCCTCCTTAGATATTTTTGCTCTCATTTGCCCTTCACCCACAATGACATCAGCCCATAAAAATAATGCCCAGAATTTCTATGGCTCTGATACCAATCTGATGGATAGGCAGAGGACAAAAAAATAAACGGACAGAACAATACGGTGTGATGCTGCACAATAAACTATTTTATATTTCATTCCACCGTAATATCAAATGAGTACATACAACCTTTTATAAGAGAGCATACAATATTCTAGATAAATCTATTATTAGTGAGAAGACGAAACATCTACAAACTTCTAGAAAAAATATTACAGCCGACTCTTTGAAAAAACCCTAAACCTAAACCTAACAATCTAGAAGCATAGTTTAAAATGAGAGATCTAGAACTCTCGATGAGAAGAAGCAATAAATGAAGTAGTTGGAGTAGGTAAGGGCAGGGAAGATTAAACCGATAGCTGGAAGCCTACATCACCAACATAAGACTCGAAGGTTGCATGGGATATTTAGGTTAGCATGCGCCTTTTTGTTTAAAGTTATAGAAAATATTATGTATTTATATTATCTATGTAAGTTAGTGACCATTGGGCTATGTGATTCATATGAGGCATGTTGGAAGCATTCATTTCTCTACCAGCCCCTCGTTCCTCAGTTGTTTACAACCCATTTTATGTATTCAATGCAATAGAGAATCCAACTATTTTAGTCTTTCATCGCCACTTGACTTCTATCCTCCCTATCAACCCATAATAAATTCAATGCATTGATAGAATATTTTTAAATATTTGCCGATAGGCTTTCATTTGTGGGCGATATCAGCCCCTTGAATTTCCTCATGCTATAGCTTCCAAACTAGAAATTTGTCGTTGAAATGTTTGTTGCCGAGCAGTGTTGGCAGAAGCTCTGACTCACAACGTCCAAACAGGTTTGCAGAGGAAATATTGTTCTTTGTGAGACACGGAGATGCTTTCAAAATTCGTGGCGTAGTGAATAGATAGTGATCGCCATTGCGTTCTCCATCAGGGATAAAGGCAAAATCACTGCATCCAACATATTATCCTTGAAAATTTCTAGGTACATCGCCGTATGTATATTATTATTTCAAGTAAATTGTATGGCTATAGAGGTTTTTTTTCTACAATAGTACATCAATTCATTCCACAGAGCATGTTAATAGAATGTGGATGAAGCTACAGGATATGGTCTTTGCAAATAAATTAGTTAGTATTTGAATATGGAAACATCTTACACATCTTCACCTTTAGTTTCCCATGAAACAAATAAGAAAGAAAGATATGAAACCGCTAATGAAGAAGAAATAGGCCCTCTAACCTCTAATTCAATAGGCATGTTTTCAGCTTTTGTTTCACCCATTCTATGTGAAATCAATCTTGGTCTTGCTAGTGCTATGTTGGGGATGCCATTGAATTTATGGTGAACACATTACTACTTCACCACCACTACACCCATTACAAATTGTAGGAATCAATTTCAACAAAATGTCATTTCTCCATTAACTATTATTTCATGATTAATTTATTGTGCTTTTAGGTTACTATTTTTTATTATTGTATTCCAGCCCCAGTTAATACATACTTTCATATCATACTGTAAATACGCTTGCAAATGTAATTTGGTTTCTTTCTCAACCTTCTTGGTTCACCAAGGTAAGGGCCACATGGGTGAGTTCGACATGGTAGTCCCAATTTATCAAAACTTGTATGCTACTTCAATGTCTGATTTCATTTAAACGTGCAACTTGAATTTGTTTGTGTGATGATAGTTCAATGATTTTCCAAACACGGTTTTCAATTCAACACCAACAATTGCACTAATAATTGCAGTATTTCTAGACAATACACTACAAGTTCACAAAGCAAAGAAGGATAGGGGAATGGCTTGGTCACTTAAATTTTGAACATTCAAAGAGGATAGCCATAGAGAGGAGTTCTACACACTTCCATTCAATCTCAATACATTCTTCCCTCCTACATGTGAAAATATTTGTTATCTTTTATATATTTGAGTGTACAAAGAAAAATGGAATGATTTCATCGCAAACATGAGAGTAGATATGAGGTTGATATGAATTATGGTAGCTCATTGATCAGTGCTTGTGTTGTTGGCAATTAAAATGCATCTTTCCTCAATTGGACTTATGAGATGGGCTTAAATTGTTTTTTGGTTGTTTTGTTCATCAAACTTACATCCATTTTTAATCAAAATGAGTATCTCATTCAAAAGTGAATTACAATTGCAATATATCTACAATATTGAATCATTTTATGCGATTCTTTTCATCTATAGTATCTCAGTAGTAAAGCTTGGCATGCTTGCTTCAGTAAGTAAAAACTATTTTTTTCCAGCTCCTCTTGTTGCTTCATTTGTCATCACCCAATCATCTATCCCCGAACCCAAACTAGTACTTTACCTTAACCTAGCCAATGAACCCATTCCCTTAGTAGCAAAGAAAGCATAGGAATAATGGGATGGCAATCATAAGAACTCGAGGAATAGGGTTGTTGATGTGTTGACAGAGAAATAGATGGAGTAGTGCTCTTGCTAATTTTTACAAAACAAAATTGCCTCAAAGTCGCTGCAACTTTTTAAATTTATTTTGCCAATTTTCTATTGTTTGTTGCAATTCATGTTGATTTAGATTCTAGATATGGACGCCTATCGGCTATACTCTTGGACCGTCCTGGGTTACAAGGGCTAGTTGTATTAATGTGTTTTTTATTCAAGAAGGTTCTCATACCTCTATAAATAGAAGATTTATATAATGCATTTTACAAAGCAATAAAATCATTTTTTCTTTGTTTAGTATATATATCTTCTCTCTCATTTTCTTCAAATTAGTATCAGCACATGAAGAGTTGGGCCTAGGAAGAAACGAAATATTTGTTGATATTTATAACTATTGTAGTACTGAATGGATCTTCTAATGTTTTATTGATTGTACGTCATAAGCTTCTAAAGTTGGAGATTAGTGATTGCGAAGATCTAAAGAAGAGAAGATGTCACTTTAATGTTTGAGAGGTGTGAGTTTGATTTCAAAGACTAGAGTCTATTGAGAAGATATTTGTTAAAAGGGGAAAATATGTATTGTATTGTTGTTTGTTTAAGCTATACTTCACTGGCTTAGAATTTCTTTGTGTTTTATCTTTGTAAAGAAAAATTTAAAATTGTTTACTATAGTTGTTATTGCAAGTATTAATATGACATCAGGGGTAGTATAGTTCAACTAGAAATTCTAATATTTTCTGGTAATGATTATGAGTTTTGGGCTATAAAACTTATAGTTTTAATGAACCACAAGATGAGTCTGGTTTATCACAAGAAGAAAAAGAAAAATTGCAAGATAACAGGGAAAAGGATGCTAAATCATTATTTCTAATTCAACAATCTTTAAATGTATCATTTTTTCCTAAGGTTTCTACAACTAAAAAGTCTATAATTGCATGAGATATTTTAGAAACAACATATCAAGGGACATCAAAAGTTAAGATACCTAAATTGCAAACTTTAAGACATGATTTTGAAAATTTGTGTATGAAAGATTTACACTAGTTCGATCAATTTCTAAATCAAGTAATGAGTATGATTAATTAGATTAGATCATATGATGATGATTTGACTAATCAAAAAGTAGTTAAAAAGATACTTCATAGTTTGCGTAGAGAATTTGATGCCATTATCATTGGCATTGAAGAGTCTAATGATTTCACAATACTCTCTATTGATAAGTTAATGGGGTATCTTTTATCTCATGAATCTAGAATGAAAAAAAATGATAGTTCTTCTTTAGAGAATACTTTTAGATCATGGGTATCTTTTGGCTGAGGAAGAGGAAGATCAAACTACAGAGGAAGAGGAAGAGGTGGAAACATAGATGGATGTATAATTCAAAATCAAGAAGAAAGGAAAACTCAATCCATCCAAAGTTTCAACAGAGGACATGTGAGAAGTTCATTCCAACATTCATCATCAAGGTTTGATAAATCTCAAATTCAGTGAAATTATTGTAAGAGATTTGGTCATTTTGCAAGTGATTGTAGAAAGAAACAAGAGGAGATTGTAAAGAATGGTGTTAATTACTCAGATGTATTTGATAACAATTAAGGATGTTTATTCATAACCTGTAATGTTTCTCAAGAAAGTTCTAGTGATATATGGTTCCTAGATAGTGGATGTAATAATCATGTGATTGGAAATAATGATTTATTTACTAGTTTGGATGATTTTGTAAAAATTGAAGTAAAGATGGGAAATGATAGTAAAGTCTCTATAATGGGTAAAGGTGTTATAAATGTCTTGACCAAAAATGGAGGAAAAAGGTTAATTGCTGATCTGTATTTTGTGCCTAGATTAAAGCATAATCTCATGATTGTTGGTCAACTAATGCAAAATGGGTACAAATTTTCCTTTGATAATGATGTTTGCACAATTTTGGATAGAAATCCTAGTGCAAGATTAATTCCAAGGGTCAACATGACACAAAAAAGAATATTCCTACTCAAGATTAATTGCATTCAAGGAGAAGAAGTTAGTTTCAAGATGATATTTTTAGACCATTCATGGCTATGACATTTGAGGTATGGTCATCTCCATTTTGATGCTTTGAGCTTGATACAAAAAAAAAATATGGTGAAAGGATTACCTCAAATAGTGCAACCACCAAGTTCATGTGAAAGTTGTATATTGACAAAATAACATAGAGAAAGCTTTCTAGTAGGAGATTCATATAGAGCTAGAACACTATTGGAATTAGTTCACACTAATATCTATGTACCTATGCAAACTCCATCATTAGGAGGAAGTGTATGTTTCTAAACATCTATTGATGATTTTAGCAGGAAGAGTTAGATATACTTTCTGAAATAAAAGAGTGAAACTTTTGAAGTATTCAAGGAGTTCAAGACTTTGGTAGAAAAGAAAAGTGGTCTATACATCAAGGTATTGCAATCTGATAGAGGTGATGAATTTAGTTCTAATGATTTTGTAGACTTTTGCACATGTTATGGAATTAAAAAGAAATTTATGACATGGTACACACCACAACAAAATGGTGTAGCAAAGAGGAAGAAAAAACCATGATGGAAATGGTAATGAGTATGTTGAAGGCCAAAAATTTATTGAATTATTTTTAGGCAGAAGTAGTAGCATGTGTTGTATACATCTTGAACATAAGTCCTACAAAATGTGTTAAGAGCACAATTCCACAAGAAGCATGGAATGGTAAGAAACACAATGTATCCCATTTTAGAGTTTCTGGATGTGTTGCATATTCATCGATGCCATCTGAATTAAGAAGGAAATTAGATGATAGAAGTGAAAAATGTATCTTTATTAGTTATAGTGAGGAATCAAAAGCTTATAGATTGTATAACCTTGTTTTAAATAAATTGAATCAGTAGGGATGTTAAATTTGATGAAGAAGATTTATGGGATGGAAATGATAATAAAAAATTAAGAAGAGGAGCACCAATATTTCAAACTAAAATTGAATCAAAGGAAGAAGGTACTCAAACACCACTTAGTACTCCACCAAGACACTTTGTGCAAGGAGCATTACCTATAGGTTCAAATGTAAGTGATGAATCAAATGCTACATTCTTAAAATCAATGTATGAATGTAAGAAATAAAGAAGCTTAAAAGAGATATATGATCAAGAAGAAGAGAATGTAGACATATGCTTAAATTTTACTTTATTTTCTTGTGATCCATTGTATTCTGAAGAAGCAATCAAAGAAGATAAATGGATTGAGGCAATGAATGAATAATTTGACTCTATTGAAAGGAATAAAACACAAATTAATGGATTTAACTAAAGGAAAAGAATGTATAGGAGTCAAATGGGTCTATAAAACTAAATTTGATGCAAAAGGTGAAATTATTAAGCATAAGGCAAGGCTAGTTGCTACAGGTTTTTCAAAACAATATGGGGTTGATTATAAAGAAAAAAATTCTCTAGTTGCTAGATTTGATATAGTTCTAACAAAATGATTGGAAAGTGTATCAAATGGATGTAAAATCATCTTTTTTGGATTGTTTTGTTAATGAAGTGTATGTTAAATAACCACCTGGTTATGAGGTTTGTGGGCATGAAAATAAAGTATATAAAGTAAACAAGGCACTTTATGGTTTGAAACAAGCTCCTATGGATTGGTATAAGAGGATTGATTTATAGATGATAAGTAATAAATTTAATATATATAATAGTGAGCCCACATTTTATGTTAAGACTAATAATGAAGATTAGAATTTGGTTGTGTGTTTGTATATTGATGACTTGATATTGATTAGAAATAAATTAATAGACATGTTTAAGTAAAAAATGATGAAAGAATTTGAAATGACAGATTTGGGGTTGATGAGATACTTCTTAGGTATTGAAGTTATTCATTCTAACAAAGGTATCTTCATTTTTCAATCCAACTATATAAAGGATATTTTAAAGAGATTTAAAATGACAAATTGCAATGTAGTGCCAAATCCAGTTGCAACAAGAACAAAAATTAGTAAGTAGGAGAGGGCTCAATCTTGATCCAACTATGTTCAAAACACTTGTTGGAAGTTTAATGTATAAGATAGCTACAAGGTTAGACATAATTTATGGTGTATTTTTTATCTCAAGGTTGATGGAATCACCACAAAATTGTCATTGGAAAGTTGGCTTAAGGATATTGAGATATGTTGTAAGAACAACAGGCTATGGAATCCTACACTCCAAATCTAATGGATTTGGTTTGATTGGCTATACTAATAGTGATTTTCCAAGTAGCATTGATGATAGGAAGAGCATTTCTAGATATATCTTTCACTTTTTATCAGGAGCAACATCATGGGAATCAAAGAAGAAGCATATAGTGACAATTTCATCAGCTGGAGCAAGATATGTAGATGTTGCTGCTATTACATGTCAAGTAATATGGATGTGTCAAGATCTCATAGATCTGCAACATAATCAAGAAGAACCAACACCAATCTTTTGTGATAAGAAATCAGCAATTACATTATCCAAGAATCATGTATTTCAAAAAAGTAGAAAACATATTGATACAAAGTATCACTTCATTAGAGAAATGACCAACAATAGAGAAATCTACCTTGAGTTCTATAAATCTAAAGATCAATTGGTAGATATTTTCACTAAGGTATTACAAAAAAGTAACTTTGAATGTCTACAAGAGAAACTGGGTATTATTGATGTAAAATATGTTAATGGTACTGTCATTACCAAATATTAAATGGCAATGTCATTACATGTGCATCAAACCCTCAATCCAAAATTTAATATGGTATTAGATTAGATACAAATTCTTGGGTTATGATATTTATGAGAAAATATAATCCATTTTGATTTGAATATTAATTTATTTGACCTTTCTAAGACCAAATATTGGACATCTTTATTAATGATAACTGAAGTTTTTAATATCTACCACCAGTGTCTTCAAGCTTCAATGAGGAGTTTCAGTTCATGGGGGAGAATAAAAAGTACTTTAAATACTATTAATGGATCAAGGGTAGATATCTTGGGACATTACTCTGAATAGGGATAGTAAAGATAGAAAGGTCCACCTTTCTAAAAAGGTTTAGATTCATAAATTGTGAATATATGGTGAAGAACAAGAACAACAACCAAGCATAGAGAATGGTGTTGTAGAGGCTATAATTTTTCCCTGTGTAACAAGAAGAAATTTTTAGGAAAGAAATGGTGTAGAAACACTTTTTGAATGCCAAATGATAGGGAAATAAGAATTTAAAAAAATTACAAAAATGTACAAATTAATAAACTATCAAAAAATGTATCGGACAAAGGACACAAAGAAAACATAGATTTAAAATGGGAAACCATTCTAGGAAAAACCCACCACCCAAAACCTCGAGCAAGCTTTTGTATTATAGTAAAAAAAATTTACATACAACACTCAAAATTTTCTTAGGCTCAAACTGCTTTTACAGTCAACCCTATTTGATCAATATATATTCAAATGAATTCTTGCAGCCATTAAAACACCCTGCAAGTTTGTTACAGAATACCATAAATGATTATAGGAAAAATAGTCTTTCAACCATCCGTCACACATGGATGCCTTCAGTGAACATGGATAGCTTTAATCACATAGATGCTTCAGTTAATCCATCATTTATTGTACTGTCTGGCACCATGACACCACTATACTATCACACTACTATACTATTTGACACACAACATCATTCACTATGTGTCGCACCACTGTACTGTCTAACACCACTATACAATACGATGTTCACATCCACTGTACACCTCTTTACATCTCTAATTATTAAAAAAATATTATCACTATACATTAAAAAAATATAACTATCATTGTATAGCGACTTACCTCCACCATACAGTTGACTCACTGTATAGTGCACTTCATCATCGTAACAATCTCCCACTTGACAAGGTGCAGAATCACTCTCTTAGTATGTTTAACAAAAGTCATGGGTATTAAGCCACATGGAGTTTGTGCGCCATTTGAACTTAGTTGTGTTCACTAGCTTTGTTAGTGCATTTGCAACATTTTGTTGAGTATCAACCTTTTCAAGATTTACCTTTCCATCTTGACCATGTCATGTACAAAGTAGTATTATACATCAATATGCTTTGTTCTATCATGAAAAGTAGGATTTTTCACCGAACATATTGCACTTTAATTGTCACAAAGAATTGTAATTTTTCTTGCATTATAGCCAATATCTGAACTTAAATGCTTAAGCCAAATTGCCTCCTTCAATACATGAGTAGATGCCATGTACTCTATCTCCATTTTTGACAATGTAGTTACACTTTGTTGTTTTCTCATCCAACTGATAGCAACACCATTCGCCATGAATACATATCCACTGGTGGACCTTCTCCTGTCAATATCCCCGGTCTAATCTACGTCAAAATAACCTTGAATGCTAACTGACCTATTAGATCCCACTAAATTACCTTGATAACATAACGTGTAATGTGACATACCCTTCAAATATCATAGAACTCTTTTCAAAACATCCCAATGTGACTTGCCCAGATTCACCATAAACCAACTCAGTGTTCCCACTACTTGTGCAATGTCTAGTCTCATAGTAACCATTGCATACGTAAGGCTTCCAACAGCCCTTGCATAAGGTTCTCACTTCATCTCTTCAACCTCATTAGGATTTTTTGAACTGTCATTAACTGGTAGCTTTGTTCCATGTAATACTGGAACTACGTGTTGCTTGTAGTTAGTCATATTAAACTACTCCAAGACATTGGTCGTGTTGCTTGTAGTTAGTCATATTAAACTACTCCAAGACATTGGTAATATATTTTCTTTGGTTGAGCCAAATTTTTCTCCGTACCCGGTCCCTTATGATTTCCATCCCAAAAATAAATCTTGTTGACCCTAAATTTTTCATTTCAATCTTCAGGGATAACTGAAATTTTAATTCTGAAATCATTTCCTTACTATTTCCTATAAACAACATATCATCTACACATAGAGCAATAATAAGTATCTAATCACCTTCAACTTTATAATATGCATAGTGATCTAATTTAGATCTTCTAAAACCCAAAGACAAAACATATGTATCACATTTTTGGTACCACATTCTGGGTGATTGTTCCAAACCATATAGAGATATTTGTACACCAAATGTACTTTAAATTTTTCTACAAAGTAGTCTAGTTGGGAGATATATATCTCTTCTTTGAGATCACCATGAAGAAATGTTGTCATCACATCCATTTGCTCAATTTCAAAGTTATGTGCCACTACAAGTGACAGTAGAAATATGATAGATGTTAGCTTAGCTATAGGAAAAAATATTTCTCCATAATCAATCCCTTCTTTCTGAGAACACCCCTTCGCAGCCAATCTTGCCTTGTACTTGTCAATCCTTCTTTCAAGATTGTACTTCTTCTTAAAAACCCATTTACATCCTATGGGTTTCCTCCCATAAGGTAAAGGTACTAGATCCTAGGTTTCGTTCTTTTCCAAAGATTTCATTTTATCCTTCATGGTTGGCAATGAGGAATCTAAATTTGGCATATTAATTGCTTCTTTAATAGTCCTAGGTTCATCAACATCTGTAAGCAAATCACAGGCACAATTAACATTCAACATGGAATACCTAAATCTCTATGGTGAATAACCATACCAATCAGGTTGTTGCCTCTCCTGAGTAGAACTCCTCACTTGTTGTGGTAAAACTTATTGGGCTTCATCATCATGTTCAAGATCATGTTCTTCTTCAATTGCATGATCTCTCAAACTCTCCTTGTTCTCATTCTCAACTTCATTTCGAGTCTAAAATACCTCCTATTTGGAAGCTAAAGGGATTTGAACTGCTTCCTTTATCTTCCTAGTTTTCTCTAGTTGATCAAGTGAGTTAGGTTTCATTTCATGAAAGATAACACTCCTACTATACAAGACCTTTTTAGTGAGAGGGTTCCACAATTTGTATCCCTTCACACCAATTTCATACCCAATGAAGGTACACGTCATAAATTTGTTATCCAACTTTGACCTGCTCACTTCATGTACATGAGCGTACACCTTATACCTAAAAACACACAAACGCCTTAATGAGAGATTCTTACTAGACCATGCTTCCATAGGCACGTTGTCAATTAGTGCTACCATAAGAGAATGGTTCAACAAGTAACACACTGTTGCCACTACTTTGGCCCAAAACTTTTGTTCTAGACTAGGACCTCCCAACATGCTCCTTGCTCTTTCCATAAATGACCAATTCGTCCTTTCCACTACTCCATTTTTTTGCAAAGTATAAGGCATCATCATATGCCTCTTGATGCCATGATCTATACAAAATTTTTCAAAATCTTCATTGTAAAATTCTCCACAATTATCTGTCCTTAGGCATTTAATCTTTCTTCTAGTCTAAGCTTCAGCAAGGCTTTTAAATTCCTTAAACTGACTGAACACTTCTAATTTGTTCTTCAAAAACTAAACAAATGTTCTTCTTGAATAATCATCAATAAACAATACATAATTTCTTGAATTAGATAGAGAAGGAACATCCACATGACCAAACACATAATAATGAATAAAGTCCAACAAACTAGAAGATTTTTGAGAAATGGAATAAAATTGAACATGGTTTTGTTTTCCATAGATGCAATGTTCGTAGAAATCAAATTCAAGATTACAATCAACCAACCCCTCAACCAAGTTTTTATTTTTCAAGGTTTTTGAACCTTTCTCACCAATATGGCCAAGCTTGTGATGCCAGAGCATTTTTTTTCTCTGTAGGAAGTTTAACTTCCATAGAATTTGCACTATGGGTTGTGTCATTACTTCTACTAGACTTTATAGAGATACTATTACATCATACAGGTTTGGCATCTAACTTATATAGTGTTCTAATTTGTTCACCCTTAGCTAAAACAATAGAACCCCTAGTCATCTTGCAACCACCATGGACAAACATTACCCGAACTTTGACATCATTCAACTTCCTTATAGACAGAAAGCTTCAAGCTAGTTTGGGAACGTGAAGCACTCCATCAATTCCTTTTATTCTGCCATTAGGAAACTAAATTCTAGCTCTTCCTCTACCACCAATTTCTAGTGTAGAATCGCTCACCAAGAATACCTTTCCACCATTGTATGGTTCACATTTTGAGAACCATTCTTTATAAGATGTCATGTGGAATGATGCTCCTAAATCTACCAACCATATGTCATCAGAAATGGGCACTTCCAAGGTTGTTACAAAGGCATCAACATCACTTTGAGAAGATTTAGTGTTGGAAGTAATTTTTTTCTTCTTCTTTTTCTCCTCCTTATAGTCCTTTTGAAAATGACCTTTCTGCCTACAGTTCCAACACTTCACCTTGGACTTCTTTCCAAGAGTGGTAGATCAATCCTGAGACTTTGACTTCATGTCCTTTTTCTTACTCTTTTCCTTAGATCTTCCTTTGACATTTAGAGGTTCTTTGGTTTCCTTACAGAACTTCTTTCACATCTCCTCCAATAGAAGTGTAGCAACTATTTCGTCGATTTTCAACTTGGTAGTCGTACATCCGAGGGTTATTACCAAATGATCCCACCAATTAGGCAATGAGAATAACAATAATATGCATCAATCTTCTTGATCAATAGACACACAAATAGATTTTGACTATGCAATCACCATATTAAATGAGTATAGGTGATTTGCCACAGCCGTTCCTCTATCCATCTTCAAGGAGTTAAGTTTCTTTCTCAAGAAAATCTTGTTTACCAAGGATTTTCCCTGATAAATGTCTCCTAATTTTTTCCAGAAGGAATTGTGATTTTCTCTTCATGGACATTTAATAAAACTGAGTCTACAAGACTCAATCTTATCAATCCTCTAGCCTTTTGATCAATTAGTTCCCAATCTCCCTATTTCATGCCTAAAGGCTTAATGCCCGACATGGCATTCCATAGGTCTCGATCAACTCACAAATGTTCTACTTTAGGTTTCCACAACTCAAAGTTTGTGACATCAAACATTTTAGTTTCTACTCATCTTGATATACATTTCATCTCAATTTACAAACAAAAAAAATGTAAAATCCCATTGAAACCAAATTGGCACAAAAAACCAAACCCTACCTAAGAAGGATAACACAACAAGCCAAGCTTTGATACCACTTGTTAAGAAAGTGATGATGTGGAAATGCTTTCCAAATGCCAAATTAAAGGGAAATAAGCATAAAAAGTTTTATAGAGATGTGTAGATTAATAAACTATCAAAAACGTATCGGACACAAGACACAAAGAAAACACAAGTTTAACATGGGAAACCCTTCCAAGAAAAACGCACCACCCAAAACCTCAAGCAAGCTTTTGTATTATAGTAAAAAAAATTTACATACAACACTCTGGATTTTCTCAAGCTCAGAATGCTTTTACAATCATCCTAATTTAATCAAGATATATTCAAATGAATTCTTGCATCCATGAAAACACCTTGTAAATTCATTATAAAATACCACAAATGGTTATAGGAAAAATGGTTTGCCAACTGTTTGTCACACATGGATTCCTTCAATGAACATGGACATCTTCAATCACATAGATGCTTTAGTCACTCCATCATTCATCATATTGTCTGACACTGCGACATGACTATATTGTCACACCACCATTTTGTCCAACACACAACATCATTCACTGTGTCTAGCACCACCGTAGTGTCTGACACCACTATATAGTACAATGTTCACATCCACCATACAACTCTTTACATCTCCAATTATTAAAAAAAATATTATCACTGTACATTTTTTTTAAAAAAACTATCACTGTACTATGACTTATGTCCACTGTATGGTGCGCTTTGTCACCATAACAAAAATCACATATGATGTACTGTATAGTTTGTGGCTATAAATTATCCAGCCTGAGTGGTGCATCATGAAGAAAGGAACTCATAATAGGAATTTATATGTTGATAGAGGATCAAAAATATAAGAATAGCGACTTCATCCAAGGGAACCATGGATACCTTCAATTTAGAAGTGGAATTGATAGATAACACCTGGAGGAATTCATTGTCATTGATTAGGAATTTATTTATGTGTGGTACAAATTTGAACTAGAGGATTAAACTCATATTTGAAAGAAAAACATGATATTATGGACCATATTGTCTGCACCACCATGCCAAAAACTATGTATGTCAAAGAGGGAGTGAATGTCAAACAACAGTCTACATGCATAGTACCATACAAGGGGATGTGAGGCATAACTAAAGAAGAGGGCATCAAAGGAATTGGAAAGAAAGTGAGAGGACTAATTCATTTTTATATTGAGGAATGCAACCAAAGGACATCCATGATCAACTCTTTGTAAATGAGAGGAATAGATACACTGACTTCAAATCTCAAATAGGGTGCTAACATAGTCAAAGGTTACAAAGGTGGCAATAATAACTGAGAAATGTTGCATTGAGACTTTGGTATGATCATAGACTAGTAAGATGAAAAATATGAAGACATAACCAAAATTGCTTTCTTTTGACAAGGGATGTATCAACTACCAAAAACATCAATTATAGAGCGTTAGATTTATTACATTAATCAAGCTAATTTCTAAGTTTAGTTTAAATAAATAAATTAGTTAAATGTATAGTTGCTGGAAGTTATTCTCATAACTAGTTTTTGTAAGGAAAAATAAGGCTATATAAAGATTCTCAGACATCAATGTATATAATATTAAGTATCATTTTAGTATCAATTATGTTTATATCAGAATGTATCTAGAAAATTTAAATCAAGTAAATCAGCATTTTATATTTTAGCTCTTTCATTTGATATCGATGGGGAGAAGAGTGCTTTTAATGGATTTTAGATGACCATAACCTAATTTTTGTGAATAAATAAGGAGGTTGGAGGTAATAGAGGTTGGAGGATTTTTATCATGTTGAGCTAGCTTCTTGCTCAGAGATGATTACTACATCAGAAGCACCTATTTGTGTCCCTATAAAGTCAAGGCTTGGCAAACTCATCCCTGAAGATAAGAAGGAGCTTGATAGATTTGTGTCCTTCTATGAAGTGAGGAGAGGTAGGATTTGAAGAATGGCATTAAAGACACTCGGAGGAGATGTCGACTTTTAGAGGAAAGGCGTCCATGACATATTAGTGGTGATTGTTTCTACAACACTTGAGGAGGTGTTAGACACACTCGGAGGAGATGTGGACTTTCAAAGGAAAGGTGTCTCATGTGCAACACCAGAGGATGCATCAAGCACACTCTATGGTGATGTCAAATTTTGGAGGAACTATGTCTCCCTATGTAAGGGAGGTGGAAACAATGTTATTATGAGGACAACTTCTGGATTTGTAGTCTAAAGTTGGGATATGAGGGCAACTTCAGGATTAGGATTTGCAATCTGAAGTTGCAGAGAGAGATCTACTTTCAAATATTGGTGAATGAGCTTCATCAAAGTTTCTAGAGAAATAATATTGGTAAAGGCTTTCACTTTTATTGGATTAATGTAATAAGGGGGAATGTTGGACTTATTACATTAATTAGGTTAGTTTCTAATATGTGAGAATGTTAGATATGTTGGATAAATGTAATAAGGGGGAAATGTTAGACTTATTACATTAATTAGGTTAGTTTGGGAATGTTAGATTTGTTGGATTAATGTAATAAGGGGGAATGTTAAATTTATTACATTCATCAAGCTAGTTTCTAAGTTTAGTTTAAATAAAAAAATTAGTTAAATGTATAGTTGCTGGAAGTTATTACCGTAAGCAGTTTTTGTAAAGGAAAATAAGGCTATATAAAGATGCTTAGACATCAATGTATATAATATTAAGTATGATTTTAGTATCAATTCTGTTTGTATCAGAATGTGTCTAGAAAATCTGAATCAAGAAAATCTGTATTTTATATTTTAGCTCTCTCACAAAGGAAATCAAATCACCATTTCTATATGTTGCAAAGTGACCACTATTTTGGTCAGTGATAACTGTCAAATGAGAATGCAAGTCTTATGAATGAAGATAGCCCAAGCATGGACTAAGTAAGGAACAATAAGGGATGAAGTGAATATTATAACTATGTACAATTGATCATTTCTAGTAGAGAAATATAGTAGCAACGATTTCATAGCTTGGTCATCAATGGACATTATAACAAATATTATCATTCATACAACATAGGCATACGACATCAAGCATCTCACAATTATCATAACTAACATATAATAACCATAATGTCATCAAAGGATTAAGATCACCATTCATCACATCCTACGTGAATGTATATTAATGTGAACGAAGACTTATACAAGGAGATAGAAGCTTCAGGAATAAAGATTATGGACGTGATTTTAAAAGGTCCCAATATAGAAGCAAAACTGTTAGATACCTCCCTTGCCATGAAGATTATTTCCATTAGAATATCTCCAAGTGGACATCATATGGATATAATGATATGATCATAAACTGATGGCTCATTACCGTATGCTATAATGGTAGATTAAATTTAGATAAGTGACGCCAACAGACCAAAAGGTAGTGAGCAGATTTACAATCACACAGAATTATTGAAAAGGCGACTAGATTATTATGCATCCATGTATGCCATACCAATCAGGCTCCGCATGCAAAGGTGACAATAAATCCAAAGTTGTCATTCTACATGGAGTGTGAAAATTCATAAAATAATAGAAAGAATTATTTTTTCAAAAATTGAGAGCGATGTGAGCAAGAAGACCGAGCACCTCAGATTAGGTGAGTTGAATGTGGACCCAACAATTGACCAAACCTAATGACAAAAACATTTTCAAATCATCCAACCTACCCACTGCGCGGAAATCCTATAGACTGACCACTCTAAATTGAAAGACTTCCAAGACAGTTGAAGGGACGGTCATGAGGAAGCCATGTGACGAAAACATTATCTTTCATGCCCAAGGACATTGATTGGTCTAGGATCAACATCGGTGAATAACCAGACCTCGCACATAATAAGTGATCCTTAGAAAATAAATATCGTATCATTAGAAAAACAAATTATATTTTCCAAAAATAGAAACATTGTAAATTGTCTATTCGGGCCACGTAATCTGATTCCATTCAGACTGGTTACAGTATATTATATTGTACACAGGACAGAAATGTAGCGCTCTAGGAAGATGTGTAAATGATATTTTACTTTTTTCCGTCTGGGGACAACGTGTCTGTTATCAGATTTTAGTGCCGTGTGGGGACTGGGTAAATCACTTGTGCGATCAGATTTAGAGCCGTGGTTGACAGCCAATGGCTACGGCGGCATCAAAATGGCACTTCCCTGTTTTTAATAATTAAATTTAAAATTATTTTAGAACTGTATCTTAAATTTAAATTTAATTATAGATTACAGTTTTGATGCCGGCCAATGATTCCAAAAAGTCGGTGAGAATAGTCTTACCGATCGACTGTGGACATTTCCTAATCAATTTTAAGAGATGCTTACCGACTGGTGCCTGTAAAATGTTCGCAACTTCACATCCTGACCGAAATAGATGGTGATTCAATCCTCCTCCCCTGAATTTAAGCCTTGTTGTTTCATCCACATCTCTCAAAAATCAACTTTTGTTCTACATTAGTAGTTATTTTGGGCGGGCATAAGAAGAGATAATAAAATGAATAAGGAGCTCTTTCTCGCTCTAATAGCTGGTGATGCCTCCTTCATTGAAGGGTTAGACAGGCAAGTTCTGCTTGAAGTTACTTTCGAGGGAGATACTCTTCTGCATATTGCTGCAAGGGAAGGCCACTGGCCTATTGTTGAATGGACTTATTACATTAATTAGGTTAGTTTCTAATATATGAGAATGTTAGATATGTTGGATTAATGTAATAAGGGGGAAATGTTAGACTTATTACATTAATTAGGTTAGTTTGGGAATGTTAGATTTGTTGGATTAATGTAATAAGGGGGAATGTTAGATTTATTAAATTAATCAAGCTAGTTTCTAAGTTTAGTTTAAATAAATAAATTAGTTAAATTTATAGTTGCTGGAAGTTATTACTGTAAGCAGTTTTTGTAAGGGAAAATAAGGCTATATAAAGATGCTCAGACATCAATGTATATAATATTAAGTATTTAGTATCAATTCTTTTTGTATCAGAATGTGTCTAGAAAATCTGAATCAAGAAAATCTGTATTTTATATTTTAGCTCTCTCACAAAGGACATCAAATCACCATTTCTATATCCTGCAAAGTGACCACTATTTTGGTCGGTGATAACTGTCAAATAAGAACACAAGTCTTATGAATGAAGATGGCCCAAGCATGGACTAAGTAAGGAACAATAAGGGATGATGTGAATATTATAACTATGTACAACTGATCATTTCTAGTAGAGAAATATAGTAGCAACGATTTCATAGGTTGGTCATCAATAGACATTATAACAAATATTATCATGTCTTATGAATGAAGATGGCCTAAGCATCGACTAAGTAAGGAACAATAAGGGATGAAGTGAATATTATAACTATGTACAACTGATCATTTCTAGTAGAGAAATATAGTAGCAACGATTTCATAAGTTGGTCATCAATAGACATTATAACAAATATTATCATTGATACAACATAGGCATACGACATCAAGCATCTCACAATTATCATAACTAACATATAATAACCATAATGTCATCAAAGGATTAAAATCACCATTCATCACATCCTACGTGAATGTATATTAATGTGAACGAAGACTTATACAAAGAGATAGAAGCTTCAGGAATAAAGATTGATGATTTTAAAAGGTCCCAATATAGAAGGAAAACTGTTAGATACCTCCCTTGCCATGAAGATTATTTCCATTAGAATATCTCCAAGTGGACATCATATGGATATAATGATATGATCATAAACTGATGGCTCATTACCGTATGCTATAATGATAGATTAAATTTAGATAAGTGACGCCAACAGACCAAAAGGTAGTGAGCAGATTTACAATCACACATAGATATATTGAAAAGATGACTAGATTATTCTGCATCCATGTATGCCATACCAATCGGGCTCCGCATGCAAAGGTTGCAATAAATCCAAAGCTGTCATTCTACATGGAGTGTGAAAATTCATAAAATAATAGAGAATTATTTTTTTTAAAATTGAGAGCGATGTAAGCAAGAAGACCAAGCACCTCATATTAGGTGAGTTGAATGTGGACCCAACGATTGATCAGACCTAATCACAAAAACATTTTCAAATCATCCAACCTACCCATTGCGTGGAGCCCGTGGCTAAACAGAAGAAAATATGCATATGATATGACTGTTTCTGCATTTTATTAATTAATTTATAAATCACTTAACAATAGTTCTGTGATTTATAAATTAATTAATAAAATGCTCCTGCGTGGAAATCTTATAGACAGACCACTCTAAATTGAAAGACTTCCAAGACAGTTGAAGGGACGGTCATGAGCAAGCCATGTGACGAAAACATTATCTTTCATGCCCAAGGACATTGATTGGTCTAGGATCAACATCGGTGAATAACCAGACCTCGCACATAATAAATGATCCTTAGAAAATAAATATCGTATCATTAGAAAAACAAATTATATTTTCCAAAAATAGAAACATTGTAAATTGTCTACTCGGGCCACCTAATCTGATTCCATTCAGACTGGTTACAGTATATTATATTGTACACAGGACAGAAATGTAGCGCGCTCGGAAGATGTGTACATGATATTTTACTTTTTTCCGTGTGGGGACAATATGTCTGTGATCAGATTTTAGTGCCGTGTGGGGACTGGGTAAATCACTTGTGCGATCAGATTATAGCCGTGGTTGACAGCCAATGGCTACGGCGGCATCAAAAGGGCACTTCCCTGTTTTTAATAATTAAATTTAAAACTATTTTAGAGCTGTATCTTAAATTTAAATTAAATTATAGATTACTGTTTTGATGCCGGTCAATGTGTTACATCCCAATTTTTGTCCTAATTTATTTTTAATTGTGATCATGTGAAATGAATATGGTTTATAGCCGTTGTGTTCATGTGAAATGAATAGAGTTTATGTTCATGTGAAATGAATAGAGTTTATAGCCGTTGTGTTCATGTGAAATGAATATAGTTTATAGCTGTTGTGTCCATGTGAAAATGAATATAGGTTATAGCCCAAATGAATATAATTTTTCTTTAACCATTGTTCAATCAGTTATTATGTATGATGAAATTCCTAATTATATTATTTAATTATGAAATTGATGTTTTGGCGAGGATGATTGTTTTTGAAGGTTGCAGGATAAAGACTCGAAAAGGAGGGGAAGCATTATGAAATGAGGTCATACGGAAATGGAATGATCATATGATATAGTTATCAAGAATATCAGGGTTGATCAAAAGTCGCCATGGCAGGACTGTCAAAGCTTGACAACAAATAACAAAGTGGGAATTTTCATGAGCTAAAAATAAAATAAAATTTTTAAAAAAAGAACTAAATAAGAAAATTATTACCTTTATTTAATAGTAATATCATTTAATAATATATTATTATTTTGATTAAAATCATAATTAAATATTTATAAAGTGGCACTATTATATTAGATTTATAATACAATAATATCACCTTATTTATACTTAACTATAATTTAACCAAAATAATAATACAACATTAAAATTTATATTAGCAAAACCTTTATCCACCTTTTGTTCCAACTTTTCGTATTCCAATCGTTGGGATTTCAAAAACGCAATGCATTCTTGTAAACGCGGAAGATGTAAAGCCGTGCATACGAATTTATATGTTGTCTTGTCATTTTCGAGAGACAAGAAGGAACATTTGCCTATTCATGTTCTTGCCTTGGTCTGAGTTTCTGTTTTCTCTGTAACCCGAGCTAGTGCATGAAGAAGTCTCTCTCTCTCTGCTCTGAGTAGCCGGCCCTGGGTCTTCCACCCAAATATCCTTCGACCTCTCTGATAAGTCTCCAGCATATTGTTTTAAGATCTGATTCCATTACCAAGCATTCAACAGTATTTATGTGAAGCATTCTTGCATACAGTTTGAGCTACGAATTTTACTGTGGGCGGTAGACTTCCTCAATCCGAACGCACAGTATACTACAGACAAGTAAGAGTGAACTAAAATGTTTACATTTTCTTGCATACGATTCATTTTTTCATCTCATTTCCTGTCCTCTTTTCTGAGCCGAGTTGGATCACTATGAATAAGATAAATATACAGATTGAGTCATATTTCATCAGTTGTGCTTATCACGTTAGTTGTTCAGCAATAACAATGAGCAGTGTCTTAGATTGAGTTGATAAAATTTTATAAAACCTCTGATCTCTTTCAATGTCTGACTCTGCCTCAATGATATTTCTTTCTTATGTGAAAATTGTACCAATATCAATCCATGACATAAAACTGTGAAGTTATGTTTTAAACTATTCTGTAATAAAGATCAAGTCTGAATACTAAGGAAGATCTGAGTAGGTAGAACCAAAAATCTTATAATTAAGATGTAATGGATTCAGGCACCGAGGAATCACTGATCTAACGATCTACTAATGATGAAAAGTGTAGATGAATTTGTCACAAGATAAATAAGAAAGGTTATCAGTAATTGTTATTAAGAATATAATTTGATTTAGCTCATGTAAAAACCCACTTTGAAGAATAAATTGTCAAGCTGAGCGGTGGAGATCGGGTTATAGAAACCCACCTCTGAAATTCCTGGCCAGGGCAATAAAAGGGCGAACATGCCACAACAAAATGATCATGTTGTTGTCTTGATACTTCAACTATTCAATCAAATAGTTGTTGGGATCTCAACCCACCTGAGTACTCTGATGACTGGATCGATAAACATCCCAAGCCTGACCTCAAGGTAGGGAGGGCCATTCTATTTATTTAGAACTTGTGAGGATAAGTAAAAAGGTCCATGGTTGGGAGGTTAAGCCTATGTTAATGCTTCTCCTCTCTCCAAAGTCAAAGCTTGGTCAATTAATTTGGAAAAGTCTTTCAAGTAAATCAGTACGTATCTTTGTTTCATTCATTCTTTATTTATTTCTCTAACTAACAGATTCTTCCCTGTAATTAGATGTTTTATAAATTGATTCTTAAAGTAGAATGGATACAGTTTCCTGTCAATAATTTAGAATAAATTTGATGATCAGTAATGAAATTAGATGTAGAATTTTAGGTTAACTTCAGTAATAGTTTAGATATTTCTTATCAGTTGAATTGTAATTGTAGAATACTCTGATGTAAGATATGGAGGTAGAATACTCTAATGTTACATAAAATAATCTGATGTTAAACAATGATTCCAAAAAGTCGGTGAGAATAGTCTTACCGATGGACTGTGGACATTTCCTAATCAATTTTAAGAGATGCTTACCGATTGGTGCCTGTAAAATGTTCCCAACTTCACATCCTGACCGAAATAGATGTTGATTCGATCCTCCTCCCCTGAATTTAAGCCTTGTTGTTTCATCCATATCTCTCAAAATACAACTTTTGTTCTACCTCACTAGTTATTTTCGGCAGGCATAAGAAGAGATAATAAAATGAATAAGGAGCTCTTTATTGCTCTGATAGCTGGTGATGCCTCCTTGATTAGAGGGTTAGATAGGCAAGTTCTGCTTGAAGTTACTTTCGAGGGAGATAGTCCTTTGCATATTGCTGCAAGGGAAGGCCATCGGCCTATTGTTCAATGGATTCTTTCAAATAAATGTTGTAAGGCTGTAAGGGAAGGCGACCCACCTTTTGTTGAATGGATTCTTTCAAAGAAATATTGTATGGCTACAACGAAGAACAATGATGACAATACTCCACTACATGAAGCTGCTAAATGCAATAATTTAGATCTAGTCAAAGATCTCCTTCAACACAGGAAACAATCTGCCTACTGTTACAATAATTTCGGAGAAATAGCCATGGTAATAGCTTGCAAGTATGGTCATGTAGAAATAGTCAAACTCTTGTGTGATGCCAAGAAATATATTGACACAATGGAGATGCAGAAGTGTCTTTGACTGGCAGGTTATATGGGATATTCAGGTCAGTTCGCACTTTGTTTTTTGTGTGTTGTATGAAATATTATATTTGTAGGTTGTCTCCCAAGTTACTAACTATGGGCAATGTGAATATGAGGCAGATATAGTGACTGCGATACTTGATAAATCAAAAGTCCCTCTGTACTCTAATTCTTGTCATCAGTTACTTGGCTTTTTGATTGGTTTATTGAGTGGTTCACTTGTTTAATGCTAAAACTACTGTCAGAACTCCTGATCTATATTTTGATCTATATGTTAGGGATTAGTTTTAACAATTTTTATTTGAATAAATGTATTGGCTGAATAGCAATTTGTAGTTGGAATAATATATGAGTTTTTTTTTATTGTGTTGCTGCTGTTGTTTGAATCCTACATTTTGGTATCAGAGCTAAAGGTGTTTGGAAGACAGCAGTATGGCTCACAATTTGCAAATCTCAGAGTTTGATGGAGTTGATTACCAATATTGGTCAATCAAGATGAAGACGTTTTTTATCTGGAAAGATTTTTGGGAGATCGTTGAATCTGGATATGAAGAGCCTGCAGATTGGAATACTCTCCAACCTAATGACAGGACATTGAAGAAAGAAGCTGAGAAGAAGAATGAAATGGCATTGTTTCACATTCAGATCGCTCTTGATAAGAGCTTGTTTCCTCGAATTGCTGATGCACAGACAACAAAAGAGGCCTGGAAGACTCTAAAAGATGCTTACCATGGCAATGATCAGATCAAGGTTGTGAAGCTACAAACCTTGAAAAGAGAATATGAGAACATGAAAAGATTGATGCTGAGAGGACTCACATTCTAATCTCTGAGTACCAAAAAATGATCTTTTGTAACTGCCTTTGTGAAGATGTCTGCAATTTGCTCCTTTGTGCTGATGTACTTCAACTCAACCGCTTTATTTTGTACCAAATCTCTAATAAAACTTTGATCAATCTTCCGTTGCAAACTCACAGTTCTCTTTGGAGTATGTTTCTTTAGCACTAACTGCAAGTACCTCTTTCTTTCTTTTTCTATAAATGGGGCACTCTTCATGCACCCCACCCCTATCTATAACATCTTGATGCAAGCCTCTCCCTTTGGGCCTAAGAAAAGCCAGTGGCTTCTATTTGAAATAATTGAATGGCATAAGAAAGACAACTCACAACTGCATACACACCCCAACAGAATGGAGTGGCTGAAAGAAAGAATCGTACAATGGTAGAAATGGCAAGGACCATGTTACAAACCAAAGGTTTGAACAATTCTTATTGGGCTGATTCAGTTGCTACAGCCGTATATATTCTCAACAAGAGTCCTACAAGTGCCCTCCACAAGATGACTCCATATGAAGCATGGTATGAGAAAAAGCCTAATGTAAATCATTTTAAAGTTTTTGGTTGTTTGGCTTATGTTCACATCCCTAATCAGAATAGGCAAAAGCTAGATGCTAAAAGTGAATCATGTATTTTTGTGAGCTATAGTGAGGAAAGAAAAGCTTATAGATTATTCAATCCTATTACTAATAAGATTGTTGTTTCAAGAGATGTGATTTTTGATGAAGGGGGAGTTTATGGTCATCAAAAACAACATGTTGGAAAGCCAAAATCAGTTTTGGATGATGATGATATTGTTGATAATGATAATGAGCAGCCAGCTAATGGTTCTATTTCAAGATCACCAAGCCCACCAAAAAACCCCTCACCAATACCAAGAGCAAGTCCATCCTCTAGTCCTCCAAGGAAGGTAAGAAGATTGAGTGATATTTATGAGAGGTGTCAAAATCAAGCACATGAAGAAGATCCAATAGGTGGGATAGTAAATTTTGCATTACTTGCTAAAGCTGATTTTGAGCCATCATGTTTTGAAGATGCATGTGCTAATGAGGTTTGGATGCAAGCAATGAATGAAGAGATGGATTCCATTGATAGGAATGAAACATGGGAGCTTGTAGATCTTCCACATAAGAAGAAGAAGATTGACACAAAATGGGTCTATAAGACCAAGTATAATAGTGATGGGAGTGTTGAAAGACACAAGGCAAGATTGGTTGCTAAAGGTTTCACTCAAAGGTATGGCATTGATTATGAAGAAACTTTTGCACCAGTAGCAAGACAAGAAACTATTAGGATGCTAATCTCTCTTGCAGCTCAAAAGAAATGGAGTATTCATCACATGGATGTGAAAAGTGCTTTCTTGAATGGGTACTTAGAAGAAGAGGTATATGTGGGACAGCCACAAGGTTTTGAGATTCAAGGCAAAGAAGATTATGTCTACAAGTTGAAGAAGGTTTTGTGTGGCCTCAAGCAAGCACCACATGCATGGTATGCAAGAATTGATGGATATTTTCAGCAGAATGGCTTTCAAAGAAGTAAGAGTGAACCTACCCTTTACTACAAATAAGAAGGTAATGATATTCTCATTGTGAGTTTGTATGTTGATGATTTGTTATATATGGGTAGTAGTTCAAAGATGAAAGATGAATTTAAAGTTGCTATGATGAATGAGTTTGAGATGAAAGATTTAGGTCTCATAAAGTACTTTCTTGGCATGGAGGTTTATCAAGGTAAAGATGAAATTTTTATTTGTCAAGAAAAGTATGCAAAAGATATGTTGAAAAAATTTGATATCGCTGATTGTAAACCTCTTTCCACTCCAATTGCTCATGGAGTTACATTATGTAGAGATGATGGTGCTAAAATTGTTGATGAGACATTATACAGAAGCATTGTGGGGAGTTTGATGTTTTTAACTCACACAAGGCCTGATATTGCTTATTCAGTTTCATTGGTTTCAAGGTATATGACATATCCATCAGAGGAACATATGAAGGCAGCCAAGAGAATTTTGAGGTATGTGAAAAGCACGGTAGATTTTGGCATTCACTATTCTTCTAATAAGTTTGAGCTTGTTGGCTTTAGTGATTCAGATTGGGTAGGTTGTTTGGATGACCGAAAATCTACATCTGGTAATTGTTTTGCTTTGGGTTCCGGTTTAATTACATGGAGTTCAAAGAAGCAAAGTATGGGTGCTCTCTCTTCTAGAGAAGCGGAATATGTTGTGGTCACTTTAGCTGGCACACAAGCTTTATGGCTTAGAAAGCTTCTTGAAGAAATTGGAGAGATACAGGTTCAACCTACTTTGATTTTTTGTGACAACATAAGTGCCATAAAATTGGCCAAGAATCCGGTTCATCACAGCAGGACCAAACACTTTGATCTTAAACAACATTTTATTAGAGATTTGGTACAAAATAAAGCAGTTGAGTTGAAGTACATCAGCACAAAGGAGCAAATTGCAGACATCTTCACAAAGGTAGTTACAAAAGATCAATTTTTGGTACTCAGAGATCAGATTGTGAGTCCTCTCAGCATCAAGGGGGAGTATGAAGATTGATGCTAAGATCTTCACTTCAAACTCCAGCTCCACTGCTCCATTTCCACCATTCTATAAATAATTTTTAGAATACTTCAGTTTAGGATTAGTTTAAACAAGAAGCATGCTATACATATGGCATGCATTAGATGATATTTTTGGATGCATTTTTGTCTAGTCTTAGTTACTTCTTCTCCCATCCTTAATCATAGGCATGGAAT
Source organism: Cupressus sempervirens (assembly GCA_028749045.1). Classification (NCBI taxonomy): domain Eukaryota; kingdom Viridiplantae; phylum Streptophyta; class Pinopsida; order Cupressales; family Cupressaceae; genus Cupressus; species Cupressus sempervirens. Next base: position 772,690,953 of record CM053787.1, on the reverse strand, counting down.
AATGCTAAAATTACTGTCAGAACTCCTGATCTATATTTTGATCTATGTGTTAGGGATTAGTTTTAACAATTTTTATTTGAATAAATGTATTGGCTGAATAGCAATTTGTAGTTGGAATAATATATCAGTTTTTTTTCTTTGTAGTAAAACAGAGCCTTCCTTGTTTTGAATATTATCATTTTTTTAAATTATGTTGCTGTTGTTGTTTGAATCCTACAATGTTGAATATCAAGGTAAATTTATACATCATTTGCACATATTGAATTGTACTTTTTTGTACTATAAATAAATATATTGATTTTAGGTAATGTAAATGTGAGCAGATGAAGCTAGTATTGAAAATAGAAGGGCAATACCAAATCTGGTTGCAGTCGTCCATGGAGGAAATCTTGAGACTGTAAAGGCGATGCTAAAGTTGGTTTCAAGCCATCAAGATTTAATGATCGAAAATGATGAATTCGGAATGTGCACAATTCATGTAGCAGCCATCAAAGACTGTTCGGACATGATAGAGGAATTTATATCGATGTGGCTAGATTGTGTTGAAATCCGGACTTCAGATCATAAAACAATTTTCCATATTGCGATGGAATATGATAAATTTACGGTGGTGCGAAAATTACTAGCATATAAAGATGTAGAAAAAGTTGCGCAATTGGTGAGCCACGATGAGGACTGCTTTCACAATACAACACTACATTTGGCAACTGAAAAAGGAGTCGATCCCTAGGTTTGACAGCCTCAACTTCCTTATCTTTCTACTTCTTACTACTTACCCTTGCTTAATTAAAAAGGTTTACTATTGAAAAAACGTTGACAGCCACACATATATATATATATATATATATATATATATATATATATATATTTATATATATATTTAATGTTTAAAATAAAAATAAAAATTAAATAGTTCATTTCTATTAATAAATTAATATACTAGTTACAAATTTACAAAAGGGGGCCGGTGTATACAAGATCACCCCACGAAAATTCATATGGCCGAAGCCGAAATCAACAACTATTCATCAAAAAATCATATAAGAAGCTCCTTTAGGCCACAAGAGTGCCAGCTGAGGGAGGTGGATCATCAAAATTATTATATCCCTAGGAATCTCTAGGATTGACATATGGATTAGGAAAAATCCAGCCATCAATAGCGCCATCATCAACAACTTTTTCTTTGTCTTTGTCCTCCACCTACAATGGAGAAATAGTCAATCCAAGTGGGGGAAAGACCACTTAGAGCCACCAAAGCCAGGAGGAGCAACAAGAGGGGGAGCCACAGGCAATAGGGACCAGCCAGAGCTGCGATAAGGTGGGGAAGCCAAGTGTTACCACCAACCAACATCACCACCACTTGGAGAGCACTAATGGGGAGCATGCAAGCCTAGTGTATGCGAGTGACGAGGAGAAGAACTGTGACCCTGACGCTGGCCTTAAGGTGGAGTATGGTCAGTCGAGGAGTTAGTAGGAACCTTGGTGACCATGCAAGGCACACGTTACCCTAATGATTGAGCAATTCCTAAAGGTGGGCCACCTTGAATGCCACCTTTTTGTCTTAGACCTAAATCTACAACCTAACATTACTAAAAATGCATGCTTTAGTGTACATAGCAACATTGATATGAAGAAAGTTGTGAGTCAAAAGAACAACATTCCTATCCTTCCACAAAGTAAACAAAATCTCAATCATGAAAGTGTGTCAGATTTGGGTAAATTGCCTAGGAATCCTAGGGGAATCACCCAGTACAATCATGTGCCAAGAAACGAATTCTGGCCTAAAGGGCTTAAATTTTTTTTTATCCATTGCCAATAATTTTGAGCATGCCTACAAAACTAAAAAATATGCAAAATGATGCAGGATGCCCACAAAAAGGACACCAAGGATCTAGAACACTAATATGCTTGAGCCATGACCCAAATGGAAGCCCTTGAAATAATAGGCACCAAGAAAAATAGGCAATCTTAGGCTCAGCGATAGCACTCCAAATAATATCAAATCACATCCTCCAATGATAAGTAGAAGATTGAAGATGTCAACATTGGTTGAGAGTATCCAACATAGGGAGATGGGGAGATTGCCATTGATATCCTAAGTTGAGCTTGTAACTAGTGAAAGGTGTGGCAGGATACCACTTCTAGTCTTTCCACCAAGGTCGCATAGACTGGATTCCCATGTTGTGAATAAAATGATCTGGAATGGCAGAGAGCAGAAGATCAAAAGTCTATCGATCTAGATAGGCAAGACAAAACTGGACCCGCATATCCTCCCAAGATCTAAGACTCATAGAGATCTTGGAAAAAAGGTTCTTAGGAGTCTTCATGCTACATTTGAAAAAACACAGAGCATTGATGCCTTGAGTCTTGTCCAGAGAAACACCCTGAATGCAAAACAACAAGGACCACCAAAGGTTCTATTGATCTAAAGAAAGCCCATCATGAAACCCATCACTATCCTAGCAAAGCCAAGGCTTCACAGCTTCCCAAGCTTTCCAAATGCTCTTGATAACTAAAAAGCCTTGGATATGAATAGGTTCCCACATGATGAGAAGGGTCTAAAGACCGATCCCCTTCCACACAGGTCTGTTAATAGGAAACACATAAGAGATACAGTGTTGAACTAACACTTTCCAAGCTTCAACACTAGTGAGAGCATGAAGAATCCACTTGGCACAAATTGCAAGCCCATGCTTTTGAGTGAAAAGAAGGCCAAGACCTCCAAATTCTTGGGGGAGAGAAGAAAAATTCTAGGTGACCCTGTGAAAGCCACGATGATCAGAATTGGAAGCCCAAAGAAAGTCATAGAGAAAATGTTCTAGCTTGAGGTAGGAGGATTTGGAAGGAGCCCAACATGAGGAGTAATGCACAAGAGTAGCTACCAGCACCTTCGAGAAAATATAGAATTTCTCCAAAAGAGAAAGGGGTTTAGTAATCTAGTAGTCAAGCTTTTTCTCAATTTTCATGAGCACATCATTCCACAATTCCATTGGAGAAGCTTGAAAGCCAAAGGGGATGCCCAAAAAGTGGATTATATCACCACAAGTGACCCATTTCCACTCAAATTGAGCAAGCTAGGGTGGAGCTGAAATAAAATATTGCCTTTAATAGAGCATCTTGTGCCATTGAATAGCCGAACCAAAAGCTTGACAAAAAGGTGTCCAAGCATTACAAGGCATTGGTGATATTCTACTTGTCCTCTAGTAGAGTGAGAAAAGAGTTAGCAACAAAGTGACCATTGACAAGCTAGGAAGAAGACTCAGGGAAGGAAATGCCATGAACTAAACCAAAAGAAATAGAGTGGGCAAGTAAGTAACCAAACCCTTCAACATCAAGAACATACAAAGCCGAAGCCAGAGGGCAAGCCTAGCAGATAGATTGAAAGAGCTCAAAGGTTTTAGATTGAGAACTATTAATGGTAATGATACAAACATTAGCATCTCCAAAAGGAATCTCCATAGACTAAAGAAACTTAGGGCCGAAACCGAAAGCCTGAAGCACAACCAAAAGGAAGGGTCATTCAATTCCATCATAAGCTTTGACAAAATCAATTTAAAAAAATAATCTCTATTGATTGGACTTGTGAGCCAATTCCATGCCTTCCCAAATAGCAATAATATTGTCAAAAGTATACTTGGACTTGATAAAACTAGTTTTCTTTGGTTGCATAATTAAGGGAAGAAGATGCAAAATTTTGAGAGCTAAGGCCTTAGCAATAATCTTGTATGACACATTAAGCAAGGTGATGGGCCAGTAGTTGCAAATATCCTCAAGGTAATCAACTTTAGGTATGAATTTAATGTTTCATTTGTTAACAATGGCTCCAAGACTCTTAGTGTGATAAGCTTCAATATTGACTTCGTGTAGGTCTTGACCAATAGACTCCTAGAGGTGCTTGTAAAATTCATAGGGGAACCTATCACACCCAGGGAGCTTGTCATCTGCCATAGAAAAGACAACCTCCTTGAGGTCCCTAATTGTGAGAAGCTAATCACAGAAAACTCATTACTCGACCATCAGGCGATTTGGAGTAACATAAATGCACTTTCTAAGAGCTCCCTCTTGGGCAACTAAATTTCCCTACGAAGCATTTAAGCATTTTCACAATGATGCACAAAAGCTTGCAGGATGTCAGGGAGATTGGAGAGAATAGTATTGCCCTGTTTAATCTTTTTAATCCAAAAATTGGTATGATGGGCTTTGAGAGCCTAGAAGAATTCTTTAGAAGCTTTATCGCCAACCTCCAATCAATGGAGGTGAGCTTTGATTTGGGCACCTCGAGTAGAATAGTTATCAATAATTTGTATATCATGATGAGGCTTGGCAAGCTAGACTTGCAATTCAAAATCAAACAAGTTTAGGGTAATAGCTTTAAAAGCCTTCTTGAGAGCCTTGGTATTGGTTTCATTAGACCTTTTTTAGAAAACAACCAATTGCCTCCCATTGATGTGAAGAAATCTAGTAGTTTTGGTAACAACATTATTCTGCCATTGAATCCAACCTATTTGAGAATGGGGTCATGGCTCCAAATTCTAGACACATCGGATATCAAAAATAGTGAAAGCATGCATCAACACCAACATGTTAAGGAGAAATTGCATTCTAATAGATCATTATACATTAGTTTGCCACTTGAAATGGTAAAATTAATGGGATAGTGGTCTAATAGTGTCACATCCTATAGAGGAATGACATGTAATTCTCAATCTTTAGAAAAAGGAGAGAAATGATTGTGTAGTAATCATGGTATGATTGAGACATTTTAATATACGGTCAGAGCTAGCTCAAAAATTAGACAAAGTGTACATGACCCCACTCTGCTAGTGGCAGTTAGCATTGGGATAAAAAAGGCCCAATTTATTGCACATAACTTAGTACCACACTTCCCTTTCTGTAGTTGTCCAATGAAAAGGCTAAATACCTTCCTTGTTAGAAGCCAGCTCAAATATATTAAAATCACCACACATAACCCAAGTAGCTGGAGGCAAGTTGTCATCCATCCAACACTAAAGTTGAGATCTTTCCAAAGCATCATTGGGGGCATAAATAGTAACTATACCAAAGGAATGATTATTGATAGAAAGAAAAATCCAAACAATTTTGTGCATGGGGTCATAACCATGCAAAATAGTAATGGAATTAAGACGAGGTGACAAGAGAGTAACTACCACCTCTACTAGCTTTGTCTTGAGAAGAAAACACAATGTCGTCTTGCCAAATGGTGCGACATGAAGAAGAAAGCATAAAACTAGAGATTTTAACCTCTTGTATATAAAGGAAATCTAGATTACCAAGTATATGATGGATATCCTAAACATAGTACTTTCTAGAGAGGTATGTAAGACCTCACACATGTGCCATGATAAAAAATTCATGAAAACTCTTCCATATATGTTTTGTCCTCAAGGGAGGAGTAACTATTTTGCAAAAAGGTAGAAATTGGGTTGAAACCAGAGGGAAACCCTTCAGGTGTGATGCCTCGCTGCTTCTCTTTTGGTTTCTTAGCATGCTTGGGAGGATTGAGAGAATGTTACAAATTGTGTGTCTTAATGGAGGATGTAACAAGCAGAGTGTGAACCACTACAGGAGTGGTGGCCCTCGCAGCCACCTTGATCCCCTACGAACCGACATAGTTTGAAACATGTGAAATAATAGGAATTGAATCCTATGAAACCATCATCAACCTTGCAATGGCTGAGATTTGCACTCCATTCTACATAGGAGGAGTGGATTTATTTAATGTTTAATTAGTGCATATATCATTCTTTGTAGAAAACAAAAAAATTGATTCTTTTAATCCTTAATCATCTAATGCTTCATGGATTAACTACAATCAACTCAAAATAATGTAAGAGCCTAACATGGTTATATGCTGCTTTCTTTCAGTATATATAATCAAATTGATAAGCCACATTAACCCTTATATATCTATTTATGTGTAATTTTAAGTTCTCAATTTGTTATACTTGTTTAACAATGTGTATAAGAGCCTGAGGTATTTAGAGAGGGTAAGGAAGAGGGCTATTGTGACCATAATTAGAATTTGATGGTCACTCCTATTTGTCATTTGTGTTTTTTATAATGATGGGTTGGCTATGATACTAAAATTTTATTTAAATTTTAAGATAAATATTTATCATAAAAAATCAACACTATATAAGTATAAATTGGTAATATTTCTAAGAATCTTTCATTACATGTTTTTAAATTCATACTTTTATAAAGTAATATAAAATCCTAGAAAGTTGTTATAAATTAGTAATTTATAGAAACTTAATTTTAAAAAATTATGGAGGATTTATACCTAGGAAGCAACCCATCTAGGCACAAGGCAACCCATCGAAATATGAGACCTACAAACTACCAACCAACAAAGGACACCACTAAAATGATTTAGGAACTCGATATGGGTCCACTCATCCCTAAAGCCTCTTTTGACTAGAGCCAAGGGCTAGGGGACATCCACACCATCAAAATCATCCAAGGCATGATCATGACTTCATCCCTTATGGTGTCCAAGCCTTGCACTTAGCAAGACTTGACCCTTTGTGGCTCTTTATGAGCCATTCAACTTCACTTGTAGACAAAGGGTCCATTGACATTTCTAAGTTTTTTTTTTACTTTTCATACTTATATTATAAATTGTAAAATTGTTTAATGGACTATGTTTTAAAAATATTTGCACATACTAATTTTTTATAGTTTATTGATAAATGTAAGTATCATATTGATAGTTTTATCAAAAATTACCTTGTCAATCAATATGATCCAAAAAGCCAATGGGAGCCGAGTAAGATTGATGTCATAAAATGATCGACATGGTCCCATCAGCCATTAATTGAATCTTGGAGGGAAAGTATCTCAAAAAGGAGAGTTCTTATAAGCTGAAGATGATTTGCTAGATGGGTTGTGCCTGAAAGTATCTATGTTAATGCAGTAGAAATTAAACTTGGGCTTCTATTTCTTGTATTTTTATGTAAAAGAAGTAAGGTATCTATATTATTTGTTTTCTATTGTGAAATTTTCTAATTGATTCCTCTATTTATCGAATTGAACATGTTGAATAGCATTTCTTTATCTTCACTTTCTAAACAAGTTTTCTATTTATTTTTATAAGGATATTGAGCCTAATTATAGGAGAAAATTATGAGGTAACCATTTTTTATAGTAATGATAATTGAGAAATGGTGGTTTATTTGTATGTTATTTTTTAATTGATACTGATATGTAAAAGGTATCGTATATTGGTATTTTCCTTCCACAAGTAAGGCTTGTTAGAAAGAATAAATAAAAAAGATTCAAAGATGGTTTCACCTAGGTGGGGCATATTGCAATAAAATCAAAAGAAAGTGTTGGATTTATTGATGGTTATTGCAATGAACCAATTGGAGCTTTCCAAAGTCTATGCAGGTATGTTTGATTGGTCTTGAGTATATAGGGTAATAGAGAGTAATTAGAGCTTTAGTTATAAAATTTTACATTTATAATGTTGATATTATTTTCAAAATATTATTCACCACATTTACAAATATGACTATTACTAGTATATTAGCATGTTAGATCTAATGTTGTTCCAATATTTCAATCTTGAAGGTCTACAAACTATCTTCAAAGGGGCGGTGATTGGCATATTTCTACTAGACATTTAACATTCACATTTGATTGGAAATTATTTGGCAATTTGAGTTGTATTTTTATGAGATGGTTATATTCATGATCATTTGCACATATTGAATTATACTTTTTTGTACTATACATAAATATATTGATTTTAGGTAATGTAAATGTGAGCAGATGAAGCTAGTATTGAAAATAGAAGGGCAACACCAAGTCTGCTTGCAGCCGTCCATGGAGGAAATCTTGAGACTGTAAAGGCGGCGCTAAAGTTTGATTCAAGCCATCAGGATTTAATGACCAAAAAAGATGAGTTTGGAATGTGCGCAATTCATGTAGCAGCCATCAAAGACCGTTGGGACATAATAGAAGAATTTATATCGACGTGGCCAGATTGTGTTGAAATCCGGTGTTCAGATGATAAGACAATTTTACATATTGCCGTGGAATATGATAAATTTGCGGTAGTGCAAAATTTACTGGCATATAAAGATGCAGAAGAAGTTGCGCAATTAGTGAGCCACGATGAGGATTGCTTTCACAATACAGTACTACATTTGGCAGCGGAAAAAGGAGTCGATCCCCAGGTTTGACAGCTTCACCTTCCCTATATTTCTGCTTCTTGCTACTTACCCTTTGTTAATTAAAAGGTTTACTATTGAAAAAAGGTTGACAACCACATATATTTATTTAATGTTTAATTAGCGCATATATCATTCTTTGCGGAAAACGAAAAATCTGACTCTTTCAAAGTTTCATGGATTAACTGCAATCAACTCAAAACAATGTAAGAGCCTAACACGCTTATTTGTTGTTTTCTTTCAGTCGATATAATCAAATTGATACCCACATTAAGCCTTATAGCCTTATATATCTATTTATGTATACTTTGAAGTTCTCAATTTGCTGTACTTGTCTAACAATGTGTATAAGAGCCTGAGGGCTTGAAGAGGGGATAAGGAAGAGGGGTATTGTGACCAGGCTTGGAATTTGGCGGTCACTCTGTGTCATTTGTAATTTTTTATATAGGGTAGGTTATGTTAATAAATTTTATTTTATTTTTTATATGAGTATGAATTTGTGTGTGTGTATATATATATATTTCATTAATTTTTTAAAAATTCATACTTTTATAAAACAATATAAAATTCTAGAAAGTATTTATAAATTAATAATATATGTCAATTTAAGAAAGTATTCTATGGAGGTTTAGATTCGGGAGGCAACCCATCGATTTAAGAACCCGGTATAGACCCACTCATCCTTGAAACCTGTTGGGCTTAGAGCCAAGCAATGTGGGACTCGTCAATCCCTTATGGTGTTGGAGCCTTGTGCTTAGCAAGACTTGATCTCTGGTGGGCTCTTTGTGAGTCATTCAATTTCACTAGTAGACAAAGGGTCCATTGACGTTTCTAAGTTTTTATTCTTTGCATACTAATATTTTAAATTGTAAATCTATTTAATAGACTATGTTTTAAAAATATTTTTCATATAATTGTTTTTGACAATTTATTGACAAACTTAAGTATCATATTGATAGTTTTATCAAAAATTAACTTCTCAATCGATACGATCCTAAATAAAAGTTCTACTGTTGTTGTTGATGGACTCCTCTTATTATTAAACTTAGTAAGCACAATTTTTTATTTTTTTATTTTTATTTTGTGTTTGGAGAAACTATGAATCTTATTGTTAGCCCTTGGAATTTTGTTAATTGGTGGCCAAAATCCCAAAAACCCTACAAGAGTCGAGTCGAGTTGATGTCATAAAATGGATGGTGTAGTCCCATCGGTCATTAATTGAATCTTGGAAGGAATGTATCTCAGAAGGGAGAGTTCTTATAGGGCGAAGAAGATTTGCTAGATGGTTGTGCCTCGAAGTATCTATGTTAATGCAGTAGAAATTGAACATGGGCTTCTATTTCTAGGCTTTTTATGTGAAAGATGTTAGTTATCCATATTATTTATTTCCTATTCTGAGATCATCTGAGTGGTTCCCCCTTTTATCGAAATATGTAGAATAGCATTTTCTTATCTTCGCTTGAATCTAAACATGTTTTGTATGTGTTTTCTAGGGATAATGAGCCTAATTATAGGAGAAAATTATAAGGTAGCCTATTTGTATTAATGCTAATTAAGAAATAATGATTCATTTGAATGTTTTATTTTAATTGATAGTGGTATGTAAAATGTAGCTTAAGTCAGTGTTTTCCTTCAAAGAGTAGGGCTCGTTAGAAAGGATAAATAAAAAATATTCAAAGATAGTTTTGCCTAGTTAGGGCATATTGCAATAAATCAGGAGAAAGCATTGGATTTTTTATGGTTATTGCAATTAACCAATTGGACCTTTTCAAAGTCTATGTAGGGATGTTTGATTTTTCTTCACTCTATAGGGTAATAGAGAGTAATTATAGGTTTAGTTATAACCTTTTACATTTATAATGTTCATATTATTTTAAATTTTAAATTGTTTACTAAATTTATGAATATGTCTAGTACTAGTAGATTGTGAAGTTGGATCTAATGTGGTTCCAATATTTAAATCTTGAAGGTATACAAACTATCTTCAAAGCGGTGCTAATTGGCATATTTCTACTAGACAATTAGCAGTCACATTTGATTGGAAATTCTTTGGTATCTTGAGTTATATTTTCATGAGATGGTTATATCCATTTGATTGGAGATAATTATGCTATGGAGGACTCTTGATTCGACTATTGACATTATACGTGTTCTATTGAGAGATTATGCTTTTTGGAGTATGTGGTCTTCCTTTGTGTAGATGTTAGTTTTTTTTCTAGAATATGCAAATGTGTATTGGGAGTTTCCAATAGTCGTACTAAGTATATTAGTCATTAGGTTGTGTGGTCTTCCCTTTTGAAGATGTTAGGCTATGTTATCATATTGTATCTTAGGTTATGCACATGTGGTCTTCCTCTGCAAAGATGTAGGGTATGTTATCATGTTGTATCCTAGGTTATATAAATGTGCACTAGGAGTTTTCAATGGTGGTACTAAGCACATTGGTTATTGAGCTAGAGAGCTTTATGACGATGAACTGTTTATGATTTATTCTTACCATGGATTAATCACAAAGACATGGATGAGGCTAGCATTCTCTTACTATTAGAGAGTGTTTGATAAAATAGTATTTTCTTTTGAGGGTTCAATAATAAGACTAGGAATCTTAAACATGGTGATGGATGCAAGTTCATTTTGGATATAGAGGTGATTGCTTTCATAGAGATTTTGCTGGAAATATTATGAAAGGCTAAGTTACTGAGAGGGGAGGGGTAAATCAATAACAGATAAAACTTTTAACATCAATTACCAATTAATCCTTCACATATATTCTAATCTAATTGCATGCATGAGAAACTGAAAATATGAAAACATACATAACACTTTAACACACAAAATTTGGTGACCTAGAAACCTTCCAAATAGAAAGTAAAACAGGGGTGGGGATGATACCTAGAAGCTTTAGTATTGGAGTATAAAGTTGGCTGGTTAAGGCTTACATTGATCACTTCTGATGATCTACCCTATTAGGAGCAATAAGGACTACTAGGTCCACCTTGTTAAATGATTTGCAAACATACAATAAAATATGCACTTGGTAAAGAGATTTACACAAGACTGTTAGATCTACCTTGTTAAGGATTTCACTGATCCAGCTATTAGGATGAAGTAGTAGCTGATCTTTGATTTGCAACTAGGTTTTCTGAATGAGATTCCACTGAGTGTGCAAATTACCTTACTATGATAGATGAATCTTTTTTGCTCCTTATACTGCTATAGCCTTTGTAATTCACTCTTCTTCTTTTCTCTAATTACATCTCACATTGTTTGCATATATTTAGACTTTGGATGTGATACAATACATTACATATATACCAATCTAATTACACAATTATAAAGAATGACTCGATGAAGTTCTAATAGTTGGCATCCACTATCAATGCTTGGCATTATCATGCACTCGGTAGACATAGAAGCTCCTTCCATACTCATCACTCCCAAGTAGTCTTGAACTTATTCTGCACTGGTGACTTGGTGAATATTGCAAAACTTGACATATAAATTGAATCACTTGATTCATACTGCATAGCTCAGTCAATGTTTTCACTGTGAGCTTAGTATAAACTAAATCACTTGGTTAACACTAAGTGCCTCAATCAACACTAGATTTACATCACATCAACTACAAACTCAGTAAGCACTGCACAACTTGGTTTGCACTGGTAAACTCGACATACACTAGGATTCTCAGTTTACATTGGTGATCATTGTCATAGTGGTAACTACTCGGCACAATTGAAATCTGTCCAAAGGACTTGGTAGCAACTGTAGAACTTGGTAACTACTAAAATGCTTGATTAACATTGTTAACTAAACACTTATTAGTCAAAAATGAATTCAAAAAGTTCCTAAGTAACTTCATCCATCACCTTGTGATTCCAACTCGGTAGAGTGTACTATTTTTGAGATGTTTCAAAATTGGTTTTATAAGAGATATATTTTTGTACATGGTAATGCTCCTCCATATAATATACAATATACTGTACATATGATGTGTACATCTAAATACATCTTCTTTCCTTCACAATCTTCTCTTTTACAATCTTCTTCTCCTATCTTCTTACATCTTTCTCCCCCATTTTCTTTACATTTTTTTTACATCTTCTCCCCCTTTTTTGACATTAATGCCAAAGATTTATTCTATATATTTACATAGTAATTCTAAAACGGGACAAGATCCCTAAATATACCTTAAGGATAATGGCCAAAGTCTTGTCCCAATTCTCTTGCAAGAACTTGTATGTGTGCAATGCAATCTACACTTTGACTAACAATTCAATCATGTGGTCTACAATGGAGAAGTTATTATCATGGATGAGCATTTTAGAATGTACAATATGCTTCTGTAGTGCATCCATATTTGGGAGAATCATATTTTGAATATCTATCAATGTAGATATGATTCTTGCCTCTACTCTGAGCAATTCTGCCTACATATCTATCAAAAATATGATCTTATTAAAATGAGCAGAGCTTGAACTTGGGTCAAGCAACAACTATTGTGCACTTGCCTTAAGATCCTCATCAATCTTAGACAATTTTTCTTTAATTTCCTTTGTAAAATTTGAAGTATCACATAGTTTACCAAAATTAAAGTTACACTTGTGCAAGAGGTTTCCAGAGAGCCCAAAATAGTAGATAATTCTACTTGGTAAGTGGCAATTTGTTGAGCAATGAGCTCAAACACTTTATTTTCAATTTTTTTCTTGACTTTCTGTAATAACTTGTCTTGTCCATCTAACTCTTTGTTATACTTATGGACTGCCTCTTCCAACTGATACAAAATTGGTTGAGAATTATCAACCTCTATGCTGAGTGCCTCTACTATAATATTCTTGGCATCCTCAATGATCTTAAATTCTTTGTCTCTTTCCTCTATTAGCCTTTGCTGCTTGGTTTTCTTTTGGAGTAATTCTCCAAAGATCTGCATTTGATCAAGATTTATTTTGGAAATATCCCAATTAGGAATCAAAATTTCCTCATCAAGATCTAAATCCTCCTCCTTTTCTTTACCTTTACCCAAAAAAATGGTGCTCAGTTGAGGCTTGGTCTCAACTATCTTTGCACTTAATGCTTGTGTACTAGGAATGGAAACAATTATAGAAATTGTAGGAATTATAGAAATCATAGGACTCACTAGAAAAATTGATACTACACTCATTGAAATACTAGTAGTACATATACCTGGTGTATCCAAAACTAATGTAGATGGAAGAGCCTACAGCTTGGTAGATGAAGTGTTTGACACTTCAGTAAATGTAGTGTTGAGCAGGACCAGTGGAAAGATTGATTAAGTGCTCGTGTTTTCAATGGAGGTCACAATCAATCTTACTAAGGCTATCTCTAGGCTTGATGTTATCAATATTTTTCTAGGAGAATGAGGAAGTGAGGCTATGACTACTACAACAATGTTTACTAGGTTAGTCTCCTCTATATCTTGTGCATCTTCCTCAGTAGCTTCCTACCCCTATTCCTTTTCATCATCTATGTTGTCAAAATGAGTTACCTCTTCATCATCTTTTTCTTCATCTTTCTCTTCCTGATCATCTTCATCGTCATCCATGTCATTTTTTGAAGAAGATATACATTCTTCCATGTGTTTGTGGCATTCTTCACAACATGCTCTATGTCTTTCAACAATACAACACAGGAGTTGAATCTTAAGGTTAATTTCTCTTCATTCTTCTTCAAAGATTTTTTTCACCTCCTTTTCAGTTAAGCTTGGCATAAGTTGCCTCAAGGTTTGCTCATAGATATCTTTAGCATTTTTCTTAGAAAAATCCCATCTTGACTTAATCTTATCCATAAAAACACTCTAAATCTGAAGTGCAAGCTGATCGGGTGAGTATTTCCACTTACCCATCTTGTCTATGACCAAGTATTCAATCTGCTTTTGCTCTTCTTTATTCCTAGTTTCATATTTTAGTGTTTTGAAATTGGTTATGCTAGTCCCTAACTCCAAATCTTTCAATCTTTCTTGGAAGGTGGGTGCAGGTTTTCTGAAAATTATGTCTCCTCCTTCCTTGTTTGATTTCTTCCTTGAATCCCTTCTAGTGAATACTGCAGTGGATGGCTTGTTAGGTTTGGTAATGATTACCTTACCCTTCTTCTTCAGTGGCTCTTCTTCCTCTAAATTTTCTTCATCCTCTGCTTTTTCATCTTCACCTTTGCCCTTGGTTAACAAGAGAGTGGAACTTGTTTTCAACTTGGCAATCCTGTTTTTTCCTTTGTTAACCACCTGAGGGAGCTTAATCTCTAGTTCTATCCTAGCCTTAGCCTCATCATATGTGCCAAAATAGGCTACCTTTGGATCAACTGGTTCATTAATTAATGCTTCAATTATATCCTTTGTTTCATCTATATTGACCTCATATCCTAGAGGTATTACCCATGCAATTCTAGGCCTAACTACCTAAATGTATACTTTGTCACTATCTACCATGAAACAAATATCATCTTTATAATCCTCAACTAGTTTTCTTGGAATTTGGTATTTGTTATTCATTTTCTGCTTGAATGCATCAAATTAATTATCAATAATACTTGCATAATTTTCTCCCATTTCAACAATGCACTAATTAATTTGATAAAGCACTAGCACATCTTTTCTCCGAACAATAGTACCTTTTGATGCAAAGAATTTCTGAACATAGAAGAATAAACATGTCAAGAGTGAATTGAACCTACATGGATTGTTCTTTGAGGTCCTTATTCTTTCCATGTTCTTGTTGAATTGGTTAAATGGTAACTCGACAAGGTCAAGAGAGAGGTTATTCTTGACTTCCTTGTATGTTAAGTCAACTACTTTGCACAATACACTATTCAATCTGCTTAAACTATAGATTTTGTGGAAAATTTCATGAATGCAAAACTTTAATTCCATCTCAGTCACACTATTTATTTTCATACCCTTTCCATCCCACTCGGCAAGGGTTTTCTTCTCTAGTTCAACCTGACTTAGGATTTTAGTCATTTTTGCCTTTGCCAGCATTAGAAAACCAATGATCTTGTAGATCATCTTCTTGGTTATCAAAATTGGTTGTTCCAACCACAACTCACCATTGTGCACATGATTAAGGATAAACCTTATCCATTTTACTTGGAAATCTTGTGGCAAGTGAGGAATATGAGTTAAACCTTTTGTCTCAAGATATTGATGTTCAAGTTTCAACACATCATCAATGCATAACTCCTTCAAACTTTCATCCATTTCTAGTGTACTGATATCTTGTATAGCACATTTGAAATGAGAACATATATTATTAACTAACAGTAACTTGGGAGGGATTTGAGACTATGCTCCACATGGATCTAGGGTTTCTACAACTACAAGAGTCAACTTGAAATCTAGTACCTTCCATTCCACTCCTTGAACTAACATGTTTGAACCTCTTTTCAATTTTCTGTTGTTGGATGCCATCTTCATTTGGTAGGGTTTGAGAGAATATGAAAATTTTTGGTAACAATTCATTCAAATCACTTGAATGCTCTGAAGATCACTTCACGCAAATAGATCACAAAAATTTGTGGTGAGAAATGACTTCATTTTCACCCTTTTATGAAAATTTTCCATAAATGTTTGGTACAAATGTTTGTCCAAGTTAACAAACTTTCATCCACTTCCTTTTATTGAAAGCTCGACAAAGTCTTCATGACTCAATAACCACACATGCTTCAGTTATTCCCGACCTTGCTCGGTAGAGTCTACAACCCGACCTTGCTTGGTGAGACAATAACCCAACTTTACTCGATAGTCATTCCTATCTTTTACTTGGTGATCCCCTTTGCATCTTGAGTGCTAATTTGGATCTTCTATCCTGCTAACTAGAATTGGTATATGATGACTTCTTTAGTATCCCAATTCTAGTTCTCCTTTGAGAGATCAAGTGGAAAAGGTGGAGTCACCCAATTCTTGAGTGACTTGTTCATCACAACTTGGATTTCCATTTTTGGTAGATTTTGGCACCAATTGTTGTCTCATTTGTTTTCTAATGTTATCAGCTTTTTCCTTCTTTTCATGTTCAATTCTTCCATTTTTCATGTAGTTCTTGGCAAGATGACCAAATTTAGTACAAATAAAACATCTTTTAGTAGTATCCATTTTTCTCATATGATGCTTTACACAATTCATTCCAATGTGTCCAAATTCTCCACAGTAATGAAATCTGCACCAAGTTATATACTCCCAACACAATATAGATTTTACAATCTATTATGTTGGATTCAGTATCTTCCTTTTGCATTCTGATGACTTGTGCCCATGTTTGTTGTATTTGTGACATTTTCCTTCAAACTTGGGTTTCTCTTTGCATTCACTAGCTCTATGACCATGCTGATTGCAATTGTAACACTTTCCATTGAATTTTCTTTTTCCATTGCTCCAACATTTTTTTGATGTATGACCTATCTTTCCACATTAATTGCAAGTAGGTCTTTAATTCTTTTGAGCTCCTTTTTTGGATGATTCACCTTCTTCTATATATCCAATTCATGCTTTTCCTTTCTATCTATAATGGATTTTCTTATTCAACTAATTCATGTATGCTTGGGACTTCATCATCCTTTCATTGGTTTATTTTTCAGTGTTTAGATCATTCTACAATCTTTCATTTTGTGCTCTTAGATTCATGATTTCTTCATTTGCATTGGTTAGCCGATTGATGAAGTTAGCTTGCTGAAGGGATAGATGTTGAATCTTATTATCTTTTCCTTCTATTTCTTTTTTAATTTTTCTTTTCTCTTCCATAACTTCACATAGCCTTACTAACTGAATTTCTTTCTCTTTTCTTAGTTTTCTTACTTCTTCATGTAGTGAACCATTCTTTTCTAAGAGTTCTTTGATTGCTTCATTGACTTCATCTGGGTTGCTTACTTAATGAAGCTCTTCAATTCTTTTTTCAATGCAAGATCTTTTCTTCATTTTAGGGATTGAGAGAGTTGCTCATTTTCTTTCTTGATTTGGGCAATAGCCATTTCCAAATCTATCTTCTCATTGTCAATAGCCTTGTGAAGTCTGAATATCTCCATGGCCTTTCATCTTTGCTCAAGCTATTAAAATTTTCTCTAAGAACCACAAAAGCTCTGATACCAATTATTGGAAACATTATGAAAGGCTAAGTTACTATGAGGGGAGGGGTGAATTAGTAATAGATAACAATTTTAACATCAATTACCAACTAATCCTTCACATATATTCTGATCTAATTGCATGCATGAGAAATTGAAAATATGAAAGCATACATAACACTTTGACATACATGATTTGGTGACCCAAAGAACTTCCAAATAGAAAGTAAAACTAGGGTGGGGATGATACGCACAAGCTTTAGTATGGTAGTATAAAGTTGGTCGATTAAGGCTTACATTGATCACTTCTAATGATCTACCATGTTAGGAGCAGTTTCAAATAGAAAGTAAAAATGGGGTGGGGATAATACGCACAAGCTTTAGTACTTTGGTATAAAGTTGGTCGGTTAAGGCTTACATTGATCACTTCTAATGATCTGCCCTGTTAGGATCAATAAGGACTACTAGGTCCACCTTGTTAAAGGATTTTCAAACATACAATAAAGTATGCACTCAATAAAGAGATTTACACAAGATTGTTAGGTCTAACTTGTTAAAGGATTTGACTGATCCACTTTTTAGGATGAAGTAGTAGCTGATCTTTGATTGGCAACTACATTTTCTCAATGAGATTCCTTTGAGTGTACAAATCATCTTACTGTGATAGATGAATCTTTGCTACTCATACTATTGTAGCCTTTGTAATTCACTCTTCTACTTTTCTTTGATTACATCTCACATTGTTTGCATATATTCACACTTTGGATGTGATATAATACATTACATTTATACCGATCCAATTACACAATTACAAAGTCAACCATAATACAAGTTTACACAAATATTACAAAGTCAGCTCAAACTATAGGAACTCAGGTTCTGAAGACTGACTCGGTAAGGTTCTACTACTTGGCATCCACTGTCAATGCTCCACATCATCATGCACTTGGTAGACATAGAAGCTTAGTCCATATTGATCACTTCCAAGTAGTCTTGAACACAGTCTACACTGGTGACTTAGTGAATATTGTGAAACTTGACATATAAATTGAATCTTGATTCATATTGCATAGCTCGGTCAATGCTTTCACTATGAGCTCAATATAAACTGAGCCACTCGATTAACACTGAGTGGTTCGATCAACACTGGATTCACATCACATCAACTATGAACTTGGTAAGCACTGTACAACTTGGTTTGCTTTGGTAAACTTGGCATACACTAGGATGCTAGGTTTACAGTACTAATCATTGTCATAGTGCTAACTACTCAAAAAAAAGTGAAATCTATCCAAAGGACTCAGTAGCAACTGTAGAACTCAGTAACAACTAAAATGCTTGATTGACACTGTTAACTATACAATAAGCCTAGTATATACTTACAATCTAAATAAGTGTATGCCACTAATAAAAACCTTGACTATAATGTCAATAGATTTGGTGTGACATAATTTATCCTAGATAAGATAAATTTATTAATGTCCAATGAGAGACCACAAAGGACTTTGGGACTGAAAACCATACAAAATAAGAGACTACAAGTAGCAATGGCACCAACTAGTGCTACAAAAATAAAGAAAATAGGAAAAACAAGAGAACCAAGAAGCAAGGAGCACTGGAATGAGGCAAGGGCTAAGGGTCCATCCTCAAAAGAAAGGAGCCATAATATTTGCACTTGCCACTCCTGGTCTACTCAACAATTTTATCTTCTATTAGGATATATATTATATGTTATAAAGAAACCAAAATGGTGGCTAACCTAGAATAGAAAAGAAAAGTAAAAAATTAGTCAATAGTCACTACCAGCATATTAACCAATCCCCTTGGAATTAATATCAAGAACCCCCAAACTAAGATGTTTTAAAATTTACTACAGCTAATATCTATAATATTGTGATCATTATACATAAGAATTGCCCAAAAAATTTCATTGAGCATCAAACAAGTCCATAAAACATCAATATAGAAAGCCCTTTGGGCTCAACGAAAACTAGTAATCATAACAAAAATATATATTGAAAAGTAGCACAGAGGTAGGAGCTAACTCTCCTTGCTTTGGTTCCTTGGTTTCTCTGATACTAGGCATTTCCAATCCTTTACCAGAAAGCCATACATCGAATGGGTTGTTTCCATGTTCTTATCCTTAGTATTGTCCTCCTTGCTCACCTGAAACAAATGAAGAATATTCATATTTAAATGCATGATCCTACTAGAGAAGATAGAAATCCTATGAAAGTTGTCCCCTAGGTGCTCATTTTTCCTAATTAGACTAGTGATGGTCTCCTCTAACTTGCCATATCTAGGCTCCCCTAATATTTATTAGTTTTCCCTCTGGTACTCACTTCCATCTAGGTCTCACTCCCCAAATACTCTCCTCCTTCTAATCAGAACCTCTCATAGAAAATCGCCCCTTGAGTCTTTCTTCTCAAATTACAAATTCTAACAAGAGACGTGATCGTGCACTTTTCTCCCATAACCCTTTCCTTCCTAGACTAAATAATGTTGGCCTCAATTTTAAACTTATCAGATATGTAAGAAGGTAAAGGGTTGTCATGTTCCCCTCCCATAACCTCCTCATCATTCCCTTCACTACTAGTCTCTTCTTCCTCCTATTCCTCATAATTTTTGATAATGGAGGTTTCCTTTTATGTCTAGGATTAATTTTATTTCTTGAATTATCAATGGACTCAAAATTTTCAAGTTTTTCCAAGGGTTTCTTTTCTATCAGTATTTTTCTCGACCTAATATTGCCCTTCCCAACAGTGGTACTAGTACTTTCAACATCTAGGACCTCAATATTTTTCATTTTTATCTTTCCCGCCACAACCAAAGGCTCCCTATTGATTTGGGTTTTGGTAGATGGGAATCAAATTTGTGCAATCTCAATGATTTTTAATAGGGAAGGGCTAAGAATCAAAAAATTTAGGTGAAGGCATTTGTAGAATTTGAACAAGCAAAAAAATAACAGCTTTGTGGTAAACATTGTAGATTTTTCCTTCCTATTTCTTCTTACAAATATTCCACACATAATCCTCCATAGAGGGAAGTAACAAATAAGGAAAAGAGATGCATTCCCTATTCATAAAGTGATTAAGGACATGGAAGTATAATTAGTAACACACCTTAACTCTATGTTTTATGCTTATATTCCTCATGATAAAATAATAGACCATGTTCTACTGTTCAGGAATATTTTCATGAGTACATCCCTCATATTAATGGACTGGAGCTCCATTAGGTTAGAAATATTTTAGTACACTCATCTCATATCCAACCCTAGGTTTCTTCCTCCATGTTTTTCCTTCTATAACCATGCCTATAATGTTACTGATCACCTCCTATGTAACTTCAAAAGAGAGACCATTAATGCTAACCCACTGGTTCTTCTAGGAATCCATAAACTACCATGTCACCTTCTCATATTTGCTTTCAATTCTCTCCATAAAAGGGATGATTCCACCTTCTTTTAAGTATTTCTATGCTACCTTATCATTCCTAATGTTCTAAGATTAAATTCTTGGTCCCTTGATTCTAGCATTGGCATTCTCCATGACTTTATTCTCATGAAGATCCACAAACAAATCATTATCTTTATACTTCAGCTAAAAATCCATACCACCTACGAACTGTAAAAATCTACTCAAAGACAGTAGAGGTAAGTCTTTCCTCACTCTGTAGTTCAAATCAAAATAATGAAGGCCTATAATGTTATGAATACACTTGTGATTTATATTTAATTCATTGAAATCATGCATATTCTCTTATTTCCAGAGAATCACTATTTCATAGCATTTCCTTAAAACAAGTCACTGATAATAAGGAAGTCTTGTAAATTAGGACTCAAAAAAATCACCCCAAATATTGGTTTGGATTAGGGACTTGCACTTCACATGGAGAGTCATAATTCTACTTTTAAGACACACTTAACCCAAACTAAACTAACCCTCTCCATCTCCTCCACCAAATTTAACATTTTATGAACAAGGTCCTCTAAGTCATTTAGTAACAAGGAAGCCAAATTAAAATTTCCCATTTCCAAATTAACCATTAAAATAAAGAATAATTATAACAAGGACAACCCTATCTCTATTAATTAATATTTTAATCACATCTTGAAAAGGCCTCATTCTGAGTGAGCGATCTAATTACTTTGTGTTTGTATTCCACTAGGTTATCTGTCATCCAATCTCTTTCCCTATACGCATGATGAAATTTGAATTCTCTAATTCTATTTAGAAGAGTTTGTGTATTCGTTATGATTGATGTGGCATGCCAAATTATTTGATTCATGTCTTTAGGTGGCCTAAATAACTAACAAAGAGCCTCCCTCAATTATCAAATTTTGAATTCTACTAATATGGGTGATTTCCTAAGTGCACAAGAGAGAAAGAACTGCCACTTCATTGCATGAAACTTTCTTGCAATTCCCTGAATATTATTTCATGGAAACACCATGTTCATTCTTGATTACTCCTCCATCACCATCCTCTTCGCTCCTTGAGCCATCAAAAATTTATTTCCACCAATTCAAGTAGGGTGGGGGTTTGGGGGGGCCTTTTTTTCCCTCCCATTCTTCCTTGGGTCTTTGAGTTGTCCACCTTCTCCACTAATTGTGAGATATCACATAGTTTTTCCCAACACTTATCTAGATGTGTTTGTGTGGTTTTTTTTTGTTGTGGGGGGGGTGGGGGGGGTAGCGAGTGGGTCAGTTCCACTTCCATATTAGAGCAATTTCCTTTATTAAAATCATTATTATTTGAGAAGCCACCTTAGGAGGTGACAATTTCTCTCTAAATATATTATTTATTCTCTCTTTCCATGCTTTGCAACAAACATAGGGGGTATATCTTTCTAGGTCATTTTAATAAGGGGGTGATTGGTTGGACTCTTCCAAGCCAAGATCAATTGATGAGCATTCGTATTCAACATCAAAGAGCTCCCCAATTGATTAAATAGTTCCTACCAAATCTTGGAGTAGAATAGGATTAATGAATCAGAAGGTGGGAGATAGTCTCCTCCTTCCTACTACATAGAACACACTGTTTTCCCATTTGGAAGCCATGAATTTTGAGGTTATCAATTGTAGGATACTATCATACATAACAGACCAAAAAAAGAAATTGATTTTGGGGAACAAGTTATACTACTAAAGCATTCTCCACTCCAAGTCTCCAACCTCTCCAATTATACTGTTGTAGGTACACCATCTCCACATACACAACCTTATCAATAAAATTGAAGTTCCTCATATTAAAAACCTTCCACTCCTTATTTTAAATATAATAGGTAACCTCAAGACCATTAGTGTTCACCTACTATTCTTTTAGATGAGAAAACTTTGTGAACCTTAAAGGGGAATCACCAATCTATCCATCTTTCCAAAATATTACCGAATTCCCATCACCAATGTTCCAAAAAATTTCCTCTCTTAAGTATTTTCTAATTGTTACAATGTTATTGCATATGCTTGAGCTAGTTGAAAGACCATCCATATATAGGACTTGATTGAAATGCCTCCCTCCAAGATATTTAAATCTTGTCATTTTGCACAAAGAAACTGAGTCTTGGGCTAATCTCCAACAAATATTCATTATGAGGGTCTTATTCAAGTCACCTATTCTTCTTAGATTAAACCCCCCATCAGATTTAGTTCTATAAAATTTCTCCTAGCTTACATGACTTAATTTTAACTTCTCCTTCATTCTCTATCATAGCAAGTTCTTATGTAGTTTTTTGAGGATGTCTTTAACACAACTAGATATTTTGAATGAGTACAAAAAGTAAACAAGGATTCCTTAGATAGAGGGAGTAATTAACTACAATTTCCTTGCATTACTAAGAACCTTACCTTTCTAAAATACAAGCTTCCTCTTCATTCTTTCTACCACAATATTCTAGAATTGGAGGTTGACATCCTTTGGAACAAGAGGAAGAAATGGGTAACTATTTGGGAGACTCATCAATTGGCAATTCACCTTCTTGTTAATTTTTTTCTTACAAATTGAAGTCAATGTTGAAGGAGTAAATGTTCCTTCGCTAATAATTAATGTTTTTTCCCAAGACTTGGGCATAACTATTCAACACATTCTTCCATATACTAGCTTTGTTGATGGACAATAATCCATAGAGGAACATGTTATCAACAAATTGTTGCAACACCTCCAATAGGAGTGTTTTGGCCTATTTAATCTACATAATTTCTCCCTAGGCCACTATAGCCAATAGATTTCTCCCTATAATTTCAGCCACCATAATGAAAAGATAAGGTGATGGATGGTCTCCTTGTCAGAGTCTCTTCTCATCTTGGAAGAATTCCCCTAGGGTGTCATCAACCATAAATGAGAATTCGACAATATCTATAACTTCCCTTAATATAGAGATGAAATTTTCTTCAAAAAAAACTTCATTATTATTTTGATAAAAAATTATCACCTCACCTTATCATAGGCCTATGAAATATCATGTTTCATTTCTATACTTAGGTTCCCACTCCTTTCCCTAGAATGAAGAACCTCATGGCAGGTTATCACTACATTCAGAATCTATCATCCAGGGATAAAAAAAATTTGATTAGGGCTAATAGTCCTATTTATAATAGCCTTCATGTGGTTCACTATCACTTTTGATAAAATTTTATATATGATGTTTTATAGACTTATAGGTGTAAACTCTTCTAGGTGATCAGGATTAACAACCTTAGGCACAAAAAAAATAAAGGTCTTATTTATCTCTTTACGAATTCTACTTGTTCTAATGAAGTCCTTAGCAACATAAAGAAGATCATATTTAATAATCTCCCGAAAATCTTGGAAGAAGGCCATAGGGAAACCATTTTTTACACAGACCTTGAATGCTCCCATAGAAAAAATAGCCCTTGTTACCTCTTCTTCAGTTAACTTTCTTATCATGTCTTGGTTTATCCTCTCATCAACCACTGGGTTTATGATTTCCATAATGTCATTCTCCAACATCAAGTCCACCTGCAACTATCAAGGGTTATAAATTTCCTAGAAGTATGAAGTGATCCATCTTCCAATATTTTCCTTGAGTGAGTTTAATATTATTATTATGAATGAGATTCCTAGTGGTGTTCCTTCTCTTGTATTTTGAGGCCAACCTATGAAGTTTTGTTCCTATCTCCCTTCTATAAGAAACTAAATGCTAAATCTTTATTTTGAGAAATTGTTTTCTCTTTTTACTATATGTTTCCATTTCCTCCTCCAACTCATCTCCTCCTCATGTGTGGTATTTATAAGGTCTTCCTTCATAATTCTTTCCTTAAAAAACTACATTTTTCCTTCTATTTCTTCCTTTTTCTTTAATATGTCTGCAAATAAAGACTTCTTCCAAGCCATTTAGTTATGTGAAATATGTTCATATGCTCCACCACCTTTCTCTATATTCTATAAATTAGGGGCAAGAATTCCACATGAGCTCATGCCTAAAAGGTTTCATTTTTCCTAGTTTCTTACTCATCTGTTTAAAGAAAACAATTGAATGATCTGAGACATTCCAAAGTAACCCATGGAGAGAGGTGTAGGTGATTTGTAAACTCTTTGTTATTAATCACTTACAATATTAAGATTCACTAGGATACATATTTAATATGAAGATTTTAACTGACATTGCTTATGAACTAAGAAAACAATACTTAGAAATGCAAAAAATAACTAAGTAGAAAGAAACATACATCAGAAAGAACAAGAGACAAAGGATTTGATTTCGGAGTTCACCAGACTCTGGCTATGTCTTTGGATCTGCAAACTCGAAAGATCGTTATCATTATTATGATGCAAAAATTATACATCATCATGGTCTTCCTTGGAGTTACAGTATTCTTTCTACTTCCACACTGTGATTATAAGAACTTGCTAGCAGCTTGTTCATGCCTAGCTCCTTTGCCACTTTTTACAATGCTAAGAAATAAAACTACAACTCTCTCCCTCTCTCTTGCAATAAGAGTACATGAATTCAATAGGAATTAAGCCATTATAGTAATGAATAAAAAGTTATTAGAATTTTCTCAAAGAATTTCCCTAAGTTCTTATCTCATTCATGAGAGTACTTAGTTCTCTAATTCTTCACAAAACAATTTAACTCCAAAATTCTCACCAAACTTTCTTTCAAAAAAGTTATAAAAACTTCTCCAAGTCTTCTTGAATAATTCTTCAAGTTTACTCCTCCTAGAATGCCTTTTTCAAAAGGTTTATCACCCCTTTAAATAGAAAAAAAATGATGAATTTAGGTGAAACAAAATAACTACTTATAACTCCCTTTACATGGCATTTATAGCCTTTTCCAATTTAAAATTTACCCCCTTTTCATAATCAGGGTTTAGTCTTAACGACAACTTTTGTTTTAAATAAAATTGTAACTCTCTCCTTCCCTCTTGCAATAAGAGTACATGAATTCAACATGCATTAAGCCATTATAGTAATGACTAAATAGTCATTAGAATTTTCTCAAATAATTTCCCTAAGTTCTTATCTCATTCATGAGACCACTTAGTTCTCTAATTCTTCACAAGAGATTTTATCTCCAAAATTCTCACCAAACCTGCTTTCAAAAAAATTATAAAGACTTCTTCAAGTCTTCTTGAATAATTCTTCAAGTTTATTCCTCCTAGAATGCCTTTTCAAAAAGGTTTATCACCCCTTTAAATACAAAAAAATTGGCTAATTTAGGTGAAACAAAATAACTACTTATAACTCCCTATACATGGCATTTATAGACTTTACCAATTTAAAATTTATGCCCTTTTAATAAATAGGGGTTAGTCTTGATGAAAACTTTTGTTTTAAATAAAACTGGCAGTTCGAAATTCATAAAATAAAACATAACCCCAAGTAATTTCCAAATTTGAAAATGGTGCATTGGTTGAGAGTATTTTTAGGATAGAGGTGGTTGGGAGGTCAAACCGTTCAACCACTATCTTAAGACATCACCATGCCATCTTGAGACAAAAAATTTAAAATAT